>CM022301.1:84007082-84710810 GCA_011799875.1 Thinopyrum elongatum
CCCCCGTCCGCGCCCGCGCGTGCCATTTGGGCACCGGACATGTCCGGTCCCAAATGGGCACGCTCCGGACATGTCCGGCGCCCAGACGTGCACGCCGCGGACATGTCCGCCCAGCCCACTGACATAGGGGCCCACGGCCCAGAACGAATTAAAAAAATAATAATAAAAATATAAATAATTAAACTAATTAATTAATTAATTAGTTAATTAATCCTGATTAGGTTAATTTAATTAAGTAGTTAGTGTTAAATAAACAGTAATTTAATTAGTTAATCACTAATTAACCTAACAGCCTATGACAGGTGGGACCCACTGGTCCTGACGTCATGCTGACGTCAGCAAGACACTGTTTCGGATAATGTTAATTTAAATAATTAATTAAATTTCAGAAATTAATAAAAACTTTAGAAAATCATATAAAATAATCCGTAGCTCAGATGAAAATACTTTGTACATGAAAGTTGCTCAGAACGACGAGACGAATCTGAATACGCGGTCCGTTCGTCCGTCACGCGTCCCTAACTATCCGAACTTGCAACCGTTCCCCTCTTATCCTCTGTCCGATAATTCCAAAGACCCGGGAAATATCGTCAGATATTCTCCCGCTCCGTCTGTTACGTGTGATGCTGCGTTAGACTACCCCTAGCACCGTGTATCGTATTTGTCATGCTCATGTTTGCTATATATTTATACTGTTTCCTCCCCCTCTTCTCTCTCGATAGATCCCGACGCAGCTCCGGAGACCGAAGACAGCATTGACAACCTTGCCCTTGCCGCCGAGCAACCAGGCAAGCCCCCCCCCTTTGATCATCCCGATATCGCCCATTCTATATTCTCATGCTTGCATTAGAATTACTTCTGCTGCTGCTTTACCTATTCTGATGCATAGCCTGTTCATTGTAACCTGCTGTTGATAATTACCTACATATCCTAAACTGTTTAGTCTAGGCTGGGTAGAGACCTATCAGTGACCCCACTTATCCCGACTGCCGCGCTGGATCGTCAGAAGACCCGATCAATGGGATTGAAGACCAGGACCCGACACCGCACATCACCCCCCTTAGTTGTAACGACACTGCAGCGTTACTATCGAGTGCCGAGGGTGAAACCTCTTGTAGCACTTCTGATGTTAACTCTGTAGAGTAGCTATTCGGTCGTGGTCATCGAGGGTGATTCCTCCTTCACCGCTTCCGATAACGATGCTGTCCTACAACACCTCAAGTGTGGACCCAGTGAGGGTGATTCCTCCTAGTTCACCTTGACGGATACATCGAGTGGGAATTCAATGAGGGTGATACCTCGGATTCCCTGATGTTATGGACACACGGATACTTGGACCTTACAATGTTACTTGGAAAGGCGGGTCGACCCTGAGGGGTACCCGCGTGTGATGTGAAGGCGGGTTGCCAGTGTGGTGCCCGAGTGGTGAATACGAGGCGCGGCCGGGCATTCTTAACCCTTGCCGCAAGTCCTCGAGACGGGGCGACGGGGTCACATCTTTCGTGAGTCTCTGCTCGTTACCGCAAGCCCTAGTCCTGACGATTTGGATATTTGATCCGAGCAGACCTCTGGTCTGATAGCACTAACCATCACGTGGGCATAGTATGGGCGTTCTGCATCATATGCATCAGCCGAAAACTCTGTCAGACGTCCAGTTCAGCACTGCGGCCGGGCTGGGCCGGCACCATCCTGAGGGGTGGAGCCTGGTTCGCCCGGCACGCAACGACCCGGAGGGCGAGGGGCGATGGCCAAGACCCCCTTGCGCTTAGGATGTAGACCGGCGGGGACCTCTCTGCGGAGTTGTAGGTAGGGTTGCGATGTGTTGTTTGGCCGAGGCCGGGCATGACCCTGGAAAGTGTGTCCGGCCGGAGTTAATCGAGCGTGTTGGGTAAGTTGGTGCACCCCTGCAGGGAAGAACATTTCTATCGATAGCCGGTCCTACGGTAAAGGACACTCGGAGTTGTATCCTGATTGATACAATTTAGAACTGGATACCTGTGATGAGACCTGTATATATGGCTCTGGGATTGCTTTCTCGCAGGGAGTCGAGAAAGGATCTCTGGGTGAGGTTGATATTATTACTGCTACATTATATGGTATTGTTCTACTCTCTTCTACTGCTGCAAGACCGCTGAAGATGCTAGTCTTCGATAGGACTAGGCCTTCTCTCTATTCTGGCATTTCTGCAGCCCAGTCCACATATACAGCCTCCCCTTGATAATGTTGCATATGTAGTGTAGATCCTTGCTTGCTGAGTACTTTTGAGTACTCACGGTTGCTTTGTTTACCTTTTCTCCCCATATCAGTTTGTCGTGACCAAGATGACGGAGCCCCCGGAGACAGATGCCCCGACGATCGCTACTACTACTACCCAGAGGATGGATACTACTACGAGTTGACTGACGACCAGGAGTAGGATCGGAGGGTCCCAGGCAGGAGGCCTTCGCCTTTCGATCGTAGTGTTTTATTTTGCCCCGCCTTTCTAAAGGCCTTTCTGTTTCTATTTCATATCTGTACTCAGATATCTGATGCTTCCGCTGACGCTTGTTCGCAAGCTTATGTATTCGAGCCCTCGAGCCCCTGGCTTGTAATATAAAGCTTGTATGACTTTATTTATGTTTTAGAGTTGTGTTGTGATATCTTCCCGTGAGTCCTTAGGCTTGATCGTGTGCATTTGCGTGTATGATTAGTGCACGATCGGGCCGGGGGCGTCACAAGTTGGTATCAGAGCCGACTGCCTGTAGGAACCCCCTTTCCAACTCCTTGGCCGAAGTTGAGTCTAGAAACCGAAAACTGTTTTACTAACTTGGCTGTGTGGCTTACGGGCCCACGTCGCCAATTGGGTGGTACTAGGATCTTTTACTCCTCGACCTTTACTCTGGGACTCTGACCTCTCTTCTATTCGGGTTAAATGATTTTACTAACTCCAACATTAGGTTCTCGTGGTCACATCCACCCGGTGTTCTGAAGATATTCCCCCTTGCTTCAAGATTGAGGGCCAGGTTCTGCTTACAGGATCCTCTTATCGAGGGCACCCTGTGTTGTCACGATGCTATTCTTGTCGTTGTCGACCAACTCTCCAAAGTTGCACACTTTCTGCCTGTCAAGGAGACGATCACTGCTAGTCAGTTAGCAGAGTTATATATCTCCAGAATTGTTTCACTCCACGGTATTCCGAAAGAGATCAGTTCAGACCGTGGCAGCATATTCACTGGTCATTTCTGGGAAAGTTTCCAAAAGGCTATGGGAACTCATATTACCTGGAGTTCAGCTTATCATCCTCAATCCCAAGGCCAAGTTGAACGAGTTAATCAAGTGCTTGAAGACATGTTGCGAGCTTGTGTTATTTCATTTGGCAAGAAGTGGGAAGAATCTCTTCCATATGCCGAGTTCTCCTATAACAACAGCTATCAAGCCAGCTTGAAAATGGCTCCCTTCGAAGTACTCTATGGACGTAAGTGTCGAACCCCTCTGAATTGGTCAGAAACTGGGGAACGACCTCTTGTTGGACCGGATATTATTCAACACGCCGAAGAACAAGTCCGTATTGTCCGGGAAAATCTCAAGGCGGCTCAGGACCGCCAGAAGAGCAACTATGATCGCAAACGATGGGGTTTGACTTATCAACCTGGTGATCAAGCTTATCTTCGTGTCACACCTATGAAGGGCACTCACCGTTTTGGAATCAAGGGCAAGTTAGCTCCGCGCTACATTTGTCCTTTCCGCATTGTTGCTAGGCGTGGACAGGTGGCCTATAAATTGGAATTGCCGCCGCAATTCTCTCATATCCACGACGTCTTCCATGTGTCGCAACTTCGTCAATGCTTCAAGGAATCTCCGCACCGATCTGTGGATCACGAGATGCTTGAATTCCAAGATGATCTTTCTTATACGGAGCATCCGATCCGCATCCTCGATGAAGCTGAACGTCGGACCCGTCAGAAGGTTACCAAGTTCCTCAAAGTACAGTGGTCAAATCATACTGAAGATGAAGCCACTTGGGAAAGCGAGGATAATCTTCGTGCGGAATACCCCGAACTTTTTCCTTCTACTTCTTAATTCTCGGGACGAGAATTCTTGTTAGTAGAGGAGATTTGTAACACCCCCAGTGGTTAGCTACAGTAATCACCCTTTTGATTATGCCATGTCATCGTGATTAACAATGCATAGTCATCTTTAACATCATATTGCTTTTCAACTCCTAAGTCAAAGTTCAAATTTAAATGAAAGTGAAATATAAAAGTTGACCAACATGAAAACTAAAATGTCAGATAAATAGCAAATATTCCAGAGACCATTCTAAAATTGAAACCAACCTTATTGGAATTGGGTAAGTGGCTCGAACATCCACAAACAGCGGCCGAAAGTAATATTTAATACAAAAAAACCTTTTATTTAATCTAAAATAAATATGAAAGAGAATTTACCCCAAACTAGTTTTGGTGGGTAGGATATATTGTGCTGTGATTTTTGGGCCAGCTCTCATATTTACAAAACTCATTTGGATGCCCAACAATTTACTAAACAGAGTGTAGAAAAAAGAAAAGAAAAAAGAAAAGGAAAAAGCCCCCCCCCCCCCCCCGGACCAACTGGGCCGTGGCCCAGCTGGCCACCAGGCCACCACCCAGGCCGGCCACACCCATCCCATATCCACCCCCCACCCGAAACCCTGCCGCTACCCCCACCCCCTCGGCCATTCCCCCCCCCCCCCCCCGCCCGATCCAGAACCGGATCGGGGAGCTCCCGCACCGCCGCCCGCGTCGCGAGTGAGGCGACGCGGTCGGCCGGTCCTGTTCCGTGGCGCGCTCGTGGTTGGCGCCGCTGTGACCAGCCCTTTGTGCCTCGTGGCTCCGGCGCCGGCCTCGCGCCCGGCGCCCCGCGTCGCCCCCCCCCCCGACCGGCGCGCCTCCCCGCGCCGATCTGCCTCGCCGGTCGCCACCGTCTTCGCCGCCGCCTCCCCGCCGGACTGCCTCGCCTCCTCCTCCCCACACCTGCGCCACCTCCTCGCCCCCGTCGCGGCCAGCCTCGACTCGGCCCCCAACGTGAGACGCCGCGCCGCCGCCCGCTCTCCTCTTCCCCCCTTTCCGTCGCGCTCCGGTCCCGCTCGCCGCAGCACCCGGTGGTCACCGTCGCCTCGCCCCACGGCGGACCGCCGCGGCCGCGCGCATACGCGGCGACCCAGCGCCCCTGGGCGCAGCCGCTCACCCCCTGGTCGGCCGCTGCCGCGCCCCGCGCCGTCCCGCGCCCCCCCCCCCTCCCCCCCCCCCCCCCCGTCCGCGCCCGCGGAGGCCATTGGGCACCGGACATGTCCGGTCCCAAATGGGCACGTCCGGACATGTCCGGCGCCCAGGACGTGCACGCGCGCGGACATGTCCGCCCAGCCCACTGACATAGGGGCCCACGGCCCAGAACGAATTAAAAAAATAATAATAAAAATATAAATAATAAACTAATTAATTAATTAATTAGTTAAGTAATCCTGATTGAGGTTAATTAATTAAGTAGTTAGTGTGTTAAATAAACAGTAATTTAATTAGTTAATCACTAATAACCTAACAGCCTAGACAGGTGGGACCCACTGTCCTGACGTCATGCTGACGTCAGCAAGACACTGTTTCGGGATAATGTTAATTTAAATAATTAATTAAATTTCAGAAATTAAAAAAACTTTAGAAAATCATATTAAAATAATCCGTTAGCTCAGATGAAAATACTTGTACATGAAAGTTGCTCAGAACGACGAGACGAATCTGAATACGCGGTCCGTTCGTCCGTCACGCGTCCCTAACTATCCGAACTGCAACCGTTCCCCTCTTATCCTCTGTCCGATAATTCCAAAGACCCGGGAAATATCGTCAGATATTCTCCCGCTCCGCTGTACGTGTGATGCTGCGTTAGACTACCCCTAGCACCGTGTATCGTATTTGTCATGCTCATGTTTGCTATATATTTATACTGTTTCCTCCCCCTTTCTCTCTCGATAAGCCCCCGACCCCGACGTCGTCCCCGAGACCGACGCAGCGGAGCCCCGAAGACACCATAGACGACCTGCCCTTGCCGCCGAGCAACCAGGCAGCCCCCCCCCCTTTTGATCATCCGATATCGCCCATTCTAATTTCCCATGCTTGCATTAGAATTGATGTGCTGCTGCGCTTTACCTATTGATGCATAGCCTGTTCATTGTAACCTGGTTGATAATATACCTACATATCCTAAACTGTTTAGTCTAGGCTGGGTAGAGACCTATCAGTGACCCCACTTATCCGACTGCCGCGCTGGAATCATCAGAAGACCCGATCAAGGGATTGAAGACCAGGCCCCGACACCGCACATCACCCCCCCCCCCTTAGTTGTAACGACACTGCAGCGTTACTATCGAGTGTCGAGGGTGAAACCTCATGTAGCACTTCTGATGTTAACTCTGTAGAGTAGTTATTCGGTCGTGGTCATCGAGGGTGATTCCTCCTTCACCGCTTCCGATAACGATGCTGTCGTACAACACCTCAAGTGTGGACCCAGTGAGGGTGATTCCTCCTAGTTCATCTTGACGGATACATCGAGTGGGAATTCAATGAGGGTGATACCTCGGATTCCCTGATGTTATGGACACACGGATACTTGGACTTTACAATGTTACTTGGAAAGGCGGGTCGACCCTGAGGGGTACCCGCGTGTGATGTGAAGGCGGGTTGCCAGTGTGGTGCCCGAGTGGTGAATACGAGGCGCGGCCGGGTATTCTTAACCCTTGCCGCAAGTCCTCGAGACGGGGCGACGGGATCACATCTTTCGTGAGTCTCTGCTCGTTACCGCAAGCCCCTAGTCCTAGCGATTTGGATATTTGATCTGAGCAGGCCTCTGGTCTGATAGCACTAACCATCACGTGGGCATAGTATGGGCGTTCTGCATCGTATGCATCAGCCGAAAACTCTGTCAGACGTCCAGTTCAGCACTGCGGCCGGGCTGGGCCGGCACCATCCTGAGGGGTGGAGCCTGGTTCGCCCGGCACGCAACGACCCGGAGGGCAAGGGGCGATGGCCAAGACCCCCTTGCGCTTAGGATGTAGACCGGCGGGGACCTCTCTGCGGAGTTGTAGGTAGGGTTGCGATGTGTTGTTTGGCCGAGGCCGGGCATGACCCAGGAAAGTGTGTCCGGCCGAAGTTAAGCGAGCGTGATGGGTAAGTTGGTGCACCCCTGCAGGGAAGAACATTTCTATCGATAGCCGGTCCTACGGTAAAGGACACTCGGAGTTGTATCCTGATTGATACAATTTAGAACTGGATACCTGTGATGAGACCTGTATATATGGCTCTGGGATTGCTTCTCGCAGGGAGTCGAGAAGGGATCTCAGGACGAGGTTGATGAATGTATGGCTCTGGGATTGCTTTCTCGCAGGGAGTCGAGAAAGGATCTCTGGGTGAGGTTGATATTATTACTGCTACATTATATGGTATTGTTCTACTCTCTTCTACTGCTGCAAGACCGCTGAAGATGCTAGTCTTCGATAGGACTAGGCCTTCTCTCTATTCTGGCATTTCTGCAGCCCAGTCCACATATACAGCCTCCCCTTGATAATGTTGCATATGTAGTGTAGATCCTTGCTTGCTGAGTACTTCTGAGTACTCACGGTTGCTTTGTTTTCCTTTTTCTCCCCATATCAGTTTGACGTGACCAGAGGACGGAGCCCCCTGAGACAGATGCCCTGACGATCGTTACTACTACTACCCAGAGGATGGATACTACTACGAGTTGACTGACGACCAGGAGTACGATCGGAGGGTCCCAGGCAGGAGGCCTTCGCCTTTCGATCGTAGTGTTTTATTTTGCCCCGCCGTTCTAAAGGCCTTTCTGTTTCTATTTCATATCTGTACTCAGATATCTGATGCTTCCGCTGACGCTTGTTCGCAAGCTTATGTATTCGAGCCCTCGAGGCCCCTGGCTTGTAATATAAAGCTTGTATGACTTTATTTATGTTTTAGAGTTGTGTTGTGATATCTTCCCGTGAGTCCTTAGGCTTGATCGTGTGCATTTGCGTGTATGATTAGTGCACGATCGGGCCGGGGGCGTCACAACTATCATCCTTGTATTTCTTCTTCTTTGATTCCTTCTCCCACTGAGGACAATCAGTAATGTAGTGACCAGGTTTCTTGCATTTATGGCAAGTTCTCTTCTTCTAATCACGGGATGAGGAATCTGATTTCATGTCATCACCTCTTGAGGATTTTCCAAATCGGCCACGTCTAGAGAACTTCTGGAATTTCCTCACGAGCATTGCTAGCTCCTGACTCAGTTCTTCAGGATCACCAAGGCTGCTACCAGAATCTTCATCTTCAGATTCAGAGACTGCCTTGGCTTTCAGTGCACGAGATCTACCATAGCTCGGTCCGTAGAGATCTCTCTTCTCAGCTAGTTGGAATTCATGAGTATTTAGCCTCTCAAGGATATCAGCAGGATCAAGTGACTTGTAGTCACCACGTTCTTGAATCATCAGTGCCAGTGTATCGAATGAAGAATCGAGTGACCTCAGCAATTTCTTCACCACCTCATGGTTGGTGATGTCAGTGGCACCCAGTGCTTGAAGCTCGTTTGAAATGTCAGTGAGGCGATCAAAGGTTTGCTGAACATTTTCGTTGTCGA
This sequence comes from Thinopyrum elongatum, assembly GCA_011799875.1. Taxonomy (NCBI): domain Eukaryota; kingdom Viridiplantae; phylum Streptophyta; class Magnoliopsida; order Poales; family Poaceae; genus Thinopyrum; species Thinopyrum elongatum. Next base: position 84,015,717 of record CM022301.1, read on the forward strand.
GTCTTTTGAAGCGGTTGAAGAGATTGCGAAGAACGTCAACTCGAGAGTCATGTTGAGTTGAGACTCCTTCGTTGACCTTGGACAGCCTATCCCAGATAAGCTTAGCTGTCTCCAAAGCACTCACTCTGCCATACTGCCCTTTGCTCAGATGGCCACATATGATATTCTTCGCTTGAGAGTCGAGTTGCTTGAATCTCTTCACATTAGCAGCGTTTACGGAAGGAGTGATAGAGGGAACACCCTTTTCCACAACATACCAGAGGTCGTTGTCAATTGCCTCAAGATGCATGCGCATCTTGTTCTTCCAGTAGGGGTAGTCCGTCCCATCGAAGGTAGGACACCCAGCTGAGACCTTGATCATGCCTGCAGTCGACATAACTAAAACTCCAGGTGGTTAAACCAAAATCACACAGAACAAGGGAGTACCTTGCTCTGATACCAATTGAAAGTGCGTTATATCGACTAGAGGGGGGGTGAATAGGCGATTTTTACAAATTCGTCACTGAGGAATTACAAGGTGAGGAAATTCCTAAGCGACGAACTACTTAGCAGCGGAATGAGTACTCAGATGCAAGCATAACAGAGCAGAAGCACAGTCATCATGATGAAATGAAAACAAGCACAGAGTACGAGTAGCGTAAACACAGGATAAGCAGGCTGAAGACAAACTGACTGAAGAAATTGAACTGAGGAAATTGAGAAAGTCTTTAGACAAAGTCTTCAAACAGTAATGATCAAATACATAGCAAGTATGCGAGGAAATGAAAGGGTTGAGGAAATAGAACCAGTAGCTCGGTGAAGACACTGATTTGGTAGACCAGTTCCAACTGTTGTGACAGTTGTACGTCTGGTTTGAGCGGCTAGGTATTTAAACCTGAGGACACACAGTCCCGGACACCCAGTCCTGAACACACAGTCCAGGACACCTAGTCCTCACCGTATTCTCCTTGAGCTAAGGTCACACAGACCTCGCCCAACCACTCGTGGTAAGTCTTCAGGTGACTTCCAAACCTTCACATACTCGGTCACTCGGCAATCCACTATTTCCTCTTGGATGCTCTAGACCATGACGCCTAACCGTCTGGAGGATGCACAGTCCTCAAAGGTAACAAGCGTCGGTTCCACACAGGAACAATCTCTTCAGTGATGCTCAATCACTTTGGGTTTGTAGGTGTTTGGGTTTTTGGGTTTTTCCTCACTTGATGATTTTCGCTCAAAGTCCTCGGAGGATGGAATGCTCTAAATGACAAGTGTCAATCTATTTCTTGGAGCAGCCAACCAGCTAGTGGTTGAAGGGGGCGGCTATTTATAGCCTAGGGAGCAGCCCGACATGATAAGACATAAATGCCCTTCAATGATATGACCGTTAGGTGGGTAGATATTTTGGGACAGCTGGCACGTAGCACAGCAACGGTCGGAAATTTGAGTATCAAATTCCTCAGGGCTATCATAATCCTCACTTGTAGGCAATCCGCACTGGCGAATTTCTAACTCCTCAGTCAGAACAAATTCCTCAGAGAACAGAAGAACTTCATCTCTGTCACTGAAGAACTTGACTAAACTGTATGAGATTTCCAATGGCTTCACTCGAAAGGATTGGGTAGGTGTAGGATTTTGAGTTGAGCATCACTTGGAAACTTTTCCTTAGTTTTACCTCGACCCCCTTTAACAGTATGGTGTTTCCTATGACTCAAGAAGAAGAAAATGAAACTACGAAAACAAAAGTCTTCACGCTTCATAATCCTCGCATGAATATCAAGTCTTCAGGGTCACACCAATTTCTTCACTTTCAAAGTCTTCAAGAAAACCAAAGTCTTCAGTTGAAGACATTCATTTTTAGGGGTCGACATTCATCGTAATTAACAAACTCCTCATAGACTTATAGACCTGTGTACACTCACAAACACATTAGACCCTTAACCTATAAGTCTTCAATACACCAAAATCACTAAGGGGCACTAGATGCACTTACACATACTTATTGGAAAAATTTATTAGCCATCGAAGAAAAGTACTAATATGCATGCTCCTAGGGGGATAGATTGGTCGAAAAAGACCATCGCTCATCCCCGACCGCAACTCATAAGGAAGACAATAGAAATAATCGTGCTCTGACTTCATCACATAACGGTTCACCATACGTACATGCTTCGGGAATCACAAACTTTAAGACAAGTATTTCTACCAATCCACAATTACTCACTCGCATGACTCTAATATCACCATCTTTATATCTCAAAACAAATGCAAGGAATCAAACTTCTCATATATTCAATGCTCTTATATGAAAGTTTTTATTATATCCCTCTTGGCTGCCCATCATATTAGGACTAAATTCATAACCTAAGCAAATTACCATGCTGTTTTAATACTCTTAAAATAATATAAGTGAAGCATGAGAGTTTATCAATTTGTATAAAAAACCCCACCGCCGTGCTCTAAAAAGATATAAGTGAAGCACTAGAGCAACTGCCTAGGTCAAAAGATATAAGTGAAGCACATAGAGTATTCTAATAAATTCATGATTAATGTGTGTCCCTCTCAAAAGGTGTGTACAGCAAGGATGATTGTGGCAAAATAAAAAGAAAAAATTTATATCATACAATACGCTCCAAGCAAAACACATATCATGTGGTGAATAAAAATATAGTCTCAAGTAAATTTACCGATGTATTAAAGACAAAAGAGGGGATGCCATCCGGGGCATCCCCAAGCTTAGATGCTTGGTTGTCCTTGAATATTACCTTGGGGTGCCTTGGGAATCCCCAAGATTATGCTCTTGCCACTCCTTATTCCGTTGTCCATCAAAACTTTACCCAAAACTTGAAAACTTCACAACACAAAACTCAACAGAAAACTCATAAGATCTGTTAGTATAATAAAATAAATCACCACTATAGGTACTGTTTTGAACTCATTCTAAATTTATATTGGTGTAATATATACTGTATTCCAACTTCTCCATGGTTCATACCCCATGATACTACACATATATTCATCAAAATAAGCAAACAACACATAGGAAACAAAATCAGTGAAAAATAGAACAGTCTGTATTAATATGGAAATTTCATATACTTCGGTAGCTCCAAAAAATCTGAAAAATTAGGAAAACCTAGGGAATTTGTATATAAATCTTTTTGAAAAAATTCAGATCATAAGAGTGCTTCTGTGCTTTTTTAAATTTCTGGCAATGAGCACAAAAGTTTCTGTTTTTCAGCAAGATCAAATCAACTATCACGATAGACCATCCCAAAGTTCTTACTTGGCTCGAACACTAATTGAAACACTAAAACACAATTACTACAGAAGTAATAATGTGTATTTATTGAAGAACAGAAGAAAAAACAAAAAACACAAAATAAAATTGGGTTGCCTCCCAACAAGCGCTATTGTTTAACACCCCTAGCTAGGCATATTGCAATAGATCTAGGTATTACCATATTTGGTACTTAATCCATAATTAGCCTCATAATATATTCATATGCCAACTTAATTTTATTTCTTGTAAAGTGTTCCATGCCCTTCCTTAATGGGAATTGAAATCTAATGCTTCCTTCTTTCATATCAATAATTGCACCAATCGTTCTAAGGAAAGGTCTACCAAGAATAATAGGGCATGGAGGATTGCTATCTATATCAAGCACAATGAAATCTATAGGCACATAATTCCTATTTGCAACAATATGAACATAATTAATCCTTCCAATGGGTTTCTTAATAGAGGAATCCGCTAGATGCAAATTTAAAGAACAATGATCAAATTCACGGAAACCTAGCACATCGCACAAAGTTTTTGGAATAGTTGAAACACTAGCACCCAAATCACATAAAGCATAGCACTCATAATCTTTAATATTAATTTTTATAGTAGGTTCCCACTCATCATAAAGCTTTCTAGGGATTTAAACTTCCAACTCAAGTTTTTCTTCAAAAGATTTCATCATAGCATCAATGATGTGTTTAGTAAAAGCTTTATTTTGACTATAAGCATGAGGTGAATTAAGCATGGATTGCAACAAGGAAATACAATCAATCAAAGAACAATTATCATAATTAAAGTCCTTGAAATCAAAAAGAGTGGGTTCATCGCTACTTAAAGTCTTGACCTCTCCAATCCCACTTTTATCAAATTTTTCACTAAGATCTTTAAACTCCAAATTACTGGGACACCTTCTAGCTAAAGTTGACTCATCTCGAGTCCCATCTTTATCAAGATTTATATTAGAAAACAAATATTCAATAGGAGTCACACCAATCACTTCAAGATCTTCATCATTATTATAAGACTCCGGTTTAGCGGCCATCTTATTGACTAAAGTAGTTTGCTTATCGAAAATTTGACCTACTAAATTTTCAATATGAGAAAATTGGGATTTAAGGCCATATATTTCCTTAGTAACATCATCAAGCTCTTTATTGATATACTCCATCATAGTTTTTTGTTCTTTAAGTTCGTTCCTAAAGAAACTATTATGCTCAAATTGTAAGGACATAAAGCTTTTTGTATTGTTTTCAATTTCCTCCAACTTTCTATAGTACGGATCAAGGCTCTTGGGTTGAGCCATAGAAGCAAGCAAGAAATCTAGCACACAAGCAAACAAAAGGAAAACAAAAAGATGAACGAAAGAAGGCGAATAAAAAGGCAAATATTTTTGTGTTTTTCTGAAAACATTTTAGAAGTGGGGGAGAGGAAAACGAGAGACAAATGGCAAATAATGTAAGTGCAAGAGATGAGAGTTTATGATAGGTACTTGGTAGGCTTGATGTAGAACCTCCCCTGCAACGGCGCCAGAAATTCTTCCTGCTACTTCTTGAGCTTGCGTTGATTTTTCCCTTGAAGAGGAAAGGATGATGCAGCAAAGTAGAGATAAGTATTTCCTTCAGTTCAAAACCAAGGTATCAATCCAGTAGGAGGCACAAGCAAGTCTCCAATATATGCACCTGCACAAACAAACAAACACGTGCACACAATGCGAAAAAGGGGTTGTCAATCTCTTCACGGTCACGAACAAGAGTGAGATCTAAGAGAGATAGGTATAAAAGATAAATAAAAGAGCAAACTAAAGTAAATATAAATAAAGTGCAGCAAGGTATTTTTGGGTTTTTTGGTTTTATATATCTGAAAATATATGATGGAAAATAGACCCGGGGGCCATAGGTTTCACTAGAGGTTTCTCTCTTGAAGAAAACATATGATGGGTAAACAAATTACTGTTGAGCAGTTGATAGAAAAGCGCATAGTTATGATGATATCTAAGGCAATGATCATGAATATAGGCATCACGTCCGTGACAAGTAGACCAAAATGATTATGCATCTACTACTATTACTCCACATATCGACCGACTCCTGCCTGCATCTAGAGTATTAAGTTCATAAGAACAGAGCAACGCTTTAAGCAAGATGACATGATGTAGAGGGATAAACTCAAGCAATATGATATTAACCCCATCTTTTTATCCTTAATGGAAACAATACAATAAGTGCCTCGCTACCCCTTCTGTCACTGGGTGAGGACACCACAAGATTGAACCCATCACAAAGCACCTCTCCCATTGCAAGAAAAATCAATCTAGTTGGCTAAACTAAACTGATAATTCGAAGAGAAATACCAAACTATCTCAATCATGCATAAAAGAGTTCAGAGAAGACTCAAATAATATTCATAGATAATCTGATCATGAATCCACAATTCATCGGATCTCAACAAATGTACCGCAAAAGAAGATTACATCGAATAGATCTCCAAGAACATCGAGGAGAACATTGTATTGAAGATCAAAGAGAGAGAAGAAGCCATCTAGCTACTAGCTATGTACCCGTAGGTCTGTGGTAAACTACTCACATATCATTGGAAGGGCAACAAGGTTGGTGTAGAGGCCCTCCATGATCGAATCCCCCTCCGGGGGTGTGCCGAAAAAGGCCCCAAGATGGGATCTCACGGGAACAGAAGCTTGCGGCGGCGGAAAAGTATTTCTGGTGTGCCCTCTAGTATAGGGGGAATATTTGAGAATATATAGTGGTGGAATTAGGGTTGGAAGGTCTCCGGGCTAGGGCGCGCCCCTATGGCTTGTGGCCTCCTCGTGGGTCTTCTGGCCTTGTCTCCATGTCTCGTGGGTTTCTTCTAGTCCAAGAAAAATCACCGTAAAGTTTTATTCCGTTTGATATTCCTTTTCTGTAAAAGTCAAAAACAAGGAAAAAATAGAAACTGGCACTAGGCACTAGGTTAATAAGTTAGTACCAAAATTAATATAAAATAGCATATTAATACATATAAAACATCCAAAACAGATAATATAATAGCATGGAACAATAAAAAATTATAGATACGTTGGAGACGTATCATGCCATTTTCTATCCGACATGATTAACATGGGCATTAGATTACAATCTAGAAAAATGTAGCCTTCTTCACAAGAGGTTGGAGTGGATGAAAAATTCCCTAAGAAAACTAGTACAGATGAATCCAAAGGAGAAATACTTATGAATTGTAACCATATGAATCAAGCAACCAATATGGGGAGAAAACATGTATGTACTGAAATCCTCCAAAATTCCTTCAGAAATCGTAGTACATTGTCATTGTAAACTTGGGAAAAGGTGCCAAAAATTGAACTCCCTTATGGTTAACATTTAACAAGAAAGGAACATCACCTCGATATATAGCTTCTGCAGGCACGGAAAGCATCTCAGGAAACTGACAACTTGGTCCAGGTTGGGGCCAATAGATTCTAGTGCCAAGAGATTCACTGTGTGCAGATTCCGGGTCAAGCTTGTTGGAATCATTTTTTGGATGACATACAAACATACATCTTCAAAATTAGAAATAATGTTGATATCAAGAAGGAGAGGTAGAAGGTGACTGTTGTACCTGAACGGGTGTGAATCCAATAACAAGTTCGGAGTATTTGACAGACGAGTAGGCCACCACTGTCAATTTCGCACAGAAAATGACATTGATTCTTGTTGGACCTTGTTGATCAACTACAAGTAATCTCTCAAGTGAAGGTGTGTCCTCAATGACCATATTGTGGTACACCTTTTGTGATCTCTTGTTGCAGCACCATCAACACACATAAATAGACCGAAGAATCATGGAGGTGATATGCAAGCTACTCAGCCCATTGATCGCCTGAAGACGAAGGTACTCGAGTGCAGTACATCCATGGAGCAGGCGCTCCATGTCATCCTTTGGGATGCAGACGGCGACGAGCTTGAGGTGCTTCAGTCGTGGTAGAAAAAGAGCGGGCGCGTCATTAAGGTGGGATGGCAGTTCATGAACTTGGCTAGGCGCAGCGTGGGCGTGAGGCGGAGCGCGGACGTTGGCAGCGAGCGCATATGCCCATCAGTAAAACTGAGCTCCTCGAGCTGATCTAGGGCAGGGGATCAGAACCACTCGTCAAGCTTGGCTCGGTCCTTGCCATTGGAACGGAACTTGCCCATGCTAAGGCCTCTGATTGGGCCATGGTGACTGCCGATGATCTGGGAGAACGCGTCCAAGCTTTTGTGATAGCCATGGCAGAGCTCGTGGGCGTCAACACTACAAAAAAAACACTTCCGTGATGATACGTCTTTGTCACAGTAGGTCACATTTTCTGTCATGCATGTACATCCATGATGAGTTTATGACAGAATCAAGATAGTCATACCTTTGCTGTCGTAGAAGTGTTCCATGACAATAACAAAATTATCATCACGGAAGTGTCCACTTCCATGACGATAAATGACGCGACATGGAACTGCTTTCGTCAAGGGTAACCGACACGTGACATCCACCGTAACGGGTCGCCGTTAAGCTATCGGGTCCGGTTTTGGATCCGATAACCCGTTAACAGCCCGGACCAATGGTGATTTTCCACGTGTAAAATTCTGATTTGCCGATGATCCATGTGTCAGCTTAGTGTTGGGACAGATGTCAACCGTCCATTGGACAGGAGTCGCCAATGAAACGTTGACACATGGGACGGCCCAATAGAGGCCCATATAGGTTTAAAAGCCGGCCCAGGAACAGGCCCACAAGATTTCGTCTGATCTAATGGGCCGGCCCGTTAACAACCTAACATTTTCTAGATCAAATTATGGCCCACATCAGATACGGCCCGTTAAAGGACTGCAATATTCTAGGCCAGTTTACGGCCCATATCAGATCCGACCCGTTAACAGCCTGCAATAGTTTGGGCCAAATTACGGTCCATATCTCATCCGGCCCGTTAACGGACTTTCATATCTTGGGCCAAATTATGGCCCATAACAGATACGGCCCTTTAACAGTTAATGTGCCATTGCGCCCATTGGGGCCCTGATTTCCTCTTCGGCCTCTTAATAGCCCGTTTAACAGTTCGGCCCAATATTTTTTTCGGCCTGTCAGCGACCCTGTCTACATATGGGCCTCTTTCAGCCTGGTTTCAATTTCGGCCATTTAAAGGCCCGAGTTGCACCTGGGCCTAATTCTGGTCTGTAGTTACTTTCGGCCTCTTAACGGCCCGTAGTCTTCGTGGATACATTTTAGCCCACACAGCCTATCGACCCATTAAAGTCCCTTGATAGTGTTGGGCCTAATTTTGGCCCGTTATACATTCGGCCTGCTTCCAGCCCGTCATATAATTTGGTCAGCCAAGGCCCAAAAATATTTCAGCCTGTTAATGGCCTGTCATACCAGTGGGCTAATAATGGGCCGATGTATATTACAGCCTGCTGTCGGGCCGTGATTTGTTCGCGTGTTAAAAGCCTATTTAATTTTCTGGCCCAATTAAGGCAAGCGGTTTACTTGGCCTTTTAAAGGCCCGAAACTAATAGTGGGCCAAATTAAGTCTAGACCTAACTAATGGCCCAAGATGATTGTAGGCCCACGGTTCGGACCGGCGATTGGCGACCGGCCAGTTTTAGTACCGAAATTATTTTTATATAAACCTAACCTATTGGCTCATTGTGCTTCGATCGAAGATTATGACCTTTTCTCAGAGTGACGACAGCATAAGCAGCAAATAAATTACAGCATCATGATGAAGAATAAACCTAGACTATACAACAAAGAAATTACAACATATTACATCCCCTGGGCATCAAAGTTCTCCGCCAGTGATAATAAAGGGCAACCAGACAGCAGATTCCATACACTGGACAGGTCGCCACCAGTGGAAGTAAACAGGTCGACAAAATAATAGACAAAACCAGCAGCACTTCAACACAGTTCAAGAAAGGTTAGCCCTGCCCAGGAGCTGCAGCGCAAGCAGCTTAGCAACCTGATGAGACTGCGCTTGTTTGACGCTTATATCCACCAACTCATGCTGCATAGCATCAATAGACGTCCAGTACTTATGGTTAATCTTGCATAGAGATTGGAGTTCCAGCCGGATATGAGCGGAAGCATGTCGAACAGATTCAGGCAGCGACTTCATCGACCTTGTGTCACTGAGTAAGTTTGACACTACATCAACACATGACTTTGGGGTTGTATCGCTACCCTCAAGATGTGTTGCCTTCTTCTCTGGAATATATGTTAGAGGGACAAACAATGGGTTCGTCTCACTATCATTGTGGTAGTTCTAGCTATCATCAGTGCTTTCACCCTGAAAGAGAAACAAGTAGGTAGATAATAGGTTTTGCACGTATAAGCAGCAGCGCTGTCAATTCATCTCATTTCTTTGTCAGAAATAAAGAGACACGGTTTAAAATAGCATTAACATAATAGGAGTTGTTCATAGTTAAGACGGCAGGAAATGGCATTGTGCGGGAGCGGCCAGCTTCACCATACCACTGGATTACAGATCAAGAACACAAGCATACATGTAGTGCTAAACAACGTATAAGCATGAATGGTGAGTGTACTGTCAATTTATACCATTTCCGATTGGTAATTAAAGAGACATGATTTAAATAATATTAATATAATATGGCATTGTTCATAGTTAAGACATAGCAGGATATGACATTGTGCTGGAGTTGGTAGTTTCACCACACAACTGGATTACAGATCAAGAACACAAGCATACACGCAGTGCTAAAGAAGATAACTTGCTATGTTTAGTTTAGTTTACATGGTATGAATAAGGGACTAGGTTGTCGAACTAAAGACTGAAATTGATAAGGACAAACTTATGTTCATGTACTTCTTCGTTATAAACTTTGAACAAGCAATTTGATGCAGACGACAAAAATAAACAGCATTTGCACTCATAGCTATCCAAATATACACAACAAAATTTGAAGGCTCGAGGAGGACAAACTTACATTAGTAGTGAAGACCGGCTCTATAAAGCCCTTGTCCATATTGATGGGGGGGGCAATTCAAGAAGTTTACCGCAGACTCTTCTTCAAGAGCATTGCTTTATTCTACATTTTGTTAAGAGTAAATATAGATGTGAAAATATAGGAACAAATGGCGATTATTTAACCTAAGATGCGGAGTACAAATGTAAATATAGCATACAGGCAAAAGGCACTGAGAAGAGCAATGCAGAGCTAAACTTCTTCAGTAGCATTGGTTTTATTCAATATTTTGGCAAGATTAAATATAGATTTAATGTGTAGAAAATGGAGGGCAAGGGAAAATAAGCTGCAAAGTGTACATGAAGAACTAGCTGACAATATAAGTACAGTGATGAAGGACAGCAGATACTTACAAGAACAATGCAGAACTAAATTTCTTCATAAGCAGTGGGTTTATTCTACATTAATGTAAGCATTAATATAGATCTGATAATTTGGAGCAAACAGTGGATAGGCAAGCTATAATGCACAATGATGTCACATAATCCACCAGGTATGAATGTAAGTACAGCGATAGGATAATAGGTACTAACAAGAGCAAAGCAGCGACCAGCATAGTTGCGATATCCTAGGTTTTGCGGCGCTGGTTCTATCACCAATATAAGTGGGGTGCTATCTGATTTCTCCGGTACCACCACCTTTTTCAAGGACTTTGCTTGTACTCCTTTAGGTTCTGCAATCACCCTCTTCCTCTTGGATGTCTGAAACACAAGAACATCATTTGAATGAAAAAACATGGTATGACGACAAATGGAATAGGTATTGATAATGGATGGGCATGGCATCTTCACATATATCATGAGTAAACTAAGCAGATGGCGGTGCAACGAAGCAAAAGAAATGCAAGATACGTGCAACCAATAAAACCTTGCCAAATTAGAACAGGCACCTTATTGGGTGAACATGATAGGCCATCTACCTTTGACTCCTTGAGCTCAGAATAGTCATTAGGATCATATTCTGAATATGAATCTATAAGTCGGGAGCATGTGGGTTTCATTGCATCCACAATGGACCTCAATCCCTTGATGCCAAGTTTGTTACCCATTGAACTGTTCTGCAATATTCTTCTGATGTGCACATTCTTATATTCATTGTGATTACGTACAATATCTGAGAAGCATGAAAACATATATAGTAGTGAGATTATCTTTGTAATGTAGAGGATATTCTAATATAATAGAGGCTTCCTGTAAACCCTTGTGTGCTATCACTGGATTCTGATGAGAGAGCCCATGTGTGCGGTAATATGGTGAGTAGATTAATATAATCTGGCACAACTACACAAAAAAATAGGCTCCCTGTTGGGAGCTCCAGATGTAAGGATAGTAGGCAGATGATAGGTTCATAATATACCGTATAGAAAGTTTATTGCCAAACCATCATAACGAGAGCGCACAGCCACTAGGCAGATCGTAGTGTAGATAAAAGGGGTACACCATAACCACATTAAATAAATCGAGAAAGCGGAACTGGCTGGAAAATACAGGGTTGTATGGTCGCTACTAATATGCAGCCTATCGATCACCTACAGGCCAGCTCTATTCATCTGAAGGTGCACGGCTGTTACTATCAGTCTAGTCTATCAAAGACTGCGCGGCTCCCACCATTTCCGGGATATTATGGCAGACCAACTCGAAGTGCTGAAATCATGTAGCAGAAGCGGCCCAATAGAGTTGTCGACTGCAGATGTCCCTGCTCCCCTTCCTGACAAGGAACATACTGTACTTCCTAAAGAAGAACAGAAGAGGAACATGTTAAAGAATAGAAGGGGAAGCATAATATTGAGATTTCCCTTCTTCCTATACAATGTTGGTTGCCCACCCATGATGAATCAGAGCGCCCAAAGAAATGCCATTCCATGATGTCTCTCTATATGGGCCACATGCATTTGGAAACGCAAGTGGGAGCATTAGCTAACCAATTAAATGTGTGTCTGTTAGCTAATGTCAGTATCATATCACATTCATATTTGAAGAAGCTTCAGACGTATGATTGGTGTGTTATTTAGCTTTAAAGGGTGGACTGCTGCTAGTAGGACACAAAGCACCTACGCAGATCATAGTGTAGATATAATGGGAAAACCCTAAGCATCACGAGTAAAATCAGGAAAGTGGAACTTGCTGGAAAATATGTGCTAGTATTGCCGGTACGGCTAGAAAGGCTTCGGATACCAGCTCTCTACAACTGAAGGCACGGTACTGTTACTATCAGTCTAACTCTCAAAGGTGACACAGCTCCCAGCATTTCCTGGATATTAGGGCAAACTAACACGAAGAGTTGAAAGCGTCCATGACAGGCGATCGAATAGACATGTACACTGCAAATGTCCCTGCTCCTCTTCACTACAAGGAACATACTGTACGACTATTATACTCCCTCTGTTCCTAAACATAAATCTTTGTATAGATTCCACTATGGATCACATACGGGTGTATATAGATACATTTTCAAGTGTAGATTCACTCATTTTGCTCCGTATGTAGTCCATGGAGGAATATGTACAAAGACTTATATTTAGGAACGGAGAGAGTACTTATTAAAGAAGAACAAAGGAGGAACATGCTAAAGAAGAGCAAGAAGATTTTGGATAATAAAATGGTCGTTGCCCACACATGATGAACCAGCGAGCATAAACAATGCAGCTCCCTGTTGTCTCTCTCTATATGTGGCGCACGTGCTTTTCGAAAGTAAAGTAGGAACATTAGCTGACCAATTAAACGTTCTCTATTTTAGTAATATCAGCGTCATATCATATTCGTATTTGAGCAACAAAGTTTGGAATTATGAGTGGCATGTTGTTTAGCTTGGTGGGTTGAGGAGCAGTGCTAGCACATCTCGAAGCACCTAGGATGATGGTACACTAAATATAAAGGGAATGTCTACATGCAAGTCGCCTGACTATCATCATTTGGGTCAGTCGACCATTTCAGGCGGTTGGATGAAGATCCTACGTCTCCTAACCCTTCTTGTTCCTCGCCTGTTATTCTTCCCCTACAGACCACTGCACGGGCCGCCTGCCGAACCACCGGCCCCGCCCTCCCCTGAACCGGCCACCACCTCCGGTCTTCCTCCGCCCCCGGCCATCCCTCTAGCCAACCCCACCCCCAGCCCCCCACCCGCGTCGAGTTTTGCCTCCGGTGAGGCCCCACCATAGCCCGATGATAGCCCCCCACAACCACTGTCCCCACCCGACACCCTAAGATAGATATGGGGCAGCCCTCCGGCGAGCCCCTTCCCTCCCTCCGGTGAACTCCCAAAAATGGATTGACCCCAATTTGAAATTCAGTCGACTATCATTTAAGCTAATGTGGAATATAAAAGAGGAAAACCATAAGCATTGCGAGTATAGTGGTGAGCGTGCCATGGCGGATCTTAAGGTGCAAACCGGACAAAGGCAACTTCGCAACCAATGTTTGGTTTCAACTAACAAGTAATATTCTAAGTGATGGACAAGAAATCACAGTAAAGCAGTGGCGATTTATTTTCTTGCTGAGATAAATAACTTGAGCAGATACGAAAGAGTACGCCTCTGGTGTGGCGCCGTGTAAGCATCTGCTGAGGCATTGAGGGTGATGTGGTAGCGATGGCTGTCGGCGGCGTGGAAGCAGATCTAGGAGGGCGGACGGTGGTGGCGAGGGAAATATCCCGGCACGTTGGACGAGACGGTCGTACGAGCGGCCTCGGCAAGGTGGACAACGACGCAGATGAAGCGAGAGGACGCGATGCAAGGATCCTGGTCCGAAGCTGTGGATGAGAGAGGTCGATCTCTTGTAATGGATGACAGCGTCGGCGTATCAGTTCCGGCATGGTGGAGGAGGACGGCGGTGGATGGGGTGGCGGACGTAGGAGACTGGGGTGGAGAGGGTGTTTTGGTGCCCACGGAGTACGAATGGGGAAATGGAGGGAGAGAGTTAGGGAGAACCATGTCTTCAGGGCGCACTTGTCTCAAATGCAAGGAAATTTACAAACTTAGCCCCCGTTTAAAATTTCCTACATCACAGCAATATTAGTCGGTTGGGGATAGGACGGTAATCTCGCATACACCGAATATTTGCCGACGGAGATTTTGGCCGAGGAGAGTTTGTTTTGGCGCCCACCGTGTATGAATCAGGGAGGTGAGAGGCGATATCGGCCGAGGAGAAACTGTGTTTTGGCGCCCACCGTGTATGAATCCGGGGAGGTGAGAGGCGGAGGTGGTTATGTGACATTTGAGTGAAATTACAAGCCTACCCCTATCGAAACCTATATAAATCGAGCCGATAGGCTTTGCGTGTCAGGGATAGGCAGTAGTAATTTCCATCTTGTGGATTTTGGTTTCGGGCGGTTACTGCGAGTTTCCCCGCTTCGTTCAAATTTTTGGAGAAAAACAGTGCACGTTTACCATGCCAACTCAATTCAAATCCATCTTGTATTTTTTCTTCGGGCAGGATCCATTTTGTATTCGAATACAAATCTATATACATCATTTTTATATATACTTTCAAAAGCACAACACCCTTTATACATAAATATGGTTTACAAATGGCATGATCTCAGATTCATAAGGCTGGATCCATCTTAATTTGGATTTTCAAATATCTGAAACCACTTTATGTTGAAATCCAATGTATGCATTCCTCGCTAACTGTCTCCAATTAATGTGTGTTTCATGTGAGGTTTTTTTTTGCTTCTCAAACACGTATAATGTGTTTGACACACGCAACATATAGTGTAATCCCGTTTAGACATTAACTACATATAAACCATGCATTGTCTCTAATTAAAGAATCTATGGACCACTAATATTGATAAACTATATAACATTACACGTGTCCCCAAATTCAAATGAATATGCATGTTTGATAGACCAATTTTCGTTATGATATTGTCGATGTCATTATCTCTAGTTTAAATATTTGAATCCCTTTTAATCCAGATATTCGTCTCATATAGCTATCACTCATGCTTATATATCTCTCTAGACCTATACGCCTTCACCGTCTCTCGGGTATCTCTCATGCTACTTGTATGTCGACAATGATATTTTATCTTCGTAACACACTAACGGTACTCTCTCCCTCGACCTTCACTCTATCTCTCTCTAAGTATATCTCGCTCCCTGCTATGTGTCTCTAACTATGATTCTCCCTGTGAAATCTCTTTCTCTCACACAAACACAAACTTCGTCTCTCGGAGTCTCATTTCTCTCTACTATTCCCCTGTATGCCGCTCGCACACCCCCTCTCACACAGAGATATCTTGCGCTCCTTAGGTATGAGAAGCTACGACTCTCCCTCTTAAATATCTCTTTCTCACACACAAACACAAACTTCGTCTCCCGGGGTCTCATTTCTCTCTACTATTCCCTTGTATGCCGCTCGCACACCCCCTCTCACACAGAGATGTCTTGCGCTCCTTAGGTATGAGAAGCTATGACTCTCCCTCTTAAATATCTCTTTCTCACACACAAACACAAACTCTGTCTCCCAGGGTCTCATATCTCTCCACCATTCCCTTTGTATGCGCTCACACACACTCTCTCTCTCCCTAGGGATATCTCGCGTTCCCTGATATTTCTCTCTAGCTATGACTCTCCTTGTGAAATATCTTTCTCTCTCGCAAACACAAGACTCCATCTCTTGGGATCTCATTTCTCTCTAATATTCGTTTGTATGTGACTCACATGCACCCTCTCTCTATCTCTCTCACACCCACACACATAACTCAGCCTTCTGATCCACTCGACTCTTATCTCTAACACACACACTAGCCGATCGCCCTCTAGCTAGCATCTCTATCTTTCTATTTATCTATTTCTCCATCAACCTTCTTTCTCGCCCTCACTCTTGCTTCCTATCACGCACACTATATATGTTTCTCTCTACATGCAGTCATGCTCCCTCTTTTTATCTTTCTCTCTCACACACATAACTCACCCCTCTGAACCACTCGGCTGTCATCTCTAACACACAAACTAGCCGATGTCCCTCTAGCTAGCATCTCTATCTCTCTATCTATCTGCAGTTTCTCCATCAACCTTTCTTTCTCGCACGCACTCTTGCTTCCTATCACACACACTATATCTATCTCTCTATACATGCATCTATAGGTCGATCTCTTTTGCACAATCGTTGTGTCTCGCTCTCTCTGCTTGCCATAAATGCATGCTCCAGCCCACGCCACTATCTCTTAAAGACAAAAACACATGCTCAATTATCGGGCCTTCTTCCCTCCACTCTCATATGCATGCGTACTGTCATACCGATCTGTCTCTCCCATGCCGTTGATCTTATGACTTATGTCTTCTTTCTTTTATCTCGATCATGCGTGCGCCCACACACACACATCCCACGTATACATGTATACCTCTCGCACATGCACGTTCAAGGTCTTCTATGTCTCCATACGTAGTTAATTACCCTTAGCCCTCACCCCACATCAAATCGTTCTCTTCTTGTGTGCACATGACTTCCGCCTGGATGGGTCTCTTCTCTAAAACACACACTCACACTTAACAATCTCCTTCTAGCTACCCCCATCTCTCACTCCTTCCCTATATCCCCGAAACCAATAAGACTATCCCTTCATTTAATTCCCGCCTACATGCACCATCGATATATAGTAGTCTTCCTCGGTGTCTCTCGAACAAACACGTTATCTTGATGTCCACTCCTCTCACGCGCACATGCCTTCTCTTCCCTCTTTACGGGCCTCTTCTCTCTCGCACCCCCCTCGTTGGTGGCCTCTGCCATACACATCACCTCTCGACGATGAAGCCACACACACTTAAATTACTTTCCCCACCGAAGACTCCACTTCACACACACACACACTAAGACTCCATTTCACACACACATGCTCTAGGTGGAGCATTTGTTCCTACCACCCTTCATCCAACCTTACCCGTATGATAAACAATCACCTTAATTTACTTATATAACATGGACAAATTCCACTTTATTTTAGTAGTTAGGAAACTTCTCATAATTATATAACGCAAATCACGAGCAGGAAGTGACATTTTTTTTACACAACCACGTTAACATGGCCACGTAAATCACAAGCTAAAGTGTAAAACCATTATACTTATATCCCGATGCAAAAGGTGGAGTACATGTCTGAAGAGTAGAGTCGCACACATGCACTCTATCTCTCAGAATCTCACACACATACCAGTTACCTGACACCCCCTAAGCAGACCCGTATGTTACAATTTGTGCACCCACGGGTACACGTGATGGTGCACATTTATTTAAGCCAGACGGCGAACCCAAATAGTAGCTGCATTCATTCCTCTCCCACCGCCGCTTCTCCGGTCGCCGTCGCCTGTTAGCCATGGCCCGGCCGAAGGTAACGACATACGCCATGCTCCCGCCAGAGCGGCACTTTGAGCTGCTTCCGGAGATCTGGAGGCGGCGCGAAGCCCGGATCGCAGTCGCCCTGCCTCCGGAGTCCGGACTAGCCAGAGCTGGATGAGGAGGCATTGGAGGTGAAGCAGCACGCGGAGACGGAGGAGGAGAATGATGACGCGGAGCCGGAACAGGAGGACATTGACACGGGCGAAGCGGAGCCGGAGGAGGACGATGATTTCCATTATACTCAGACTTAAAGGGCTTTGAATTTCACGCCACATTTATTTCATAGAGATAAGAGAAAGGAAATTTTAGTGGTCATGCAGGCATCTTTTTGTGCTATCACTCCTATATAAGGGTTGACCGGTCGCTTCCCGTGGACGTGTGCAGGCGGTGGAAGAGGAAGGAGAAGGGAAGCGGGCTGTGGAGTACTACGCCAGTTGCAGCACGAGCTCCAAGGAACGTTCATGCCAAACAATGCATAGTACAGTACAGTATAGTCCAGCGGAGTATGAATTGGCCTTGAGGTTGCGTGTGGATGACATGGCTGCAACATGCAGGCTGTAGTTCGACAGCCTGCTGCTCCGCCTCACACGGTTTGCTCACACAAGATTTGCATGCATGCATGTCATGTCAAAGGCGTGCTCGAAAAAGGGTGACAAGGTCCGCTAGTCCGCATTGGTCCATGCGCCCGGAAAACAACTAATCCCAGTCGTTGTAAATGTCGTGCATGCTTTAATTCCGGGCTAGTGGATGGACGCGAACATGCCGTACAACGAACCGCCCGCCAGCTCCCTAATCTCTATCTCTATCTCTACTCTTATAAAAAACCAAGTTGGTGATGACGGTGTGCCTGCCATCTGCAATATAGACTGTCCGATCTATATCTGACGGATAGAAAGCAAACTATGGCAATTTTGCAAAAAGATACCGGCAGCCCTCTCCAGATTTGCATATAAGGCCTTCCCTCGTTCATCTTCGTCTCCCAAGAGATAAACAGCTTGTATAAATGCATCTTGATGTTCCGTGCAACGCATGGGCCTGTTGCTAGTCTCAAATATAAACTGCACTAGTGCGCGCCCGCAGAACATCCTTTCCGAAGGGACGAAGCCATGCAGTTACCATCTCATCTCGTGTAAACCAGCTCCACAAGGGACAAGGCAGTTGGTTGGCATTGCCATGGATTCGCAAGGCGGTGGTGCTTCTCATCCTCGTCGAGGTTGGGAGACCTTGGACGATGATCCTTTGGGACAAATCGTAAGTCGCTCCGACTTCCTCACATCCGCAAGACTTAGCGGTACTTGCACCAAATATTTTAAGAGGGTGCGTAAATATGCGTGGGAGAAGGCCATGCTAGTTGGTCTGCCATGCGTCCTCGAGGACGAGGATGTTTCCTTGGGGGTCTCTCCAGCGCGGCGTGGCCGTAGTTGCAAGGTGACGCCCCTTGAGATGCCGATGTTGAGGGGCAC
The DNA here is from genome assembly GCA_011799875.1 of Thinopyrum elongatum. NCBI lineage: Eukaryota > Viridiplantae > Streptophyta > Magnoliopsida > Poales > Poaceae > Thinopyrum > Thinopyrum elongatum. The sequence continues at coordinate 84,034,792 of CM022301.1, forward strand.
TCGGATTTTGTCCGATGAGCAGGTAAGTGATGAGTTTGACCACGTAGTAAATGCATTCTAAAGACTACTTCCATGTCCATTTCCTAATTCCCCCCGCTGCCCACTGTTTCACAGGTTAGGCTTGGTGCCAGTGGAGATTGGCTTGCATATGTACGGGGGGTACCAACATCAATTTGCACAACATCTACAATGATGACACCATTCCCGTAGAACCTTTGTCTAACATTGGGATCAGCCATGCAATAGGCCATCGCCTGAATTGGTACGATGGAACCACGGTGAGATTGAAGAAGATAGCAATCCTGGAAGCCCCAATAACGTTGTCCGCCAACCAAAATTACACTCTCATCACGGTGTTCGACATCGCGATTGCTTTCACAAACCCTGCACATGGCGGTCAAAGGTGGACCATGCTGTCTGCGACCGATTTGTTGCCGTACGAGTACGAAGACGTTGTGCTCCTTTCTAACCGCATCTTCGCGGTGACAAACCAGGGGACTTGTTTCATATGGGACACATCCTACGGTATACTCCCTCTCTTCCATTTTATTTGTTTTATTTTTTTTCCTTTATAAGTTTCAAATTCAAATTTAGAGCTCCCCATCACATGTTGAGATACAATGTGCATTAAAAATCTTTGCGTGCATGTAGTAGTTTTTTATTGGTCATTTATATTGGTCACACATGCATGCATTGCAAGTAACATTTTTTACCACAATTTTTTAGGAAACTGAGTGCAATAATTGAGTAGTTTTGCAAACTACCAGTACTACACCTGAAATGGTACAAAATCAATACCACAACCACGCCCGCGTCTGACCACCCTAGCCGACCCAAACCCCCTCCCTTGCCGGCGCGCGCTTCCCGCCCTAAACGGTCAGTGCCACCCTAGAGCGTCAGTGCCGCATTACTGCCCGGCCAAAGCGGAGGCGTGCTACTTCTTGAGCTTGCGTTGGTTTTTCCCTTGAAGAGGAAAGGGTGATGTTGCAAAGTAGAGATAAGTATTTCTCTCAGTTTGAGAACCAAGGTATCAATCCAGTAGGAGACAACGCACAAATCACCGAATACCTGCACAAACAATCAAACAACTTGCACCAAACCCGATAAAGGGGTTGTCAATCCCTTCACGGTTATTCGAAAAAGTGAGATCTGATAGAGAAAGATAAACGATAGAGTAAATATTTTTGGTATTTTTGTTTTATAGATCGGAAAGTAAAATATTGCAAAATAGTAGATCAGAAACTTGTATGATGAAAAGTAGAAGATTATATGATGGAAAACAGACCCGGGGGCCATAGGTTTCACTAGAGGCTTCTCTCAAGATAGAAAATAATACGGTGGGTGAACAAATTACTGTCGAGCAATTGATAGAAAAGCGCAAAGTTATGATGATATCTAAGGCAATGATCATGAATATAGGCATCACGTCCGTGTCAAGTAGACCGAACAATTCTGCGTCTACTAGTATTACTCCACACATCGACCGCTATCCAGCATGCATCTAGAGTATTAAGTTCGTAAAGAACGGAGTAACACATTAAGTAAGATGACATGATGTAGAGGAATTAACTCAAGCAATATGATGAAAACCCCATCTTTTTATCCTCGATGGCAACAATACAATGCGTGCCTTGCTGCCCCTACTGTCACTGGGAAAGGACACCGCAAGATTGAACCCAAAGCTAAGCACTTCTCCCATTGCAAGAAAAACCAATCTAGTTGGCCAAACCAAACCAATAGTTCGAAGAGAATTACAAAGATATCAAATCATGCATATAAGAATTCAGAGAAGATTCAAATAATATTCATAGATAAGCTGATCATAAATCCACAATTCATCGGATCTCGGCAAACACACCGCAAAAAAAGTATTACATCAAATAGATCTCCAAGAACATCGAGGAGAACATGGTATTGAGAATCAAAGAGAGAGAAGAAGCCATCTAGCTACTAGCTATGGACCCGTAGGTCTGTGGTAAACTACTCATGCTTCATTGGAAGGGCAATGGTGTTGATGTAGAAGCCCTCCGTGATCGAATCCCCCTCCGGCAGGGTGCCAGAAAAGGTCCCTAGATGGGACCTCACGGGTACAGAAGGTTGCGGCGGTGGAAAAGTCTTTTCGTGGATGCCTCTGTTGGTTTGGGGATATATGGGTATATATAGGCGAAAGAATTAGGTCAGGAGGTGCAAGAGGGGCCCACAAGGGTGGGGGCGCACCCTACCCCCCTGGGCGCGCCCTCTGTCCTTGTGGCCGCCTCGTGGCTCCTCCGACTTCATCTCCAAGTCTCCTGGTTTCCTTCTGGTCCAAGAAAAATCATCGCGAAATTTTTATTCCGTTTGGACTCTGTTTGGTATTCCTTTTCTGCGAAACTCAAAAACAAGGAAAAACAGAAACTGGCACTGGGCTCTAGGTTAATAGGTTAGTCCCAAAAATAATATAAAATAGCATATTAATGCATATAAAACATCCAAAACAGATAATATAATAGCATGGAACAATCAAAAATTATAGATACGTTCGAGACGTATCAAGCATCCCCAAGCTTAATTCCTGCTCGTCCTCGAGTAGGTAAATGATAAAAACAGAATTTTTTATGTGGAATGCTACCTAACATATTTATCCATGTAATTTTCTTTATTGTGGCATGAATGTTCAGATCCATAAGATTCAAAACAAAAGTTTAATATTGACATAAAAACAATAATACTTCAAGCATACTAACAAGGCAATTATGTCTTATCAAAATAACATGGCCAAAGAAAGCTTATCCCTACAAAATCATATAGTCTGGCTATGCTCCATCTTCCTCACACAAAATACTCAAATCATGCACAACCCCGATGACAAGCCAAGCAATTGTTTCATACTTTTGACGTTCTCAAACCTTTTCAACTTTCGCGCAATACATGATCGTGAGCCATGGACATAGCACTATAGGTGGAATAGAAGGTGGTTGTGGAGAAGACAAAAGGAGGGAGATAGTCTCACATCAACTAGGCGTATCAACGGGCTATGGAGATGCCCATCAATAGATATCAATGTGAGTGAGTAGGGATTGCCATGCAACGGATGCACTAGAGCTATAAGTGTATGAAAGCTCAAAAAGAAAACTAAGTGGGTGTGCATCCAACTTGCTTGCTCATGAAGACCTAGGGCAATTTGAGGAAGCCCATCATTGCAATATACAAGCCAAGTTCTATAATGAAAAATTCCCACTAGTATATGAAAGTGACAACATAGGAGACTCTCTATCATGAAGATCATGGTGCTACTTTGAAGCTCAAGTATGGGAAAAGGATAGTAACATTGCCCCTTCTCTCTTTTTCTCTCATTTTTTTTCTTTTCTTTCTCTTTTTTCTCTTTGGCTTCTTTGGCCTCTTTTTTTTATTTCCTCACATGGGACAATGCTCTAATAATGAAGATCATCATACTTCTATTTACTTACAACTCAAAAAAATTACAACTCGATACTAGAACAAAATATGACTCTATATGAATGCCTCCGGCGGTGTACCGGGATGTGCAATGAATGAAGAGTGACATGTATGAAAAAATTATGAACGGTGGCTTTGCCACAAATACGATGTCAACTACATGATCATGCAAAGCAATATGGCAATGATGATGCGTGTCATAGTAAACGGAACAGTGGAAAGTTGCATGCCAATATATCTCGAAATGGCTATGAAAATGCCATAATAGGTAGGTATGATGGCTGTTTTGAGGAAGGTATATGGTGGGTGTATGGTACCGGCGAAAGTTGCGCCGTACAAGAGAGGCTAGCAATGGCGGAAGGGTGAGAGTGCGTATAATCCATGGACTCAACATTAGTCATAAATAACTCACATACTTATTGCAAAAATCTATTAGTCATTGAAACAAAGTACTACGCGCATGCTCCTAGGGGGATAGATTGGTAGGAAAAGACCATCGCTCGTCCCCGACCGCCACTCATAAGGAAGACAATCAAAAAATATCTCATGCTCCAACTTCGTTACATAACGGTTCACCATACGTGCATGCTACGGGACTCACAAACCTTAACACAAGTATTTCTCAAATTCACAATTACTCACTAGCATGACTCTACTATCACCATCTTCGTATCTCAAAACAATCATAAGGAATCAAACTTCTCATAGCATTCATTGCACTTTATATGAAAGTTTTTATTATATCCCTCTTGGATGCCTATCATATTAGGACTAAATTTATAACCAAAGCAAATTACTATGCTGTTTAAAGACTCTCAAAATAATATAAGTGAAGCATGAGAGTTCAATAATTTTTAAAAAATAAAGCCACCGCCGTGCTCTAAAAAGATATAAGTGAAGCAATAGAGCAAAATTGCCTAGCTCAAAAGATATAAGTGAAGCACAAAGAGTATTCTAATAAATCATGATTCATACGTGTCCCTCTCAAAAGGTGTGTACAGCAAGGATAATTGTGGCAAACTAAAAAGCAAAGACTCAAATTATACAAGACGCTCCAAGCAAAACACATACCATGTGGTGAATAAAAATATAGCCTCAAGTAAAGTTACCGATAGACGAAGTCGAAAGAGGGGATACCGTCCGGGGCATCCCCAAGCTTAGGCTATTGGTTGTCCTTGAATATTACCTTGGGGTGCCTTGGGCATCCCCAAGCTTAGACTCTTGCCACTCCTTATTCCATAGTCCATCAAATCCTTACCCAAAACTTGAAAACTTCACAACACAAAACTCAACAGAAAATCTCATAAGCTCCGTTAGTATAAGAAAATAAATCACCACTTTGGTACTGTTGTGAACTCATTTTTATTTATATTGGTGTAATATCTACTGTATTCCAAATTTTCCATGATTCATACCCCCCGATACTACCCATAGATTCATCAAAATAAGCAAACAACACAAAGAAAAAGAATCTGTCAAAAACAGAACAATCTGCGAAGATCCGAATTGTTCTAATACATCTGTAACTCCAAAAATTCTGAAAATTAGGAAAACAGAGGAAATTTGTATATCAATCTCGTATAAACAATTCACGGGTTTTCAACGCTCCAGTGAATTATTAAAATTCTGAAACTGGACGCAAAAGTTTCTGTTTTTCAGCAAGATCAAATCAACTATCACCGTAAGCCATCCCAAAGGTCTTACTTGGCTCAAACACTAATTAAAACATAAAACCACATCTAACCAGAGGCTAGATGAATTATTTATTACAAAACAGAACCAAAAAAAGCAAAAAGAAAAAGAAAATTGGGTTGCCCCAACAAGCGCTATTGTTTAACGCCCTTAGCTAGGCATAAAAACACGAATAGATCTAGGTATTGGCATCTTTGGTATGCAATCCATAAGTAGCTATCATAATAGATTGATATGGCAATTTAATTTTATTTCTAGGAAAGTGCTCCATGCCCTTCCTTAACGGAAATTGAAATCTAATGTTTCCTTCTTTCATATCAATAATTGCACCAATCATTCTAAGGAAATGTCTACCAAGAATAATAGGACATGTGCGATTGCAATCTATATCAAGAACAATGAAATCTACGGGCACATAATTCCTATTTGGAACAATAAGAACATCATTAATCCTTCCCATAGGTTTCTTAATAGTGGAATCCGCGAGATGCAAATTTAAAGAACAATCATCAAATTCACGGAAACCTAACACATCACATAAAGTTTTTGGAATCGTGGAAACACTAGCACCCAAATCACACAAAGCATAGCACTCATAATCTTTAATCTTAATATTAATATTAGGTTCCCACTCATCATAAAGTTTTCTAGGGATAGAAACTTCCAATTCAAGCTTTGCTTCAAAAGATTGCATCATAGCATCAACGATATGTTTAGTAAAAGCTTTGTTTTGATTATAAGCATGAGGAGAATTCAACATGGATTGCAACAAGGAAATACAATCTATTAAAGAACAATTATCATAATTAAATTCCTTGAAATCCAAAAGAGTGGGTTCATTGCTACTTAAAGTTTTGACCTCTCCAATCCCACTTTTATCAATTTTTGCATCAAGATCTAAAAACTCTGAATCATTGGGACGCCTTTTAACTAAAGTTGACTCATCTCCAGTCCCATCTTTATCAACATTTATATTGGAAAACAAAGATTCAATAGGAGTCACATCAATCACTTTAAGATCTTCATCATTATTTTCACGGAAACTAGAAGAACATGTTTTTACAAACCAATCTTTTTTAGGACGCATCTTAGCGGTTCTTTCTTTGCACTCATCAATGGAGATTCTCATAGCTTTGAGAGACTCATTGATATCATGCTTGGGTGGAATATATCTAAGTTTCAAAGAGTCAACATCAAGAGAAATTCTATCCACGTTCCTAGCCAAATCATCAATCTTAAGCAATTTTTCTTCAATCAAAGCATTGAAATTCTTTTGCGAACTCATAAATTCTTTAACACTATTCTCAAAATCAGAGGGAATCTTACTATAATTTCCATAAGAATTGTTGTAGGAATTACCATAATTATTAGAGGAATTACTAGGGAACGGCCTAGGATTAAAATTACCTCTATACGCGTTATTACCAAAATTGTTCCTACCAACAAAATTCACATCCATAGATTCATTATTATTTTCAATCAAAGTGGAAAAAGGCATATCATTAGGATCCAAAGAAGCACTCTTGCTAGCAAATAATTTCATAAGTTCATCCATCTTTCCACTCAAAACATTAATCTCTTCAATCGCATGCACTTTTTTATTAGTGGAAGATCTTTCGGTAAGCCATTGAGCATAATTAACCGTAATATTATCTAGAAGTTTAGTAGCTTCTCCTAGAGTAATTTCCATAAAAGTGCCTCCCGCAGCCGAATCTAAAAGATTTCTAGAAGAAAAATTCAATCCGGCATAGATTTTTTGTATAATCATCCACAAATTCAAACCATGAGTAGGGTAATTTTGTATCATCAATTTCATTCTCTCCCAAGATTGCACAACATGTTCATGATCAAGTTGCTTAAAATTCATAATCTCGTTCCTAAGGGAGATGATCTTAGCGGGAGGAAAATACTTGGAAATAAAAGCATCTTTACACTTATTCCATGAATCAATACTATTTTTAGGCAAAGATGAAAACCAAGTTTTAGCAAGATCTCATAATGAGAATGGAAATAGCTTCAATTTAACAATATCATTATCCACATCTTTTTTCTTTTGCATATCACACAAATCAACGAAATTGTTTAGATGGGATGTGGCATCTTCACTAGGAAGGCCAGAAAATTGATCTTTCATAACAAGATTTAGCAAAGCGGCATTAATTTCATAAGATTCCGCGCTAGTGGCGGGAGCAATTGGAGTACTAATAAAATCATTGTTATTGGTGTTGGAAAAGTCACACAATTTGGTATTCTCTTGAGCCATCGTGACAAAGCAAGTAATCCAACACACTAGCACACAAAAAGAAATGAAGAAGATGAATGGAAGAGGGACGAAGAAAAGGCAAAGAGAGGGGAGAAGAAAAAGGCAAATCTTTTCGAAAATCATTTTAGAAGTGGGCGAGAGGAAAACGAGAGGCAAATGAAGAATAATGTAATACAAGAGATGAGAGTTTATGATGGGTACTTGGTATGTCTTGACTTGGCATAGATCTCCGCGGCAACGGCGCCAGAAATTCTTCCTGCTACTTCTTGAGCTTGCGTTGGTTTTTCCCTTGAAGAGGAAAGGGTGATGCAGCAAAGTAGAGATAAGTATTTCCCTTAGTTTGGGAACCAAGGTATCAATCCAGTAGGAGACAATGCACAAATCACCGAATACCTGCACAAACAATCAAACAACTTGCACCCAACGCGATAAAGGGGTTGTCAATCCCTTCACGGTTATTTGCAAAAGTGAGATCTGATAGAGATAGATAAATGATAGAGTAAATATTTTTGGTATTTTTGTTTTATAGATCGGAAAGTAAAAGATTGCAAAATAGTAGATCGGAAACTTGTATGATGAAAAGTAGAAGATTATATGATGGAAAATAGACCTAGGGGCCATAGGTTTCACTAGAGGCTTCTCTCAAGATAGAAAATAATACGGTGGGTGAACAAATTACTACCGAGCAATTGATAGAAAAGCGTAAAGTTAAGACGATATCTAAGGCAATGATCATGAATATAGGCATCACGTCCGTGTCAAGTAGACCGAAACAATTCGGCATCTACATGTATTACTCCACACATCGACCGCTATCTAGCATGCATCTAGAGTATTAGTTCGTAAAGAATGGAGTAACGCATTAAGTAAGATGACATGATGTAGAGGAATTAACTCAAGCAATATGATGAAAACCCCATCTTTTTATCATCGATGGCAACAATACAATACGTGCCTTGCTGCCCCTACTGTCACTGGGAAAGGACACCGCAAGATTGAACCCAAAGCTAAGCACTTCTCCCATTGCAAGAAAAACCAATCTAGTTGGGCAAACCAAACCGATAGTTCGAAGAGAATTACAAAGATATCAAATCATGCATATAAGAATTCAGAGAAGATTCAAATAATATTCATAGATAAGCTGATAATAAATCCACAATTCATCGGATCTCGGCAAACACACCGCAAAAAAAGTATTACATCGAATAGATCTCCAAGAACATCGAGGAGAACATGGTATTGAGAATCAAAGAAAGAGAAGAAGCCATCTAGCTACTAGCTATGGACCCGTAGGTCTATGGTAAACTACTCATGCTTCATCGGAAGGGCGATGGTGTTGATGTAGAAGCCCTCCGTGATCGAATCCCCCTCTGGCAGGGTGCCGGAAAAGGTCCCTAGATGGGATCTCACGGGTACAGAAGGTTGCGGCGGTGGAAAAGTCTTTTCGTTGATGCCTCTGTTGGTTTGGGGATATATGGGTATATATAGGCAAAATAATTAGGTCAGGAGGTGCACGAGGGGCCCACAAGGGTGGGGGGCATGCCCTACCCCCCTGGGTGCACCCTCCATTCTTGTGGCCGCCTTGTGGCTCCTCCGACTTCATCTCCAAGTCTCCTGGTTTCCTTCTGGTCCAAGAAAAATCATCGCCAAAGTTTTATTCCGTTTGGACTCCGTTTGGTATTCCTTTTCTGCAAAACTCAAAAACAAGGAAAAAAACAGAAACTGACACTAGGCTCTAGGTTAATAGGTTAGTCCCAAAAATAATATAAAATAGCATATTAATGCATATAAAACATCCAAAACAGATAATATAATAGCATGGAACAATCAAAAATTATAGATACGTTGGAGACGTATCAAGGCGACCTCTCACTGGTGCCGCCTTTGAAGCAGCGCGACGGCCGAGAGAGCGCCGCTTCCTGGTGCACGCGACTGCTCCGCGTCGAGGCTGGCCATAGTGGTGGTAACTTAGCTGGTACATACACTCGGGAATAGCATACATGGTTATGTGGCTGAGAATTAAAGAAGAGACAGGGGGTCATGCATGGCAATAAATATGATCATCTATGATACTACTCTATGATACTATGCACTATAAAAGTAGTACTCCCCACTATGAGTAGCCTGAAACGAGAGCACGACCGGCCATCGTCCGTGCGCCGCCCACATTATAGTTGCAACTTGTTTAGAGTAGGTTTTACTCCTGTTTGTATGAAAACTGTAATGTATCTCGTCCGGTTTATATGAAAAGTTTTCAAAATGTAATGATTTTCATCCGATTTCTATGAATTCCGCCTTGTTTGCATGATTATGCAGGGCAAAGTCATCCCCCGACCAAAATTAGATCGCCAATCATGGATGTGCATGGGGCATTTGGTCTAACTTGGAACCTTGTAGCTGACGACACCCAGTTGGGACGTACTCCCTCCATCCCATAATATAAGAGCATTTTTTACACAAGTGTAGTGTCAAAAACACTCTTATATTATGGGACGGAGGGAGTACTATCTTAGCAGTCATTACCCATGGTACCATTGAAGGGCAACAAGGTGCCACGATCTATCACAATCGGACCCTGATCATGTACCCAGGTAGTCCCTTCTCTCCGATCCAAGAGTAGTAGAGCCAGGAACTATCGTATATCTTATTGCCATGTCATCTTGTAACATTTCAGTACATGTCTCTTTATACTCGAGGAGTAGGAGTAGTTCTTTCCTTCTTTTTTTATTGATTGGGATAGTCATCTTTATAATGACAGTTGTATAAACTAAGGAGTTAACAATTTCAATTCCGTGTAGTACTAGCTAGGTACTCCTACTTTAATCCCATCAAACAAAACTACTCCTACTTTAATTAATGCACATGGCCCAGGTAACACTCTCAAATTGTTTGTCGTCGCCCATGCCGCAGCTGGTCTATACATTGCTTCCCTTCCCCCTCATAGAAATAAGCAATATAAAGTATTTTATTTTAATCCGTATCCTCTGCTTACGTCACCTTATTATACTGCATGGACCATAACCATGCATGTCACCATGTATCCAGGTTTGAGATGCCAGGTGTACTAGATGGACGGCGGCGTGTTCGACCCCCGTGATGCTACCTAGGTGCGGATGAACACACTTGAAGAGTACTCGATTTTCATCGGGGACAACTACCCCATAGTGCAAACGATGCCACCTTCTGTGCACGATGCCGACGGCCTGCCATTCATGAAGAACGGGTGCGTTTTCCTTGCGCACCGACAGATTCATATCTTGAACGCCCCTATCCCTGATCTATGCCACTTCAGTTTGGATGAGTCTCCATCGTGGGGAGCCACACTAAGAAGCTGCGATGATATGGACCCCCGTTGCCCACTGTTATGGATCGCGCCATCTATGAAGAACACGTGGGACTGGAACTACAAGACAGAGATGTACCCAGGGATGTACGAACCTGAGTAATGTAGCGTAGTAAGTGAAGTAGAAAGGCACAAATAGTATGAACATGCGTGGCATATAGGCAGTTGTCTTACTACCACTAAATGTTGTACGTGCAATGCACGATGATATTATGATGTACGTGCCTAAGTACTCTACTACTCCCTCTGTTCCTAAATATAAGTCTTTGTAGAGATTTCACTATGAACCACATACATATGTATATAGATGCATTCTAAGTATAGATTCATTCATTTTGCTCTGTATGTACTCACCTAGTGGAATCTCTACGGTGGGAGTACTATATTAATTGGAGGCACATATTAGGTTTTATATTTGTTTACGTGTATGGTCCGAGACCTTCCAACTAGACGTGTCTTTCTCTCCGGGTCGCACTTTGTATCGTTATATACTACTAGTACTACGTGTGGTCTCCGACCTAGAAGTGGAAGAAGTGGAGACGCTCTACCACGCTGTTCATGACCACTCCTTTCGCTGATGTGTTGCACATCCAGCACATGCCATGTTTCGCACTCCTTCGTCGTAAGAGTTGAAACGCTAGCTTTCATCAAAAATAAAAAATAAATATAAATCAGCAGTGATACTATACCACACAGTTTCTTTGCTCCTCGATATCGGAAAGAATAGTTTGGTTCACCGACATGTGGGACATCGACCATCCTGGTCCACTCGCCATGCACGTAGAACTCCAAGGGAGAGTCACCCCGGTCGTCACGCCGCAGTAATAATGACTAATGAGCCGTCAAATCACAGGCCCAACCTTCCCCACTGTAAAGTTGCTCGGACGAAGGAACCATCATGACTTCGTTGAATTCCGCTTCTTAAAGAAAACTACTGTACCAGCAATACTGCTAGCTATAGTAGTACTGTACCCCAGCGGAGGCATCCTTTGGTTCATAGGATAGGAATTTTATAGGAATAGGAAAATCATAGGAAGTGAGATGGCATGCATCTCAATTCCTGTAGAGAAAGAGATGCCATTTGATGCATAGGATAGGAATTTTTCCTTTGAGTCTAGGCTAATGTACTGGTAATTTGCTCTAAAAACTACAGTAGTAACTAGTACTGGTACATGCTCGTAATTAATTAAACAAACGTACAGACGACACCGACACAGACACTAACTACTAGTACTACTACTTCTAACATGCTGGCCAGACGCCGTCGTTCTCCTTCCCGGCTTTGTCGGCGACACCCCACCGTGCTTGGATCTCCGCTGAGCTCTCCTCAGCAACGCGTGTGTCCTCTTCTTTCTTGCGGCGGCGGGACTCTCTTTTGTTGAGTGCTTTCTGCCTTTTTCGCTCCCTCTGTGCGGCTTTGGCTGTCTCTTGCTCTACCGCCCATTCAGCCTTGGCAGCTTCAAAGTCCGCCCACGTAGGTGTGAGGTCCCAAGTGGCAATGAACTCAGCACGACGGGATGCCATCGCTTCCCTACCATTTTGTGTGTGGTCATGGGCGGCGAGGAACTCAGCGCAGCGGGATGCCATCGCTTCCTTACCAGTTAGTGTGCGGCGCGATGGCATGAACGACGCTTGGTGAAAGCTCTGGGGCGGAGTGGCCGGACAACCGTATAGTGCAACCTTATAGTGCTCCTAGGTATAAAAAAACATTTGTGTCTAAAAACAGAAGGTAAAAAACATTTGAGAGGGAATAGATAGAGAGAAAATGAGAAAAAGTTGTAACCTTATAGCCAACCTTATAGTCAACACTATGGTACATGAGGAAGGAGGGAGTTGTGCACATGCCAAGTTCACTCGGCTGCCGTGTTTCACACTCCTCCGACAGTGGAGACAATAGCTTTCATCAAAAATAAACAAATGAATACTCCGTGCTCGTCCTCGATATCAGAAAGAATACTTTCATTCGCCGACATGTGGGACATCGACCATCCTGGTCCACTTGCCATGCACAAAATTATAGTGCACCACACAGTACTGCAGGGGAGAGTCACCCCAGTCATAGCGCCGCAGTAATAAATGACTAATGAGCCATCAAACCACAGGCCCAACCCCGGTCGTAGTTTCTCAGACGAAGGAAACATCATGACTTCGTTAAATCCGCTTCTTCAAGAAAACTTACTGTACCTGCAATACTGCTACCACACGCGAAGACTGCACGCCACTGTAGCACGTCATATCACTGAAACCCACTAGGCCAAACTAGCCCGCCTAGGATTTGTACATCTCTGTACTGCTATGATTTTTGTAGCACACGTATCCTTTGTCAATCTAATGACTAGAAAGAAATGGAGGGTCTTTCTCTCTCTCTAGATCTCTCTCCATCGCACAACCCCTCTAGCACACGTACACACTCTCTGTAGCCACTCCGAAAGTACGACGTCACTACACATTCACACTTCCAGCAAAAAAATTACACAATCACGCATGTTACAAGTACTCCCTCCGTCCGTAAAAACTTGTCCCTCAAATGGATGTATATAGCACCAAATTAGTGCTATATACATCCATTTGAGGGACAAGTTTTTTTGGACGGAGAGAGTACGTGCCAATTTTGCTGGCTATTAATGTGAATGTATCCGTGAACCAACTCTTTGAGTTTGATGTGAATTAATGTATATTTGTGGACTATTATCTGATCGATCACTAAGCCTACAATTTTAGGAGCTTGGGCTATTGGTCGATCGACGACGGATCAGACCTATAAGGGTACCACAAGCTCATTAGCCCCAATGTTTCTCTTTGGTGAGTGTTTGCAAGTACTATAGCTCGCACAGTAGCTAGCCTACTAATGCCAAGAATCATCAAACAAGCCCTGCTGATATGATAAATAGTTCAAACTTACATCTAAGCATGCCATATATTACATCAAAAGCTGGTGAGGATACATCTGTTTCCATAACTCGGTGAGGGTTCGCATGATTCACTATCAAACAAAAGTAGCAAGTACCGTGTAACACCCTGGTTTTCGCTCCTGTTTTTTTTCCTTTGCAGGATTTGACTCCTGTCTTTTTTCTCGGTGTTATCGGATTTCTCTAGCTCTTGGGTATATTAAGATGGTCATCCAGCCTTGCCTTCCCTATCCAACCAGACATTCTCTCCAGTCCAACCTTGCCACTCGTGATCTATTCTCAGGGTTTTGCCGTCGAAACACTACCTTCCGAGTTATCGGAAGGGAAACCCCAACTCCTGCAGTTACAAAGGAACCCCAATCTCCTTTGATCTGATGCCTCCCAAACTTTTCTCAGCGATCATCCGTCATTTATAAACCCTGGATATGCAAAAATATTGCCAAGTCATTTGCAATATTTTTCATTTAGAATTAATTCCTTTTTCTGCCAGTTAGAGGAATTAAATAAAGGAAAATACCTATCCATCTCCAAAGTTCATGAAAACTTGTGGAGATATTATTTGTGATCATATTGAGCTCCCATAAAAATATTGGCCATAATTAAATAGGGTAAATTGCATTTTCCTATTTAATGCCAATATTGCATTTTGGGCACTTTCTAAAGGAACTACCATTTTGGTAGCTAGGAAAAATCCCAAATAAATTGTGGAGCTTAACCTAACCATATCTTCACCATTTCCATCAAAATCTAAGTCCCATAGTTCAAATTTTGAGCACATCATCCATTTGCAAATTCTGTCCAGATGTTCAGTTTGCAAAGGAAGTGCTTTAACCCTTGATCTATTTGATCTGAAATTATTCATGGTGATTAACATTGGCAAATCACTCTTGGAAAACAAAAACCAGCTCAATCCATCTATTCATTTATCCACAGCAATTTTCTCAAGATTCTGTCCATTTGGAAGCTCTGTAAAGGAAGTACCACTTTGGCATTTCCAAATGAGCTGAAATTTTACCAGCATATTCTTGTATCCAAATAATCACTCTCCACCAAAGTTCATTTCATTTCATCAAGCCATATGAGTGCAGCTTCAAAATCCCTTTTTTGGACCAGATTTGGCATTACAAAGAAAGTGTGTGCAAATGGGGTCCAAATTACTTCAAATTTTGCAACCATATAGTACTTCCTATACTCTTTCATTTTGACAAGGTTTCAACTCCCCACCCCCATCCATTTATCCAAAAAGCTCCAGTTAAGTTTGCTGCTAGAAACTTGTTTTGCAAGTTTACCTTACCACAGAGATCACTAGATGGTTCCAGCCACTCCTATCCTCTATTTGAGTAGTGAGACGTCGTTTTGACAAGGTTCCAGGACCATCCGGTGCCCTGGACACGTTGTGCCCGTGGTGACCATGCAATGGCCATGCAGAAATGGCGCTCTGCGCCTCTGTCAGCTTCGTGCAGTCATCTTCGGCTAGCTTCGGCTCGTCCAGGCGTGTTCTACGGCCTCGCAGCACCCACGTAGCCACTCTCCCGTCGCTTCCCCCTCCTATCTCCTTCTCCTCACGCCACGGCAACTCCGGCGAACTGTGCGCCCGTGACTCGCCGTCGTCGTCTTTCTCCTGTCACCTCCCTCTTTTGGCCTCTTCCTCCCTGAGCTATCCCCTCCTTCTGGCGGTCGTCAGGTCGGCGCCCTGCACGACCAAAGCCACGTCGCTAGAGCTCCAGTACCCGGATAAGGTCGCCATGGCGGCCGTCCTCATCGCCACACCACGGCCCGGCTATATATAGGCCGCCCCGAGCCCCTCTCCTGTCACCCACACCACCACAGCACCCTCCTCTTCCTCCCCAGCACCCCCAAGCCCCAGCCCTCGAGCTCCCGTGCTCGATTCCTCCCCCATGGCCGAAGCTCCGCCGCTAGCCCTCTGTTCAAATTCGGGCACTCCGGCCGTCCCTGGCGCCGTCCGATCTCACCACTGGAAGCGCCACTCGCCAGAGACCTCGCTCGTGCCCTCTCCCAGTCTCCTCAGTCGCCGGAGCCTCGCCTACTGCCGCCGTCCGCCGCACCATGGTGCACGCCCGCTCCCGTCCTTCTCGACGTCCGTGACCGGCCGGGATGGACGCAGCGTTCACTCACAAGCTCGCCGGTACTCGAGGCACAAGAAACGGTGGCCGGGGTCACCGGGACTCGCCGTCGGAGTCGCCGGCCACGCCTGTGCCTCTGTTCGTCGGGGGGAGAAGAAGGAAGAACAGGAGGAGAGAGAGAAGCCCGGCGGGACCCGCCTGTCGATGGCTAAGGGCCGGCCACGTCGGATAAGTGGGAGGGGCAGCGCAGTGGGCCGGCCCAGGTGAACAGCGGCAGCAGCGGCCGATTCCAGCCCAAGACGGCTCAGGGCAACAGTGCTATTTATTCTTTTCCAGAAAAAAAACCAGCCAGGGACCCGTAAGTAAATATTTTATTTACAGAGAGGTCCTACCCTTCAACCCTTTATATCTTTTCCACCGCAACTCCGATTCAGGTGAATCCAACGCTCACGTCTTCAGTTCATCAAGCCCGTTCCGATGGTATCATTTCCATAATGTTTTCACATTGTGAAAATGACCATTTTGCCCTTGCCTCTGAACAGCCCCCTCCGAGAGAGAACAGTTTCCGGCGATTCTTCCGCGGCTTCACCACACCTCTTTCTGGAGTATTCCTCAACCCCAGGCAAGCTGATCATTTGATATATGCCCTAAAGCATTGCTCTGTGTTATTGTTGCATGTTTAAATTAATATGCTTGTGCTTGTCTGTGTAGTAGTCAGCTGTATGTGACTTCGACGAACCCTTGCTTGCACTTTCTTCGGTGACGGCACCACGCCTGTGTTCTGAGCTGTTTCTAGCCGTCCGGGGTGGATGCCGACTTTTATTTCTCTTGTCAGCAACTGTCCGTGTTCTGAGTTGCTTTTCGGCCGTCGCGGGCAGCTGTTGAATTTCTTTTCATAGCACTGACCCTATGCTCTGAGCTGTTTTTCGGCCGTCTTAGGGAACTGCTACATTCTTCTTATCAATACCGCCTCATGTTCTCAGCTGCTTTCCAGCCGTCTTGAGCCGGGGTTGAGTTATTCCGGTAATGTCCCAGATCTGAGTTGTAAAGGCCGTTCTGGTGGCTACTGGTTTCTTTGTCGGTTTTGTGTAAGGGTTCCAATGGTCGTAACTTACAGCTAGAACTTGTAAGGTGATGACTTGCCATTTAAATCTTGTTTCAGTAAGTACTCATTGTGATGTTATATGAAGATAGGTAGTTATGTTTCCATAGTTGTTACCTCATGCATAGTCCCCGCCATGTTAAGTTATTGTGATAAATAACCATGCTTGCTAAATGATGGCTAAAGCTAAGCCTAGTCGGTTGATCCAGAGTCACCTGTCCGGACTTATCCGTGCAACCACATTTGCCGGTATGGGACGACCTTGACTTGGTCTGATCGCATGCTCTTTTATCGGTACCGCCAACTAGGGAAGGTTATGCGTGCGCGCTACCCTGGCCCGGTAGGCGGCGATAACCTTGTGAGCCCAGTTGATTGTTTGACCCGGGAGTCCCCGTTTGGGATAGTTTAGTTTGGCCATGACGGTGGCAGGTGTCACGAGGTGACACAGGGGCCACCTAGGGTAGGACTTCGGGGGAGGATGATTGTCGGTGGTACGGTGGAAGAGTCACGGGTCAGGCAGGTTTCGCTGGAGCAATGCTGGTCCACCCAAATGGGTTCACGAGGTCAGGTGCTCCATGGTGTGGGTAAAGTGCGCAACCTCTGCAGAGTGAAAAATCTATTCGAATAGCCGCGTCCACGGTATTGGACAGTCCGTCCTGACCTCTCTAGGTGGTCAACCGAAACAGTGATAATAATGATGGAAGAGAGTAAGTTTGTCAAACTGGTAGTGCAGATGCATAGACATCAGATGATGTCAGGAATATGATATGTTAGCCATGGGATGGCTATGAGATGAGCGGTCGGATGACCGAAAGACTTGGATTAGATTTAGATCATGAGAATGTTCGGAGTATGGATTATTATTTACTTGATATGCTTTACTTTATTGTATTTCATAATGATTAATACTGCTAGATAGGTATGCTATGCCGTGATGATTAATATTGCTCTAATAACAAATGCATGCTTGAATGCCATGGATTGCATTGCTTGGTGTATATGTTAGTTTGGTTTGCTTGCGAGTACATTCAAAAGTACTCAGCGGCCTTCAATGTGGCCAGGTTCACATAAGGGCCCATCGCCCGTCGACGAGGAGCCAGAGCGTTCGCGGGCTAGGAGAGTAACCCAGTCAGTTCCCTGTGGATTGGAGCCGCACCAAGACCATGCTGCCTTAGATAGAGCTTTCCGCTGCCATCACCCTTGTAATATATCATGTAAGACTTATATATTCAATAATAGAAATGCCTGTGTTCATGATACTTGTTGTAAACGCGCATGCCAGAGTGATTTCCTGGGCTGGTATGCGTGGCGACCATCTGGCTACAATGGTAATCAGGCGGGGCGCCACATACCGCCCACACAAGACAATGCACTAGGCCTAAGATGGTTTGATAACACTAATCATTCTCATAATTAAACACAATGCAAACTACGTTGAACAGTTAGTGCAACCTACTATTTCTTGTCATCGATCTCTCGGGCAATGTCCATAGCACGGACAGCGGCATGGGAATCGATCTCTGGGGTGATGTCCACAGGACGGACCGCGACATCGGAATCGATCTCTGGGGCGATGTCTACAGGACGGACAGTGGCATGGGAATCGATCTCTAGGGCGATGTCCATAGGATCGACCGCGACATCGGAATCGATCTCTGGGGCGATGTCCACATGACGGACCGCAATGTCGGAATCATCAAGGATGTCCACCGGCACCTGCACAACCCTAACATATTAGCAAGCACATTGCAAATAATAAAAAAAAACACAATTATGGTAAGCCATTTTTTTACCTTGTGCATCTCACCGGGGGATCCCATCCCTCGGGGGCCATCGTCTTTCCAGGGAAACACTGCTTCTCAACGGCGACTATCTCCTCAAACTCGGCCTTGAGCCTCTCATAGGTGGCCATTAGAGTTTCTGGGGTAGGCACGGTGGGGCCCTTGCTGTTCTTCCCGCTTTCTTGGTTGAGGAGTTCGTCCGCCAACATCGTCAACTCTTTGGCCAGTGCTTGTTTCTTGGAGTTCTTCATCTCCATGGGTTGGCCCGCCAACATGGCCAACTCGTTGGTCGGTGCTCGCTTCCTGGGGATCTCTGTCTCGAGTGGGTTGTCCGCCGGCAACTCTTTGCCTAGTGCTCCAGGATCCATCAATAAACTGACAAAAAAAAGCAATCGAAAGGAAACCACAATCGCAATGAATACGGGAAAATAATAGGCAGTGAGAATCAGTCGGTGCTTCACAAAAAGAAGATTCTTGGAATGAAAATATATTAGCATCATTGATTCACCCACCTTTCCTTCGTCGGTACAGAAGAAAAATGGCAGAAGTGAGTCGCATGGAGTGAGGTTTTCTTCAAAATAGGGGAGAAAGGGCTTCAACGAGCGTTCCAGTGAAATGATGGTTGCTTCGTCCCGTCCAACTTCGAGGCCACTTTACCACCGCTGGTAAAGGTGTGGGTTTTGTGATATGACGGGCCATGACGGCCACACCGGGGTGACTGGTGAGTCTCCACTGTAGCACCTCGCTGTGATTTGGTGGATGGCACGCGGGCCCGGATTCTTGATGTCCCGCATGTAATAGAGCGGCTAATCATAGAGTTTGGACGACAGACGAGGAGCTCTGTCCTAGTTTTTTGGTCCCTATGATAATCTGTGCGAAATTTGGACTATAAATTTAACTAACCAAATGTTCATGCATGGCACAACAAATTACATCATTGAAAACAATGTTCAAATACGAATCCAAGGATATAATTTTTGTTAACATGCACTAACATTTTGTCAGTTAAATCTTTGGTCAAAATTTAGCACAAATTACAAAGGGGACCAATAAAGATTGTACTCTCACTTTTTGTTTTGAGGATACTCCCACATAGAAAATATAAATAATAATGCATGTTGGTGCAGCCCACGTTTCCGATAATTTGAGTCGTGGGCTTGTTCACAATTTTTACAAGGCGGTGGTTGTTCACTTAATGGAGGGTATAGTACCAGACTTGAACGATACAAAGTGTGACCTGGCAGGCCGGCACACCATTAGGGCTGGAACAAAAGATCGTAGCTCGCGAGCAATGATCCCTCGATAGTTCGGCTTGTTATCCTCGTGCATTGCTTCTTAATGAACAAAGCCAATCATCAATTTCTGAAGGAGCTTAACGAACCAGCTAACAAGTTTCACGCTAAGTTCATTAGTAACAACACAACACATGTTTCATCTTACGTGAATTTTCTTTTAACGAGCTTCGAACGTAAAAAGCCGAGCAGGGTTTTTTGCTTGTTAATCTTTCGTAGCTTAACGAGCCGAGCCTTAATGACCACGAGCTTAACGAGCACAAACTTAACGAGCCGAGGAGCTCATTAATCCACCACTGCACACCACTTGGAATAAGCGGGTAGCTATCTCAAAAAACAATCAACAACTAAAAAAACGGTGACCTGGCATGTACACAATTTTAAACGATTGTTTTGACAGAGTGAAAAAACAAAACTACCCCACTATACGTATATATATAGGTAGAAGCCTCCTTGCTTGCTTGCTAGGGTTGCTCTTTTCACACACTCATCCTCTCCAGATCTAAACAAGATAGCGGTGGTAACACTGTCTTTCTATCCTCACCGCAGGTTATAGATCGAGACGTATCCCCTCCGCCGGTGAAGGGGGGAGGGGCAGCATTTAGGCCGTCATCGACAGCGAGGGAGGAGACCCACTGCCAGCCGCACCGTTATCTCTGGCCGACCACCGGCGCAGGAGGTCCTCCGATCCCTTCATCGCTGCCCTAGTGTGGGCGGATCCGGCCTCCCGCCGCCCACCTATCCACACCCCGACGACCTTCAGGTATATCTTCCTTCGAAACTGGCCTAGCTCTACTTCCCCAGCTCGCTACGTCGCTTCATGTTCATCATTTTCTACCTCTCAGCCCCCGTCGTAGCTAGGCTCGATCGGATGGTCCAACGTCACCTATTTTTTTCTATTGTTAGAGGTAAAGCTACTTCATGGAGTCGAATCTTGTACTTGGTTGAAACAAGAAATAAAGAGGAAAAGTTAGTATGTACATCGGTCTTGGTACAAATAGGAAAGAAAGGGGGTGAAAGTAGTACAGACTGGTCATCCAACCGGTCTCTTGGTCGAAAAGGGAAATATAGGGGAAATGCTGTACACAGTGGTATGACCAGGACTAGATTTGCTATCCACACATACGAATAGGTGGCTAGAGTGAACAAAAATGGGACCAACCTAGATATGTTGCTTGGATGTTTGTTTCTCGGGGTCTGAATCACCACTTTATGCCCCGGTTTAGGTACATGGTGCTAGACTGCTGGTGCACCCACTATCCCATGCCCTTATAGCAAATATTTAGCTGTTCTTAATCTAATGCCCCCGGTAAAATGAAGCCATGCCACTGTTATAAGCCACGACAAGTTTAACCAATTTTTTTGCCGGTAATTTTTTGAGACGCTGACTGTTTCCTCTGTAGCTTTTTGTGCAAACAGGGATATGCATTTCACCTCGTTGCTATTGCGACCTTTTGGTGCACTGCACAAAACACTTCTTAAAAGAAGTGACTTTTGTGTTGTTTAACTGGAATGTCACACCGGAACCGTTGGTTCATTTCGGTGGAACTGCACAAAGGGAGATCTGTGTTCCAATCTTCATCCTCCATATTGTCACCATAACCTTCCTTTAGGTAAGAATGATATTTAATGCATGTGTTCACCTCTATTTTGCGACTGCCATGAGAAAATAATGCTATTGTTTACTAGTACACTTGTACTCCCTCACTAACAAAACCAAATCTGAAATAGAAGGCCAATCATGTACTTGGTTTCACCAATTGGTGAGGAGAAAGAGAAACAGAGCAAGAAGAGGAAGACGAAGAAGAAGAAGGAAATGAAGAAGATCCCACGATGGTACCGTCCTATGTTATCCTGACATCTTGCTAGTGGTATTGTATTGCTGTGTTGCTACTAGTCTTTGTTTACTTGAAGAAATGCACTTGTAGTACGTAGCAGAGTAGTACTTGGCTTGACAACACATCATACTAATTAACTGGATTCTGGATGCATGTGTGACCCAGCTCTACACGATCAACAGTGCCAAGGTGATCTTGCTGAAGCCGAGGCCTCAGTCGAGGCCATTCAAGGGCTCTGGCAACGTCTCCCTTACATGTAAGATGATCCTCCAGGAGCCCTTCCACTTCTGTTGTCTCTCCTGCAAGGTCACTAATTAATTGCTGCCTAGTTTTGTTGTAGGAGTTAAACAAATCTTTAGTGGCACCCTATGCTGAATCATGTATGTATGTAGGTGTGTCTGTGGAGGTGAACCATGTTGTGGAGCAGGGAGGGGAACTTGGTAGTGTCATGACATAATAATGCTATTGTTTTGCATGTCACTTTATTGCCACTGGTTCAATGAGGCAATGTTTTGCTACTGTATTGTCCATCATGAATTTGATGCTACTGTTAAAGTAATATGCTAATGTCTTTCTATCCTTTCGCACTAAGCTAATGAAGGTTTCACCTTGTTCCTACTTGTGCAAATAGGGATCATGTTGTCCCAATCGTACATTTTAGTGGAACTGCACAAGAGAATACAATGAACTGTATCCCAGCCAGTGCTTTAATTCTGCTAGAAGTTCTTGATAATCTTTCGATATAATCTCACCACTGGTAAACAAGAGTGATGTCAACCATACATTTGAAGTGCACAAAAATATGTACTATTGAATGATTCAAGTGAGTGCTTTATCATCTCTTCTGGGACTACTTGAATAAGCTTCTTGCTCATGTTGGTACCGGCCTAAGGCCTTCATCCATATTAGTTTGCTGTCATCTCTATTTGTATCGTGCTACTGTGTTGCTACTGTCATGAGAAACTCCTTTATCTTTGCATGTTAAATTTTTGCAACCTATGATACATGGCAATGCTTTGAGTGTTGAGCTAATTGGCACTGATTAAATAAACTAATACCTCTCTTTAAGCAAGACTACTATATTGCTAACTTTACCCATAAGATAATGAGGGTGCTTCTATTTGTTAGTGTATGTTTCATCAACTAGTCCCACTATTACAGTAATATCACTCTCTCAAAATATGTGCCAACAGGAATGCTCGATTTTGGTGGAACTGCACAAAAACTTTGGGTGCTTCATCGCCTCGACTGCCTCCTTCCTTTCCTGTCAGTCGCTTATGTTGGTTTCTAGTCAAAGGAAAGTGTAATTGATATGCTTCCTCACACAGGTTGGTACCTGTATTTATCCTAATTATTATGCTTGTCATATGTATTGGTAATATGGTATTGTGCTACTGTTGGCCGATTTCATAAAGGAGTAACTTGGAGCCTGAACTCACAGGCAAATCATTACATTGGGCGATTTCAGTAGAACTGCACAAAAGAACAGATGGACAGATACTTATTCTGCTGCTATGTACTCCAAAGTTCACTCAGACAAGCGTCGATGTTGACAAGAAGAAGTGCCAGAGTGAACGCCAACAATCTTGCTTGGCCCATAGCCCAGAAAAACGCAGTCCAGTCTTTGGTCCCAACTTGTGCCTTTTGGTTATCGGCACATATGGTAGCGACCTGTATGGCATGGAGTCTAAAGATTCCAGACAAGTTGGTTGACACGTATATTCATCTGTCACTTAATTAGTCTGCACGCCAGGGATGCTCCATCTCAGTTGAACTGCACAAAAAATTTGGGTGGTTCATTTTATCAACCGCCTCCTTTCTTGTGTGCAATGTAGAATTTTGGCGAGCTACAGGACCAAGATGAGCCAGTAAACTAGTTGGATGAAAGTAGTGGCCAAGTTGCTCAAACCTCCCTCAGCATCGAGGCCACTATCTCGAGGATAAACCTACAAGCAAAGTTCAGATTGTCTGTACTGCCTCTTATGTACTCAAAAGTTTGCTCGTACAAGCATTAATTTTAGCAAGAAGTACCACCGAGTGAACACCATTTACTAGTATGTACCCTAGGTAATTAAAGTTTGTCCATGGATGATATTGGCTGTGATCTCTCAATCATTTGGATGCGTAAACATGCTGAACATGTGTATATCTGAATCTTTTTTTGTGATCTATCAATCATTTGGATGCATAGACATGCTGAACTTGTGTAATATATGAATCTTTTGAGTTGTTGATTGTGAATGTTGGCTATAAATATGAACGTGTCCTGTGAACCTGAGTTTGTTACGAATGTTTACCTTTTCTGTTGTACTTGTGTGTGAACTTGTTAGAATGTCTACTGTGGGATTGTGACGAGTGAGTGTCAACGGCACTCCTTCCCGAGAAGAATTGCACCTGCTTGTTAGGGTAGCAATGGCGCATCAGCTATTTTTTATTTTTTTGCTCTGTCTTCCCCCCTCCCCCGCTCAACCCCTGCCGTAATGTTCTTGGCCTCAAAACAAACATAGTACTGCGTTGTTTTTGGGCCTTGATGAAAAATCAAGTGCTAGTTTCTGTAGGTTGGCCCACCCAGCAAATGGGCTGCTGGTCCACCACGGACTGGGAGGCTAAAAATACAAGTTGTATGGTGCAGAGGCAAGTAAAAAAACGCCATCGAGAGCCATCCACTGAAAAAAATCGCGTCTAATGTGCTTCTTCAGTCGCGCCACCGGCCCCCTCTTTAATCCAGTTCGCTCCATTCCCCCAACCGCCAGCACGGGGCAGAAGTTTATTTCCCCCTCGTGCTGCCGTGGGATTGAAGAAGCGCGGCATCGAATCCAACACCGGCGATGGCTACTTGTCCAAGTGATTTTCAGATAAGAAACTGCATGTTTCAGAGGTAGAGCATTTAAATCAACACGCACTTTTCAAACATGGATAACAGAATGTTGGAAATTTTATTCATGGTAAAAAATGGAACTAACAACAAGTTAACATCATGCTGATCAACATTCATGTATAGCACATCTTCATATGATGCAAAATCAAAAAGATATGCTATTTTCAAAATGGCAAGACAATGTTGAGTGTGCGAAAAACTGGGTAAACTAGGGACGAAATTTTGGTAAGTGTTAGAAATTTTTCAACTATACCAATTGGAATCGAACCCGGGCAGTACAACTTTTGGGTGAGAGGCCTGCAGCCACCGGGCTAGTGTGGTATGTTCGAAAGAATGAAGGCGTCTTCCCCGGCTCCGGTTCTTTCCATTCCGTGTGCACTCGCCGTGGCGCTGCCGTATGTCGTTGTCAACATGCTCAACAAATGAGAGAAATCCGGAGAGGACTGTACGCCGAGAGGCTGATAGTGGGGACCCACTAGGTCCAAGCTGTACGCAAGCAAGTGCCTCATTGGAAAAAAGCTTCCTCCTAATTGTATACTGACGTTGGGGCCCACGGGTTTGTCAACCTAGTCAATAAACGAAAGAAATTTCCAATGATGACTGTCACCGGTTTTTTGGGGTATCGGGGATCTTTTTTTTTGCGGGAAAGGGGTATCGAGGATTTAGCTGGTATCATTTTTTTCAGAGGGCGAACAAGTATCAGCTAGGCCTAGGTTTTGTTTTTTAACATGCGTAGCCCACGACATACCGAGACAGTGGTTTCAACTTATTTTTTGAGGTCCATGATGTACGTACCGGCCTATGGGCCTCCCAGCGTAGGTTTTACTTTTTCTTAAACATCGGCAGCCCAATGTATTTTTTTATAAAACACAGATCTCTGTTCTATTTATCTATATATAAGAATAATAATGCAGTGTCCAATTTATGTTTTCCCTTCTAACCACATTATATATATTTATATTATTACTACTATCGTATTTTTTTTGCGGGGATATATTAATAGAAACTTATATATACATTATAAAAATATCCCATGTCTTATTAACTTATAAAAATAAATGTTTAACAGAAGTTGGCAAGGAAAATCCTGGTTGTGTTCGACTCTCAGGCAAGGAAAATCCTGGTGATTGCGTAGAACATTGCGGAGCGTATGTGCTGCAGCCCTCGAGCCTGGTTCACCTCGTCAGCCGCTCGCTCTGCCAAGGAAGTGACGTCCCCCACCACCTAATAGAGGAAGGACAACTCGGCTTCGGCTGCCGCATGGGCGTCCAAGGCGGCCTTCTGATGCCTCTCCGTGTTGGCCAACCTCCCCTTGAGGTCATCAATCTCGCCTTTCAGCTCGGCGCGCAATTCACAGAAACGGGTCTCCTAAAGCTTCAGTTTCCGGCAGTAGTCCTTGGAGAGGGCCCGGCGGACCCCTGCAACCTTCTCGCTGACCTCTTCCTGGCCCCTCGCCTCCTGGGAAGCCAGGGCGGCCTCGACAACCATCACTTGGCGCTCCATCGTCTCCAGCCGATCGCGCTCCAGGTCCTGCTCCGACGCCACCAGCTCCAACACCAACCCTACAGCGCGGAGCTCCACTTCGCGGTTCAGCAACCCTTTCATGGGGAGGGGCGTGATGACCTCGCGACCCCGAGCTTGCCACTCCAGGGTCACGACGCAGGCCAGAAGCTCCTGCTTGCGCTTGTCGGTGGCCTCGCGCCGCCGGTCCGCAGCCTCGGCCTCTTCAAAAGCACGGTCGCGAGCTTCTTTCGCCGCGGTGGAGGATGCCTTGTACTTTGCGCGAGAGGCTTCATGATGGATGTGGCTAAAGTTGACAGCTATTTCGAGCCGGCACCACTCGCGCGCCAGGCGCTGATGCTCGGCCTTGAGGTGAGAGTCGACGTCGCCAAGCTCTGCCTCGAGCCGGTCCAGCACACCCCTCGCGTCCTGAAGAAGGCCGTGCCGGATGGCACCGCGGCTGTGCGCGAGCTCCAACACTTGGCCAGGGACCTGCTCCACGCCACTGGCTGCGGTAGAGTCTCCGGAAGATCCGGCAGCGTTGGGCGGGAACCTGAGGCCAGCCTGCTTGGTGCCCGTTTTCCTGGCCCGAGGTGCGGCCAAGCGCGAGCCAAGTGTCAGGCCACCCATCGTCTTGTGGCGAACCCAAGTGCCACCGGGTGATAACGGGATGAGCGTCGGCATCACCCATGCAAGCCTAATGCTGCCCCCATCGGGAGGCGCCGGCGCCCCAGGGTCGCGAACCGCCAGGGGTCGCCTCGGGAGGAGTGCGACCTCTTCAGTGCACATGAGCTTGGCCGCTGGGCACTTCGATGCGCCGGGGGGGCAGTGACAGGAGCTCTTCTGCCCCTTTGCTTGACGGAGACCTGAGAAGCGAGGGCTTGGGAGGGCTTGATGAGTAGAGGTCAGGAAAAGCAGAAGACTTACTCGTCCATGGCGATCCATTTCCTCTTCTTCAGGGACCGCGGGGCCGGACGGGTGTGGCCCCCGAGCTTTCCCCTCCTTTGGGGAGCGCGGAGGCTGGAGATCGGTGCTTTGGTGTTCAGCTCGCGGTCCCCCACGCTTGGGGCGATGGCCGCGCCTCCAGACAAGGCGTCATCTCCGTTGCCCGGAGGCGCGATGGCGGACCCCTATGGAGCGGACGGCCTGGCGTGCTCCTCCGCAGTCGCTCGGGGGGCTTCAACCTCAGGACCCCCAGGGCTTGGGGCCACCAGGAGGGGGTTGTCGCGAGGCCCCTCGTGGTCCTTGGGGAGCAGCCCCTACTCATCAAAGCGCGGCATTCCCCAGGCAAAATCTCTCCCGTCCGAATAATCGTACAATGGGAGCCCTCCCTCAGGGAGTGCGCAGCCTCACCGCCGGTCAAGAGGCAGAGTATCCCACGCAGCACGTTGGAGAGCAGCTAGGGCACCTGGAGCCTCATGGTGTCCTCGGGACCGGTGAAAGCCCACATTGGGCGGGAATGGCGTTGGACGGGAGCGATCCGCCGCCGGACGAACTCCCTCACCACCATCGCCATTGTCACACCCGCCTTCCTCAGGTCGGCCAGCCTGGCTTTGACTCGCACGAGCTTCGGGTTGACGAGCCTCTTGTGCGCCCACCCGGAGCTCGGCTCCACCGGAGCGGACGGGGTTTGGAGCAGGGGGCTGTACACGGCGGCATCGACGTACACCCACTGCTTCCGGAAGCCTTCCGCCTCTGGATGGAGCTTCGTGTTGATGCCTTCGCCCACCATTGCGCTTGCTCCTCGGAGCAACACGCACCCGGGCGCTGCTCACCGGCAGCCAACTAGAGGGAGAAGAAATGGCGGAGCAATGCCATAGAGGGGGCGACGCCCACAAAGGCCTCGCACAAGAATGCGAAGGCGGAGAGGAGGACGATGGACTCTGGATCAAGATGCAATGACGGTCCACCACCGTTGAGGCCCCACCCCTCTTCCTCTTAGGGGCCATGGCGGTGAGGTGGGCTGAAGCGGGCGAGAAATCCGGCGGGTGAAGCGCGAGCTTGCAGGGGAAGAAAGGAGTAGAAGGCGGAAGCACAGCGAGACAATGATGGCGCCGCGGCATGCGCCAGGCTTTTTGTCAGCCTGGGCAGTTGCCGAGGCGACGTGGGGAAGTGGAGGCATCCGCATCCCATCGTGCACCACACGTCAAGCCTGGCCCTCAGGTGATTGGGGCCCGCGGCACTTCACCCTTTGCTCCTTACCTTCGCTTCGAAGCCAGGCCGAGCGCGCCTTGGGCCCGGGGGCTACTGTCAGTGTTCTGGGATCGGGGGTACCCAGACTTGCCTACCTGCGGCCCAGCACGTGACTTCATCGACGGCCCGGTACGGCCCAGCTACAAGACTACATAGGCAAGACCCTCGCGAGGGCCCCGGCCTCGCGAGGCGAATGACGCCAAGACCTCGCAAGGAGCAGCCCCCCGAGCCAGCCTCCCGAGGAGTGAAGATCTCTATGCAGGTACCTCACCTCACGAGGCTCGCGATGACGTGAGCCATGACGACCAAGGCCAGGCGGGCGCCAGCGGGCGCAGAAGGGACAGTTTCCCTTTCGGTGCTAGGGAAGCAAGGACATGCGTGGGTTCCCGAGGCAAGCCCGAAGGATTCCATTCTGGTGCAACAAGACCAAGACCACGAGCTCGGCAGGACGGATGTCATCATCGAGCCCACCACTGCATCATGGCCAGAAGCTTTGCAGGCGAAGACCACCTTTTGTCAGGATAAGATGTACTTCTTGTCCCCTTTCAAAATTGGCCGTTGTGGGATCCCTTCCTGCCTAAGCTATGGGGGAAGAAGACCAAGGCCACTATAAATATAGGCTAGTCTCCACCATAGAAGGGGTCGACTCATTCTCACCCTCTGAGCCATCTCGAGGCAGCTCAACCTTTGTACTAGTTCATCCTCAGCCTCCTCGTGAGGCCAATCCATCACAAAGCAGGAGTAGGGTTTTACACCGCAAGGTGGCCCGAACCTGGGTAAACCCCTGTGTCCATTCCTTCACCCCGCTCGCGCATACTCGGTGAGATCAGACCGTGTGTGAGGCGAGAAGAGAACCGTCACAAAGCGAGATCTTTCGTACACGCCCCAGAGTTCAAACCTTGTTTGGGTCTACGGAGCCCCGATTCCGACAGTCGCGGTCTCCGCACACTGGCCACGCCCCCGCGCACGTCCCGCTGTGTGTCGCCGCGCCCGAACACTTCCCCCGCTCCCAGCCGCGCCGGCTCCGCCTGCCGCTACTGCTGTTGTCCCCATGCGCTGTTGCTTGTGATGTATGTCATGCCGCCGCTGCTGCTGCTACTGCCCACTACTCCCACTGTCGCTAGTTGCTGCTACTCTTAGTTGTTGCTTGGTATTGCTGGCCACTAACGCTGATGCTAGCTACTGCCGCTGCTATTTTCTGCTAGTTTGTTGCTGCTCGTAGTTGCATTGCTGCTACTGCCATATGCAGGCCGGCCCTGTAGGTTAGTTAGGCTAGTTTAGGGTTAATTGGCTTAGGTGTATAGGCTAATTAGTAGTTATTAGGTATAGTGCAAATGACATGTGGACCCTACTAGTAGGAAGAATGATCAATTAGATTAAAATATCTAAGCCTATGACATGTGGGCCACACCTCCCCATTTGACCAGTCAAATGGACTTGGTCAACTCACATTATTAATTCCAAAAATTCATTAAACCTTTGGAAAATCATATAAAATAATTCACAACTCGGACGAAAATAATTCATATATCAAAGTCGATCAGAAAAATATAACGAAGATGAATATGCTAGCCACACCATGTCAAACACCTCTAACATAACAAACATGGAACCTTCCCCTCCGGATCAATACCGAAGAAATTGCCCGGAGCCAGGAAAATATTCTCAGATATTTTCCCGCTCCGTCTAAAATACATATTAATGCATTAGAGCATATCACCAACACATTTTACCATGGCATACATCTATGATGCATTTGATTAATCCGTTATTTATTGTTTTCCCCTCCGTTAATTCCTTTCCGGTAGACCCCGAGACCGCTGTTGATCTGGTGATCGACTACTTCACCGTCGAGGATCTGTTTTCGTCTGCAGAGCTTCCAGGCAAGAAAACCCCCTTGTTCATTCCTATATCGCCCAATCTTTCTCTCTCCTGCTTGCATTAGATTTTGCTACTGTTGTTTGATAGCTCGTATCCTATTGCATAGCCTGCTTTTGTAACCTGCTATTCCTGCTTACCTGTTTATCCTATATGCTTAGTATAGGTTGGTTAGTGATCCATCAGTGACCCCTCACCTTGTCCCTGTTGCCCGCGCTTCATCGTCCATGAGTCGATCAATGTGATCGATGTGCAGAGCCGACACATCACCGCACACACCCCCCTTAGTTGTACGAGGTTGGCCCCGAGGGGTGATGTTTGCTTGAACTACGTCGGTATTTCCCCAAAGAGGAAGGGATGATGCAGCACAGCAACGGTAGGTATTTCCCTCAGTGATGAGACCAAGGTTATCGAACCAGTAGGAGAACCACGCAACACCACGTAAACAACTCCTGCACACAAAGAACAAATACTTGCAACCCGACGTAAGAGAGGGGTTGTCAATCCCTCACGGGTAAAAGGATACGTAAAATTGTAGTAGATTGGATAAATAGATCTCGCGGGAACACGAGATAAAATAAATAAGTAAAAATTGCAGCAAGGTATTTTTGTATTTTTGTATTAATAGATCTGAAAATAAAAGCAAATAAAAATAGATCGCGAAGACAAATATATTAAAGAAGAGACCCGGGAGCCGTAGGTTTCACTACTGGCTTCTCTCGAGAAAAATAGGAAACGGTGGGTAAACAAATTACTGTTGGGCAATTGATAGAACTTCAAATAATCATGACGATATCCAGGCAATGATCATTATATAGGCATCACGTCCAAGATTAGTAGACCGACTCCTGCCTGCACCTACTACTATTACTCCACACATCGACCGCTATCCAGCATGCATCTAGTGTATTAAGTTCATGGAGAAACGGAGTAATGCAATAAGAATGATGACATGATGTAGACAAGATCTATTTATGTAGAAATAGACCCCATCTTGTTATCCTTAATAGCAATGATACATAGGTGTCGTTTCCCCTTCTGTCACTGGGATCAAGCACCATAAGATCGAACCCATCACAAAGCACCTCTTCCCATTGCAAGATAAATAGATCAAGTTGGCCAAACAAAAAACAAATATCGGAGAAGAAATATGAGGCTATAAGTAATCATGCATATAAGAGATCAAAAGACTCAAATAACTTTCATGGATAAAACATAGATCAGATCATAAACTCAAAGTTCATCGGATCCGAACAAACACACCGCAAAAAAGAGTTACATCAAATAGATCTCCGAGAGACCGTTGTATTGAGAATCAAAAGAGAGAGAGAAAGCCATCTAGCTACTAACTATGGACCCGTAAGTCTACAATGAACTACTCACACATCATCGGAGAGGCACCAATGAGGATGATGAACCCCTCCGTGATGGTGTCTAGATTGGATCTGTGGTTTCTGGAACTTGCGGCGGCTGGAATTGATTTTCGTCGACTCCCCTAGGGTTTCTGGAATATTGGGATATTTATAGAGCAAAGAGGTGGTATGGGAGGTCACCGAGGTGGGCACAACCTATCAGGGCGCGCCTGGGGTCCCAGGCGCACCCTGGTGTCTTGTGCTCACCTCGGGCCCCCTCTTTGGTACTTCTTTGGCCCACTGGATGTCTTCTGGTAAAAAAAAATCTCCAAAAAGTTTCGCTGCATTTGGACTCCGTTTGGTATTGATTTCCTACGAAGTAAAAAATAAGAAGAAAACAGCGACTGGCACTTGGCACTATGTCAATAGATTAGTCCCAAAAAATGATATAAAGTTGCCATAAAATGATTGTAAAACATCCAAGAATGATAATATAACAGCATGGAACAATAAAAATTTATAGATACGTTGGAGACGTATCAGCATCCCCAAGCTTAATTCCTGCTCGTCCTCGAGTAGGTAAATGATAAAAACAGAATTTTTGATGTGGAATGCTGCCTAACATGTTCATCACATATTCTTTTCTTTGTAGCATGGACATTTGGACTTTTATATGATTCAAAGCAATAATCTAGTTTTGACATGAGGACTTTAATACTCAAGCATATCAACAAGCAACCATGTCTTTCAAAATATCAACGCTAAAGCAAGCTATCCCTAGCACATTATGCTCAATCATTGATCCATTCATGAAACACACTCGCATATTAGCTACACCCAATGCTCAAGTATGATCATAGTGCCCCTTAGTTGGCACTTTATAAGAGAAGATGGAGACTCAAATAAAAATTGCATAAAGTAAATAGAAAGGCCCTTCGCGGAGGGAAGTAGGAATTTGTAGAGGTGCCAGAGCTCAAAGCAAAAAAATAATAGAGATAAAAAACATTTTGGGAGGCATGCTTTTCCTGCCAACAAGAACGATCGAGAAGTTCCCAATACTTTCCATGCTAGATATATCATAGGAGGTTCCCAAACAGAAAATAAAGTTTATTCCTTTTTCCACCATACTTTCACTTTCCATGGCTAACCGTATCCACGGGTGCCCTCCATACCAACACTTTCCAAGGAATTTATTATTTGACAACATAAAGTAAATTCATTTTTTATTTTGGGACTGGGCATCCCTAATACCTTTGTCGTACTCTCGTGCAATGACAAGTGAATAAACACTCATCGTGAGAATAACACATCTAGCATGGAAATATATTAGCCACCCCTTACTGTTTCGCGAGCGGTACGAGCACATAAAAGAGAAGTTTATTTTGAAAATTAGAGGTGGCACATACAAATTTGCTTAGAATGGCATGGAAATACCGCATATAGGTAGGTATAGTGGACTCATATGGCAAAAACTGGTTTAAAGGATTTGGATGCACAAGTAGTGATCATACTTAGTGCAAAATGAAGGCTAGCAAAAGATTGAGAAGCATCCAACCAAGAAACAAAAAATCTCATACGTGAGTGTTGGGGAACGTAGAATTTCAAAAAAATTCCTACGATCACGCAAGATCTATCTAGGAGAAGCATAGCAACGAGCGGGGAGAGTGTGTCCACGTACCCTCGTAGACCGAAAGCGGAAGCGTTTAGTAACGCGGTTGATGTACTCGAACGTCTTCACGATCCAACCGATCCAAGTACTGAACGGACGGCACCTCCACGATCTGCACACGTTCAGCTCGGTGACGTCCCTCGTACTCTTGATCCAGCTGAGGCCGAGGGAGAGTTTCATCGGCACGACGGCGTGGTGACGGATGATGATGAAGTTACCGGCGCAGGGCTTCGCTAAAGCACTACGACAATATGACCGAGGTGGAAATCTGTGGAGGGGGGCACCGCACACGGCTAAACAATCAACTTGTGTGTCCTAGGGTGCCGCCCTCCCCACGTATATAAAGGAGAGAGGGAGGAGGCTGGCCGGCCCTGTAGGGCGCGCCAGGAGGAGGGGAATCCTACTAGGACTCCAAGTCCTAGTAGGTTTCCACCTAAAGGAGAAGGGGGAAGGAAGGGAGAGGGGGGCCGCGCCCCAAACCCCTTGTCCAATTCGGACTGGTCTTGGGGGGGGGGGCGCCACCTCCTGGCTACTGCCTCCTATTTCCCGTATGGCCCAATAAGGCCCATTACTTCTCCCGGTGAATTCCCGTAACTCCTCGGTACTCCGAAAAATACCCGAATCACTCGGAACCTTTCCGATGTCCGAATATAGCCTTCCAATATATGAATCTTTACCTCTCGACCATTTCAAGACTCTTCGTCATGTCCGTGATCTCATCCAGGACTCCGAACAAACTTCGGTCATCAAATCACATAACTCATAATACAAATCGTCATCGAACGTTAAGCGTGCGGACCCTATGTGTCGTGGTCTTGTCACGGCAGATGTCCTAGAGAAAGGACTTAGTCGTGGAGCCATCGTGATGGGTTAGCTTAAAGGTCTAAAAGCGGACAAGGGACGCAAAGAGTTTATACTGGTTCGGCCCCTTGCGGTGAAGGTAAAGGCCTAATCCAGTTGTTGTGGAATTGCTAGGGTTTCGATGACCAGGGAGCGAATCCGCTATGCCTGGCTCTCGAATTGTTGTCCGTCGTCCCCAAACCGCCGCCGGTTCGTCCCCTTATATACATGGGTTGACGCCCGTCGGTTTACAGGATCCCGAGGCTGGCTCATGAACATGTCCAGCTCGGTCTCTACTCTTTCTATCTTATAGCACAAGTTTACATATCAATGTCGGTTTATATCTACAGGCCTTAATCCGCCGTCGGGCCCTGGGCCTTCATAAAGCGCCTCCATCTTTGTCTTCGTGGGCTTCAAGTATAATAACTCATTATGGGGATAACCCGGTCTCTCCTGGCCGGTTTATACCCAGTAGTAATATCCCGAACATTAGGCCCCAGATTGATTTGAACTGGTTCATGTCAATTTTCAACTTGAGAAAAATTCTTCTTTCAGCATCTTCGCATAAATCTTGTAAACCGCCACGACGTCATCTTCCAGCATCTTGATAAACCGCCATGATGTCACCTGTTGTTAAAAATGGTATATCTCTCACCTTCATTAATGAGCCTCCGACAATCGAGGCGACAGCTCTGCCACACATCCCGCTTTGGGCTCCTCGATTCTCGCGCCTGTCACTTATCTATTCACCTTATAAATAAAGCCGAAGGGTCCTTCTCATTTTTCCCCTTCATGCCCCTTCACATCGTCCTCTTCCTCGTGTCGCCCGAACGTTGGAGCTCCGCCGCCGCCGCCGACCATCGCATCTGCCCCAACAAAGGCCGCTGCATCACCCTGATCGTACTAGAAAACCGCGACGCCTCTCCGCTGCTCCTTTGATACTGGTAAGCCTTTCTCCTTCCACCCTAGATCTTATCATTAGGGCTTGTACTCATCGGAGTTCTTCAAAGTTCTTGAACTGTTCTTCCCTGTTCTTCTCAGTAGCGCAAATGGCAAGTTAGATCTGATATTTTCCGGTGCCTTTGTAGTTAAAGCTCCCTTTTTCCTCATTAGCGCATCCCTTTCATACAGAAAAACTCATCTGAACCTGATGAACTGTTTAAGTACCTGAAGTTTAGGTCTGAGTATATTCTAGTTTTCTGTCGCACTGCAGATCTGAAATTATCATATCACTTTGTGAAACTTCTTTTTCCCTCACTTAGGTATTTTAGATCCGTATCTTTCATACCAATATAGGCGGTTTAGCTTTGTCAAAGAACAATAATCCGGTAGGCATCATTAGTCCCCTCTTAAACCGCTGATTTATTGATCTTTGCACCTTCTCCATTGTCAGACTCCGGTTTAGTAATATCAAACTCCGGTTTAACAATATGCATATACCTCTGCTTCCGCTTATCTTGCATTGCTTTATGCTCGCCCGTCATAAATCTTAAACCGGCAATAAATATGTTTCAGCTTCCCATTGAAATGGCCAAACAAGTTTACGAGTGCAACTGGGTTCCTTCCTGGGTTACTGAAGAGCAATTAAACATATGTGTCACAACTGGAGCTTTAGCCAAGAAAGAAGTCATCCACTGGAGGGCCCCTGGTCCGAAAAATCCTCCTGAACCCAAGGACGGAGAAGTAGTTGTATTTACTGACCATCTGGGTCGAGGCTTTAGCCCTCCCGGTTCAAAAAAATTTCGGGATGTGCTGGCCAGCTTCCAACTCCACCCTCAAGATATTGGACCAAACTCTGTGTCCAATATTTACAATTTCCAAGTATTTTGTGAGGCCTATCTTCAAGAGGAGCCCACAGTTGAACTGTTCAGGGATTTCTTTTATTTAAACCGTCGCACAGAGTTCACAGACGGACCCAACACTGAGCTTGGTGGAATGACAATTCAAAAGAGGAAGGATGTCAGCTTCCCTCATGCCAAGCTTCATAGTCACCCCAAGGACTGGAATCAGACTTGGTTTTACTGCAAAGACACATCTCCAACTGATGAAAATCCTCTGCCGGGTTACCGTCCCCACCGGCTTAGCAACACTCATCCCTTCCCTCAAAGGCTGACTACCAAGGAACGGTCCAACTATGCACCACAACTGTCAAAGCTCAGAGCCTTTATGGCAAATGGTTTGATAGGTGTCGACTTTGTTCGCTGTTGGATAACTTGGAGCGTTCTGCCCTTAAGCCGGTGCCCCGGTTTAATGTGTGAGTACACAGGGGATTTGAAAGACCCTCAATGACACATCGGCATTCAGCTAACAGAAGCCGAAGTTACTGAGGCTGTCAAGAAAATACTGAACGAACCGGAAGCTGTCTGTAGCCAGACCGGGTTAAGCCCTTTCTGCGTCTCCAATAAACCGCCAGCTGTAAGAATCACAACTTTCTTGTTTTAGTTTACCCCTTTTCAGATAGTCTCAAAATTTTGTCCATCTTTCACAGGGCGATGACCCATTCTGGAAGAAAAAACCACAAGATAAATCGGCCAAACCACAGGATAAACCGGCAAAACCACTTCGCCCGAAGACCAAGGTCACCAAGAAACCTGCCAAGAAGAGCACCACTGAATCTTCTGAACCAAATGCTGATGCGGATCTGGCTAATCCGGACTCAGAGGTAGAACTTGACTCTCTTGGTTCTTTTTTCATACACCTTGTTGACAATGACTGTTATCAGGACGACGCTGAAGGCAGCCAGGCTGACGATGCAGAGGTAATTATCCCTTCTTCTGGTTCAGACCCTCTGCCAACACAGAAAATCCGTCAAGCAAACCGGAAAATAAAATTTTCTCACCCCTTAGCTCACTTGGACCCAAACTTTCTTTTGAAGAAGCAGCAACACGAAGCCCGCCGCACAACCCGGCACAGTGGCCAGGTAGTTACCTCTGCCGGTTTATCGAACACTCTGGTCCGGAAACGTCGATTAGAGGTCTCTTATACTCCTGATATTTCTTGCCCCAAGGCGGGTTGTTTTCGGCAGCCTCTTAATCCGTCTGATTCAAATTATCAGGGAACACCTAATTCGTCCTCTGGCGAGTCAACGGCCACACAACTTCCAACCCTCAAGATGGTCCCTGGGTAGGTTATGCTTTAATCTTACCCTTAATGTGTTATGTTTGCATACTGTACTGATCTTTATGTTTGTTCTTCTCAGTGCCAAGCATAGACCCAGTAAGAAGGCCCGGTTAAATAAAACGTCTGATAACAATGTGGATATTGAACCGGAGAAGACTCCAGATCTGGAAAGAACAAATATTGATGTTACACATGATGATCCACCGCCTCAAGATTATAACTTCATAGTTGAACAAACAGAAGTTGACACCACAGGCCACACTGATAAACTGACTAGCCCGGCTCGCGCGGATGATAAGTCGGCCAGCCCAGCTAAGGCTGCTGATAAACCGTCAACTCCCGTGAAGGCTGCTGATGATAAAGAAGATGATATTATGATTACTGGCGTCGACCACACCGCTCCTGGCAATCCTGTTGCTTTATCGAAGCATAGTGCCAAGGACAAGGTTTCTGCTATGGGCAAAGGCAAATGGAGCACAGATTTGTCAACCTATGCTCACCTCAACGCCCAAGACATCCATTCTGGTTTTTTAAACCGCCTGTACACAAGCCGCGACTTTGAAGCCGGTTTAGTGAATCTAATGAAGGAGCGATATGAGCTAACTGCATAACTGCTTCTCTCTTGTGTTCAATTCCAAATATTAACTCCAGTAGCCCCCAAGTGTCGGTTTATGATAGTCATCTAAACTAGGACTTTGTAATATCTCAACTTTGCATGCTTAACCTCCAAGGGCCGGGTTATCTTTCTAAGATGAACCGGTACCTTAGAATTGCAATATTACAACTTTCGCCAGTATAGTCCCCAAGGGCCGGTTTAACTGATGAAAATGCACCGGGACTTTTAGAAGAATACTCATAATGTCACTTTGAGCAAGCATACATTAGCCCCCAAGTGCCAAGAGTAAAACTTGTATTGCACTTGGGACTTGTAGAAATTTCTGATTACGAGCAAATATGCATTAGCCCCCAAGTATCAGGTGCATAACTTGTTATGTGCTTGGTACTTCAAGTATGCACTGCCAATTCATGATATGTTTGTCTCTTATAGGCTGAGCTGAGCAAAAGGGAAACTCAAACCGCTGATCTGCTAGAAAACATCAAGTCCTAGCAGGCAAAAACCTCCAAAACCAAAGATGAGCTGACCAGTGCCTTAGCCGCTATGGAAAAGCTGAATGAGAGTTTCAACAAGGAGCGGGCGGATTGGGACACAGAAAAATCCGCATTGCAAAAAAGAGCCGAGGACGCAGAAGCAGCTCTTAAACCGATGGTAGACAAGCTAACTGGTATAAAGCGGCAAATACATGCCATGACTGCTGCTGTGTTTGGTAAATATCCTGGCTTTAAATTGTCAACATATCATCCCATACATTGCCGGTTTACTGATGTTTTCAATGGAGCAGGAACTCGCATTAATCATCTGGGCTCTGACGTACAGAAGAAGCTGAAGGCTGCCTATACTCTTATAGAGCAGTTATATACCGGCGCGCAACAGATCATCTGCACTGCTTCTCACAACAAGCCGCCCCCAACTTTAATCAAGGAGACCTTAGAAAGGTTGTCAATGCTGCCTGTCCGGGTAGAAGAGCTAAAGAGATCTGCTGCCAGGGCTGGTGCTCTGACCGCACTAACCTAGGCAAAAGCATGGGTTCCTGATCTTGATCCGGTGGATGTGGCTAAAGGCTATCCAAGCTTAAAAGAAGACGGATCAGAATTTGGCACTGAGGACCTCCGAGCAATAAACCGGGAAGTACATCCACTGGCTTGCCAGCTGGCTGAAGAAACTGATCTTTCATATTACCAGGCGAGTTATGATGTCAACAACAAACGGGTTGCTGCACCAACCCCTGAGGCTCAAAATCTTATCCCGCCAATCCGTAAGCACACCTATGCCCCTGACGTTGAACCGTCCACACTTATAAGCGATGAAGCTGTGTTCCAAGCCTTAACTGGGATCGATTGGGCCACCATTGACTTCCAGCCGCTGGGTAGAGAGGAAGAGGATGAACCGGCGCAAGGCGATCCACAACCGTCAGGGCAGCCCGGTGACGAGTCATGATCCGGAGGCTGATTTAACTTTCCGCATGCTGCCATACTTGCCAAAAAACAATTACTCTTTTGGGCACTGAAACGCCTTGTAATAGGCTAGTTTAAACACTTGGTCTGCTATGCCATCGTGCATATTTACTTTGCTTGATACCGTTAATTCACCATGCTTAAGATATATGATGTTCATAATCCAGAGCGATTTATTCAGGCTGTTCCTGCATACAAAAAGTTGAACTTGTCCTGGCGGTTTACCACTGGACAGGTCATGATGCCCAAACATATAGCCTGGGTTTATAAACAAGGCTGTTAAAAATGATCAAATATGAAAATAAATGATACCTGTGACATTGAATCACATCGTAGGTTGATCAACCTTTGTAGTAAGGGTGATACCCCTAATCATGAGTATTGATAACTCCTTCCATATTGTGCCGGTTTATGATAAACCCGTACCGGGTTGTGAAAAAACACCGGATTACTCATATATAATACTGGCGACTTATAGTCAAAACCAGACCGGGTTAATAAGCATCGGATTATGACTAATCATGTACTGACAACTTGTAGTTGAAAGCCGAGCCGGGTTGATTAACGCCGGTTTACCAAAATCATCATAAATCTCGTCAAAGTAGAAAAAAAAACTTGGCAAACAAAAACATATGAAAACTTGTAGTCGAGGCTTTTCACGGGCTGCCAGGCCCCAAATTCGA
Organism: Thinopyrum elongatum; assembly: GCA_011799875.1. Classification (NCBI taxonomy): domain Eukaryota; kingdom Viridiplantae; phylum Streptophyta; class Magnoliopsida; order Poales; family Poaceae; genus Thinopyrum; species Thinopyrum elongatum. The sequence goes on from CM022301.1 coordinate 84,074,717, forward strand.
GGTTTTTCATGGGCTGCCAGGCCGCTGAGTTAAACCATTTTACAAAGCCTTTTAAGATGGACCTCAATCTTTAACCAATCGTTGTTTTAACTTTGACAAGTTCAGGGTCTTATGAGATTGACTTGTCGAAGTTCGACGGGTCATACCAGGTTTACCTGGATGGAGTGACTTACTTAAAAAAGGCAGGCTAACCCGGGGTTTTAGGTGTATACACCAGGCTTCCAAGCCGTGGCTTGATAGCCTATTACAAGTGTATATTCTTTGTTCATTGCGATAGCAAAGAATCCACAAGCAATATTTTGAGCTGTGCTCAGTGGGTGCCTATGTTTGAGTTGTTCTTTTGGAACACTCTCTTTGGCCCCTAAGTAATTTTTCTTTTTGGCTCTGAGCCAATCAAGAGGTGTAGCTATGGTTCGAATATGACCAAGCCCCCAAGTGATTTTTCTGGTGGCCTTGCGCCTATCAAGAGGTGTAGCTAAGGTTCGAATACGACCAAGCCCCCAAGTGATTTATCTGGTGGCCTTGCGCCTATCAAGAGATGTAGCTAAGGTTCGAATACGACCAAGCCCCCAAGTGATTTATCTGGTGGCCTTGCGCCTATCAAGAGGTGTAGCTAAGGTTCGAATACGACCAAGCCCCCAAGTGATTTATATATATGGCTTGATAAGCCGAAACAAGGGGTAAATCGGATGCCGCTTTATAAACAGAAACCTCCATGTAACCACACATGATCAACAGATACCCCGCTTTTGCTGAGGCTCCGGTTTATTATATTGATCATAATATATACATTGTCATAACTATGTACATAAGCAGAGCCTAGGGCTCAGGTATAGTAAGGCCGTAGATGAGCGATATTCCATGGCCGGTGGGTCTCCTCCTCCGATTTACGTGAGTTTTTGTGCTCTCGAACATCGATTAGGTAGTATGACCCGTTGTGTAGGTTCTTGCTGACCACGAAGGGTCCTTCCCAAGGCGGGGATAACTTGTGCATATTAGTCTGATCCTGGATGAGTCGGAGCACCAGATCGCCTTCTTGAAAAGTTCCGGTTCTAACCCGGCGGCTGTGATAACGACGCAGATCTTGCTGATAAATCGCCGAACGGGCTGCTGCAATGTCACGCTCCTCATCTAACAGGTCAAGTGCTTCCTGCCGTGCCTTTTCATTATCAGCTTCAACATAAGCTGCCACACGAGGCGAGTCATGACGGATGTCACTCGGGAGAACCACCTCTGCTCCGTAGACCATGAAGAAAGGTGTGTAACCCGTAGACCTGTTGGGCGTGGTATTGATGCTCCATAACACAGAAGGTAACTCCTCCACCCAACAACCCGGCGTCCATTGCAAAGGAACCATAAGTCGGGGCTTGATGCCTCTCAAGATCTCCTGATTGGCTCTCTCCGCTTGACCATTAGATTGGGGGTGAGCCACTGAAGATACGTCAAGTCGGATGTGCTCACGCTGACAGAACTCTTTCATAGTTCCTTTGGACAGATTAGTACCATTATCAGTTATAATGCTGTGCGGAAAGCCAAACCGGAAAATCACCTTCTTGATGAATTGAACCGCCGTAGCTACATCACACTTACTGACTGGCTCTGCCTCCACCATAACCCGGCCCATGAGACCCGGGGCCTGAACCGCCAGCGGGTCCATTATCATTCCGGAAAAAATCTGAATCTTTGAATTCTCGCATAATATAACAATCCTTCTAGAGGTGCGTGGCCGGCTTGTCCCGCGATCCGTGCTTTGGGCAGGGCTGGTTCAACAGGTAATTCAAGCGCTCCGGATTGGGACTTGGTTCTCTTCCACGCGGGGGCGGTTTACCCTTCCGACGCTGACCATTACCCTGCGCGTTGGTATTAGCTACAAAATCTGAACTGTTATCCGCTTTACGCTTACCGCTGTTTCCATGCCCCGCCGAGCTATGCTGCTGCCCTTTGGTACTGCCACCCTTCTTTCCCTTTCCTGTCTTGTCATCATCAGATTCAGGGTCCTTGGTACTATCAGAGTCGGCATATTTCACCAGAGCTGCCATAAGTGTCCCCATGTCATTGCAATGGCGTTTGAGCCGTCCCAGCTTCAACTTAAGAGGCGTAAACCGGCAATTGCCTTCAAACGTCAAAACGGCCGTATCAGCGTTGATGCGGTCCGATGAATGCAAAATCTCTGAAACCCGGCGCACCCAATGGGTTGTTGATTCTCCTTCCTCCTGGACATAGGCAGCTAAATCCGCAATTGACATGGGCTGTTTGCACGTGTCTTTGAAATTCTGAATAAACCGGGCTCTTAGCTCAGCCCATGACCCAATGGAGTTAGTTGGTAGGTTTTTCAACCAAGTGCGAGCTGTCCCTTCCAACATCATGCTGAAGTACTTCGCACATGCCGCGTCATCTACGTCCAGCATCTCCATCGCCATCTCATAACTCTCCACCCACGACTCGGGGGATAAATCGGCAGTGTAATTCGGCACTTTACGTGGGCCCTTGAAGTCCTTGGGCAGCCGTACATTGCCTAATGCTGGGACGAGACACGGCACCCCCAAAGAACTGGAGGTAACCCCTGGTTCCACCGAAGTTGTTGGACGAACCGGAGTAAACTGACGGGCCGTGTTCTGTGCTGCTAACTCAGCCTCTCGACGTGCCCTAGTACGATCCACCAAATCCTGAGCATCAACACCGCCACCCGCCAGGTTATGGCCTCGTGGCGGATTACGGTTGCGGGCACTGCTAGACACAGTCGGTTCATCAACATGCCTGCTGTAACTCCGGCTTGGGCGGGGGGTGGAATGAATCCTCTCGCGACTGTACGAATAAGCCTGTTGCTGAGTCAAAGCTATCTGAAGGAGCTCCCTAGCCCATCACGTCTCCACCGCTATAGGGGACTCACCATCGACTGGAAGGGCTGCCAATCATGAAGCGGCCGCGACTATGTTATCCAAGGGGTTGGAGTAATGACCCGGAGGCGTGGGCACATGCTGGGATGGGTTATTCTGAAGAGGCGGATCCATTGCGCGTGGCTGAACCGGCGTCCCTGTTCCAGGCGCTTCTACCCGGTTTACCACTGGCTGGTTGCTGGTTCCGGCCCCTGGCGTATTGAAGAGATTCCTGGCTTCGTAAACCGGAGGCAGGTGAGATCGGTACCTTCTCCTCATTACATCATTTGACGCGTTCTGATCCAACGTAAGCCGATAGGCCTGTGCATCTAACTCAGCCCACTCTGTAGCCATCTTGGTGCTTTTAGCTGCCAAATCCACCCTGGCTTGGGCTATCTGATCCTTCACCTTTGCCACTTCTGCGTTGTGCCGCTCCTGATCCGCCGGGCTGACTTCGGCCGCTAACAGTGCCGCCAAGGTGTCGAATAGATCGGACAGAGCCTGAGCCGGTGGTGGCGCAGGGCCTCCTTCCCCAGCTGCCGTCGCCGCTGCTGAACCGGAGATCATCGCTGCAGCGGTCAAAGATTGTGGCGCTGACTGTGTACCGGCCATGAAGATCACAACCTGGCTTGGCGGGCCAAGAGAGTACGGAATACTGTCGCCGTCGGAACAACCACCAAACCGGCCATCCTGCAGCTGGTACAATGACTCGGTCTCTCCAGCAGATGACTCGTCACCGGAATAAACAATGGTTTTGCCATCATATTCCGATCTATCTTCAGATTCCCCTCCGTGGATGACTCCCACGAAGGCACGCTTCATGACAGGCTTAACCCGGGCAGATCTCGCACGCTGAGCCGTTTCGACAATGTCGGTGCAGATGTCCAGCTCAGGGCCTGGTTTGCCAATCTTGCCGATGAACACGTGAATGCCGCCGAAGGGGACCCGGTACCCGTACTCAATTGAACCGGCCTCGGCGCCCCAGCCTGCGTCGTCGATGTAGAGCTTGCCGCGACGACTTTTGGTCATCCGGCCCACAGCGTATCTCTTGAGTCCTTCGAAGCTGCCCTCTAAGAACTCAAAACCATCGTGCGATAGCCTCACGGTGGGCGCCAACTGTCGTGGTCTTGTCATGGCAGATGTCCTAGAGAAAGGACTTAGTCGTGGAGCCATCGCGACGGGTCTGCTTAAAGGGGTTAAAGCGGACAAGGGACGCAGAGAGTTTATACTGGTTCGGCCCCTTGCGGTGAAGGTAAAGGCCTAATCCAGTTGTTGTGGAATTGCTAGGGTTTCGATGACCAGGGAGCGAATCCCCTATGCCTGCCTCTCGAATTGTTGTCCGTTGTCCCCAAACCGCCGCCGGGTCGTCCCCTTATATACATGGGTTGACGCCCGTCGGTTTACAGGATCCCGAGGCCGGCTCATGAACATGTCCGGCTCGGTCTCTACTCTTTCTATCTTATAGCACAAGTTTACATATCAATGTCGGTTTATATCTACAGGCCTTAATCTGCCGTCAGGCCCTGGGCCTTCATAAAGCGCCTCCATCTTTGTCTTCGTGGGCTTCAAGTATAATAACTCATTATGGGGATAACCCGGCCTCTCCTGGCCAGTTTATACCCAGTAGTAATATCCCCAACACTATGGGTTCGAGAACTATGTAGACATGACCGAGACACATCTCCGGTCAATAACCAATAGCGGAACCTGGATGCTCATATTGGCTCCTACATATTCTACGAAGATCTTTATCGGTCAAACCGCATAACAACATACGTTATTCCCTTTGTCATCGGTATGTTACTTGCCCGAGATTCGATCATCGGTATCATCATACCTAGTTCAATCTCGTTACTGGCAAGTCTCTTTACTCGTTCCATAATGCATCATCCCATAACTAACTCATTAGTCACATTGCTTGCAAGGCTTATAGTGATGTGCATTACCGAGAGGGCCCAGAGATACCTCTCCGATACACGGAGTGACAAATCCTAATCTCGATCTATGCCAACCCAACAAACACCATCGGAGACACCTGTAGAGCATCTTTATAATCACCCAGTTACGTTGTGACGTTTGATAGCACACAAAGTGTTCCTCCGGTATTCGGGAGTTGCATAATCTCATAGTCAGAGGAATATGTATAAGTCATGAAGAAAGCAATAGCAATAAAACTTAACGATCATTATGCTAAGCTAACGGATGGGTCTCGTCCATCACATCATTCTCCTAATGATGTGATCCCATTCATCAAATGACAACACATGTCTATGGTCAGGAAACTTTAACCATCTTTAATGAATGAGCTAGTCAAGTAGAGGCATACTAGGGACACTCTATTTTTTCTATGTATTCACATATGTATCAAGTTTCCAGTTAATACAATTCTAGCATGAATAATAAACATTTATCATGATATAAGGAAATATAAATAACAACTTTATTATTGCCTCTAGGGCATATTTCCTTCAGTCTCCCACTTGCACTAGAGTCAATAATCTAGTTTCACATCGCCATGTGATTTAACACGAATAGTTCACATCACCATGTGATTAACACCCATAGTTCACATCGCCATGTGACTAACACTCAAAGGGTTTACTAGAGTGAATAATCTAGTTCACATCGCCATGTGATTAACACCCAAAGAGTACTAAGGTGTGATCAAGTTTTGCTTGTGAGAGAAGTTTAGTCAACGGGTCTGCCACATTCAGATCCGTATGTATTTTGCAAATTTCTATGTCTACAATGCTCTGCACGGAGCTACTCTAGCTAATTGCTCCCACTTTCAATATGTATCCAGATTGAGACTTTGAGTCATCTGGATCGGTGTAAAAGCTTGCATCGACGTAACCTTTTACGACGAACTCTTTTATCACCTCCATAACTGAGAAATATTTCCTTAGTCCTCTTAGGTAACTAAGGATAACTTTGACCGCTATCCAGTGATCTATCCCGGGATCACTATCGTACCTCCTTGCTAAACTCATAGCAAGGCACACAACTGGTCTGGTACATAGCATGGCATACTTTATAGAACCTATGAATGAGGCATAGGGAATGACTTTCATTCTCTTTCTATCTTCTGCCGGGGTCGGGTTTTTAGTCTTACTCAATTTTACACCTTGTAACACAGGCAAGAACTCCTTCTTTGACTGATCCATTTTGAACTTCTTCAAAATCTTGTCAAGGTATGCGCTTTGTGAAAGTCCTATTAAGCGTCTCGATCTATCCCTATAGATCTTGATACTCAATACTTAAGCAGCTTCACCGAGGTCCTTTTTATTGAAAAATTCTTATTCAAGTATCCTTTTATGCTATCCAGAAATTCTATATCATTTCCAATCAACAATATGTCATCCACATATAATATCAGAAATGCTACAGAGCTCCCACTCACTTTCTTGTAAATACAGGCTTCACCGTAAGTCTGTATAAAACCATATGCTTTGCTCACTTCATCAAAGCGTATATTCCAACTCCGAGATGCTTGCACCAGTCCATAGATGGATCGCTGGAGCTTGCACATTTTGTTAGCACCTTTAGGATTGACAAAACCTTCTGGTTGCATCATATACAACTTCTTCTTTAAAAATTCCATTAAGGAATGTAGTTTTTGACGTCCATTTGCCAGATTTCATAAAATGTGGCAATTGCTAACATGATTCGGACAGACTTAAGCATCGCTATGAGTGAGAAAATCTCATTGTAGTCAACACCTTGAACTTGTCAAAAACCTTTTGTGACAAGTCAAGCTTTGTAGATAGTAACACTACCACCAGCGTCCGTCTTCCTCTTGTAGATCCATTTATTCTCTATGGCTTGCCGATCATCGGGCAAGTTAACCAAAGTCCACACTTTGTTCTCATACATGGATCCCATCTCAGATTTCATGGCCTCAAGCCATTTTGCGGAATCTAGGCTCATCATCGCTTCCTCATAGTTTGTAGGTTCGTCATGGTCTAGTAACATGACTTCCAGAACTGGATTACCGTACCACACTGGTGTTGAACGTACTCTGGTTGACCTACGAGGTTCGGTAGTTACTTGATCCGAAGTTTCATGATCATCATCATTAACTTCCTCACTAATTGGTGTAGGCATCACTGGAACTGATTTCTGTGATGAACTACTTTCCAATTTGGGAGAAGGTACAATTACCTCATCAAGTTTTACTTTCCTCCGACTCACTTCTTTCGAGAGAAACTCCTTCTCTAGAAAGAATCCATTTTTAGCAACAAATATCTTGTCTTCGGATCTGTGATAGAGGGTGTACCCAACAGTTTCCTTTGGGTATCCTATGAAGACGCATTTCTCCGATTTGGGTTCGAGCTTATCAGGTTGAAACTTTTTCACATAAGCATTGCAATCCCAAACTTTAAGAAACGACAGCTTAGGTTTCTTGCCAAACCACAGTTCATATGGTGTCGTCTCAACAGATTTAGATGGTGCCCTATTTAACATGAATGCAGCTGTCTCTAATGCATAACCCCATTACGTTGTGGTGTTCCAGGTGGCGTGAATTGTGAAACTGTTCAAAATTGTTTCAAATGAAGACCAAACTCATAACTCAAATATTCACCTCCACGATCAGATCATGGAAATTTTATTTTCTTGTTACGATGAATTTCCACTTCACTCTGAATTTCTTTTGAACTTTTCAAATGTTTCAGACTTATGTTTTATCAAGTAGATATACCCATATATGCTCAAATCATCTGTGAAGGTCAGAAAATAACGATACCCGCTGTGAGCCTCAACACTCATCGGACCGCATACATCGGTATGTATTATTTCCAATAAGTCCGTAGCTCGCTCTATTGTTCCGGAGAACGGAGTTTTAGTCATCTTGCCCATGAGGCATGGTTCGCAAGCATCAAATGATTCATAATCAAGTGATTCCAAAAGTCCATCAGTATGGAGTTTCTTCATGCGCTTTACACCAATATGACCTTAAACGGCAGTGCCACAAATAAGTTGCACTATCATTACTAACTTTGCATCTTTTGGCTTCAATATTATGAATATGTGTATCACTACGATCAAGATTCAATAAACCATTTACATTGGGTGTATGACCATAGAAGGTTTTTATTCATGTAAACAGAACAACAATTATTCTCTGACTTAAATGAATAACCGTATTGCAATAAACACGATCCAATCATATTCATGCTCAACGCAAACACCAAACAACATTTATTTTGCAATAAACATGATCCAATCATATTCATGCTGAACGCAAACACCAAATAATATTTATTTAGGTTCAACACTAATCCCAAAAATAGAGGGAGTGTGCAATGGTGATCTTATCAACCTTGGAATCACTTCCAACACACATCGTCACCTCGTCATTAACTAGTCTCTGTTCATTTTGCAACTCCTGTTTCGAGTTACAAATGTTAGCAACTGAACCAGTATCAAATACCCAGGGGCTACTATGAACACTAGTAAAATACACATTAATAACATGTATATCGAATATACCTTTGTTCACTTTGCCATCCTTCTTATCCGCCAAATACTTGGGGCAGTTCCGCTTCCAGTGACCATCCCTTTGCAGTAGAAGCACTCAGTTTTAGGCTTAGGTCCAGACTTGGGCTTCTTCCAGGGAGTAGCAACTTGCTTGCTATTCTTCTTGAAGTTCCCCTTCTTCCCATTGCCCTTTTCTTGAAACTAGTGGTCTTGTTAACCATCAACACTTGATGCACTTTCTTGATTTCTACCTTCGTTGATTTCAGTATCACGAAGATCTCGGGAATCGTTTTTGTCATCCCTTGCATATTATAGTTCATCATGAAGTTCCAGTAACTTGGTGATAGTGACTAGAGAATTCTGTCAATTACTATCTTATCCGGAAGATTAACTCCCACTTGATTCAAGCAACTGTAGTACTCAGACATTCTGAGCACATGCTCACTGGTTGAGCTATTCTCCTCCATCTTGTAGGCGAAATACTTGTCAGAGGTCTCATACCTCTCTACACGGGCATGAGTCTGAAATACTGATTTCAGTTCTTGGAACATCTCATATGCTCAATGTCGTTCAAAACATTTTTGAAGTCCTGGTTCTAAGCCGTAAATCATGGTGCACTAAACTATCAAGTAGTCATCATACCGAGCTTGTCAAACGTTCATAACATCTGCATCTGCTCCTGCAATAGTTCTGTCACCTAGCGGTGCTTCAAGGACATAATTCTTCTATGCAGCAATGAGGATAAACCTCAGATCACGGAACCAGTCTGCGTCATTGCTACTATCATCTTTCAACTTAGTTTTCTCTAGGAACATATCAAAAATAAAACAGGGGAGCTATATGCGAGCTATTGATCTACAACATAATTTGCAAATACTACCAGGACTAAGTTCATGATAAATTAAAGTTCAATTAATCATATTACTTAAGAACTCCCACTTAGATAGACATCTCTCTAATCATCTAAGTGATCACGTGATCCAAATCAACTAAACCATGTCCGATCATCACGTGAGATGGAGTAGTTTTCAATGGTGAACATCACTATGTTGATCATATCTACTATATGATTCACGTTCGACCTTTCGGTCTCAGTGTTCCGAGGCCATATCTGCATATGCTAGGCTCGTCAAGTTTAACCCGAGTATTCCGCATGTGCAAAACTGTCTTGCACCCGTTGTATTTGAACGTAGAGCCTATCACACCCGATCATCACGTGGTGTCTCAGCACGAAGAACTTTCGCAACGGTGCATACTCAGGGAGAACACTTGTACCTTGAAATTTAGTGAGAGATCATCTTATAATGCTACCGCCGTACTAAGCAAAATAAGATGCATAAAAGGATTAACATCACATGCAATTCAATATGTGACATGATATGGCTATCATCATCTTGTGCTCTTGATCTCCATCATCGAAGCACCGTCATGATCTTCATCGTCACCGGCGCCCCAGCTTGATCTCCATCGTCACCAGCGCCCCAGCATGATCTCCATCGAAGCATCGTTGTCGTCTCGCCAACTTATTGCTTCTACGACTATCGCTACCGCTTAGTGATAAAGTAAAGCAATTACATGGCGATTGCATTGCATACAATAAAGCGACAACCATATGGCTCCTGCCGGTTGCCGATAACTCTGTTACAAAACATGATCATATCATACAACAAATTATATCACATCATGTCTTGACCATATCACATCACAGCAAGCCCTGCAAAAACAAGTTAGACGTCCTCTACTTTGTTGTTGCAAGTTTTACGTGGCTGCTATGGGCTTCGAGCAAGAACCGTTCTTACCTACGCATCAAAACCACAACGTGGTGTAGGGATTGCTTTTTGATCTTCTAAAAGAACCCTCTTCATTGAAACCGGTTCAACTAAAGTGAGAGAGACAGACACCCGCCGGTCACCTTTAAGCAACGAGTGCTCGCAGCGGTGAAACCAGTCTCGCGTAAGCATACGCGTCATGTCGTTCCGGGCCGCTTCATCTCACAATACCGCTGAACCAAGTAACAACTAGTAACGGCAAGCAATATGTATACACCCACGCCCACAACTCCTTTGTGTTCTACTCGTGCAAATAACATCTACGCATAGACCTGGCTCGGATGCCACTGTTGGGGAACGTAGAATTTCAAAAAAATTCCTACGATCACGCAAGATCTATCTAGGAGAAGCATAGCAACAAGCGGGGAGAGTGTGTCCACGTACCCTCGTAGACCGAAAGCGAAAGCGTTTAGTAACGCAGTTGATGTAGTCGAACGTCCTCACGATCCAACCGATCCAAGTACCGAATGCACGGCACCTCCGCGATCTGCACACGTTCATCTCGGTGACGTCCCTCGTACTCTTGATCCAGCTGAGGCCGAGGGAGAGTTTCGTCAGCACGACGGCGTGGTGACAGATGATGATGAAGTTACCGGCGCAAGGCTTCGCTAAAGCACTACGACAATATGACCGAGGTGGAAATCTGTGGAGGGCGGCACCGCACACGGCTAAACAATCAACTTGTGTGTCCTAGGGTGCCCCCCTCCCCACGTATATAAAGGAGAGAGGGAGGAGGCTGGCCGGCCCTGTAGGGCGCGCCAGGAGGAGGGGAATCCTACCAGGACTCCAAGTCCTAGTAGGTTTCCACCTAAAGGAGAAGGGGGAAGGAAGGGAGAGGGGGGCCGCGCCCCCAACCCCTTGTCCAATTCGGACTGGGCTTGGGGGGGGGGGGGAAGGGCGCCACCTCCTGGCTGCTGCCTCCTATTTCCCGTATGGCCCAATAGGCCCATTACTTCTCCCGGTGAATTCCCGTAACTCCCCGGTACTCCGAAAAATACCCGAATCACTCGGAACCTTTCCGATGTCCGAATATAGCCTTCCAATATATGAATCTTTACCTCTCGACCATTTCGAGACTCCTCGTCATGTCCGTGATCTCATCCGGGACTCCAAACAAACTTCAGTCATCAAATCACATAACTCATAATACAAATCGTCATCGAACGTTAAGCGTGCGGACCCTACGGGTTCGAGAACTATGTAGACATGACCGAGACACATCTCTGGTCAATAACCAATAGCGGAACCTGGATGCTCATATTGGCTCCTACATATTCTACGAAGATCTTTATCGGTCAAACCGCATAACAACATATATTATTCCCTTTGTCATCGGTATGTTACTTGCCCGAGATTCGATCGTCGGTATCATCATACCCTAGTTCAATCTCGTTAGTGGCAAGTCTCTTTACTCGTGCCGTAATGCATCATCCCGTAACTAACTCATTAGTCACATTGCTTGCAAGGCTTATAGTGATGTGCATTACCGAGAGGGCCCATAGATACCTCTCCGATACACAGAGTGACAAATCCTAATATTGATCTATGCCAACCCAACAAACACCATCGGAGACACCTCTAGAGCATCTTTATAATCACCCAGTTACGTTGTGACGTTTGATAGCACAGAAAGTGTTCCTCCAGTATTCGGGAGTTGCATAATCTCACAGTCAGAGGAATATGTATAAGTCATGAAGAAAGCAATAGCAATAAAACTTAACGATCATTATGCTAAGCTAACAGATGGGTCTCGTCCATCACATCATTCTCCTAATGATGTGATCCCATTCATCAAATGACAACACATGTCTATGGTCAGGAAACTTTAACCATCTTTAATGAATGAGCTAGTCAAGTAGAGGCATACTAGGGACACTCTGTTTTGTCTATGTATTCACATATGTATCAAGTTTCCAGTTAATACAATTCTAGCATGAATAATAAACATTTATCATGATATAAGGAAATATAAATAACAACTTTATTATTGCCTCTAGGGCATATTTCCTTCAGCGAGCATTAAGCATAACTAACACCGAATAATGCACCACAAGTAGGATGTAATTTCATTGCATAACTATTGACTTTCGTGCTTGCATAGGGAATCACGAACCTTAACACCAATATTCTTACTAAATCATAATTACTCATCAACATGTCTCACATATCACTATCATCATATCTCAAAACTATTACAAAGAATCAAGTTTATTTTGTCCAATGATCTTCATCAAAGTTTTTATTATATCCTCCTTGGATATCTATCACTTTGGGACTAATTTCATATGTTGCTTTTAATAAGCTCAAACAAATATAAGTGAAGAACATGAGCATCATATTTCTTTCTCTCAAATTAATTTAAGTGAAGCAAGAGAGAATTTCTTCAAAATTTTACTAACTCCCAAATAAATATAAGTGAAGCATGAGAGAATTTCTTCAAAAATAATAAAGCACACCATGCTCAAAAAGATATAAGTGAAGCACTAGAGCAATTCCAAGGCTCTAAAGAATTAAGTGAAGCATAGGAGCAAGAATAGCATAATTTTTGGCTCTCTCAAAAAGGTGTGTTCAGCAAGGATTCAAGACTCAAAATAAAAAGCAAAACAAGCAAAGACTCATATCATACAAGACGCTCCAAGCTAAACTCATAATATGTGACGAATAAAAATATAGTTCCAAGTAAAATACCGATGGTCGTTAGAAGAAAGAGGGGATGCCACTCGAGGGCATCCCCAAGCTTAGTTGCTTGATACTTCTTGAATGTTACCTTGGGGTGCCTCGGGCATTCCCAAGCTTAGCCTGTTGCTAATCCTTATTCCTTCATCCATCGTAAGATAACCCAAAACTTGAAAACTTCAATCACACAAAACTCAACAAAACCTTCGTGAGATCCGTTAGTATAAGAAAGCAAATCACTACTATAAGTACTGTTGAAAACCCATTCATATTTTATTTTTTCATTATATCTACTGTATTCCAACTTTTCTATGGCAAAAACTCTTCAAAGGAAACCATAGAATCATCAAAACAAGCACACAACGCAAAGAAAACAGAATCTGTCAAAAACAGAACAGTCTGTAGCAATCTGAAAACTTCAAATACTTCTGTAACTCCAAAAATTCTGAAAAATTAGGACAACGTGAGAAATTAGTTTATTAATCTTCTACAAAAAGAATCAAATCAAAATCACTCTTATGTTAAAAATAAGAATTGTTTTCCTGATCACAAAAGTTTTTGTTTTTCAGCAAGATCAAATCAACTATCACCCAAATCATCCCAAAGGCTTTGCTTGGCACAAACACTAATTTAAACCACAAAAACACATCTAGCAAGAGGCATAATTAGGTATTTTATTGAAAACAGCAAGAAAAGCAAAAAGCAAAAAGCAAAAAGATGCAAGTTGGGTTGCCTCCCAACGAGCGCTATCGTTTTACGCCCCTAGCTAGGCATAATGCAAAGGATCTAAGTATTGTCATCTTTGTTTTCCAACTCTTCAATCAAACACTTGGAATTATTCAAGGATTTAGCATACAAATTTTCAATGACAAAACCCCTAGGAGCAAGTTTAAGGAACTCATTCTTGCACAAAGGGTCTCTTATAAATTCACAAAATCCGGGTGAATACTAATCATCTTAAGATCTTCTTTGTTGCTATTGGAAGTTGCACCCTTGTTTTTAGTGGCTTGAGTGATCTTACCAATTTTTACTGGAGTTTTCTCAATAGTTTTGACGGAAGCAAAAGCTGTACTTAGACTACTAATGATTTCTTCCAGTTTATCAATTCGAGACGGGCTTTCTTTAATTCTTTCATGAATTACGGTCCCCTTTTCTTTCAACAACTTAAAAACTTCTCCCGCTTTTGACCCAAATTTTGTAGCAAAATTATGCATCTTTTTATCCAAGTTTTCAATATGTTCTTCGGTAAGCATTTTCTTTTCAATAGCATCTAGTCTTTCCATAACATGCTTGAGAGTCAAAGTTGTTTCATTGATCATAAGCGGTGGTGAACCCACTAAACTTCCCATAGCATTAAAAGCATCAAGAGAGGGACACATCAAGAAATTTCCACAGGTAATCGTATCAAGGATGAATCTATACCAAGTGGTGATGCCCACATAAAAACAGCAAAAAAGAACAATGGTAGATTGCTTACGGATATATCTATTATGAGCAATGCAAATCCTATACCAAACATCTTTTAAATTCTCCCCTCCCCTTTGTTTAAAGTTAAGAACCCCGTTCTCGGGGTGTACGCAATAGAGGAAGAACTATCCATAATGACAAAAAGTGGTCAACAAGATTCCACACAAAAACAGATCTGATGAGAAAACGGCGAACGAAAAAGAGGGTGAATAAAACGGCAAATTTTTGTGAGGTGGGGGAGAGGAAAACGAGAGGAAAATGGCAAATAATGTAAATTGCAAGGAGATGAGATTTGTGATTAGGAACCTGGTAGATGTTGATGATGTCTCCCCGACAACGGCGCCAAAAATTCCTTTTGATGTTTGCTTGAACTACGTCGGTATTTTCCCAAAGAGGAAGGGATGATGCAGCACATCAACGGTAGGTATTTCCCTCAGTGATGAGACCAAGGTTATCGAACCAGTAGGAGAACCATGCAACACCACGTAAACAACTCCTGCACACAAAGAACAAATACTTGCAACCCGACGTAAGAGAGGGGTTGTCAATCCCTCACGGTTAAAAGGATAGGTAAAATTGTAGTAGATTGGATAAATAGATCTCGCGGGAATGCAAGATAAAATAAATAAGTAAAAATTGCAGCAAGGTATTTTTGTATTTTTGGATTAATAGATCTGAAAATAAAAGCAAATAAAAATAAATCGCGAAGGCAAATATATTAAAGAAGAGACCCGGGGGCCGTAGGTTTCACTGGTGGCTTCTCTCGAGAAAAATAGCAAACGGTGGGTAAACAAATTACTATTGGGCAATTGATAGAACTTCAAATAATCATGACGATATCCAGGCAATGATCATTATATAGGCATCACGTCCAAGATTAGTAGACTGACTCCTGCCTGCATCTACTACTATTACTCCACACATCGACCGCTATCCTGCATGCATCTAGTGTATTAAGTTCATGGAGAAACGGAGTAATGCAATAAGAACGACGACATGATGTAGACAAGATCTATTTATGTAGAAATAGACCCCATCTTGTTATCCTTAATAGCAATGATATATACGTTTCATTTCCCCTTCTGTCACTGGGATCAAGCACCGTAAGATCAAACCCATCACAAAGCACCTCTTCCCATTGCAAGATAAATAGATCAAGTTGGCTAAACAAAACCCAAATATCAGAGAAGAAATACGAGGCTATAAGTAATCATGCATATAAGAGATCAAAAGACTCAAATAACTTTCATGGATAAAAACATAGATCTGATCATAAACTCAAAGTTCATCGGATCCCAACAAACACACCGCAAAAAAGAGTTACATCAAATAGAACTCCGAGAGACTGTTGTATTGAGAATCAAAAGAGAGAGAGAAAGCCATCTAGCTACTAACTACGGACCGGTAGGTCTACAATGAACTATTCACGCATCATCGGAGAGGCACCAATGAGGATGATGAACCCCTCTGTGATGGTGTCTAGATTGGATCTGTGGTTTCTGGAACTTGCGGCGGCTGGAATTGATTTTCGTCGACTCCCATAGGGTTTCTGGAATATTGGGGTATTTATAGAGCAAAGAGGCGGTGCGGGAGGTCACCGAGGTGGGCACAACCATCAGGGCGCGCCTGGGACCCCATCAGGGCGCGCCTGGGGTCCCAGGCGTGCCCTGGTGTCTTGTGCTCACCTTGGGCCCCCTCTTCGGTACTTCTTTGGCCCACTGGATGTCTTCTGGTCCAAAAAAAATCTCCAAAAAGTTTTGCTGCGTTTGGCCTCCGTTTGGTATTGATTTCCTACGAAGTAAAAAATAAGCAGAAAACAACAACTGGCACTTGGCACTATGTCAATAATTAGTCCCAAAAAATGACATAAAGTTGCTATAAAATGATTGTAAAACATCCAAGAATGATAATATAACAGCATTGAACAATCAAAAATTATAGATACGTTGGAGACGTATCAAGGGGTACCCCGCGAGAGTTACTGCAGTCGGGTTGACCGTGAGGGTACTCGCGAGATAATTACGCGGCACGGCCGGGCATTCTTAGCCCTTGCCGTAAGTCCACAAGACGGGACCACAGGTCGTGGATCATTGATCGTCTCCGCGTGCTCCTAAGGCACTAACGGGTTTGGGTATGTGATCCGAGTAGGCCTCTAGCCTTTTCGCACTAACCACCACGCGGGAATAAGTATGGGCACTCGGCGTTGTACGATTCTCCGAAAGCTCTACGGATGCCAGCAATTGAGTGGCGCGTGCCCGGTTGGACAGGAACCTCCTGCGTTTGTATTAGGGGGTGGGTATGCTCCAGGCTGCGTACGCGACGTGCAGGAGTGCAAAGGGCGATGGGTCCAAGACACCTGAGTGCTTAGGATGTAGACCGGCATGTTGGCCTCTCTCTTGAGCCTAGGTAGGACTACGGCGTCTCGATCAGCTGAGGCCAAACATGACCCATTAAAGTATGTCCAGTCGGAGTTAATCGAGCGTGTTGGGTAATTTGGTGCACCCCTGCAGGGAAGTATATATATTCGAATAGCCATGTCCACGGTAACGGACGCTCAGAGTTGTATCCCGATCTATACAACTAGAACTAGATACTGGAGACACTAAATGGATTTGTTTGCTCTGAGGTCGCTTTCTCGCAGGGAGTCCAGGAAGGATCTCTAGGCATTGTTACTACAACATACTTATTACTTATGTATGCTAATCTGCACTCTTCTAATGCTGCAAGACGCTGCAAGATGCTAGTCTTCGATAGGCTAGGCCTTCCCTTCTATTCTGGCATTTCTGCAGTGTAGTCCAAAGATACAGCCACATTCCCTTTGATACGGATGCATACTTAGTATAGATCTGATGTAAGTCTTGCGAGTACTTTCGATGAGTACTCATTGTTGCTTTGCTACCTCTTTTCCCCTTTACCTGATTGCTACGATCAGATGTCGAAGCCCAGGAGCCAGCTGATTCCGCCAACGACTACTACTACTACCCCGACGGAGCCTACTACTACGTGGAGACCGTCGACGACCAGGAGTAGTTAGGAGGCTCCTAGGCAGGAGGCCTGCGCCTTTTCGATCTAGTTATTGTTGTTTTGCTAGCCTTCTTAAGGCAGACTTGTTTACTTATGTCTGTACTCAGATATTGTTGCTTCCGCTGACTTATGTATTCAAGCCCTAGTGTCCCTGGTTGTAATATAAAGCTGTATGACTTTAGTTTGTGTCTAGAGTTGTGTTGTGATATCTTCCGGTGAGTCTTTGATCTTGATCTTGCGCATTTGCATGTATGATTAGTGCATGATTAAGTCAGGGGCGTCACAGGCACCTTCGAGCTTGCGTGAAGATGAGTGCCCTTTGATAGGCCACAGAGTGTGCCTAAGCAGATGAAATACGGTGCGAGGCAGGTACTCAAGGTCATTAACAAAGAATGCCTAGTGGGGCAATCAGCTTCAGCAGGCATTGGCTTCATCATGGTAAGCATTTTAGTCATGTCGGGTTCTGGCTTGTGGAAGATGCTCTCCATGGCCTTAGCATAGGCTTCACAACTTGGATCATAGTCTTCACCAGGAGTGGGCAGGTTGGTTAGCTCAAGAAGCTCTCGAGCATGAGCGTGTGATGCACATCACCTGCCATCAACTCAAGAACCCAAGTGTTTGGATCCCTGTTGTAGCCTGATATGTGAAGTGTTGCATAAAATTGGAGAATTAACTCCTCATTCCAATATTTGATGTCTGACAAAGGGCAACAGTCCAACATCCTTGAAGCATTCTAGTGCTTGATCAAAGCATGGTAGATCTGACATGGTTTTAAGACTAAGCCGCTTGTGAGGATGAATCCGGTCTTGATTGTAAAGCACACACATGTAATAACTTCGTTGAAGATGGCTCCAGAACCGATCAGAAGATATACAAGGATTGGTGTAAGGTTCTTGGCGCAATCAAAGAAGTTGTTGTGCTCTCTGAAGCTTAACACACTGAAGGTGCAATCAGTGGAAGCAGCACTGCGAAGCCGTGGCATCCTGGGCATTGGCTTCTGGATCTGAGGCCTGTTGTTGACATTAAACTCAAACTAGGGTTCAGGCACTTCAGGAGGAGTGAGATGAGGCCATTTGACAGACACAAGTTCACCATCTCTATTGTAGGTCATGACAGTATTGGCTTCATTGGCTTCAGATAGCCCAATGGCTTGAGTTGTTGCAGGAGCTTTAGTTGTTGTGGCGTCAGTCTCAGGGGTCACAATGGCATCAGTTACAATAGTGTCAGTTGCAGGCCTTTGAATATCTTCGGCCGATGCAGCCAGAATGTCTTTAGACTATTTGGCTTCTTGCTCAGGATGGGCTTCGGCAGATGCAGTCTGTACAACTTTAACAAGCATGTCTTCTGGTTGAGTGGTGATGCCAGGAGGAACATCTTCTTTGCACGACCTCTTGAGAATCATAGGTTTATTGACGCACATCCACTTCAGGAATGCTAAACATGGAGGTCGAGGGCTTCGGACCACGGCGAAGCCTTCGGAATGAGGGCGACGCCTTTGGAGAAGAGATGTCTTTCCCCATGGCTTCTGGTGTCCCTTGCGGTGTTTGCATAATAGGTGTTGCAACCTGAGGAGTTGGAGTAGTGGGAATCACTTCATGCAGTGGTGAGTTTGGATGTTGCTCATCCCAGAACTCATCTTGTACCATTGACGTCGGGGGATTGCCAATGCTTATGGGCTCATTGTTCTCTGGAATAGGCGATGATACCACATATTGGGTGAGCTGAGGAAGGACTTCATCATCATCTTGTCCCACATTGGCTTCAATACCAATGTCTTCAGCTGTGGTGGTGTCAACAGCTGGAATATCTTCAGTGACATGAACCTCTATGGAAGCAGGTCCATGCACAACAACTCTTCTTTTAGTGTTATCTGAAGCAGGGGGAGCAACTGAGATAGGCATGATGATACGTCTTCGTCGTATCTACTTTTCCAAACACTTTTGCTCTTGTTTTGGACTCTAATTTGCATGATGTTAATGAAACTAACCCGGACTGACGCTGTTTTCAGCAGAACTACCATGGTGTTGTTTTTGTGCAGAAATAAAAGTTCTCGGAATTGGACAAAACTTTTTGGATATTTATTTTGGAACAAAAGAAAAATACTGGAGCAAAGACCCACTAGAGGGGGGCCCTGCTGCCCACTAGGCAGCAGGGCGCGCCACCCCCCCCCCCCTCTGGCATGCCCTGGTGGGTAGTGGGACCCACAAGGCTCCGCTGACCCTAATTCCAATGCTATAAATTTAGATTTCCCGAGAAAGAATAGGAGTGGAAGTTTCATCGCCTTTTACGATATGGAGCGGCCGCCACCTCCTGTTCTTCATCGGGAGGCCAGATCTGGAGTCTGTTTGGGGCTCCGGAGAGGGGGATCTTCCTTCTTTGTCATCATCAACCATCCTCCATCACTAATTTCATGATGCTCATCACCGGGAGTGAGTAATTCCTTCATAGGCTTGCTGGACAGTGATGGGTTGGATGTGATTTATCATGTAATCGAGTTAGTTTTGTTAGGGCTTGATCCCTCGTATCCACTATGTTATGAGATTGATGTTGCTATGACTTTGCTATGCTTAATGCTTATTAATAGGGCCCGAGTGCCATGATTTCTGATCTGAACCGTTTATGTTTTCACCAATATATTTGTGTTCTTGATCTTACCAAGCAAGTTATATGCACCTATTACATGTTATGATCCGCATACCCCAAGGTGACAATAATTGGGATTCTTTCCGGTGATTACCGTAATTTGAGGAGTCATGTATTCACTATCTGCTAATGCTTTGTTCCGGTTAAGGAGGCCTTCATATACCTTAGTCTCCTTATGGACCCCGCTACCACGGGAGGGTAGGACAAAAGATGTCAGGCAAGTTCTTTTCCATAAGCACATATGACTATATACGGAATATATGCCTACATTACATTGATGAATTGGAGCTAGTTCTGTGTTGCCCTAGGTTATAACTATTACATGATGAATGTCATCCAACGAAATCACCGATCCAATGCCTATGAGCTTTTCACATATTGATCTTTGCTAAGTTACTACTATTGCTGCTGCTACTGTCACAATTGCTACAAAATTATTTTTACTATTGTTACCGTTACTATTGGTGTTACTATCACTGCTATCACTATCAAATTACCATACTACTATGCTACTGATCACTCTGCTAAAGATATTTAGTCTCCAGGTGTGATTGAAGACAACTCAACTACTAATACTTACAAATATTCTTTGGCTCCCCTAGTGTCGAATCAATAAATTTGGGTTGAATACTCTACCCTCGAAAACTGTTGCGACCCCCTATACTTGTGGGTTATCAAGACCTTTTTCTGGCGCTGTTGCCAGGGAGCATAGCTATATTTTTTGAGTCACTTGGAATTTATATCTGTTGATCACTATGAAGAATCTTAAGGATGATAGAACCAAGATCGTTCCCTCTAAGACGAGGGGAGGTAAGGAACTGCTATCTAGCTCTGCACTTGATTCGCCTTCTATTTTAACTAAGCTTGCAACACCACCACCTGCTATTAATTCTGATATGTCATAAGTAATTGATGATGCTACTTCTTCTATGAATGATGCTTATGATGATGTTAGTACTTTGCTTGATAATACTGTGCCACCAGGTGAATTTCTTGATGAACAACTTGCTAAAGCTAAAGAAATTGAGAATGCTGAAACTGATGAAGTTACTAAAGTTGATAAAATTATTGAAACTGAAGATTATGATTCACCTATTAGACCTAGCGCTCCTAGATATGAATTGCCTAAGATACCTTTCGTGGTTTTGTCACGGCAGATGTCCTCGAAAAAAGGACTTATTCGTGAGGCCATCACTGCTAGATGATTGCTTGAACAAGGTTGGTCGGAATTGAGAGACGAGAGTTTTACCCAGGTTCGACCCCTCATGCACTACAAAAAAAAGACACATCCGTGACATTTTGGGCCGAACAAATTTTTTTCTGTCATGCTTATGACACTTCTATGACGATAATTGTGACAAAACCCGGTATCATCATAGATGTGATGGGATCCTACTTCTATGACAAAAAATCATGACAGAAAATGGGCTTTTCATCCTGGGTGGGCCCGAGACACAGCTGCATGACATTCTTTGGGCCGTCCATGACCGAAAAAACCATGGTAGAAGCGAGGGCAAGGAAAATATCGGGGAGTTCCTGGTTACGGTGGGTGGTCGGGGCCGAGCGATGCACAGAGGGATTGCGCGTTTCTCTCATACACGTACGCGCGTGGGTGCGAGGCGTTGGGCTCTAACTGAACCCGAGCGAGGCGTTCACATACCGAACCCGAGCGATTGCACTGGCTACGCGTTACTGAACCCGAGCGATCGATCGATCCCTGGCTGCTAACTGAACCCGATCGAGCGATTCCTTCGCTACTGCTGCTAACTGAAGCCGATCGAACCTGCTGCCTCTTGATGAACAGTTAGCATTGTTGCGGGTTGGATGAACAGTTCCCAGTGGGGGTTGGATGAACAGGACCCCTTGGTAGTAGAGGCCGTTGCCGTTGGATGAACAAGATCCTGATCGAGCCAGTTGGGGGTGGATGAACAGGACCCCATGGAGGGCTGGTTGAACAATAGCCGATGGAGGGCTGGATGAACAGTAGCCCATGGAGGGCTGGTTGAATAGTAGCCGGTGGAGGCTGGATGAACAGGAGCCCGTGGATGAACAATAGCTGGTGGAGGCAGGAGGGAGACGACGTGGATGAACAGTCGCAGGTGGAGGCTGGAGGAGGTCGACGGTGGATGAACAGTAGCCCCGTGGAGGCTGGAGCAAGGCAGTAGATGATGGATGAATAGTAGCCCGTGGAGTCCTGTTTTGCGGTACGCCACACCCCTCCGGATGAATAGGCCCCCGTTTTGACTGTAGTAGGTCGAAGAGAAGTCCGTTTCCTCTGTTTTGCGGTACGCCACACCCCTCCTGATCAACAGGACCCCATTTCGACCATAGGAGGTCAAAGAGAAGTCTATTTCCTCCATTTTGCGGTACGCCAGACCCCTCCCGGTGAACAGGATCCCGTTTTGACCGTAGGCGGTCGAACAGAAGGCCGTTTCCTCTGTTCTGGGTACGCCAGGCCTCGTTTCGGCTGTTCCGTCCAAGCCGGTTGGCTCCCGATGAACAGGACGCATTCTGTTGCCTCCCGATGAACACGACGCAGTTTCTCCGTTCCGACCCAGCCGGTTGGCTACCGATGAACAGGACGCCGTCGCTGCTCTCCGCTGCCTCTCCATGTACACAAGCCCTGGCCGTACGTATGCATGAGTAGGCGTTCGAGACCCCGCCCGTATGTACGCACGTGGCCGTATTTACTTTCTTGCACCTTGGCTGTACGTACGTGTACACGATATAGACGGGACTGCACGACATGTTACGTCCGCGCCTCTACTATGACACGTGCCCTTCCTTACTCGGCCATGGTTGATCGCTGCAGCCTGCAGACAGACCGATCGACCAGTATGTACGTACACGTTCGCGACCAGACAGACAACCCTACGTACGGTTTGACCGGGTGGGTCCCAACTATAATGGAGGTAAGGAGGCACTTCCTTGCATGCGAAGATATAGCTGGTGGGTCCCAGCTGTCAGGGGGAGAATCATATTTTTTGCCCGTAATATGGACGCACTTCCTTGCGTGCGAAGATGTAGCTGGTGGGTCCCAGCAGTCAGGGGGGAAGTTTTTTTCGTGAAATACAATGGCCCGTCCGGTGGGTCCCTGCTGTCAGGTGGAGGAATCATTATTTTTGCGTAATAAGGAGGCACTTCCTTGCTGCGGCCGTGGACCCAACTGTCAGCCTCTCCACGTACAGTACTCTTTCGATGGAAGTCGTTCCTTGACCACATTGACCACGCCGCGCTGAGAGCACCAAGGCGATGGACGACGGAGAGGCCTAGGAAGGGGACAACGCGGAGCCGGGGAAGACGCGACAGTGGATGCCCATGTGGAGAGGAGTACGAGGGTTGACTGGTTTGGCTGCGGTGTGAGGCTGTCGTCGCCGCAGAATAACAGGGGTTGTGGGCAAGTAGAGGGATGGCCTGGCCAGAGGTTGGAGTAGGGTGGGGGCGGTCAGGCCTGCGCGGTAGCAGAGCCTGCCACGGGAGGCGGGAGCAGGCGGCACGACCAGCGCTGGTTTGGGTGGCTGGAGCAAGAAGACCAGAGGTTGAAGAAGCACTACGGCCGTTGGATGGACATCGTATGGTCACAGGAGCTAGAATCGTTCATATTGACTAAGTTGACAAAGCCCTCCATCCGCGTCAACTTAGTAGGCCCACAAGTTAGCCTCCCACTATGGTGGGTCCCAGCTAGTAGGGGGAGTATTCATTTTTTTGTGCGTAATAAGGAGGCACTTCCTTGCGTGCGAAGATATAGCTGATGGGTCCGAGCTATCAGCGGGGGGAATGTTTTTTTTCGCAAAACACAGAGGCCCTTCTAGTGGGTCCCAACTGTCAGGTGGAGGAATCATTATTTTGCGTGTAATAAGGAGGCATTTCCTTGCGTGTGGCCGTGGACCCAGCTGTCAGCATCTCTACGTACAGTCCACTTCCGATGGATGTTGTTCGTTGACCACGTTGACCACGCCACACTGAGAGCACCGGGGCGGTGGACGACGGTGAGGCCTAGGAAGGGAACGACACGGAGCTAGGGAAGACTCGGCAGTTGTTTCCCATGCGGGGGGGAGTACGAGGGTTTACTGGTTCGTCTGCCGTCACCGGAGAATAACAGCAGGTGTGTGTAAGTAGAGGGATGGCTAGGCCAGCGATGGGAGTACGGTGGGGCGGTGAGGCCTGCGCGGCAGCACAGCCGGCCGGACGAGTAGGGAGCAGGCAGTCCCGCCAGCGCTTGTTTGAGCGGCAGGAGCAGGAAGAGCAGAGATTGAAGAAGCACAACGGCCATTGGATGGACATCCAACAGTCACTGCTCTCGTGTGTTGACTAAGTTGACACGGCGTTGCGTGTGCGTCAACCTTTTTTTTAGGAAAGCGTACGCGTCAACCTATAGTAGGCGCACAAGTCAGCCTCAAATGTGTGGAAAACAGCATACAACCCATCTGCCATTATTTCTAATAATTTACAACCCATTTGCTAATTCTTAAGGAATTTTTTTGGAGCCCATATTCTTTTTGTTAGCATTACAGCCCATATTGTGGCCACGGTTAAAAATTATACGAAATTTTGCATATTTCGGTGCGGTCAACTGTTTTTAATCCTGACATTTCGAGTCACATTCAAACTAATTTGAAAATTAATTTATATAAATATAAAATCCAAATAATTGTCCACGCATAAAAATCAATGGAATTTAAAATCTTGAAATGAAAAAAAATTAAAACTAATTCCCGGTTTGATGTGTTTTAAAAATGTACAGCCCATTTCTCATTACTGATAGCCCATTTTCTGGGCAAGCCGAATGAAACTCTCCTCATCTTGAAAGATTTGCAACCCAGTAGGGCTGAGAAAGCAAGTAGGCCTCGGTTGGGTATTTCTTTGAAAAAAAGTAGAACTGGGCTAGCCATTTTCAGCAAGAAAAAAACACAACTGGGCTCATGATGTGGTAAACATAAATAAAACCTTGGCTAGACGGGCCACAGCCCCCGCACAGCCTCGTTGTTACCCTGATCCGTCTCTAAAACTAGTATAAATAACAACTGCTTGTTCCTAAAAAAAGTAAATAACAACTGCGCGACCTGCTAGGTCCCTGGTGTCATCCGCTCGTTGTGTAATTCTCTCGTTTATTGACTACGTTGACAATGGCGTGGGCCCCAGATGTCCAACCATTAGGAGGAACCATTTTTTGGGCTTGTAATAATGAGGCACTTGCTTGCGTACTGCCATGACCCTAGTGGGTCCCTACTGTCATCCTCTCCACGTACAGTCATCTCCTTGTTCCTCTCGGTTCTTGACGACGTTGATAACACAAGAGCACGGCGCACCGCGCACGGCGAGCGAACCAAGGCAGAGGATGATGGCGAGGCCTCAGATGGAATGAACAGGAGCTGTGGAAGATGTGCTGGTCCAATCGCAGGCGGAGGGGAGTACGAGGGTTGACTGGTTCGGGTGCGGGTGCGTGTTGGGGCTGAGGTAGCCGGAGAATAACAGGACGTGTGGGGGAATAGAGGGAGGGACTGGCCAACATTGGAGGGTACGGTAGGGTGGCGGAGGTGCAGCCAGCCGTGGGAGGCGGGAGCAGGCGGAACCGACGGGGTGGTTTGGTTTGGGCGGCTGAAGGAAGAAGACAAGAGATAGAAGATACACGACAGATGTTGGATGTCGATCCAACGGCTAGTAGGCAGAATCGTTTGTTGACTAGCTAGTAAGTCGACACCACCTTGGATAGGCTTTTTCCTCGTGGGTCCCAAATGTCAGAATCCAAATCTTTCACGGTCATGCAGCCTTTCTTCTGAAAATTTACAACCCATTTGGTGTGCTAGTTCAAAATAAGTTTGTGGGTGCTGGTGGGGGCTAATCCCTTGGGTTCTGTAATGCAAAATGAGCTCAAGCAGCCGGCGAGAGTGATGTTATTTCCCTTGGTTGGGATTTGTTACAATATTTCACTCTTAATTAAACAAATGGCAAACCATTTGCCTTGTTTCAAAGAAAATATGACAGTCACAGCCGAGTTGAAAAGGGCAACAACATCTAACTCCAGCCTACAAACTGTACAAAAGCATGAGGGTTAATTGTTCATCATGTTTAGACAAAACCCAGATTGAAAAGGGAAACAACATCTAACTCCAGCACTGTTTTCGGCAGTCACAGTCAAATGGATCAGTCAGGTCCATAGAATGAACATCCTGGGTCATAAAATTTATTGGATTATGACCACAAGATGTTGTAAATAGAAGCCCGGCACGTTTAGAAGCTCTTTTGTGCACCTGAAACTCCTTTTTTTGCTCTTCAACATACCCATCTGTCAAAACCATGCTGCTGATAAACTTAAGCCTGATGGAAAATAGTAACCTTTCATTCAGCAGGAAGCATGTGACAAATCTAGTGTTTGCATGGTTGGCTACATATCGTTCCAGCGTTATTGTCTTCAATCGAATGTCACGAGAAGTGAGAAAGTCCCGGTGCTTACGAATCCACCGATTGGTTATAACTTTCTTACCCCGTTCTGTTGCCTAAATAGACATGAAGATTAAAAATAGTTAAGGTCTAAAAAAAGAGTGTCGAAAGAGCAACAGCTGAACGGTTAATTCTACTACACTATATGCGGGCTTCCAATGTGCGTGAAATTATCACCTTTATATACAACTTCTCTAGACATGGAAAGCATTGCAGCAAGCCAATAATCTTGTTCAGATCAAAACTATTCATTTGGATATATAAGATCTTAACAGAATCCAGCACCATTGATAGGCTATCCATGGAGAAACTCTTCATTGAGCATAGAACATAATATTAGTACAAAATGTGTACTCCAAGATGATATATAACTTATGCGCAGAAATTTAAAATGCAGCTTATGGTTACAAGTGTAGATGATAATATACAGTACCTGAAGAACTGTGGAGCCAAACACCATCTTGGAATGAGCACAGAGATCATGTATTACACCCAAGGTCTCCAATTTAGGCGCAGAGACAACGGTTATTTGCAACGGTGAATAACTCGAATCAAGGATCAACCTTTGAAGTGAAGGGGCATCTTGGATGATGAGCTGCCTTCCGTCAAAAGAAATTCCAATTCTTACAAGGTTAGGCGACTTTATTTGGAGACAACCGATTCTAACTGTGAAAACAAGCACCAAGCACTCCAGGGCAGGGCAACTGGAGTGGATGATGCTGTGCAATGAGGCCTCCGATATACGAACCCGCACAAGTGAAAGTTTTTTGAGAAATGGGAGTCGAAGGTTTAGTACCAGATTGTCTGGTAGGTAGCACAGTGCAAAGGTGGCGGTGTGGAGAGAGGAGGAAAACCGCGAGATGGACATCGGTGCTGAGGGCACAAGTACATGGCATTCGGTATCTCGTAGGTGATTTCCTAGGGAATAGTAGAACTCAAGCAACTATAGTTCTATGAATTCAGGGGATTCCAGCCAGGCGTCCACCGTGCAGGGCATGGTATGCTTGCTCAGGTAGCATGACGGGATGAAGAGGCTTTGAACGGAGCCCTGGTGGGAGGAGATGATGGCTCTGGGGAGTTCAAAATCATTAAAGAGAGATAGCTGACGACAGTCGAGATTAAGGGGCGCGGCATCCCATAGAGGGCGCCACCGACTTGAGAGGACTTGGGTGCGGCAGTAATCCTTGGTGGGGAGAAGCGAGATGATCTCCCCTAGGATGGTGTCCGAGAGATTGCTGATGCGGTCCACCCGAGATTCTACGGGTTCCTGGAATCCGGTGAGGGCAGGCTTGCCGCTTCTCCCCGCGCTACCGGGTGCGGGATCTACAACAGGCGTCACCGCTGGCGGGAGCCTCATCTTCTTGGCGCTAGGTTCAGCCGACTCCATTTTCCTCGAGGGCGTCGCGTCGAGCTCACGGATTTGAGCAGAGTAACGAATGACGAGCCTAGTTGTAGTGCGAGTGAAGAAGAAGGGGAGCTGCGGGTTTTCTATAGTAGTGAGGAAGAAGGGGAGCTGGGGTTTTCTGTAGGAGTGTGGTGAGGAATTTGGGGGTACGAGTGGAGCGAGCTGACGTGAGGTGGGTGGGAGTGAGGAGGAAGAAGAGCACCCAGATTTTTTTGGGGGACGGTGTGCTGGGTAGCGCCTCTCATTAAGTAAAGACTCCCTCCGTCCCAAATTCTTGTCTTAGATTTGTCTAAATACGGATGTATCAAGTCACGTTTTAGTATTAGATACATCCGTATCTAGACAAATCTAAGACAAGAATTTTGGGACGGAGGGAGTATATGGGCTTTTGAATTGATTTTATTATTTACTAGGGTGGATGGGCTGTTTTGTCTTGGGCCCAGAGAAACAATTACTACTAGTATAGTGGAGACACTCTACAACTACCCAGAAAAATAGTTACTACTAGGACAGTGGATACACTACCGCTTCTGGCTCCTCCGAGGTCATCGAAACGTCTCCCTCTACTGAATGCCATTTTAATTTTGTTCACCGACATGCGGGCCATGCAGCGCGTGGGCCCAAATGCCATCCACCAAATTACAAGGTAGTATGCAGGCAGAGAGTCATCCCGGTCATAGCGCCGCAGTAACGAGCCGTCGTATCACAAAACCCCACCTCCCCGCAGTCTAAGTTTGATGGACGAAGCAACCATCATTTCACTCTTCGCTGAATCCCCTTCTCCCTCACCGTCTTCAAGAAAGCCAACACTCGCATCTGCCACTGTTCTTCTCTCCCAACGAAGGGAAGGTAAGCGGATCCGTGATGTTGGTATATTTTTGTTCAAAAAAAAGAACATTTGCAAAGCAGTAACCGATCCTCACTCTCTTTTTTGTTTCATTGTCATTGCGATTGTGTTTTCCTTTCAGTGGTCTCCTAGTATTCGTCAGTTTCATGATGGACCAAGGAGAACCAGGCAAAGATCTGCCGATGTTGGAGCAGACGCGGGAGGCTGATCCCCACGAGACAGAGAGCTCCAAGAAGATGGAGGCAGCCAACGAGCCGACCCCAGATACGCTCACAGCCACTACTGAGATGGTCAATGCCCCGTTTGAGGTTACAGCCCCCGTGGCCCTGCAGGAGTAGTTTTCCCCCTTCGAGAATGCCCCCCCCCCCCGCTGAGCTGCCCAGGGTGATTTTTTCTTTGTCGATCTCGATTGTGGTTTTTCATCTAAGTATGTGGTGATAAATAATGCAAAATTTTTATTAGCTTCGATGCCATGCTAACTTCCCTGTCATGCATACTTTTGACTCTACATAGTGGTTTAAATAACTTGTGTTTCTTATATTGGAAAGTAATTCAGAATTTGTTTCCGTTTCAATTAGAGCCCTGATGCAGACAAGGATTGTGTGGTTGTACATGTCACTCGCTATGAGGCGGATGACCTGAATATACCCACTAGGAAAATAGAGTTCTTAGGCTGTTGGATCCTGGAAGCCATTTGCACTTATACCAATGTCGAGATGTATTCCAGCCTCACTGTTGTTAGGCGTGTTGTCCAGGGTGTACTGAAGCACAAGAAGTTCAAAGCTACTCCTTCGTTTGTGAGGCATACTGTTCTTGTCAAGCTTACGCAGGAAGATGACGTGGCATGCCTCCACAAACAAGTTTATGAGTGGCAAGGCCACAAGGTTATCTTGGGGAAGGTTCACAGGATTGAGCTGCTGCCGGACGTCCTTGATGATGTTCATGGCAAGGTCCGTCTTGTGTCCATCCCAAATTAGATCGAGGCATGAAATAGTTGCCCCAGCTAGTGTTTAATAGTAGTTTGGATTGTGTCTAATTATCTGAACCTTGCCTATTATCGAGCTCTCTGGAGCTAGTACTCTGTTTGAATCCGTCTATGGGAATTGCTGCTACTTTTGTGTGCCCGTGAATCATGTGAGGACCATCCTAATTGTTGCCGAAACAGATGTGTCCTCACTAGTTTTTTCATGTAATATGGCATGGTAAGACATAAGTTGTCACGGTTTATCATACGAGCAGTGTGTGTTTGATGAAATAGAGTACTCGTTCGAGAACTGTGCGCCGACGTATACATAGGGTACGTAAGGCTGGTTAAGTACTTGTAAACACTGTTGGTGCTACCCCAGTTGTAAGCAGTTGTGCAAAACACGGCACATTGGCTCAGCTCGCTTCAACACTAGAAAAGTCGGCTATCGACCAGCTAACAATCAATAATCTGATGTCTGACATATAAGCAACTACGTATCTTGTTACAGTGGTTCATGCAGTTAACTGGGGCCACAATGTAAATTCTAAACGTTCTCACGCTAGTCCAGCGTTCATGTGGAACATTCACATTGAACTCGGCTTCATAAAATACTTGAAAAGCATAAGTTAAGCAATTTTATACATCTCAATGATTCATAGAACATAACAAACATATACTAGTTCACAGCAAAAGACAAAGTTGTGAGAAGGTTTACAAATCAGGAAAAATCAAGCAAGGCTTCTCTGAGCAAAGGGCCTCCCTAGGCAGGCTTTAATTTCCTGGAGTTCACTCTAGTTTTTCTTGTTGCCACCATCCAGGGTTAGGTTCTCTCATTCCAGAATAACCAATTATAATTGTGTTCTCAGTTGGAATGCTGAACTGAACCATGTAGTGTACTGACCATCTGAACTTCTTGTGCAGTTCCACTAAATTTTAGCACCGCTATTTGCAGAAATAAGCAGACCACAATGCCTCTTGTCCGCGCGCCTATCCCAAAAACCTCCATGCAGCCGTGCCAGCTAGTCCTCGGTCCATGGATGAACTGGGAGAAAGTGCATTCCCGACTAGGATGCAGTTGTTTTCGCTTGTCCCTGCACTGCAATTAGGAAGTAAAACGTACGAATCAGCTTCTTTTAGATTGCATTGGTCATTCTACCTAGTTACTACCAATGTAGGAATACCTGGAAGATGGGTGGTTAGACGACGGCATCTAGGAATAGCCATCTCATTTTCTGCAGTTCTACTAAAACTGAGGTGTGTACTTTTGATTGCGCAGATAGAAACGATATGGAGACAGACATCCCTATTTGCGCAAATATGAAATTTGGTTATTTAAACAGTGACAGTTATTTGCAGTGGCATATGATTAACAGTAGCATCTATTGTGTTATGATTGGCACTACATTGACAGTATGAAAGTGCCCTTAAGTAAGTAGCATCACATCACATCAACACTGCCACTAGATTAACATGCAGAACAATAGCATTAGTATTACTGTCATGAGAGTAGCACATGGTCAGTAAATGTGCAATCAAATTTGTGCAGTTCCACTGGGATGAAGCAATGTTAGCGGTGTGAGATTTAAGTGTAACTGCAAAAACACAATTCATGGGAAATAAAGCAAGACGGAAGCACTTCATAAAATGGTGGTGGCATTGCTTCAATTTATCGACGGCACTAGACCATTACTTAATAGTGACATTAGGTGGCATTACTTCAATTTATCGACAGCACTAGACCATTACTTAATAGTGACATTAGGTGGCATTGCTTAATGCTTCATGTGATTTTATATTAACGGTAGCGATATGGGCGTAGGGACAGCAGGGGCATAAAGTGGTGAGGCAGATGTGGTTGCCGAGAGCGGCAAACACTCCGGCAGCATGTTTGCATTTGTCCTATTTTTTATCTCCTCGGCGACATTTTCCTATGTGAGCATAGGAAATCTAGACCTGCTCGTTCTCATTTGCGTTGTCCCCCAACACCCCTCACTTTCTTTCCTTTTTTGACCAAGAGACAGGTCCACTTCCCCCCACCCTTCGCCATCCACCACGCTTTCTTCGCCTTTTCAGCCAAGAGACCGGTTGGGTAGCCAGTATCTACTACTTTCCCCAGTTTCCTCTTAGAACCAAGTCCTAGATTCATGCTACAGCTTTCCCACTTTCTTCCCTGTTTGAACCAACTCTTAGATTCAACTGTATGAACTAGCTTTACCTCTAATAATAGTAAAAGTCTAGGTGGCTTTGGAACAGCCGACGGAAGTAGAAAAAGATCCACATGCAGCCACGTGGGGAGCTAGGGCAGTAGAGTAAGGCAGGTTTCGAAGGAATATATACCTGAGGGTCGTCGGCATGTGGCAACGATGGCGCCGGGAGGCCGCATCTTGGCCACAATACCGCAGGGAGGAAGAAGGGGTGGGGGCCCTCCCGAGCTGGCGCTATCTCAGAGAGAACGGCACGGCCGCCGATAGGGACGCGCGGGCAGCTATTGGTCTCCTCCCTCGCCGCCGACGACTGCGTGAACGATGCACCTACACCCCTGCCCCGGTCGAGGTGTTCCGGCCGGATTTGTGACCAGCCGTGATCAGAGAGAGTGTGGCCACCTATGTCTTGCTTAGATCTGGAGAGCATGAGAGAGTGAAAGAGAGGAACCCTAGTAAAGCAAGCGCCAAGGCTCCTGCTTATATATATAGTGGAGTGATTTTGTTGTACCAGCCGCTATTAAATTGAATACGCGCGAACCACTATTTTCATTTAAAGTTCAAGTAAAAATAAAACTCGATCAATAACGTGCCACCACGTCCAGGACGCACAATACTGTATCATTCACGTGCGGTCCCCGACCCTCCATCAAGTTGAAAACTAGACTAGTCAAAATGTCAATTGGGATGCCTCTTTGTAAACAAATGCGCTCCTAGCTTCAAAAAAAGGCGCTCCTACGTGTACCCGCGAGTGGGTGTCAGAGAACTAGTGCGTGCGTGCAACGCTTCTCTTCGTGAGAGTACAATATACTATGCCCAAAGAATGTTCGCCACAAGAGTAATAGTATAAGTGTGTGACGTGTGAGTTAAAATAAAAGGTGCGCGATGTCTTTTAATTTTTAGAAGTTCTGAGGGTAGGGTGTGAAGAGCACATATGTGTGTGACATCTACCTATAGATAGACGGTGGGTGCGAGAGGACTCAGGAGAGTTGTGACTCGTGAGGGTGCGTGTGTGCGTGAGAGAGAGGGGGCACGTATCAATGCAATGCATGTGTCCGTAAATCATATTTGACAAACATTCGCCAAAAGCTGTTTCTTGACGAACGCCGTAAGAACCATTAGATCGGCATCCGACAGTGTCTGTTTTGCCATGTCATTTCATAGAACAGCCAGTCCTCCGACACACAAATCTTCCACGTGAGTGTTAGCAACTGCCTTATGCTCCTCTCTCCGTTCCAAAATCTAGTGCACATAGCTTTATTGAAAATTCGAACCTCGCAAACTTTTACCAATTTTTTGTATACCAAAATGCACATATAGAATACCCAGTATATATCATTTCATTCATCTTCGAGAGGTAACTATAAAGATGGGGGAGGAGTGTACAAAGAAAGACTGTCGTATCACCTGCAGCAATTTCAACCATCCTTTGGTGTGGAGGAATATCATAGGAACTCTATATGATATGATTTTTATAGGATTTTTTCCTTTAGAGCCAATTGGTTCATAGGAATAGATTCATATACTCCACATTTCAAAGGAAAATAAGCATGATATCATTTTTATAGCTTTAGAGCCACTTGGTTCATATGAATGGATTCCTATACTCGCACAATTTCGAAGGAAAATAAAAATTAGCGTATATTCAATAGAAAAGTTCCTATGATGTGAACCAAATTACATCTCTTTTCTAATCCCTCCTCATAGGAATTGAGATACATGTCATCTCTAGATTCAATAGAAAAGTTCCTATGATGTGAACCAAATGACATCTCTTTTCCAATCCCTACTCATAGGAATTGAGAGACATGTCATCTCTTTCCCTACAACTTCCATGTATACATCTTCTATTCCTAAATAGCTAGTACAACCCACTAGTAGCTTTTTTCCTGGACATGCAACTATGGCACAAGAACACGTCATGCATGCAAGTCATAAATCACATTGTTTTTGTACTCTATGCATGCAAGCACCACATCATCAATTCGTGCATGTTACTCATAAGTTATTTCTTGCATTAGATTTTGTATTGACAATGTATGTGTTGGTCACGTGCACACATATGTAGTTCACATTCACATTTTTGTTAGAAATGTCATTCTTTTAACTGAATTCATTTTTTCTCTTTGTATTACATTTTCATTTTAAGCATACATTCACTTCCCATTAGTTATAGATGTTTTTGGAGGAACTTTTATGTATTATTTTGAGTACCAAATTTCACGCGGCCGCGGGTATATCAAAATGCGGGGCCCATGCGCCATTGCCTTTCGGTTGAACCTACGTCCACAATTTTTTGTACTATGTATATCTCCACTGGTCCCCAAACCCAAAATGCTGCCTCGTTCTCGTATAACCAAGCGGCCCACCCATGTTAAGGCATCGACTCGAACTCAATCCCAATCCCGTTTACTACACCGTGGCCCCGCATGCTGTAGTACTCCTACAAACCCTACACGCCGCGCGCATCATTGGTTTTCTTCAAGAGGACGAGGGAGAAGCAGATTTGTAGTGGAGGCTCCTACCCTAGGGTACCCTAGGTAGCTGCCGCACACATCATTGGTTTTCTCTTTTCTTTATGCTCTTGCGCCCGAGAGTGAAATGATGGTTGCTTCGTCCGTCCAGCTTAATGTGGGAAAGGTGGGGCTTTGTGATTTGACCCCTCATCGCTCATTTACTACTACTGCCGCTACCACCGGGGTGCCTCCAAGTCCAACCGCTGCTCCGAACTGTAATTTGGTGCATCGCACATGGAACAAGACGGTGGATGAGCCACATGTCGGCAAAGGGGTCCTGTTAAGTGTGTCGCCAATTCGTGTGTGGACTGACCCTGCTTGAGTTGCGACGCCAACATGACAGGAGCAGCCTACCACTTGGTTTTGCTCCTTGGTGAATCCCGACTATATTGATCTAAAAAGACACTACTCCCTCCGTCTCGGTTTATAGGGCGTGCACGTAGTTCTAGGTCATCCATTTGACTAACTAAATATGAGTTACTATGTCACAAAAAGTATATCATTGGATTCTTAAGCGGATGTAGTTTCTAAACATATATTGTTCATCACATATATAGCTAGTTAAATTCTCAACCTAGAACGATGTGCATGCCCTGTAAACCGAGATGCAGGAAGTAGTAAAAATGAGGTGATTTTACCGAGCGGTGGGCGGGGGAGCATGGCCTGTCATGCGGTCCCACGTGTCATGATGTACCAAGGCGATGTGCGTCCCTCTTGAGGCAGAACAATGGCAGAAGCAATATGTGGTTTTCTTGAAGGAGATGATGGCGAAGCGGATTCAGCGAAGTGTGAAATAATGGTTGCTTCGTCCGTCTGGGAAGGTGCGGCATTGTGATTTGACGTCTCATTGCTCATTACTACTACTGGGGCGCTACGACTAGGGTGCGTCCCCCCTGCTATTTTGCACTGTTATTTGGTGCATGACACATCGACCCGGTTGCTATATGTCCCACATGTCGGCGAGAGGAAGTACATAATTCATGAAAGCGAGCGTCTCCACTCTTTTAGTACGACGGAGGAGTACAAGACACGGCTTGGTTTTTGCTGCTTCACGCGATCCATCGATACAAACCCGGACTAAAAAAGGCGAGGGCGGGTCTTTTCCCGTGCGGCAGGCAGGGGAGTTTGGCATAGTCTGTTCGAGGCAACGAGGCAGGAAGGGAAACAAGCAAATAAAGGTTGAGCGACTTAGTTTTGGGAAAATCTGATTTTACGGAGTACGTACCCACTATGGAGGTAGTACTACTTACTACTCCCTCCTTTCCGGTTTATAGGGCTCATCTAAAAAAATCGTTTTTCTGTTTTATAAGTCTCAATTCTACTAGTAGTATCATCACATGTTTGGATTTCGAGGTGCATTAAATCACCCGATGCAAGCAGTATCAAGAGAAAACTCACCAATGCATGTAGAAGTTCATGAAAATTTAGTGGTCATGCATGCACTCGTTGTAATTAATGCATCGGTAAACATAACTTCTTGAGAAAAACGAGCGTACTAATTACTTGTGCAAACTACGAAATTAATTCCACCACTCACCGTCTACCTTGGTTGGAGAGATTTTGAAATTGAGCCATAAACCGGAAAGGAGGGAGTAGTAACATAGCCTAGGGTAGCTTGATGCACCACGGACTCCAAGGAAATTGCTGTAGTACTACTCCTATGTACCATTGTACTACTCCTACTACTAAAATACATATATTTCAAACAATATGATAATCTCTCTAACCAAGGTAGGGACGAGGAGTAACGGAGGGAGTAGTAAAATTTTCTCCTCGTCCTGCGAGCCACCACGCGCGTGGGCGAGGGAGCGGGCGTAGGCGTAGTAAGCAAGCTTCTCCTCGTCCTGCGACGCTGCGATCCACCGCGCCCGTGGGCGGGGGAGACGGCGTACTAAGCAAGCTTCTCCTCGTTCTGCAAGTTGATGGGACACATCAAAAGTAATACATACAAAGCATCTCCAGTGTATAGAGCCTTGCCTCTAAGGTAGGTCCCACATGGTTTGCCTCTTATCAAATGAAAAAACCACAATGTATAGAGACTCTAACCAGCCTCTAAGTTGGGCCCTAGCAGAAATTTAAAAAGTATTGATTAGCAACACATTTGTCCAATCAGTACTATTTCTCTTGTACTCCTACTTTCTTATGCTTCCTAAGGCTGACAATTGGGACCAGATGGATTGTTACATTGTAGAGGCAGCCTCTAAGGTTAGACATGACGCTAGCCAATTTTTTGTTAGAGGCAGTTCATGCAATGTATAGAGGCCTGCCTCTAAGAGGAGAGAGGGCTTAGAGGAAACAAAAAGTATACATTATGGATGCCCTAAGTGCCTACTTTCCGGTCTATACGACTCAATTTAAAATCCACAATGCATCCATAATAGATGCTGAGTGGTGGAATAAGTTTGTTACTTCCATAGTTCGCAAAAGTACTGAGCATGTGAGATGGTGAACGGAGGGAGTACGATACCATTAGTACTACAGTTCTTTTGAAAGG
Source organism: Thinopyrum elongatum (assembly GCA_011799875.1). NCBI lineage: Eukaryota > Viridiplantae > Streptophyta > Magnoliopsida > Poales > Poaceae > Thinopyrum > Thinopyrum elongatum. The sequence continues at coordinate 84,111,581 of CM022301.1, forward strand.
GTTGTAGTAGTCCCTCCCATTCACATGTTCACATTTCAAGCTTCAATAAAAATGTTGCACGCAAGGATTAAGAGAAACCTCAGCAATGCATGTACTCCCTCAATCCATATAGGGTATAAAATGCGTTTTGGAGGCTAACTTTGACCACATGTTAGAGCAATAATATGACATCCAACTTACACAAATCTTACCATCAAATCCGTACGTGGTCATTATACTACTAACACATGCATGCGTTGCAATTAGTACGTAGATACAGTAGTAAACACTCACTATCTAGTAGGAGTAGTACTAGTAGTACTCTACACTACTACTACTATGAGACCATCCAATTGTGTCCCGGTAGAAGACCGCGGACACCGATTATTTGTTCATATTTAAATTTGTTTTCACACAGCAAAATATCCATGAAAACAACACATGGCAAAAATTCACGGCGAACGAGGGATTTGAATGTGCTGGGAGGGGTGGGGCTGGGAGGGGCTGTTTGGATCTTGCCCGGGGTAGCCAAAATATTGGCGACCCTTTTGTCCACCCGTGCCTTTGCCACCGATGAACAAGGAAGAGCTCGGGTGCTCATGCATCCTCCAGCGTGCGCGTTGGAGATGAGCTCGCACGAGCTGTGATTTTTTTCCCACCACGCATCCCGAGCCGGCCGCAGACCGACCGGCGACCCGCAAATTATGCCATCCAAATGTAGCCACACACATTCTGATAGCAACTCAACCAACCGGACGAAATTCATGCACACACGGCGATATTTCATATAAACAATGATGAAATTCATATAAAATACCAGATTTTCATACAAACATGACGGATTTCATTACATTCAAATCAACTAAGCGGTGCTAGTCCTGAATAGCACATGTATAATAATACCTAGCCTAAATGGTCGCCCGCCGATCCATTTGTCTTCCTCATGTCCGGCAGCACAATCACCAGACTGCGGTGAGCCCCGGAGGCAAAGGCAGGCTCGCTTCCCCACCGCTCAACTGACATCGTTGGCTGATGCCCAAGATGGAGTCTGAAGGGTGCTTCTCCACTTCCGTGGAGCCCATGCGGGGTCGACAAAAGTCCTCGCAACAAAAGGATCCGGCAAGACACCTACTGTGTATGCCGGCATCGCCTCGGCGGTGGCCTTCATGGGACCCAAGCAACGACGGCCTCCCGTGTTCTACTTCTCCTCGATGATGGCGGTGGACGCGGAGGAGCTGGCCACCGACTCGTCACTCTCCGCGCACCTGGCTTCTGTCTCTGCTTGCATGGCGCGGCCGCAGGCATGGGAGTCTCGGCCACAGAAACAGGAGACGCGGTCGCAGACATGGGAGGCACGGTACGAGGCGGCAGCGTGGATGGCAGCGACGACGCCCGTGCTCCCCGCCGTGCCGGCGTGGAGCAGCTCGCCGCTCCTCGTCGAGGTGGCTTGGAGCGGCGAGTTACTTAACCGTGCGCTGGCTTGGGGCGGCAACTGGCTCCATCGAGCGAGGGGAGGGAAGTGGATCAGCGAGCTGCATAGCTCGTATCTGGCGGGCTCAGCGGGCCACCCAGCCGGCTTGGATGTCGGATAACTACTCTTCATAAGCCATTGTAAGAGTGGAGAAAATGGCGAAGGAGGAGATAGGGGAGCGGCGGAGGTGTGCGATTCTTGGCCGGCGTCTGGCCTCGTTTAAATAGGAGATTAAATAGACGGCGGACTGGAGGAGCTCGGCCGGCGTTGCCTTTAATGCCGACCCGGTCATGAACGGACGTGTGTCTAGAGTGGGTTTCTCGGCTTCCACATGGGTTTCATGGAGGCGTTTGAATGCGGCAAGGAGGCGTGTTCAGCCGGGTGTGCAGCAAGCGGCGCCCTCGAATCTGACGTACGACACCGCGCCGTTCTTCCACTGACGTGTGGGCTCGTTGGGTACCTGGCTGCATGGAAGTGACCCAACGCAGGCAGCGCACGGCAGAGGAGCTTTTGGTGGGCTAGGGCGGTCAGAAGCGGGCATTTCATAAACCGATGATTGTTCATTGAGTGTGACATCATCTATTTCATGTAGATAAGCCTACTATATAATGTAAGAGAATTTTAAAATTTTCATATATACGTTGATAGCCCATTCGATATGTTGTGATTCATAAAGACCGCTGCAAACATCAATGTTCTGCTTATCACAGATAAGATTGATTAATACCCGTAACAATCCATGTCCATAACAAAGAGTGCATGCACGTATAGGTTGAGCGTGTGTCTTGCGTCATGTGCAGTGTGCATGCATGCGTGCGAGTGTTGCGTGTGTGCATGTGTATGTTTCAGTGTTGCATGCATGTGTGTGTGCGTGCGTGTGTTCGTGAGTGCATGCGTACGTGTCAGTGTTGCACGCCTGCATGCGTGCGTGTGTTCGTGCGAGTGTTGCGTGCGTGCCTGTGTACATGTGGGGTGAGGCTACACGTCAGTCGACTGACTTTTTCATCTCTGGTCAGTCGATTTTCCAGCCGTTGGATACAAAATCAAGGGCTTGCAGTTCATCTTCAACCTCCACCCCCCCTGAGCCGACAGCCACCACCAGCCGAACCGCCGGCCCCCCGCCGCCCGTGGCCGGCGGCGCTCCCGCGCAGCCTCGCCGCCCCGCCCTCCCTGAAACCACTTCCCGCCGCCGCCCCGGCCATCCCTCTAACCCCGCGCCCCCCCGGCGCCGAGCTTTTTCTCCGGTGATCCCCACGCCACCGCCCCACCACCGCACCCCCCCACCGCCGGCGACCACCGCCGCCACCCTGAACCCTAAGATAGATAGTGGGGTACCTCTCCGGCGAGCCCTCCTCCCCGCTGCGGCTGGTTCTTCCTTAACTCCGGCGAGCCCCCCCCACCCTCCCCCTGAAAATCGACTGACCCAAAAGTCGATTCAGTCGACTGAAGTGTAGCTAAATCAGTACATGCGAGTATTGCATGCATGCATGCGGGCGTTGCGGGCGTGTTTGTGTGCATGTGTGATGAGTTTGTACTCACCACAGTGGCTCGTGCGTGCGTGCAATTAAAACGGACGGCTCAGCATATCATCACAAGGCGATCCTTGTCCGCTGTGGTTAGGGGGCGCGGGCTGCCAACCAGAGGTCTCACGACTTCGAATCCCCACCGACCACTAATTTATTACCATTTCTGTCTTTCATATACGCGCTGACGGGTGGGCCCTATGGTAATGTGTGCTGGTGAATGTGGACCGTTTGACTGGTCAATTGATCATGTCATCAACAAATTACGGAGCTGTATGGTGAGCCAGTGACCGTATAATCACGACATGTATTTTTTTAACACAGTACAGACGCAAGCACTCATATATACGCGCAAACACTCACCGCTATAAGCGCACACACGCAGACCCTACCCCTATGAGCAGCTTCGAGAGAGTGAGCCAGCATATGATCTTGAGATTTTACAAAGTCACCATAGGTGCCTCGTAGTCGAGGGGAACGTCTCCTCCCACTGAACGCACATCGCCGAAAAATACTAAAATTAATCCAGGATAAATGCGAGCACCAGGACTTTAACCCTGGTGGGCTGGGGAAACCACTGTCCTCCTAACCATCCAACCACAGGTTGGTTAGCACCACAAAATGTATATGGTGACCGTGATGAGCTTATTCTGAAGTCCAGTGACCATATCGTGCTTTCGCTTCAAATACAATGACCGTAAGTGTGGTCAACAAAATACGGAGCACGTATCAAATACAATGTCCGTCAGTGTCATCAACAAAATACGAAGACGTATCGTGAGCTAGATACCGTATGATCACCACGAGAATGTATACGGTTATCGTAATGAGCATATTCTGAAGTCCAGTGATCGTATAGTGCTTTTGCTTGAAATACAGTGACCGTCACGCATGAATGTGTCAGGGGCATGCATACTTTTAGAGGGCCGAGAGATAGTTTGTGTGCGTACGTGAAAGTGGTATAGAAAGAGGGGGTGTCCGGTGGAGACAAGAAGAGATATGCCCTTCGTTTCTCTTTCCCGTGACTAATATTTTAGGAGAAAATATAAACATTCACAATGCAGAACAAATATTATTGGATGCACCATGCAATTAACTTTCATGTATAACATTGTACTATTGTATATGCTTATTTTCTTAGTGGCCGATTGCGTGTGGGGTGTGGTGGGCACATCATTTCTAGTTGTGGTGGGTCAACGTGAGGACTCATGGGTCGGTTCCATCCTGCGCCACATAGGTTGGACCGAGACGCATTATACGAAGACCCATGTGGAGGACTCGGCGTACAAGACGAAGCTACCAGAGTCGTGGAGGACTCTATCCCCACTGATGATAAGCCGACTATATATGATTTGTAACCGTAGGCCCCGAGTATGTTATAGAAGCCCGGGGGCTAGTTCGTTGATCGTATACACACACGCACAATGCCTGGTATTCACGTGTACTTTGTACACAACCCTATCACAAATATACAGTACCAGGAGTAGGCTTTTTCCTCAACTGCAAGGGCCTGGACTTGGGTAAAACTTTGCCTCGTATTACCATCCAGCCTAACAGTCAGGGATATCCTACCAAATGATCTGATGGAATCATATCTGCCAACTACTAAGAGAGAGGTGTGTGTGTGGGGGGGGGGGGCAATGTGTGTGAGAGAGGCCTAAAGATAATGTGCGTGCGGGAGACACGTAGGCACATATATGTGCCTATAGAGGGCTAGTAGAGACCGTGCGTGTGTATATATGCATGTGAGAGAAATAGTGTTTTCCAGCTGAGATTAGTGAAAAGAGTGGTACATAGTAGTAAGAAAGAGAGAGGGAGATATATAGAGAGTGTGTGCGTGAGACACCCCGGGAGAGATTGTGAGCATGTGCGAGAGAGAAATGCCGATGTATATAAAGTGTGTGCACTTATGCGTTAGATAGAGAGATATATAGCGCGTGTGTGAGAACGGGCCAAGGCATAGTGCATCTATGTGTAAAAGGCGGTTCTATGCATTAAATTAAAATATAAATGGCATTATTATTTTTGGATGAGATCATGAATTTTGTAATTTGTGTATGAACGAACATCGGTCTATCAGACACCCATACTCTATTGAATTCTAGCACGTGCATGTGTTTATTTCATATTATCGATCCATAGAGTGAGAGTGGTTTGAAATCCAGACAATGCATTGCTTTTGCAATTCATATATAAACATTAATTAGTGCACTCCATGTTGTTAGTGTGAAGCACTTTATACATTTGTCACTTACATGGATACATTACAAATTGCTAGCTACGAAATGGAATACATGTTGAATTCAACATAAAGGAGGTTTCGAAGATTCAAATTCATAGGAAGTGCATTCATCTATTTGAATCCGAGATAATGGAATTTGTAAATCAGATCTAAAAGGGGGCATCAATCTTTGTTGTGCGTTTGAACATGCTATATATTCATACGCATGTCTAACTATTTTTTTGCAACCAAGGAAATTATATCTGGAACCATGCATGAACTGAGGTAAGTTGCATATTTTTTAATATATACTCATGTACAATGTATATTCAAATGTACCCCCTCCATTCCAAAATAATCGTAGTTTTAGGATTTTCAAGAGTCAAGATTTGTGAAGTTTGACAAATCCTGAAAGTTCAATTCTAGAGAACTGAAAACGTTAATGCTTCTGCTCTCAAATATTGAACAAAGCGCCAAATAAGCCTCTGGTCACCCGAAATCGCGCGAGACTAATGTTTTGTGGTAGGAAATTACTGTCCTGACTCTGGCCCGTGTGGCCTATCGGCCCGATGTCCAAAGGTCTAAACCGGGGTAGGTTTGTAACATCACCAAGATGCCAGTCTCAACCGCCTCTGAGAAGCATTCATACGCCGTGGGCGCCTAAACACCCATGCGCTCGCCCGAAATCTATCCCGCCCACCATTTGGGACACCTGAGATTACTGTCCTACCCTGACCCGCAATATGTCCGAAATTTTATATGGGGGCAAAGTTTGTAACTTTCCCCAAATTTCAAACAAGCGCGTCCCAAACCGAAACATTATTCCCCCTCCCTCCGTTTCCCCATTCATACTCCATGGGCGCCAAAACGCCCTCTCCACCAGCCGTGAAACCCCAGCCTCCTCCGTCCTCCACCCTGTGGCACCCCGGCTCAGAGGAAACCGGAACGCCCCGTATTCCAGTCCCAGGGACAAGTACACTGGAATACGGCACTGTTGGCATAGAACAAATCAGCTCTTTATTGCTATAAATATGGTTACAAAGATTACATCAACACGGCGACACTACGCCTGCTCAAAATAGCTCTATGCTAACAGCGGATCGACCTGAGGAGGCGGAGTATCTCTCGGCAGCGGAACAACGTCGGCGGTGATGGACTCCACTCCGTAGGGACTCTGGCTAGAACGCGTATCCTAGCTCGCGCAATCAACATCTTCGACAAACAAGCAGTCATGGCATGACCTGCAAACTGGCATGACACGCCAGGTGAGTACTTTGAATGTACTCGCAAGCTCACAACAAACATCAGCATTAAGGCAAGACAACATCATAGTAATCAAGATTAGGTTGAGATTTACTGTTACCGAAGGAATGGTTGAAATGAGCAATAACAGGCTACTCTTCCTGCATTCTGGTGACCAACTCATGATCACTCCAAGAACATCCAACGATCATCCTCGAGATCGTTACCAATACTTGCCCATGGCATGATATCCGACTGTTACCAAACTCAGATGAGTTCTCCCATCATTACTGTCATTATAATGGTTGATCTCCTATAGAGGTCTGGACGGGCTGTCCAATACCGTGGACACGGCTATTCGAATAGATTTAACACTCTGCAGAGGTTGTACACTTTACCCACACCACGGAACTCATGGCCTCGTGCTCCCATTCGGGTGGACCAACGACGTTCCGACGAAACCCGACTGACCCGTGACTCTTCCATCGTACGACCGGCAATCATACTCCTTCTTGGAGTCAAGCCCTGGGTGGCCCCGTGTCCTCAAGACACCTGCCAGCGTCCTGGCCAAACAAACTGTCCCAAACGGGGACCTGGATCCAATAACTCAACTGGGCTCACAGGGTTATCGCCGCCTACCGGGCCAGGGTAGCGCGCGCGCATAACCCTCCCTCTTTGGAGGTACCGGTGGAAGAGCACGCGGTCAGACCAAGTCAAGGCCGTCCCATACCGGCAAATGTGGCTGCACGAATAAGCCCGGACAGGTGACTCTCAATCAACCAACTAAGTTCACTTATTACCAGGTTGTTTCATCAAGTTAACTTAGTTGGTCAAATTAGGCATCTTATCCCCGAACAATCTTTCTGTCACAGCTGATACTCCGATATCATAGTAATCCAATAACCGGCATGCTTAGGCTACTGCTACTAGTTCATATCCACAAATGCCGGATGAAATCCCAAAATAATCATAGACGGTAATCTCAACATCATAACCTCAACGAGTGGGTAAACTACTAGTCATTAACAATCCGGTATTCAACATCTACTCATGCATGTCATAATCCAATCCATGCTACAGATAACATTCTTGCTATTAAAGTAATTAATTAAACTATGATATTGCATTGCAATTATGCAGATGAGGGTTGTGGCTTGCCTGGAGATGAAGGAGTCATCGGAATGAGGTGCGGAATTGTCGCGGGGGCGAATGCCGGAAACAGTACTCTCTCGGAGGGCTGTTTACGGACAAGGGCAAAAGGGTCATTTCTGCTGTGTCAACACAGCATGAGAATGACACCATCGGAACGGGCTCGATGAGACGAAGACGTGGGCGTTGGTTTCACCTCGATCGGAGTTACGAGCAAAAAGTTATAACCCGACGAAGTTCAGGGACCAATTTGCAAAAATTACTCTACAAACGGGTCCCTGGCTGAGAAAACAGAAAGCGCCCTTTAGAAGATTACGCTTTCAGAACTGAGAAACGTAATCTGTGCTGAAGTGCAAAGGAAATACGCCTTCTAAAGACGAAAACGTAGTTTTGGAAGGGCGCCTCCACTTAAATCCCGCGGGCCCGGGCGTTGACTCTTGCTACCACTGACTGGTGGGGTCGGCGCGATGCGGGGCCCGCCTGCCCGGTTCGTCTCCTTCCTCCCTCTGTCTCCCGATGGAGAACAGAGGAGGGGCGAGGCAGGGCCGCTGCTGGCGTTGGTCCCGCCGCCTCCGGCCATCCCCGGCCGAGGCGAGGGCACCGGCGGCCTCGGGCGGAGGCGCCGCACCCGCCTGGTGCAGCAGCAAGGTAGGGGAAGGGCGGGACAGCCGTGGCCCGCGGCCATAGAGTGCAGGGGAGGGCGGCGGCCGGACGAGGGGGCGACGGCCTCGGGCACTCCGGCGATGAATGGAGAGGCGGGGCGGGCTCGCCGGAGGGTAGGGAAAGTGGTGGTGGTGGAGGGAGGGGCGGAGGAGCTCCGAACGGCTCCAATTTAGGAGGAAGAGGCCGGCGGCCATGGTGATGGTGGTGGCTGGAGAGAGCTTCTCCCGCTCGGGGAAGTGGCTGGGCGGGACCAGAGGAAGACGGGGAGGTCCAGTGGAGTGAGGAGAAGAGCTTGGTGAGGACGGGAGCGCTCGAGAGGGCCTATTTATAGGCGGGCGACGAGGGAGGCCAAGCACGGCCGCGGCGACGCGTGCCCCGGGGTCTCGGCTCTTCCAGAGCTCGCCAGGAGGAGGGAGAGGATTCCAGGAGGGTTGAGGGGCGTCGGAGAGGGCTCAGGAGCGCTCAGGAGGGCTCAGGCGAGCTCGGGAAGGCTCGAGACGGAGAAAACGCCAACGGCGGCTACGGGCAGAATAGGGCGGAGCTCGTCGCGGAGCGGCGAGGATGGGACTGGAGGGGGAGAGAGGTCTGGGGAGAAGAAGACAGCGAGGGAAAGCTGTGGGACAAGACTAATCGCGCGAAACCGACAAGGAGAGGAGGGGCCCCGAGCAAACGGCGTTCGGCACGCGTCCACTGCGTGCCAAAACGGTGGTCACCGCGTGCACAGTGGCATGCAGTGCTTTCTGGCACCCAAAATGTTGTCTAGCTAAGGGACCTTGCTCCCCAAGGCACCGTGAAGGTGATAGATCAACGAGAAAGTCCAAGGGTTTATGGGAATTCTCACTGAAAGGTTGCTGTAGCAAACTGTTTGATGAATGCTGTGATCAACAGAAGAGGTATAAGGTCCAACTGAGATGTCTGGGAGGTTTGGGATAGGAAGGACTACTATTCTGTGGAATTTTAAGGGAAATGGACCAGGGTTTAACATAGTTGCTTAACAACTGCATAACCTGGTCCAGAATGCCAATCTTGAAGTGCCACTCACATGGAGTGTCCAATTGGTCTGAAATTTGGCAAGGCTTGATTATTTGGACATGTAATGATGCTGTGGAAATTTCATACCAAATGGACAAGCCATAATGGTACTTGCTTCACAAGCATCCTCTCTGTCCAGAAACTTGCAAAATTTGTACAGGGCAATTGGATTACTGAATTGGGCCAAAACTTGGTGGAGAAGTTAGATATGGGTAGAAGCATGTTCTGGAAATTATTCATGAATTATGGAGCAATAAAAATTATAGTTGCTTCACAACCCATAATAATTACCAGAAACAAAGATTTGATGCTGTGATCACATAGATGATTGTATAGGGTTGAAACTTGGTGGAGAGTCATTATTCGGGCAATTGGAGGTGCTTGCAAAATTTCAACTCATTTGGATACTCCGAGCTAGCACTTGCTTCACAAAGATTCTAGTTGCCCAGAAACTTTGGAAATTAGCCAAGAGAGATTTAATATCCAAATAAAGTTGAATTTTGGCATGTGGCAATGATATGGATAGGAAAGAATGCCCAAAAAGTTTGAGAGCAAGTAGGCCAACATAAAGGGTACTTGCTTCACATACTGACAACTAGGGCAGAATCAGAAAAGGAATTTTGGTAGATTATTTTTGGACATGGCAAGGAATATTTTGACATATCTGGATAAGATATGTCCCAAAGGATTTATGAGAATTATTTGGGAATTTTGGGAATGATAGAAATATGAGTTGCTTCACAACTCAGAGCTGACAGGGTTATTCCTTTAATAGAAAAAGGAATATTCCCAAGAAAATAATATTGGGATTGGTCCAAGATGGAAATGACAAGGTCTTGGGATGATTTTGAGGTTGGCAAGCCACTTGGGAGAGGAATCAAGGGTGATCTCTCCAGGTTTCAGGACTACTAAGCCACAGAAAAGCAAATCCAGACCAAAATAAAAAGGAAAAAGAAATGGGCAAAATCCAGGGTGTCACAAACCTACCCCCCTTAAAGAAATCTCGTCCTCGAGATTTGGTTGCTTAGGGGTTAAACCTGAATATTCCCCTTTGAGGAAACCGTTTCCCACTCGGGTTTCCTTTATACCTTTGTATTCTGCTCCCGCTGGTTACTCGGACTGACTGCCTGGCCCTGATGTGATTTGTTTCACTGGATCCTTATTCTGACAGGTCTTTCCTCATATATTATTCTGACTTTAATCCTTTTATGTCCAATGGCCTGCCTAGGTGCAATGAATTATCCTGACTACAATACCCGTCCTTCTCGCAAGCCCGAGAGTTGTTCCTTATGGACGTGTTGTGATGAAGTCCAATACGGATGATCGTCCATTGCCTCGTGAACAGATCCTCTCGAGGGACATGAAATCTTTTACTCATCGTGCTTGGGTGTCCTCAAAGGGCTGTATGTCCTCCAAGTTTGAAACAGTACTGTGATTCATATCGTTCTCCTTCTCGCATGGTTTACTGAATCATCTTTGGTATCTGTACTATCTCAGGTATCACATTCGCACCGAAGATTTAATTGTCACCTGTCGTGACCAGCATAAAGGTGTACGGTGATATTATCCATAAACTTCACTGACAGTGGTCCTGGCAGCAGAATCTTGTTCACGGCAGGTTATTCTTTATCTGCTTCCCATATGTGAGGACATGTGCTGCGAGACTGTTGCTCATCCTTCTGAGTGCTCAGTCTGACAGGCTTGACTATTCTCTTCTGATGATTCTGGGAATATTTAGTTGGCTGAGCGGGTTGACTCGATATGGGGTCCTTGCAAATAGATTAGACCCCGTGGTGTGTATCCCCATGGTGACCAGTATCGAACAAGTCTATTCTGGCATTTGTACCAAGTTGATCATGTAACCATTATCATATCTGTATGGCCAATCTTGCTCCTTCATTATGGTTTTCTTTACCTGGATCCTTAGCTGAAAGAGCTTGGCCTTATGTATTCTCAATTCTTCGGGTGACCATGGGTACTGCCAGATGCAACATTCCGGCAGGCATATTACTTTACAAGTTGTAGCTGTAGGGTAACGACTATCTGAACCCTTGGATGAAATCGGCAAATAAACCAGTAGCCACCAGAACGGTCTTTACAACTCAGATCTGGGACATTACTGGAGTAACTCAACCCCGACTCAAGACGGCTGAAAAGCAGCTCAGAGCATGAGACGGTGTCGATAAGAAGAAAGTAGCAGCTCCCTAAGACGGCCGAGAAACAGCTCAGAGCATAGGGTCACCGCTACGGAAAGAAATTCAACAACTGTCCGAGACGGCCGAAAAGCAGCTCAGAACACGGGCCAGTTACTGACAAAAGAAATAAAAATCGGCATCCACCCCGGACAGCCGTAAACAGCTCAGAACACAGGCGTGGTGCCGTTACTAAAGAAAGGCAGGCAAGGGTTCAGTAGCGTCCCATACAGCTCGCTACTACGCAGACAAGCACAGGTATGATAATTGAAACCAGGCTGACATCATGGTCTGAGTAACTCATGTAACCTTGGCAGCATGTTCATCATTTCCATAAAAACATGTGTAGCTGGCACTTGATTTCTGAGGCAGGCTTGTGTCCTGACTGGTTCTTGCATTCCGACCAACGGTTGCGGACCTGACTCTTGGGATGCATTGTCATATGCTGCCAACTATCTGGGGAGTATCTTGTACTCTGAGGCTTCCTTTTTGCCACATACGGACTGAGTGCATATATCTATTCCTTAATGTTTCTGCTGTGAAGGTTGCAATGATGCATACTGGATGCTAATAATCAATCCAAAATACCATTGGTAGTCAGGCTAGGTATTTCCCGATATCAGGCAGTCAGCGGAAAATTCCATATTGTTGAGCTGAGCCTCCAACTAACTGTCTCTTCACTGATTTCTTTGAGTCCGGTGTCGGGGAGCAACTTCCATAAGGGGAAATAAGGTAACACCAAGGACCCGACGAAAGAAGCAAAAGAAACGACTAAACAAAAGCACACAAAGCACTAAGATCACACACAAGCAATATATTACAGCTACTCACAGCAATAATATGCATGCCTACCTAAGCACACACAAATCTCGCGGAGACTCCGGTATTACGGTCTAACATGCTGTGGCGATGTGCACGAAAGGAAGTCAAGGTGTGGAAGGAGTTGGTGTAAACAAAGGTACACCAAACACGGCTTAACACTGGTTGCAGCTGGAAGGATACTGAGGCGAGGACGGACTTGATGATCGTGGATCGGAACACGGAGGTCACGACCACATCATCATCAAGCGTACGGAAGAAACCGTACTTGTCCTGGGAACGGATAGCGATGAAAAGAAAGGCTTGCTGGCATTGCCCTTTTCTGATAACCAAGATCAGTAAGGGTTGCCAAGGCGGCTAGAGGGATGGCACGATCCGGGATAGAGACATGTCTATCACCGAGCCATAGGGATAGCTGAAAAGGATAAATCGGTGTGGTACTTGTGCATCAATCCTGCAAAGGATCGATACACCAAGCACCTAGGCATCACTCCGCTGGGACGAAGATGACACCAACCACCAAGAAAAGATATGCAACTAGAGGGTACAGGTAGTGGATTGCCACCTATACTCACCAGATCAATCGTTAGTGATAACTAGTCTATATGCATGCTATGCAGCAAACAAATGCAACAAACAAGTGCAGCAAACCAACTAGACTCTATACTACCGGTTCTAACGCTCGCACCTAGACTGCGCGTCCTATAGCCAGACCTGCTCTGATACCAACTCCTGTGGCACCCCGGCTCAGAGGAAACCGGAACGCCCCATATTCTAGTCCCAGGGACAAGTCCACTGGAATACGGCACTGTTGGCATAGAACAAATCAGCTCTTTATTGCTATAAATACGGTTACAAAGATTACATCAACACGGCGACACTACGCCTGCTCAAAATAGCTCTATGCTAACAGCGGATCGACCTGGGGGAAGCGGAGTATCTCTCAGCAGCGGAACAGCGTCGGCGGTGATGGACTCCACTCCGCAGGGACTCTGGCTAGAACGCGTATCCTAGCTCGCGCAATCAACATCTTCGACAAACAAGCAGTCATGGCATGACCTGCAAACTGGCATGACACGCCAGGTGAGTACTTTGAATGTACTCGCAAGCTCACAACAAACATCAGCATTAAGGCAAGACAACATCACAGCAATCAAGATTAAGTTAAGATTTATTGTTACCGAAGGAATGGTTGAAATGAGCAATAACAGGCTACTCTTCCTGCATTCTGGTGACCAACTCATGATCACTCCAAGAACATCCAATGATCATCCTCGAGATCGTTACCAAGACTTGCCCATGGCATGATATCCGACTGTTACTAAACTCAGATGAGTTCTCCCATCATTACTGTCATTATAACGGTTGATCTCCTATAGAGGTCTGGACGGGCTGTCCAATACCGTGGACACGGCTATTCGAATAGATTTTACACTCTGCAGAGGTTGTACACTTTACCCACACCACGGAACTCATGGCCTCGTGCTCCCATTCGGGTGGACCAACGACGTTCCGACGAAACCCGCCTGACCCGTGACTCTTCCATCGTACGACCGGCAATCATACTCCCTCTTGGAGTCAGGCCCTGGGTGGCCCCGTGTCCTCAAGACACCTGCCAGCGTCCTGGCCAAACAAACTGTCCCAAACGGGGACCTGGATCCAATAACTCAACTGGGCTCACAGGGTTATCGCCGCCTACCGGGCCAGGGTAGCGCGCGCGCATAACCCTCCCTCTTTGGAGGTACCGGTGGAAGAGCACGCGATCAGACCAAGTCAAGGCCATCCCATACCGGCAAATGTGGCTGCACGAATAAGCCCGGACAGGTGACTCTCGATCAACCAACTAAGTTCACTTATTACCAGGTTGTTTCATCAAGTTAACTTAGTTGGTCAAATTAGGCATCTTATCCTCGAACAATCTTTCTGTCACAGCTGACACTCCGGTATCATAGTAATCCAATAACCGGCATGCTTAGGCTACTGCTACTAGTCCATATCCACAAATGCCGGATGAAATCCCAAAATAATCATAGACGGTAATCTCAACATCATAACCTCAACGAGTGGGTAAACTACTAGTCATTAACAATCCGGTATTCAACATCTACTCATGCATGTCATAATCCAATCCATGCTACAGATAACATTCTTGCTATTAAAGTAATTAATTAAACTATGATATTGCATTGCAATTATGCAGATGAGGGTTGTGGCTTGCCTGGAGATGAAGGAGTCATCGGAATGAGGTGCGGAATTGTCGCGGGGGCGAATGCCGGAAACAGTACTCTCTCGGAGGGCTGTTTACGGACAAGGGCAAAAGGGTCATTTCTGCTGTGTCAACACAGCATGAGAATGACACCATCGGAACGGGCTCGATGAGACGAAGACGTGGGCGTTGGTTTCACCTCGATCGGAGTTACGAGCAAAAAGTTATAACCCGACGAAGTTCAGGGACCAATTTGCAAAAATTACTCTACAAACGGGTCCCTGGCTGAGAAAACAGAAAGCGCCCTTTAGAAGATTACGCTTTCAGAACTGAGAAACGTAATCTGTGCTGAAGTGCAAAGGAAATACGCCTTCTAAAGACGAAAACGTAGTTTTGGAAGGGCGCCTCCACTTAAATCCCGCGGGCCCGGGCGTTGACTCTTGCTACCACTGACTGGTGGGGTCGGCGCGATGCGGGGCCCGCCTGCCCGGTTCGTCTCCTTCCTCCCTCTGTCTCCCGATGGAGAACAGAGGAGGGGCGAGGCAGGGCCGCTGCTGGCGTTGGTCCCGCCGCCTCCGGCCATCCCCGGCCGAGGCGAGGGCACCGGCGGCCTCGGGCGGAGGCGCCGCACCCGCCTGGTGCAGCAGCAAGGTAGGGGAAGGGCGGGACAGCCGTGGCCCGCGGCCATAGAGTGCAGGGGAGGGCGGCGGCCGGACGAGGGGGCGACGGCCTCGGGCACTCCGGCGATGAATGGAGAGGCGGGGCGGGCTCGCCGGAGGGTAGGGAAAGTGGTGGTGGTGGAGGGAGGGGCGGAGGAGCTCCGAACGGCTCCAATTTAGGAGGAAGAGGCCGGCGGCCATGGTGATGGTGGTGGCTGGAGAGAGCTTCTCCCGCTCGGGGAAGTGGCTGGGCGGGACCAGAGGAAGACGGGGAGGTCCAGTGGAGTGAGGAGAAGAGCTTGGTGAGGACGGGAGCGCTCGAGAGGGCCTATTTATAGGCGGGCGACGAGGGAGGCCAAGCACGGCCGCGGCGACGCGTGCCCCGGGGTCTCGGCTCTTCCAGAGCTCGCCAGGAGGAGGGAGAGGATTCCAGGAGGGTTGAGGGGCGTCGGAGAGGGCTCAGGAGCGCTCAGGAGGGCTCAGGCGAGCTCGGGAAGGCTCGAGATGGAGAAAACGCCAACGGCGGCTACGGGCAGAATAGGGCGGAGCTCGTCGCGGAGCGGCGAGGATGGGACTGGAGGGGGAGAGAGGTCTGGGGAGAAGAAGACAGCGAGGGAAAGCTGTGGGACAAGACTAATCGCGCGAAACCGACAAGGAGAGGAGGGTCCCCGAGCAAACGGCGTTCGGCACGCGTCCACTGCGTGCCAAAACGGTGGTCACCGCGTGCACAGTGGCATGCAGTGCTTTCTGGCACCCAAAATGTTGTCTAGCTAAGGGACCTTGCTCCCCAAGGCACCGTGAAGGTGATAGATCAACGAGAAAGTCCAAGGGTTTATGGGAATTCTCACTGAAAGGTTGTTGTAGCAAACTGTTTGATGAATGCTGTGATCAACAGAAGAGGTATAAGGTCCAACTGAGATGTCTGGGAGGTTTGGGATAGGAAGGACTACTATTCTGTGGAATTTTAAGGGAAATGGACCAGGGTTTAACATAGTTGCTTAACAACTGCATAACCTGGTCCAGAATGCCAATCTTGAAGTGCCACTCACATGGAGTGTCCAATTGGTCTGAAATTTGGCAAGGCTTGATTATTTGGACATGTAATGATGCTGTGGAAATTTCATACCAAATGGACAAGCCATAATGGTACTTGCTTCACAAGCATCCTCTCTGTCCAGAAACTTGCAAAATTTGCACAGGGCAATTGGATTACTGAATTGGGCCAAAACTTGGTGGAGAAGTTAGATATGGGTAGAAGCATGTTCTGGAAATTATTCATGAATTATGGAGCAATAAAAATTATAGTTGCTTCACAACCCATAATAATTACCAGAAACAAAGATTTGATGCTGTGATCACCTAGTTGATTGCATAGGGTTGAAACTTGGTGGAGAGTCATTATTTGGGCAATTGGAGGTGCTTGCAAAATTTCAACTCATTTGGATACTCCTAGCTAGCACTTGCTTCACAAAGATTCTAGTTGCCCAGAAACTTTGGAAATTAGCCAAGAGAGATTTAATATCCAAATAAAGTTGAATTTTGGCATGTGGCAATGATATGGATAGGAAAGAATGCCCAAAAAGTTTGAGAGCAAGTAGGCCAACATAAAGGGTACTTGCTTCACATACTGACAACTAGGGCAGAATCAGAAAAGGAATTTTGGTAGATTATTTTTGGACATGGCAAGGAATATTTTGACATATCTGGATAAGATATGTCCCAAAGGATTTATGAGAATTATTTGGGAATTTTGGGAATGATAGAAATATGAGTTGCTTCACAACTCAGAGCTGACAGGGTTATTCCTTTAAGAGAAAAAGGAATATTCCCAAGAAAATAATATTGGGATTGGTCCAAGATGGAAATGACAAGGTCTTGGGATGATTTTGAGGTTGGCAAGCCACTTGGGAGAGGAATCAAGGGTGATCTCTCCAGGTTTCAGGACTACTAAGCCACAGAAAAGCAAATCCAGACCAAAATAAAAAGGAAAAAGAAATGGGAAAAATCCAGGGTGTCACACACCCCATCGCGCCCAATCCATCGCTGCCCTCCTCCATCACGCCGGAGCCGGTACCCCGACGTCGTCATCCAACGCAACCGCAACCGCAACACCCTCAAGGACTTAGCAGCTTAAGCCGAGGCAGAGCTGCCTCCATGACGCCGATGTCGATGTGCGCCGTACCAGAACCACTTTGACCACGCCGTCCTGCTTCTTACCGCTGCCGCTCCACTGTCGCAACCATCCACCACACCGGAGCTGTTCCCGCTACGCCATCGTTCGCCGCCTCGGATCTGGTTCCCCGCCGCCGACAGACGGCCACTGCACCACACTCAACAACTTGGCCATGGGTTCATCCAAGGCTCCACCGTCCTCCACAACTTCTCGTTTCCAGCGAACCACAAGAAGATTGTTGGAAAAACAGAAGGAGGACACAGCACTACCAGTAGAAAGAGGTACTCCTCTTCCCTTATTCGTGCAAATCTTACATCTTCGCTCACACCGTATTCATCCCACGAAAGAAACTAGTTGAGCGCTTCTTACTGCATCTTCTTCGTGATACTAAATGCACAAGGTTTTCTCCCATTTACTATTTCACCTTGGCTAGAGGTTAGTAGCCCACCTGGATTTCAATTCAGGGTCAGTTGATTCACAATTAAAAGAAGCAGCACCCGCTTAGGCGCGCGGAGCACCTAGTCCGCCTATTCGCCGGGGAAGCGGCGCATCGGTGTCTATCATAGGGGTGTGGGGCGCAGGAGCTGTTTGCGCCCGATCTGGAGGTCGGCGGGGCTTGAAGGGATGGCCGGGGGGCGGTGCCAAGCACGGCGGTGCGGTGAGGTCGAGGGGAGGGCGGAGGCAGGGGACTGGGCCGGTGGTCGCTGGCATTTCGAGGAAGATCGTCAACACTGACTGGCTGGAGGTAGATGAAGGTGATCTGCCCATTCTTTGTACATCGGACGGTGCAGAAAAAATGGACTGACCTATTTGTTTTCAATCGACTGTTATTTTCATAGGACCACACCTTGTGGTGTGCTGGAGGAGCATCTGCATTTCCCAGCCATCCCTGTGCTCATATTTCAAAATCCTATAATCTAGTAATTTCGTGTGCCATGCATGTTGTAGAGCTATCATATGTCTCCCGTCATTTATTTCTCACTGACCTGCTATCTGCTACTTTTACACTGTACTACCTGTGCACACACTTCACCCATACTCACACTATTGTTTTTTTATGCATGGGTATTTCAGACTCTGACGCAGTGTTGATGATATACACAAAAGAAAAGATAGAAGTCGCTCTAGTGTAATTTGAAGATAAGCACTAAGCGTTTCAGCGCTCTAAAGGGTGTAGTGTCAGCAGATAGAGACAGTAAACGTAGCTCTGCAGATGATGATCTCAATTGCCACACACAACCATCCCAAGTGCTTGCTTTAACTTCGCGCTGTCAAATGTGGTTGCATGTTGCATATGGTGTCTAGCTTGTATTTCTTCCAATTTGGTTAAATTGCATCTGCTTACTTTACACAGTATACCTTTGATAATGACATGCCTTCCTGTTTTTGATACATACTACATATGTCTATTAACCATGTTCGTACATCAAACTAATGCTCTTTTGTATCCCTCATCAATCACTTATGATGAGATAGTCACCCCAGTGGGTTACTGTGAGACGCGCTACTCGTTTAAAGAGTGCAGTGTCATCCTCCCCACATGATTCTCAAGAAACAGCAAGGCTAAATGAAGATAGTCAATGTAGCTCTCTAGTTGATGACCGCAATTCCCCTACACCACCATTGCAGGTGCTTGCTCTTACTTGGCAATGTGATATGTGGTTGCATGTTACATATGGTGTTTACCTTGTAATGCTTCTAATTAGGGTAAATTGCATCTGCTTAGTTAACACATTATACCTGTGAATATGACATGCCTTCCTGTTTTTAGTACATACTACGTCTTTCTATTAACCATGTTCTTACATCAAACTACTTTTCTTGTGTATCCCTCATCAATCACTTCTAACGAGACACCTTCAAGTTGACAGTCTAATATTGGTTGCATCTTGCATATCATTTCAAACATGTATTGCCTCTAATTTGTTGAAGTGCCACTTATAATGAGACACATCTAACTTGGTAGAGTGATTTTGGTTGGATCTTGCATATGGTGTCTAGATCGCATTGCTTCCAATTTGTTGAAATGCCTTCTGCTTAGCGTTTTTCGTACATATTCCATCCTCCTACAATGTGGTTGCCTTACATAAAAGTTGTGTTCGTCAGTATCATGCATCAACGAATTTGGAAGTGCGGATTTCATTCCTTTTTCTTGTGTGTCTACTTGACAAGGCAACATCTAAAAGGACGAAGGCACGGAATGATGGTGGTCCTCTAGAGCAACCAAAACAGTTGATCTCTGCAGATTCTCCTACTACTCCTACTGCAGTGCAAGTTCCAAATCTCATCTCCCCTACTCCACAACCCCAGGTGCTTGCTCTAACATGGCAGTGTGATATCTGGTTGCATGTTGCATATGGTGCCTCGCTTGTATTGCTCCTAATTTGTTAAATTGCATCTCCTTAGTTTACACATTATACATGTGAATATGACATGCCTTCCTGTTTTTGGTACATACTACATCTGCCTATCACACCATGTTCTTACATCAAACTACTGTTCTTGTGTATCCTGCATCTATCACTTATGATGAGACAGTCACGCCCGTGGGTTAGTATGAGACGCGCTACTCTTATAAAGAGTGTAGTTTCATCCTCCCCACATGATTCTCAAGAAACAGCAAGCCTAAATGAAGATATTGAACGTAGCTCTGTACCTGAAGACCGCATTTTCCCTACACCACCATCGCAGGTGCTTGCTCTAACTTCGCAGTGTGATATGTGGTTGCATGTTGCATATGGTGTCTAGCTTGTAATGCTTCTAATTAGGGTAAATTGCATCTGCTTAGTTTACACATTATACCTGTGAATATGACATGCCTTCCTATTTTTGGTACATACTACATCTATCTGTTAACCATGTTCTTACATGAAACTACCTCTCTTCTGTATCCTGCATCAATCACTTATGATGAGACACCTTTATTCGTTGCATATTGCATATTATTTCTAGCCTGTTGCCTTGTATTGCTTCTAATTTGGTCAAATACATTTATGATGCCACCCTTTTAATTTGGCAGAGTGATATTGGTTTCATCTTTCATATGGTTTCTAGCTTGCATTGCTTCTAACTAGTTCAAACACCTTGTGCTTAGTTTACACTTTATACATCATACATGTCAATATGTCATGCCGTCCTGTTTTTCATACATATTCCATCCTCCTATCATGCGGCTGCCTTACATGAAAGTAGTGTTCGTCAGTATCATGCATCAATGAGTTTTGAAGAGCAAATTTTATTCCTTTTTCTTGTGGGTTTGACTTGACAAGGCAAAATCAAAAAAGAGGAAGGAAAAGAGTAAGGAAGGTGATGATGGTGGTCCTCTGCAGCAACGTAAACGGAGCATCTGTACGGATTCTCCTCGTACTGCTAGTGCATTACAAGTTCCAAGTCTCTGCTCCCCTACTCCACCATCCAAGGTGCTTGCTCTAACTTGGCAGTGTGATATCTGGTTGCATGTTGCATATGGTGTCTAGCTTGTATTGCTTCTAATTAGTGTAAACTGCATCTGCTTAGCTTACACATGATACATGTGAATATGACACACCTTCCTATTTTTTGGTACATACTGTATCTGTCTATCACACCATGTTCTTACATGAAACTACTCTTCTTGTGTATCCTGCATCAGTCACTTATGATGGGACACCTTTAAGTTGGCAGTGTGATATTGGTTTGCGTCTTGAATATGATTTCTAGCATGTAGTGCTTCTAGTTTGATGAACGCCACCTATGACGAGACAGTTTTAACTTGGCAGAGTGATATTGGTTGCACATTCCATATGGTGTCTAGCTTGCAGTGCTTCTAATTTGTTGAAGTGCCTTCTGCTTAGTTACCACATCATAGGTGTGAATATGTCAAGCCGTCCAGTTTTTCGTACATATTCCATCCTCGTATTATGACTTTGCCTTTCATCAGAGCAGTGTTTGTCAGTATCATGCATGAATGAGTTCTGAAGAGCAAATTTTATTCCTTTTTCTTGTCGGTTTGACCTCACAATGCAAAATCAATAAAGCGAAAGGAAATTGGTAAGGCATTGGATGATGGTGGTCCTTCCGAGCAACTAAAACGGAGGGTCTCTACAGATTCTACTCCGTCATCCTCCCAACAAGATTCGCAAGACAACGCAAGGCTAGACAGTCAATGTAGCTATGTAGATGATGAGCACATCTCCCCTACTCCACCATCACAGGTGTTTGCTCTAACTTGGCACTATTATATGTGGTTGCATGTTGCGTATGATGTCGAGCTTGTATTGCTTCTAACTTTGTTGAATTACATCTGCTTACTTTACACATAATGCCTATGAATATGATGCGTGTTCCTGTCTCTAGAACATACTATATCTGATCACACCATGTTCTTACATCAGACTACTGTTCTTGCATATCCCGCATCAGTCACTTATGATAAGGCACCTTTAAGTCGCCACTGTGATATTGGTTGCATCTTGCATATGATTTCTAGCATGTACTGCTTCTAATTTGTTGAAACGCCAGATAGTTTTAACTTGGCAGAGTGATATTTGTTGCATCTTTCATATGGTATCTAGCTTGCAGTGCTTCTAATTTGTTGAAATGCCTTCTGCTTAATTACCACATCATAGGTGTGAATATGTCATGCCGTCCTATTTTTCGTACATATTCCATCCTCGTATCATGTGTTTGCCTTTCATCCGAGTAGTGTTCGTCAGTATCATGCATGAATGAGTTCTGAAGAGCGAATTTTATTCCTTTTTCTTATCGGTTTGACTTCACAATGCAAAATCAATACAGCTGAAGAAAATTAGTACGGCAGTGGATGATGGTGGTCCTTCGGAGCAACTCAAACAGAGGGTCTCTACAGATTCTACTCCGCCATCCTCCCAACAAGATTTGCAAGACAACACAAGGCTGGACAGTCAACGTAGCTGTGTAGATGATGAGCACATCTCCCCTACTCCACCATCATAGGTGCTTGCTCTAACTTGGAACTGTTATATGTGGTTGCGTGTTCCGTATGATGTCTAGTTTGTATTGCTTCTGATTTTGTTGAATTGCATCTGCGTAGCTTACAACTTATACCTGCAACAATCACTTACCCATAAGACACATTTAACTTGGGAGTGTGATGTAGGTTGCATCTTGCATTGTCTTCTAGCTTGTACTGCTTCTAATTTCTTGAAATGGCACTTACGACGAGACACTTTTTACCTGATAGAGTGATATTGGTTGCATGTTCATATGGTGCCTAGCTTTCATTTCTTCTAATTTTGTTGAAATGCCTTCTGCTTACTGTTTTTCATACATATTCCATCCTCCTATCGTACGTGTGAATATGCAATGTTGTCTTTTTTTTGTATATATTCCATCCTCCTATCCTGCGCTTGCCTTACATCAAAGTAGTGTTCGTCTGTATCATGCATCAACCAGTTATGCAGAGCTAATTTTATTCATCTTCTTGTGGTTTTGACTTCATAAGGAAATATCACAAAAGAGTAAGGAAAAGAGTAAGTTAGGGGATGTTGGTGGTCCTCCGGACCGACGCAAATAGAGACTCTCTAGATTTGCCACTGCTACTGCTAATGCAGTTGAAGTCCCAAGTCTACATGATGAGTTCATCTCCCGTACTCTACCATCGCAGGTGCTTGCTCTAAGTTGACAGTGTGATAATTGGTTTCATGTTGCATATGTTGTCTAGCCTGTATTTCTTCTATTATGATTAAATTGCACCTGCTGAGTATATACATTATACATGTGCATATGACATGCCTTTCTGTGTCTAGAATACACTGCATCTATCTATCATACCATGTTCTTACATCAAAGTACTGTTGTTGTGTATCCTGCATCAGTCACTCATGATTGGACGCTTTTAACATGGCAGTTTGATAGTGGTTGCATCTTGCATTGATTTCTAGTTTGTACTGCTTCTAATTTTTCGAAAGGCCACTTATGACAAGACACTTTTAACTTGGCAGAGTGATATTGGTTGCATCTTTCATATGGTGTCTTGCTTGCATTACTTCTATTTTCTTGAAAATCCTTCTGCTTAGTTTACACATCGTAGCTGTGAATATGTCATGCCGTCCTGTTTTTCTTACATATTCCATCCTCATACGGTTGTCTTACATCAAAGTATTGCTTGTCTGTATCATGCATCAATGAGTTCTGAAGAGCGATTTCATTCTTTTGTGTTGTGGGTACGGCTTGACATGGAAAAGTCAAAAAAGAGCAAGGAAAAGAATATAGTTGGGAATGGTGTTACTCGTCGGGTGCAATGGAAAAGGATCTGCCCTCACGATTCTGCTGGTACTTATAGTGCAGTAGAAGGTCCAAGTCCACCGGCTAAATCTACAAGCACAGTATCACCTGCTCCACCAGCTGCAGCATCCGCTTCAACTGTACCGGCATCTCAACGAGTTACTCGTTCGTTTGGTCTGCAACTGGCCAGTTCCCAAGCTGCCTTCACACCTAACACTACTTCCGAAGCACTGCTGACACAACAAGACTTGGCAAGATCAGATGAACCTCATGAGCATCAACACCAAGATGGTACCTGACCGAGTCAAGTTGCAGTTGCATGCTCCTTTATATGTACTCTCATAGTTTGATGTGCACTAACACTTTCCATATTCGTTGTTGAACTAGCACCACGGCGCAAGCGAAAACAGACATCAGGGATAATGCTTGACAGATTAACAAAATCTAAAGGAGGAAGAATGGAGATCCATTTTGAGGCACGTTTAAAAAAGCCACGTGATGCTACAGAGTCAGCCAAGTTAGTATCAGAGGCAGCCGTTGCCGTTAGGTGTCATGCATGTATCCTCCCAACGTGGATCCAGTACAGGAATGAGAAAGACGATACCGAGTTTAACACCTTCCTTGACCATTTATCCGTAAGTAATGTTATTCATCGCAATTTGTAATATTGTCTTGCTCTGTCCCATACTTTCAAGCTTCCTCCTAATAAGACTCACATTCTTTTTTCAACAGATGAGGTTCAAGTTGGATCCGAAAGATGATGCAACTAAACAAGCATGCACTCATGTTTTTCAGTCTACTCTGCGACAGTATCGGTATCACCTTAGAAAAACTCACTTTGAAGGCAAGGCTAACAATGAAATTGCCCAAACATCTCCAGTGGAATATATGACATATGAAGACTGGACAGCCCTTGTTAAACACTGGTCTGATCCAAAGTATCAGGTAGGGTATATGTATTTGATCAGATCACATATTGAACTTGTATTTACGTATGTGCCTTACAAGTGTATTTCTTCTAGGCTAACTGTTTGAAGAACAAGACCAACCGTTCTAAAGTGAAATTCCAACAGACAATAGGATCTCGTAGCTATATTGCACACTACGAGGCTCTTGTAAATAGCTGCTACTTCCTTCTTTTTTCTGTGCCATATTATCGTATCTATATTGACTTGTTCCAAATACAGAGGAAAACCCGTGCGGACCAAAAAGAACCTAAACGGAATGCAGTGCAAATCTTCAAGGATTGCCACACTAGCAAGATGAAGGGCATGAGCACACCAGTTCAAGCCGCTGTTGTAAGTCCTTACTACTCCTGCCTTTGAACTGCTTGTTACTGTGATGTGTTCATTTAACTGCTTGGTCTGCGCCAATGTCAGTTACTGTGTTCACTTTTATACACAGTTGTCTTAACGTATCATTTCACCTTACACGGTTTAAAAGAGATGAAGGATATTCTTTTGGTCTTGATCGGTAATCTAGTTGTGATGTTCACGTGCCCACACAATGATACAATAGCCTGTTTGTTTTATATTTGTTTGCCCATGATATGAATGATGTCATACTATGTTCATCCTACTTTAAACCATGTCTCTTTATCCTTACATGTCAACGAATGTGAGGAAATAGACAATACAGTAGGCATGCTACATGGACATATGTTCCGAAAGTGATTTTATTATGTAGTTGGCACTATAATACATGCTAATGTATTACAGTAGTTCACGAAAATAAGTTATGTATAAACGTGAAACCTACTTTGTTTGTTTTTGTCTCATTAGTAACTTATCTGGTACACTAATCTACAAGTTCAAACTTTCAGCAAGCTATGGAACAAATGATTGAACAGCAACAACCACCTGAAGGTGACGAGGCTACCACAGGCACAATGTCACCTCTTGCTGCAGTGTGTCAGTATCTCTCCACTAACAGTGCAAAAAGCACCTTCCTGCGTAATTCTGGGTTGGTTGTCAAGGTAACCTCGTCCAAATCGTCTACTGAAAAAAAATCTTCTGGCTACACAGAGTGATATATCTGTGCTCCAGACACAAGTCCAATCCCTAATGGACGTCATTTCGGAAACAAGAATAGTGGTTGACAAATGTCGTCAAGATATGAATGGTTTTGAAACCAGACTATCAGACATTTGCTTCGTTGTTCAAGAGCAATGGCAGAAAAAAGGGGATGATCATGCTGCTCCATCAGATTCTACAGCCTGAAACATTAGCACTCAGGTCAAATGATCTGTGCTTCTATACATCTGATGGTGCTTTTATCTGCAAGGACTGTAAACTTTATGCCAACAGGCCTTTTGTTGTATGGATGGAATTTATTTTGTTGTGATACAACATTTATCGTGCTGCCAAAGGCTGTAGAAATTACGACGCTATTTTTGTATAGTGTAGGTTTATCTTAGTAATGTATTCTGCCGAAAGCTTCGTAGGAGCCCAACGTGCCAACATTCCTTAGGCCCATTCCAATTGGGCTAAAAACGATTATGGGCCGTAATTTGCATGTAGCCCACTAAAAATATCTGGGCCTAAATCAGCATAAGCTTTCATATTTTTGGTAGGCCTGGCCCCTAGTGGGCCTTTAACAGGCCTAAACATAATTTGGGCCCTCAGTAACAATAGGCCGTTAACATGTGTAAATATCTCGAGCCCATAAATAACATGGGCCTTTAATAGGCCGAAAGTGAGATTGGGCCCTGATTGTGCCAAATAACCCACTGGTCATTAGTAGGCCGAAATGTATCTCAGCTCGTGGTGGCCCATTTACAATGTGGATCGTTCACAGGCCGAAATTCAGACGGGCCGTAAATGCACCGACCTACTACACGGGCCTTTAACAGGCCGGAAGTTCGGTCGGGCTTGATTAGTTTCAGTTTTATATGGGCCGTTAATAGGCCCGATGTGACGTTGGGCAACATATGGCCCATGGATTTCATCCGACGTTAACAGGCCAAAAATCACAATAGGCTGTAAGTGGCCCAAATCTACAGTGGGCCTCTAATAGGCCGAATGTCAGACATGGCCGAATATGACCCAAATCCTTCACGGGCGTTTATGGGCCGAAAGTTTCAATGGCCAAAAAATGGGCCCAAATGAAGCAGGACCTTTAACAGGCCGGAAACACACCGGGCCGTAATTCGGCCCAAATACTTAGCAGACTGTTAACGGGCCAGAAGTGACCATGGGCCACGATGATGACAAGTTTAGAACGGGCCGTTGACGGGCCGATTTGACAATAGCCGTACGGGCCTTAACTGCAAATTGATCGTCTGCAAGCAGGCCGTTAATGGGCCAGCCCTATAATTTTGACTGGGCCAGCCTTTTTAACCTAAATGGGCCACTGTTGGGCCTTGCCACGTGTCGACGTATCATAGGCGCCTCCTGTCCATTGGGCGGTTGACATCTGTCCTTTTCGGGTGCTGACACGTGGTTGCTATAGCGAATGATAATTTTACACGTGGAAAATCCCCATTGGTAGGGGCTGTTAACGGGTTATCGGATCCAAACCGGAACCCGATAGCTTAACGGCGACCCATTACGGTGGATGCCACATGTCGGTCACCCTTGATGAAAGCACTTCTATGACGCGTGATTTATCGTCTTGGAAGTGGACACTTCCGTGATGATAATTTTGGTAATGTCATGGAACACTTCTACGACAGCACAGGTATGACTATCTTGATTCTGTCATAAAATCGTCATGGATGTACATGCATGACAGAAAACGTGACCTACTGTGACAAACACGTATCATCACGGAAGTGTATTTTTTTTGTAGTGACGGTGGAGATAAAAGCCTACGTCCTGCTTGATTGATATTGATGATGATGATGATCTCGATTACAAGGGCGGTGTTTCGCTACCTCTATCTCGAGAGCTATTGGCTTGTCTTCTTCTAACTTGTCCCTCTTGGGGTGCCTTGCCCTTCCTTATATAAGTTGAAGGGGCTGGCTTACACGTAGATTCCTAGTAGGATTAGGACTTGTCTATTTTCTATTACAAGTTGAATCCTATTCCAAGTCTTGCTTTTCTTGCCAGAGAACTTTCCTCTTCTTTGGATGAACTGGCCCAATGATTGTCCCTCATAAGCCGGCCTTCTGTAAGTCGCCTTCTGGACCTTGTCGCTCTCTTCGGCCCATCGGCCAGGACATTGTTAAGCCGCCACTTCTTCGCCTGGTCATCCCTTCGGCCGAGTCACCCAGTGGGGTATATCCCCAACATTAGCCCCCAGTTTAATTTGGATTTATCCATGTTAAACTTATCCTCAAAAATAAAAACAAGAACAAATTTGATAGGTTGTGCGCCGGGTCGAGGATTCTTCTGACCTGGCATCTGTTCATCCATAACTCCTTGTCATTTCCTTCTGTGTAAACACCCGACCAAGTCAATCTTTGCCGGGTCGTGCAATTTTTGAGTTGTTCCATATCATGACATGGTCTCATAACAAATTTTTTTAGCAGATATGTTAAACTTTGTCAATGCGAAAATCCAGGCACTTTATTCAATGGAATCCCTCCTGGAAAGTCCGAGTCTCTTCGTTATATCAGAAGGCCAGCTTCAAAATCAATTTGCTGACGTTGGTTTCTTGCAGAAAAATATTGGGGAAAAATAATCCATTTAAGTCGGCTTCCAGTGCTCTGGCTTGACAAAAATATTGGACTTAAGATATTCGTCTAATGTTCAGCCGGCTTGAGGATGTAGAGCTTGTCGAGTTGCGATCATCGAAATTGCCGAGTTATAGAGACTCATGATATCGGGTCATGATTGTTGCTGACGCCGGGTCATGCAATTGGTCTTTCTGAGTTCTTCAGGCAAAGTCCTTATATGATGAATCCTTTCAGGCCGGGTTTTCCCAGCCCGGGTCAATCTGAATTTTCTTACGACTCCAATGTATGTATATATATATATATATATATATATATATATATATATATATATATATGCAAGCTTCCAAGTTTATTACCTTGTGATGACTTGGTGCTTACTATTTGTAAATATAGCTTCTAATCATTGAGTTAGCTCTCCGGGCCTGTCTATGAATAGCTTGGAGGAGATAAGCTTTGCAAATTTCTCCACTAAGAATATGATACCCGGTTTGCTTCAAAACTGAGAACTTGAAGGTGTACCTCCCTTATATCCATATTACCTGTAGCCCCCAAGTCTTAAGAGGGGAACATAGTGACAGCTTAAGACTTTCTTCAATATAAATGTTGCAACGTTGGAGAAATCCGGGTTGTTCATCTGAGTCACCAGTCATAAACTGACTATTTTGCATTTCACATGTGTAGCCCCCAAGGGCCAGCTCATCGTTATGTGATGGGCCGGGTCTTCAATTTGGACCTTATGATCTATTGGAACAATTGAACGATGTAGCCTCCAAGTGCCGAGTTGTCTTGCCTACAGCAACCTAGGACTTGTGATTATCTTATGCTAAAAAAAACCTTCAGCACCCCCAAGGGTCGGGATATTATGCAATAATGAGCATGGACTTTGTAGATCTGATGATGTAGACTTGAGGAGCAATGCGTAGCCCCCAAGGGCCGGTTCATCTTCCTATGATGGGTCGGGTCTTCATATGATCCCTCAATTTTGAAAATGACAGTACATTAGCCCCCAAGTGTCATGTTGAGTGTTCACAACTACATGGGACTTGATGTTTTGTAGTCCGAAATTGACTTATGTAAACCCCAAGTGTCGTGGTGCATGCTTGCAGCAACATGGAACTTTCTTACTTGATGTAATCTTGATTTGAATAATGTAGCCCCCAAGTGCCGGGCCGTGTGCCTGCAGCGACTCGGGACTATTCCTTCCATTGTAGAATAAAATCAGATCCACTGTCTGGATAATGTTGCTAAGTGCTTTGTTCTCCTTTGTAGCATCATAACAATCCAATTTGCGAATTGCCACTGGTAATTTATTACACCATGCTCCTCATTGTAAGCCGGCATTTTTGGATTTAGGAAATAATAGCCATCTATCTGAAACGGCTTTGGAAACCTCAATCATTTAACACTGGTTATGATAACCATGATGAAAATCCAGCCACGTTGGCCATCAAAGATTTGTTTATTCCTATAGAGTTACAATGTAACCCGGTTTGAAAACCGGCTCCTGCAACATAAGCAAATATATACATGCATATATGATGCATTGTATGATGATGCAATGTATGATAATGTATGTGTATGATAACAGAGTATAAAAATGCCGGCTCTCGAGGCACGACAGAAAGATCGGCTTTCGAGGCTCGAGTCTTGCTTCAATGAAGCTGGCGTGATAGCCTTTGGTTTATCCTAGCTTTCTGTAAGCCGGCTCTCACATGGCATAAGCCGATGTTTTAACCTTGACAAGTTCAGGGTCATAATAGATTGACTGTCAAGAGTACAACGGGTCATGTTGGCGGATGAGCATCAAGAAACAGGCAGGTTCAACAAAGATGTTTAATGGCATATGCCGGGCCAAGAGGGATGTTAATAGCTAAACTAGATGAGTTGGAAGCCCCCAAATGGCCACATGATCATGGAAAAGCTCAGCATAGAATATACAGGTGACAATGCTACTAATGCAAAACATCTGGAGTCCAGATAAGCCGACTGTATTCCATTGATCATAATATGATGAGACAATAAGACAGGATACCCATGTTTGAACCGTGCATCGTGGCAGCTGGTTCCCTTTGCCAACCTTTACTGTTTCGCCACTAAGGCAGGGTGCCCATGTTTGAACAGCGCATCATGGCAGCTAGTCCTCTTCGGCAACCTTTACTCTTTCGCAAATATGGCAGGATACCCATATTTGAACTACGCATCATGGCGACTAGTCCTCTTTGGCAACCTTTACTCTTTCGCCAATATGGCAGCAGCCCCTGGGACCGGGTTGTCTTCCTTGCAATGACCCGGGGTTCTTGCATTTGTTGAAAACGGCCAAATCTTTCGAGTCATGCCTATGTATCCCCCGAGTCTTAAGTCGACTCGAGGAGTTGGCTTGAGACTCTTTATACTTGGTTGTGGCATAAGTCGGCATATAGTTGACAGCTGAAAGCTGGAATTTATTGAAACCGAAGGCGATGTGGCGAGTTGATGATTTTTGCAATGCTCGTCGGAAGTCCTCCCATTTCTTCTTATCCTTTCTTGGTCTGGTTCTCCTGGCTCCTCCAGGGCCATTTTCTTCTCTTTTTCCTTTTGCTGGTTTTTGAATCGCCGGCTGAAACAGTGGCCGGCTCACCTAGCCTCTCCAGGGACGGTTCGTCCATGGCCAACTCTCTTGTTTACTCAATATGCTGAAGCAGATCGGACAGCGGGGCGGCGGCTTGCGCACGTCCGTTGGGCAGCTTGTGCGAGCGGGGCGTGGCCTTGATGTGTTGATGTAGACCGGTTCGCAAGGGCGGCGACTTGCATGCGTTCGTTGAGCGGCGTGGCACGGACGAACGTTAGTGCAGAATGATGCTATCGTGCGCTCCGTTTTGGCGGTACAACGTCACTTTTGTAGTGAATTATTGTCCTGATGTATTTGGACGACAGATGATCTTGTCATGTCTGCCATGAACATTGAACAATTGTCCCGTATATAAAAATATTAAAGGCAGAATAACTGTTCTCGGAGGAATTAAAGTGTTTGATAAAATAAATAGGGCGGATAGCACCTAGTATTTTTGTCGGATGAACGTAGACGGAGCAAACCAAGTTTCAATACGCAGATCGATCCACTTTTTAGGCCAACTTTTCACAAATTTTATTGTTGGGGTGTTGCTTTTGAGCGAACAATCGGCAGGACTGCATCTTGATGGCTCCTCTCACTTGCTGTACTCAGTTGTGCATGCAAACGGCTATGGGCATCTTCTCAGGGTAAATAGCCGTGAGGGCGAGTCAAGACACCTTATTGGCCGTGACATAATGAGCTTCTGGGATCGCATGTGCAAGGTGCTCAGGATACCTACTAGGAGGCAGTTCATGTTCTCGCCGGTATACACCTGGCGTTGTATTCTTCACATCGCGGCCCCATCAGAACCCCTTTGCAGAGCACAACTGCTCTGTATTGGTCCCTTTCTGGTCGACAGCTTGTGACTGTGAGGGACCTCTTCTAGTTTGTAACATCCCAAAATTTTCCAAAATTTGGAATGTTAATAAATAAGTAATATTGTGTGAATTGCTTCAATTTTCACGGGAATTTTAAAGTTTTGAGCCTTGTTTAAACTTTTTCGAACCATCTTAAATAAAAATTGGATAACATTTTTGCCCAATAAAAAAATAAGGTTTGGAAAGTTTATTCAAGAATTCAAAGGGCATTCAATTCTTCCGGAATATTTTGAATCCACATTCAAATATATGAGTGAGAATAAAATGACTTTCTCAAATGTAGTGGATGAATATTTCATTTGGAGTTCTTTGAATTTATGAGTTTCATTGAAATTGGATATTATATGGAGTTTTAAGGCCATTTAAATATTTCCAAAGTATTCAAATAAAAGTTAATGAGAGGAGATAATGTGACTTCTCCAAAAATATATTTGGAAATATTCAATACGATACAATTAGCCTTTTGTGAATTTGCAAAACTCAACATCGATTTGTTTGAGTAAATTCAATTATGTCCATAAAGCATTGATAAATTAATTTATTAAATTCTTAAACTATTTTTCTTGGACTCTGAATAATATGTAGGTTAACATAAACATTTTATTTGCTGCTTTATGTAAACTTTTTGTGCACGTACATAAGTACGTAATTAAATTTCTGTCCTAAACGTACTGGGCTTGACCCATTCATATCTTCCACACTGTTACCCGCGGGCGAGCTATACCCAACAGCCCACTTCTAATTTTTTTTCTCTTTCTTCCTCTCTCCCTTTCACTTTTTTACCTTGGGCCTATTCTTCCACTAAGGCCCATCTCTCTTAGCCCAACCCACGACACGTCTTCTTCTACCTTTGTGCCTTATGTTTCAATCTACAGAAGAACAGACAGAAACAACCATTGCACCTGCACCTCTTCCTTCTCCTCTAGAATTTGATTCTTTCACCCTTTCGATTTTTCACCAACACGAATATTACATAGGAATGTCAGTAGAACCCATTCAAGAAATTAAAACTCAACATTATTGCTTTAATTTGTCAAACGGATCCCTGAAACGTACATGCATGAACAGCCACTATGTTTTGAATGCTCAAGAAACGCCACCACCAAAGATCGCCATTGATGGCTGCGTAGACCTCACCACGGACGTGACTCTATGGACCTTTTCCTTCCACTATATATAGCACCACTGGAAGCGATTTGAAGTCATAGTTCCCCTCCCTCAAAACCCCCATCTCTAGTTCACTTCCGTTTGCAGGAAATTCCTTACCGGAGTTTGAGCTCAGCCATTGTTTCCGTCGGTTTGAACATCCAGGAGCACGCGCATCACCGCCGGCGCGATATACACCTCCAGCTGCTGCCACCGGCGCTAGGAAATGCTCTCGAGCACGTGGTTGCCTCCATCGTCTTCGAATCCCGAACTGTGACGCCGTGGTGCGCCTCCTTGTCCCCGTCGTCGTCTCCAGCGTCGGAACCAACCGGACCCGAGTCGCCCCCGCCGTGGAAGGTTCTCCGGCGTCTTTTTTCTTTTTCCGGTGGGACCTTCTCCTCTGTTTTTTCCTAGTCATTCCATCTCGATCCAGTAGTAATACGCTAGTACGTAGGCGGCTTGATTTCTTCCATCCTTGATCCACCTAAACATGCAAGAATCAGCGCTAAAGAAAATCCTAGGCAGCTCCCTGTAATTCCCGTACTGCTTTTTGAGAAAAATATTCAAACTTCGAAAAATCATATCTCCTGGACTGTATCTCCGAATTCAACAAATTTTATATCCCCTGATTCCTTGGAACATGTAGTTTATTATATAAATTTGAAATCTCAATTTTGAGCAAATTAAAATTTAGTTCCGATTTAAATAAATATTGACGTAATTTTGCTATATCTTTTAATCTAGAAATCACATGGAAATGTTCCAATTACCAAAGTTGTCCCTAGAACCATACCCTTCTGTTAGAACTCAATTCTTAATTTTTCAACAATGTTTCGCTCCTGTTTTGACCACTACACATCAATTTGACATCCTTTAGTCATAATTTAACCACTTGATCAATTTTATTCTTAGATAAATCTCCTAGATGGATCCCTAGAAACCTCTCTGGTCATTTGAACCACCATAAAAAATTGGAGTTACAAGATTAAGGATTTAATTCTTTTATCTCGAAACCTATGCCATACCCATTGCCGATTACTTGTCAAATATTCCAAATAGTCTCATGATAGAATTTGTTGTAGGAACTTGTCTCACAACCCATCTTCTATATCAAACCATGATCTTCACTTAGTATCACTTGAATCCAACCGTAGTATATGACTATGTCATTTCTCGTTTAAGACCAAACTTGATTCTATCTCAAACCATAGCCACGTCATGATAATTATCCTACGAAAGTATTTATATTGTTAATTTGAATCTTTCATTTGGATCTTCATTTGGATTTGTTGCGTGTTGAAGTATTTTGGTTTATCGTTAGATATATCGTAAAGTGAAGGAGTGACGATAAAAAATAGAGAATCAACTTCAAGAATTATGCAAGTTGCAACTTGATCATTCCTTGTCCTATGTTTTGTAATATGCATGAATTCTTTTACTATGCATGTTTTACTAAAAAGTTTTGTTAACAAGTATTGCTAGTGAAAGCCCTAGGAACTCGTAGCTATGCTTAGTCATGCTTACAAAGAAAAGAGTTGGGAATCAAACAAGTTCTAAACAAATAAACTTGCCTCTTTTGGGGCAACGTTTTGTGAAAACTTTTGAAAAACAAAAACTATATACTATTTCACTTCTACTCCCTGGGTGGAACGGTATGACGGGAGCGTCTACAGGTGATTGCGCCCATCGGGGTCTTGCAGTGAATACGCTCGACTGGGGTCTTGCACACAGGTTTTGGTGGGGACCGCCGTCCAGGGGAATGAGATTTTCCAAGTACAGTTCGATGTAGCTTCCAGTACAACCACATGCTACTATGGGCTCTGGCTTAGCTTAGTATTAACGGGAAACCCTTACCTCAGGACCGCCATCGGAGAGGGGCTTTCATTGCCTAAGTTGCGGGCGGCTTGCTCAGGTATAGGGGGCTGTTACAGAAAGGCTTCGTCACAATCTCCTCCTAGTCGTACACCCAAGTGTGTAACGATAAACGGGGTTGGTTGTGTCATGTGGGGAATGTGTACGACCTCTGCAGAGGGTTTAACCTAATCGATTAGCCATGCCCCCGGTTACGGACAATTTTGAGCAACTGAAGACTTGGACTGAAAAAGAATCTCCCCTTTCTTTTCTAGAGGTCTGTTTTAAAGGTTAAAGTTGAGGAATGAGCACAGCGAATGTGTTTCACTTCAACCTTATGTATGTTTTAAACTAATTTGGAGAATGAACACTGGTGCGTATATCCAAGTGTCTCACTCTTACCTTTACACTAAAAACTATTTTTTTTAAACAAGTTTGCAGAATTTAGTATAGGACAAAATTGGCTTTATGCAAAGGAAACTTCCACCAATACTTACCTTGAATATATATTCTGTTAAAGTTTCCTTTGCAACTTGCGAGTACATTCCACGTACTCATCTGCACCTGTCATGTGCAAATCTCGACAGATTAAGAGACGATAGAGTTATGGTTTACACTCAACGAGCCCAGTGGCATTGATGGTGCCTTAACTTAGCGACTACGTAATATTCCGCTGTACTATGTGCCAGCATTGAGTTATGCCAATGGTATGTATTTGCTTAATTCTGGATCTACCTTTGTAGTAAAATGATGTATGTTTTACTGATATTCATTTTTGTTACTGTGTGTGCTAGTTACGATCTAGAAATAGCGCAGTAAGCATATAGACTTGGATTCTACCAAATCCGAGTCGTGACATAGTTCATAATGCACCTGCTTCAACAAGCTCGTAAGGACGCGAGCAGAATCTGCAATGCTCAAGGTCCTCCGAGCCGTCCAAGCTGGATGCTGGGTGTCCTGGCGTGCACTCAGGGGAGCTGCACCGAAGGCTGTTGATTCACAGGAGCTGCTGGATTATTCTCTTCGAGGACTGCAGGGAAAACTGATGGACAATGGCTATTTCATTGCTGTCCGCTGCAATGCCGAGACAAGTGCAATTGAACACAGGTAAACCTTGTTTCCAGTATGCTGCTCCAATTTGCAGAATTTCATCAGGCATTGTCTTTGACTCTTATTTCATGACAAACAGGCAGGAAACATATTCCAACCAGTCCCCAGTTGATGCAACTGTGTTTGGGCCCTCTGTTGAGCATCTTGTACATGATCTTCACTTCCTATATGATGCTCTGCTAAACCAAGAAACAATGATGTCTTCGCAACCAGAGGTGGTGGGTGCACCGGCACGCAATGCAGCTGCAGAGATACTTTCCTGCGAGCAGTTCATCAAACATTGACGAGAGCGCTCCAGAATCTCCTCCGAACCCAATCCTGCTTGCCGTGAGGGGCTCCATTGAGCTACGTGATCAGCTAAAAGACTACACTGCACCACTTGTACGGGTGGAGAGCCGGGCGGGGCATGCGGCCTCGTCAGGAGGGAGGAAGGAGAGGATGTGGCCGCATTGACGGTGGAGGCGGCGCCGGCTTGAGGCGAGGCTGCAACGGCGAGGCGAACCAGCGGATATGGGCCAGCGAGGCAGGGCCATGGCGGCAGAGTGTCAGCACTACACCTTGCTATTCATCAACCATGGCGGATTACAAGCAATTCGAGCTACAATTGGGGAATCGAGGAAGGGGAACGGAGCCCTCTGAGCTACACGCACGAGCCGTGCCCCGGCTTCTAGCCGTTCTGCCAGCCTGGCCTCTACTCATGCACACACACTGGTTTAAGTATCAGTTACAGTGATATGAGCCCATTCAGGCCCAGCAAGCCTAGCGGGCCGCTGAGGCTTGCGACGAGGCCTGGCTGAAGCTTGAACCACGGCCTCCCGCGCCACCTGTTCACCTGGAGGCTCTTGATCATTGACAACCCCTCCTCCCTTAGAAACGGCTTGTCCCCAAGCCGGTGCCCGAGGAAACAGCTGCTTGAGGGTTTCCTTGTCTTCCCACGTAGCCATGTC
The DNA here is from genome assembly GCA_011799875.1 of Thinopyrum elongatum. Lineage (NCBI taxonomy): Eukaryota > Viridiplantae > Streptophyta > Magnoliopsida > Poales > Poaceae > Thinopyrum > Thinopyrum elongatum. The sequence continues at coordinate 84,148,293 of CM022301.1, forward strand.
TTCGGTGGAATCACTCCATTGGATCAGAACTTGGACGACGGAGTCATTGCCACGACGGATTACGCGCTGCTGCAACACCTGTTTAGGGACGTGCAAATGGGCATCAGGGGGCGGCAGCTGAGAACGAACCTGACAGTCCGGCGCCAAAACTCGCTTCAACAGAGAGACGTGAAATACTGGGTGCACACGGCTGGTAGCAGGCAATTCCAACTGATAAGCGACCTCTCCCACTCGAGCAACAATCTTGAAAGGGCCATAGTAATTAAAAGCCAGCTTTTGATTCGCTCGAGGAGCAACATATGACTGGAGGTAGGGTTGGAGCTTCAAGAAGACAGACTCACCAACAGTGAAAGTCCGCTCTGTCCGATGCTTGTCGGCTTGAGCTTTCATGCGCTGTTGAGCACGCAACAGGTGTTGGCGGACAGAATCGATGACCACCCGACGCTGCGAGAGCCATTGCTGAAGATCTTCAGACTGAATTGCATCATCAGTTGTCAGTCCAAAGTGGCATGGGGGTGCCCATATATGATTTCAAACGGGGTAGAGCCAGTAGCAGAATGCCAGTTGGTGTTATACCAAAACTCACACAGCGGTATCCACTGAGCCAAACGAGAAGGATGAGCACTGACAAAGTAGCGAAGAAAGCATTCCACCTGTTAGTTCACACGCTCCGTTTGGCCGTCTGATTGAGGATGGCGAGCAGAACTCATTCGCTGCAAAATCCCGGACTTGTTAAAGAGTTCCTTCCAGAAGAGACTAGTGAAGATACGATCGCGATCAGACATAATAGACAGTGGCATCCCATGGAGCTTATTGACTGAATTCAAGAAGGCCTCAGCAACAGTTTGAGCGGTGAAAGGATGATGTAATGGAACAAAATGGCCATACTTCGACAGTTTGTCAATGATTACCAGTAGACAATTATACCTGCCTGAAGTGGGCAAACCTTCCACAAAGTCCATGGTGACCGTCTCCCACGGCATGTTGGTGACCGATAACGGCTGGAGAAGCCCTGGGTAGGGGGTACGTTCGGGCTTAGCCTGCTGACAAGTCACACAATGGCACCCAAACTGTTTGATATATCCTCGCATGCCTGCCCAACGAAAAAGCTAGCGAATTCTTCTGTAGGTAACAGAAAAACCAGAGTGGCCACCTACTGGGCTGTCGTGGAAAGCACTGACGACTTTCTAGTGTAAGGAAGGTGCATTGCCAATCCATATACAATTATCCATATGAAGTAACCCGGCCTTTAATGAAAATTTCTTGTCAGCTTCAGAGTCAGTGGCCAAATGTTGCAGTAGTCCAGCACAGAAGGGATCATTCGAGTAGCTATCCAAGATTTCTGTAAGCCAAAGTGGCTGCACTGACGACACGGCCAAGACCTCAGGGAGAGTTTCAGAAGGAGTGTGTGGCCTTCGTGACAATGAGTCAGCTGCGCCATTGTCAGTGCCCTTTTTGTAACAGATAGTATAACTGAGCCCCAAGAGCTTGGTAAGTGCTTTTTGCTGCCACACTGTATGCAACCTTTGTTCAGCCAAGCTACGCTGATCTGTCCGGATAACAAATTCAGATAGTTGTAGATACTGACGCCAATGGTCAACAGCAAGCAGTATAGCTAGGTACTCCTTCTCGTAGAAAGACAAGGTCTGGTTCCTGGGGCCTAAAGCCTTGCTTACATAAGCTAATGGATGTCCATCTTGCATGAGGACTGCTCCAATTCCCACATCACAGGCGTCTGTTTCAATCACAAACTTCTTAGAGAAATCAGGGAGAGCAAGGACAGGTGCTGAAACAAGAGCTTGCTTGAGGGCCTCAAAAGATTGCTGCTCAATGTCTGTCCAGTGAAAGAACACCCCCTTTTTGAGAAGATTTGTGAGGGGCCTACTGATCACCCCAAAAAGTCTACTGAACTTCCTGTAATACCTAGCCAGACCAAGAAATCCTCTGACTTCCTTGACAGAAACAAGAACAGGCCAACTCTGAATAGTTTCAATTTTAGTTGGGTCTATAGCAACCCCCTGCCCGCTGATAATATGCCCCAAGTAATCAACTTGCTATTGTGCAAAGGTACACTTAGACAACTTAACTTGCCATTGTTGTCTCTTGAGGAGCTGCAAAACTTCTTCCAGATGTTGCAAATGCTGAGAATAGGTGATACTAAAGACCAGAATGTCATCAAAGAAAACAAGAACAAACTTCTTCCCTTTATGGCGTTTAAGGACTGGCTTTAGGTCACTATTCATAGCAAACTGAAAGGTATTTGGGGCTCCAGTGAGACCAAAAGACATGACTAGGAACTCATAGTGTCCTGTGTGTGTCTGGAATGCAGTTTTATATTCTTCCCCTGGTGCCATTCTGATTTGGTGGAAGCCAGCCCTAAGGTCCAGTTTAGAGAACCAATGAGACCCAGCCAACTCATCCAAAAGCTCATCTATGACTGGTATAGGGTATTTGCTCTTAGCAGTGATAGCATTCAAGTGTCTGTAGTTAACTACTGGCCTCCAAGTGGTATCCTTCTTTTGTACCATTATCATAGGAGAGGAGAAAGGACTGTTACTATGTCTGATAATTCCATTGTCCAGCATCTCTTGCACTTGTCTCTCCATTTCATTTTTCAGTGCAGGAGCAATTCTGTATGGCCTAAGTGACACGTGGGTAGCACCTGGAACAAGGGGAATAGTGTGATCATATTGCCTTCTGGGAGGTAGGCCAGAGGGAGCTTCAAACACTGAAGCATATTTTTCCAATAAGGCTTGCACCTCAGGTGGTACTTCAGGTGTTGTGCTATCTGCCACAGTAGTTATTGCATACATACTGAACAGTGTACAGATAGAAGGAATGGCATTTTCTCCCAGCAATGTAATTAGAGCACCATCATGCTAGAAAGCAAGCCAATGAGTAGACCAATCCACCTGCATGGGGCTGTGTGCAGCTAACCAGTCAATGCCCAAAATTCCATCATAGGAGCCCAAAGGAAAAATCATGAAGTTACTGACAAACTTATGGCCACCACAAGACCATTTGCCCTGCAAGAGCTGCTTAGAACAGGGAATTAATTTGCCATTTGCAACTCTGACCATGGAAACAGGCATGTCTGACACCCCAGACAATAACTCAGCTACAGCACAGTTCAAGAAAGTGTTGGTGCTACCAGAATCCACCAAAAATGTCAAAGTGCGACCCTGTAACTGAATTTTCATCTTCATTGTCATGGTTGGAGTTTCAGAAGTGTCACCCAGTGCTGCAGCAGACAGCGACATTGCATTGGCTTCAGAAACAGCGTCTGCCTCAGAGTAATCTACAAATTCTGATGGGTGATGTTGCACATAATCCAACATTTCCTGCACAACATGTAGCTGGACCTCTTGTTTACAAACGTGATCCTTGCCCTATCGCTCACCACAAACAAAGCATAACCCCTTGGCTTTCCTATAAGCACGCAGAGCACTCCACTTGTGATCAGTAGCAGTTCTTCTGAAAACCTCTGTTGTTTTCTTATCGTCGACCGACCGAGCAGCAATTGTATTGGTCGATGAGGACTGTGGTGGAGGTGGCAATGGTAACGCAGAGGCTCTACGGCTGGTACTTGCTATGGAAGGACTGACAGAACTCGTGCCCAACTCTTCATCCAAGAGAGCTAACTGATAACCCGTATCCAGATCTGCTGGTTGCTGAATGCCAACAGCCAACCTGATAGCAGGTTTCAATCCCTCCATGAAACGGGTGACGTAATGCACCGTATTGGGAAAATTTTCATAAGCAGAATATTGATCAAAACAACTCAGACAAACGTTCAACATAATCCTCCACAGTTCCAGTCTGAGAGATGTGAAAAAATTTCCGCAGAACAGTCTGATGCAAATTGCGGCCAAACCTGTTTTGGAGCAGCCTGCAGAACTCATCCCAGGTGGTGTTTGGTGTCCGACGACGAACAGACTCCAGCCATCTAGCAGCAGATGCTTCAAACAGGGAAGTGGCCAGAGAAATCCACTGATTCTGTGGTGTGCCCCAAAACCTAAAATAGTCCTCGCAGCGGGATTGCCACAGTTTCGTGTTGGATCCGTCAAAACGGGGCATCTCAATCCGAGGGCCAACACCATATACATTAGCAGAATTCTGCCTCGAATCCAGAGTCACGAAGGGAATGCACTGCAGCACCTGTTCAAGATGCGTACCTCTGATCGGAGGCGGGACGTACGCCCGATGAGCAGGCACCCGATTTTCAACATCAGAACGGTGCGCTTCAAAACTCGACAAATTGTTGCCCGGCGCTCGGGAAGGCATTGCAGGCGTGCCACGCGGATCTGCGGCTGGTGGCGTAGGCGGCGTGGGCTTGTTGAATCCTTGCCTCAGTTCGTCGATGTCGACTCCGATCGAGACCTTGACCTCGTCGATGCGACCGGAGAGGAGGTCGAGCTTGGCGTCGATCTGCGCAATGGCCTTCGCGGTGGAGTCATCGCGCTCGCGGCTGACCTTGTCGAAGTCGGCGCGCAGGAGGTCGTAGATGGCTTTCATCTCCAGCGGGATGCGGTCCATCGTCGCCACACGCAGCTGGTCGGTGAACCGCGTGTGCCAGTGGTGAGTCGGAAGGGCCGACGGATCGAACGGCTCTGATGCCAGATTGTCAACACTACACCTTGCTATTCATCAACCATGGCGGATTACAAGCAATTCGAGCTACAATTGGGGAATCGAGGAAGGGGAACGGAGCCTTCTGAGCTACACGCACGAGCCGTGCCCCGGCTTCTAGCCGTTCTACCAGCCTGGCCTCTACTCACGCACACACACTGGTTTAAGTATCAGTTACAGTGATATGAGCCCATTCAGGCCCAGCAAGCCTAGCGGGCCGCTGAGGCTTGCGACAAGGCCTGGCTGAAGCTTGAACCACGGCCTCCTGCGCCACCTGTTCACTTGGAGGCTCTTGATCGTTGACACAGAGGCGGCCAGGGAAGGAGCGGGGGGCTGCAGCCATGGCCGCAGCAGTGGCAGAGGCGGCAGGCAGCTCAAGGCGCGGCCGTGGCCTCAGCGGCGGCGGAGGCGGGCAGCTCGAGGTGTGGCCGAGGCCATGGTCGCGGCGGTGGAGGTGCGCTGAGGAACGAGGCGCCGACGGCCGGGTCCAGGCGATGGAGACCCCTCCTCGGCTGGATCTCGCCGGATCCAGGGCGAGACGAGGTGATGCGGTGGGACGGCGAGCTCGGAGCTCCGACGGCCGGCTGCGGATGGCGGCAGGGTCGCGGGGTGATGCGAGGCCGCGGTTATGGAAGCGGACCAGCGAGGTGAGGCCCGGCAGCGGAGGCGCGCCGATGAGGCGCGGCCGCGACGACGGGGGCGGGACGGTGAGGCGGCGAGACAACAGAGTCCGAGTCCATCCTCCGTCCATCTCCTCGTCCTGGTCGTTCTTGGTTTGACTATCCACGTCCGTGTCCTCCAGGTCGTGCCCCCTTTTTTTCTTTTTCTTTTTTCAGCCCCTTGCGTGATATTAGGGTGTGTTTGGTTTGAGAATGAAGTGGAATGGAATGTCATGGTTCCATTCCACTAGCACGGGTCGGTTCCATCCTTGTGTTTGGTAGGAGCAATTTCGAAGGATGGAATGGTTACATGTTGGTGTTTGGTTCGAGAGATGGAATGGAATGAAATTGTTCATCTCATTTGATTAGATTGATTCACACTGAATTAGATTTTGATAGAAAACTAATAAATCTAGTAAGCACTTGATTATATCGATTAAGAGGTACATATAGACGCTGCAATACAGGTACACAGGATTAAAGAACGAGAATCTATCATAATCAGAGAGCAGAAAAGATCATATCACGCACCACACACACACACCAACGTCCAGAAAAGATCAGATCAGGCACCACTGCTAGAAACAACTCTCTGTCGACAGCGATGGTCTGCACCATGATGGACGAGTTCGTGAGGCTGCACTTCGAGCGCCTTCAGAAATAACAGATTTGTGAAGAGGCAAAGGAAGGAGGAGCCGCCGCCAGCAGGTGAGGCCGGGAGGCCACCGCCGGCAAGCCACGAGCCACTGTTCCACTCCTCCTTAGCCGCTGCCCGCAGCAAGCAGCTATGGTCACTCAGATGTGTCCGCGACGGGACGGCCGCTCCTCGTTCTTTGCCTCGATGTGTGCGCGACGGGATGGCCGGCTGTGGGGAAGAAAGACGAGCGGGAGGAGAGGCGACGGGGAGGTGAGGGAGAGCCGGTGCTGAGTCAGGGGAGTGTGGCGGCGCTGTGATTTGGAGGGTGCATGCGAGTCGGGGAGGGGGAAGAGACGCAGGTTCCGCTCGTTCCGCTCGATTTGAAGGTATGGCTTGGTTCCGCATATACAGGGAATATTCGTTCGGTGGGAACGGGTTGATTCCATTCCAGAGATGTACCGAACGCCGGAACGAGGCCCAGGTACAGGTCCGACCCATGCCATTCCACTTGATGATGGAAACCAAACACAGCCTTAGTGCAAGCCGGGCACAACCCGACTCGGACTCATACTACTTTTTTTTAAGGCCGGACTCATACTACTAGCTCCAAAGCTAATCAGTAGAATTAACTGACCGGCCGGTGGCAGAACTTTTGAAGAGTTTTGGCGACTCATGATTCTCATCCCATAACGCAAGATAAGTGAACGCGAGTCCCAGGGCGTTGTGGATAGTTTTCTTTTTCTTCGTCCATGACCTTTGCAAGTGACCAATGGATTTGCCGGCTCAGCCCAATTTTGTCCCGGGCCAGGTTATCCGACGAAAGCGGGGCTCGCCGGTTGCGAGCTTCTCTACAGGTCTGTCCACTAACGGGCGCATACCCCCTTCACCACGTTGGGCCGGCTCAGTTTTGACTTTTTTTTTCTGTTTTCTAAACTGCAAAAACGTGCGCCAGAGCTAGGTCTCGAACCCGCGACCAATGTGTTTAGAGTACAACTCCACGACCAACACACCACATCCCTTTATGTGATCGCTTACATGTTTTCCCGTCTTTTACTTCTTCTTCTTCTTTTCCTTTTTTCTTTCTTTTTTCAAATTCGCGAAACTTTTTTCCTTCATGAATTTTTCTGCAAATCGATGAACTTTTTCTTGAATTTTGATGATTTTTTTCAAAAATTTGATGAACATTTTTTAAATCTGACGAACTTTTTCCAATTTTGATGAACTTTTTCCGAATTCGTTGAAATTTTTCCGAATTCGGTGAACTTTTTTTCGAATTCAGTGAACTTTTTCCGAATTCGGTGAACTTTTTTTTGAATTCGTTGAACTTTTTCCGAATTCGGTGAACTTTTTTTTGAATTCTGTGAACTTTTTCATATTCGATAAACGTTTTTCAAAGGACAAGAGTACATACTATAGCAAACCAGTTCATTTTTTCAAAGAAAAACAGTACGTACTGTAGCATTTTTTAGTGAAGAAAAAAAGTGATCGAGAAGGCAGCTTTTTTTTTATCAAGCGACACAGCTAGCGAGCGGCAGAAGCCCACCACGATCGAGCGACAGCAGCCAGCCAGCGAACAGGCAGCGGTAGCCAGCGAGCGTTGCTGGGCCAGGCCCATGCAAGCGACGCAACGGGCGCTGGCTTGGCTAACGGACGCTAAAGGCGCCAGGGAGGAGGTCTCCTTCTCGATCCCTGCAAAAGCTTTTCCTCCAAGAACAAAACACCTCCGTGCGCAAGCCCCACGGTGGGCCCCAACTGTCATCGTTTTGTCACGGCAGATGTCCTCGATAACAAAAGACTTAGTCGTGAGGCCATCGCTTCTAGGTGATTGCTTGAACGGGGTTTTTTGGAATCGAGAGATGCGAGTTTTACGTAGGTTCGGCCCCTCACAGTGGAGGTAAAAGACTACATCCTGCTTGATTGATATTGATGATGACCTCGATTACAAGGGCGGTGTTTTGCAACCTCTATCTCAAGAGCTATTGACTTGTCTTTTTCTAACTTGTCCCTCTTGGAGTGCCTTGCCCCCCTTATATAAGTTGAAGGGGCTGGCTTACACGTAGAGTCCTAGTAGATTAGGACTAGTCTATTTTCTATTACAAGTTGAATCCTATTCCAAGTCTTGCTTTTCTTGCCAGAGAACTTTCCTCTTCTTTGGACGAACCAGCCCAATGATTGTCCCTCATAAGCCGTCCTTCTGTAAGTCGCCTTCTAGACCTTGTCGCTCTCTTCGGCCCATCGGCCAGGACATCATTAAGCCGCCACTTCTTGGCCGGGTCATCCCTTTGACCGGGTCACACCGTGGGGTATATCCTCAACAATACCTGGGGGTTATGTTATGGATGGAGAGGTAGCTAGAGATTTTCTTGCTTGTAATAGAGATGATCTTAAGAAATTACTATGCAAGTTGAAAGAAAAACCGGGCTCGGCCGGACAGAGGTCATCACCGGGCCCACAATCGCGTCACGACCAGAAGCTTTGCAGACGAAGACCACCTTTAGTCAGGATAGGGTGTACTCTTGTCCCCCTTCAAATTGGCCGCTATGGTATCCCGTCCCGCCTAAGCTATGAGGGAAGAGGGCCAAGGCCACTATAAAGATAGGCTAGTTTCCACCATAGAAAGGATCGGCCCGAAGAGAGAACCCTTCCACCATTGAGCTCTCCTGAGGCAGCTCCTCCTTGTACTAGTTCATACTCATCCTCCTCGCGAGGCAATCCACCACAAAGTAGGAGTAGGGTTTTACACCGCAAGGTGGCCCGAACCTGGGTAAACCACCGTGTCCACTTCTACTTCCCTCTCGCTCGTGCACGACGGAGCTCGGCCATGGGGTGCTGACCATCTGAGCCGAGGCGGGGTAGGATCCTTCGCACACGCCCCAGAGTTTGAACCTTGTTTGGGTCCGCGAAACCCCAGACTCCGACATTTGGCGCACCAGGTAGGGACGTGTCGAAGCCTTCTCCTCATCGTTGGCCTCGCTCATTCCTCGCTCCGCCACCCTCATGGCAGATGCTCGCCATGTCTGTGCCGAGCGCCGAGCCACCCGCGTCGCTCAGACGGCGCCGGTGGGCTGCGGTGCTCCTCGTCGCTCCACTTCTCCGGTAGCCAACGCCGCCACCGACCCGGCCGCCCATGAGCAGCAGGATTCTTCGCTGCCTCCCTCCGTGCCGCGTGATGGTCGCACTACCACGCCTTCCCTCACTCCCGCCACGGCGTCGTCCTCCCACGTTCGTCGCGGGCCGGCGAACTCGTAGGCCGCGCTGCTCATGGTGCGAGAGCTGCTGCGCTACCGCCCCGCCAATGAGGGCTATGACGCCTGGCTGGGCCGCATCACCGAGCTCGTCAACTCCACCGGCGAGGCCCCGACGCCTTCCCACTCGCTTCGCCCCGCGCCATCTCGTGCGGGCGATGTGGCCCATGGCGCGCCTCCCCCTCAGTGCAGCACCAACATCAAACCAAGGTGTGACGCGCATCCCCGTGACCCGCCGCATGAGGCGCCGGCCCCGGCCTGGGATGAGGCCAGCTGCCAGGTTGTGTAGCAACCGCAGTACAACACGCGTGCGCTGCCAGCACCATCACGCCAGCACCAAGACCGAGCTACTCTGGAGGCTGCCGCACATGGGCGTCTGGGCCGGGCCCCTCTCGCATGGGCCGCACCTGTGAGCGTCGCGGGCTCCCGAGCCTTCACTCGTGAGCTGCACCGTGTTGTCTGGCCGGTCAAGTTCAAGCCAGATCTGCTCCCGCGCTACGACGGCATCCCCGACCCTGCAGAGTTCCTCCAGCTCTACTCGCTAAGCATCGAGGCGGCAAACGGCGATGACAAGGTCAAGGCGAACTGGTTCCCCATGGCCCTCAAGGATGGCACGCGCTCCTGGCTCATGCACCTCCTGGAGGGATCCATCTCCTCATGGGACGAGCTGCGCGAGCGGTTCATCGCCAACTTCCAAGGGACCCGCGACCGCGCCCTCACTATCAACGACCTGCGGCGCGTGAAGTAGCAGCCGGGCGAGACCCTCTGGAAGTACATGCAATGCTTCACCCAAGTCTGCCTCAAGATCCCGAAGGCATCAGACGAGGCCATCATCTCTGCATTCACCGAAGGCGTCACGGACATCAGGATGAGCGAGGAGCTCGCCATCAACAACGACCTATGTTCAGCATTGGAGCTGTTCAATCTGGCCGACAAGTGTGCCAAGGCTGAAGTAGGCCGCCTCTCCCTCCTCAAGCACCCTAACGTCGACCCTGAAGACAAGAAGTCCAAGGCCAAGGAAGTGAAGCGCAAGGGCTCCACCGTGCTGGCAGCAGAGCCTGAGCTGAAGCGCGGCCGCGAACGCAACGGCCCCCCCAAGGATGCTCGCCCGTTCTGCGTCCTCCACGACATGCACACCCACGACACCAAGGACTGTCAGGAGCTCAGGGTGCTCAGGGACGAGCGTCTGGGCCGCTGCCTAGAGCACAACGACCGTGGCTTCAACCATGGAGGAGGCCGCGGTGGAGGTCGTTGGGAGAACCGCAACCCTCGTCAGGGCTGGCGTGACCAGCCTCGCGACGGTGCCTGGCGCGATCAGCCTTGCCAGGCCCATCCTAAGGGCAACGCTGGCCTTCCGCCCTTGCCTCTGCCACCCAAGAGAAACGATGACAAACTGCAAGACGAAGGGGCTGGGGGCTACCAAGAGCCTCGCGCGGTTGCCTGCATCCTCGGCGGAGCTCAGGCACCTGCCTCAAATCGCATCTTCACGCAATTCTCTCACGAGGTGAGTGAAACCCTCCCGAAGTTTGAAGCTACGCGCCCCCTCAAGTGGTCACAGTACGCCATTACGTTCGACTCCAAGGGCCGCCTCAAGTGCTCAGCTATCGCTGGTGCGCTCCCCATGCTGTGCACGCCCAGCATCAGCAACGTCTCGGTCACCAAGACCCTCATTGATGGCAGTGCTGGCCTCAACGTCCTTTCCATGGAGACTTTCGAGATGCTTCAAGTGCCTTATGACCAACTCATGCCCACCAAGCCATTCTCTGGAGTGACTGACGGCTCCACCACTACCTTGGGGCAGGTGCGCCTCCCCGTCACCTTCGGCAAGCGCGACAACTAACACACTGAGCTCATCGACTTCGACGTTGCTCACATCAGCCTCCCGTACAACGCCATCCTGGGATACCCTGCTCTCGCCAAGTTCATTGCGGCTACCCATCATGGCTACAACGTCCTCAAGATGCCAGGGTGCAGCGGCGTCATCACTGTCGCCTATGACAAGAAGGACGCGGTCTGCTCCCTTGAGCATGCCTACCGGGCTGCGGCGGCTGAGAACTCGGATAGCGAGGGTGACGCCACATCCCCTGAGGCTGCCCCCGCAAAGAAGAAGTAGCTCCTCCCCAAGAGCCGTCCGGAGGCCAAGAAGCCCGCCGGCGATGCCTCAGGCTCCGCGCCTGCCGTCGGGGTGCCTCTCGCTCCCGCATAGGAAGGCGCGCCCGGCGACTCCCCCAGGACGGGCTCACACTACTGCAGGATGCTGCTAATGCGACACTACGATCAGTGACCCTTTGACGAAACTGTGTGCGATGCATTAATCGCAAACAGTGATGTAAAAAAAGGTCAAAAAAGATGCAAAATGTTTGTGATGAAGGATTCATCAAACACGGTTCAGATTTTAGTTGCATGTGCAATGCGGGGCATACGGTTTAGTTCAATGAACTATTTGCGATGAGGAAGAAGAACAGAAATGGGCAGCCAGATGAAAGCGTGTATGATATACGGCATACAGTTCACTCGGATTAACTGTTTGTGATGAGGCGGAACAATAGAAACGGGCAGCCAGATGAAGGTGTGTGCGATTGAGGGAATACGCTTCAGAAGGATTAACTATTTGCGATTAGGCAACACAATAGAAACGGTCAGCCAGATCAAAGTGTCTGCGATTGACGGCATACACTTCACACGGATGAACTGTTTGCGATTAGCCACAATAAACAGAAACAGTTAGACAGATCAACGTGTGTGCGCTATATAGGCACACATTCTAATTAAAAGAAGCGTGCACGATGGTAATAACGAGCGCGCACGGTTGTTGGAACAAGATGTGTGCTGACATTGCCTATTGCGGTGCACCCTATGGTGCAAACGCCACGTACGCGACCGAGAAAGCGTGCCCACGTTACACCGTCCGGGAATAGTGCCGCACTTAGAAATTAAAGAGCCTGCGTCCCGTCACATTCCAAATTACTACCATGCTATATTTAATTGCAAACCTGTTCACACCGATCAAAACCTAAACGGTTTCCCACTTAGGAGCGTATTAGTGCTCGGTTATAAATACTACTACTCCAAGATGACTGCACATTCCTCCTTAACTCCTCATCCACAAAAACAAACAAGTCATTCATCATCGTTCCCTTGCGTCAGCCATGGCCAGCGTGAGTTCTGGGTCGAGAGATTACCACCAGGGAGAGGCGAGCATGGAAGCGGAAGCACGAGAGATGTCCCGCCTCGCCGCGAAAGCAGCCGACATGTCCCGCCGCGCGGCCGTAGCAGCACAGAGGTCCCACCGCGCCGCCGAAGCAGCACGGAGGTCCCGCCGCACCGTCGATGCAGCAGACTGGTCCGGCCATGCCGCGGAAGCAGCAGAGGTGTCCCGCCGCACCGCGAATGCAGCAAAGATGTCCTCCCGCGCCGCAGCGGCCTGGGAAAATGTCTTGCGGGCAGGCGAGGACTCTTACAGGCGCATGAATGCGATCGTCCATAGCTAGATGGATTAGATCTCCGGCTAGGCGAGGTTGCAGGACGACATGAACTCCTCATTTAAACAGGCTACCGGCGTCATCCGGCAACTAAGTGAGGGCAATGCGAAGCTCCGGGCCGAGCGCGACCTGTCGAGGGCGAAGATCGTCGGAAGTGTGGAGTAGCAGGAGGAGACCACTGCCTTGTTGAAGAGGACCGGCGTCATCGTAAAGAAACTTATGGACGAGAATGACATGCTCCGCATCGAGCGCCAAAGGCTGGTGGAGGAATCTGTGGATGCTCTCAAGTAGTGTCCTGAGGACACGAAAGAGCTCATCGCCACTCGCCGCAGAGACTAGTTCCCGCGGCCTGCAGCAACGCATGAAGAAAGTAGAGATCAGCGAGCCAGATCGTTGTCTTCCTTCTTCTTTTGCCTTCGTGTATTTCGGGCGTTGCCGCATGTGGCTATTTTAATTATCTTCCTAAATATGTAAGACAATTATTATCCACTGTCATCGTCCTAATATTCATTAGTCTTGCTATGAGTCGTAGTCGATGCTATATAGGTCCGTCGGATCTTACATCAAGATCCGTGCAAAACTTTCTTTTCAGATTTTCTTTTTTCTCTCTTAAATCGCCGTCGAGTGAGACATAGCCACGGCATGAAACAGGGGCTCAGGCACCATTAATGGAGACGTTGGGAGGGAGGTGGGCGGCGAATAGAGGTCAAAGGGCTCTCCTCCCGATGAGCATGCGCAGGGGTCTGATCGCACGCCTCTCGTACTCAAATAGCTACCCCGCATGGCACCTCCTAGCCAATAAAAAAAGGGGACGCATGGCGGCACGTAAATGGTAAGTAGAACGCCCACGGTTTCAATAATACTTGTGTTTCCGATTTGTAACGTGACAACACTTGTTCCAAAATGACTTTATTGATTGTTAATGTGTGCGCCTTCGCAAATCGGACAAAAAATTTACCACAGCATGTTGGTGCCATGTCATGACACCATGCCAAGTTTCATGATTTTCAGGCGAGTTTTGGATTTACGGGAATTTTAAAACCAAGTTTCTCGATTTTTCCGATCAAGCCAAGACGCCCAGATGTTTGAATTCCATTCCCACTTCTTCCATGGGACCTAGAAGTTCGCCCAAGTACACATAAATGATTTTCCAACTAACTTTTGCGCACTGGAGCATGCGCTTGTACTTCAAATTTGAATTATGTGCATTAAATGCCTGGAAAATCAATTAATGTATAAAAAGGCCAAACAAACCCGGAATAATTTCAAAATTTAGCACGAAACTCCTATTTGGTCTAAGCTGCCAGTGTAAAAAATTAAGGCGGGAGAAGGCAGTGTATGTCGTTTCGCACACAGAAGTGACACATTCCCTCTCGGAACCACGAGCCTTCTTGAGAGAAGCTCTGGTTTGCAAGAAGCTTATACCAAAGCTTGTCCCAATTCAGCCAAAAAAATTACCACAACATGTTCGTGCCATGTCATGACACCATGCCAAGTTTCATGATTTTCAGGCGTGTTTTGGATTTACAAGAATTAAAAAACCAAGTTTCTCAATATTTTTGTCCGAGTCATGACGCCCAGATGTTTGAATTCCATTCCCATTTCTTCCATGGGACCTACAAATTCACCCAAGGATACACATGTGATTTTTCAACCAACTTTGCTGCACTGGAGCATGTGCTTGTAGTTCAAATTTGAATTATGCACATTAAATTCCCAAAAATTCAACGTGGGTGCTACATACCAGCGCCACGCGCGAGCCACACACGCATCTCACGAGGCCCGATGTTTGGAAGTGGTGTCTCAGGAGGCCCTGGACCCTTGCGAGCTCCCCGAGCCTCGCATGCCTCTCAAGCCTTCCGGCTCGTCAGGAGCGAGCCTCCCCGACATGCTTCATCTACTACCTCGACACCTCTGTGGCATCATTGCCAGGTGACTTTTTGGTTGGTTCAATTGAGGGTGCCCCACGGGCTGCACTATCCTCACGCTGCTGGGCCCATCCCGGCGGCTGCATCCTTTTGCTCGTGCACCCCAAACCAGTTACACTTTAGTGAGCTACTATGGCTGTTAACCGTACGTTTGATGTCACGCCACTTCTGGAGTCGCCACCCGGCGGGCTTCACGCGTTGCATGCTCTCCTCCCGAACGTCCCATGAGAGGGGGCTACTGGCACGATGCCTGTGCTCGGGTCTGTCCCTGCAGTGTTGATAAATCTAAGCGACTGAGCTCTGGCTCGCGGGCCGGCCCCATGCATGTCACCTCACCAGGTCCTTAGTGCCTTGTCTTCTGACAGAACAATCATGAGCAGATCTGTGAACACGCGCCATCCTCCGTATTTTGTGATCTGTCAGTGCGTAGGAACTTCGAGAGACAGGCATCCGAATGGCCCGTTGGCAACACCCTGCCACTTCAGGAGGGTCTGCCTCGAACAGGCAGCGGCTTAATCCGCAAAAGGCTAAGTAAAATCATTTTGTTTGCCTTAACTGCCGGCCAAAGTCCTTTTCCTTGCAACCCCGCGAGGCAAACCGGTCCTTTCCGCGTGAGCCGCTTGCACATTAAAAGGGGGGCTCTTGAACATCGCGCCTCAGGAGCTCTTGCTGGCCCTCGAGCCCTCACCCCCTGGCCTTGTTCCAGGCATCACGACCTGACATACCAGCGACGGCTGAGCTCCGCTCGAGAGCCGGGTCCTGAGGACGTAGAGCACCATGGTGAGCAAGGAGATGGGGGCTAAGCCTCGCGAGGGAATACAGGAAGAGGGGTGCAGCCCAGCTGCCCAGGCATTGCTTGAAATATAATGGACGTCAATCTTTTCACGCACCCCTAGCGGGACTTGTGTTGACTTAGTGCAGAACAGGAAGCATACAAAGGATTAGGGCTTCGGGCAAGCACGCCCTCATGACGCAGGAGTCCCTCACGGGCCACGAGCATCTCAAGCTAAGTCGCCTCATTCACGCCAGGCGTGAGCCTTACTATTAATGCCTTACCGTCACTCTCGCAATCTCGTCCGGGCAAAGAACCCCTCTTTTTCTTCTCTCTCGGAAGCCGCTTGCGCGTCAAGGGGGACCTCATGAGCATCGCGCCTCAGGAGCTCCTACCGGACCTCAGGTCACTCACCTCCTGGCCTTGCACACGGCATCGCGACCTGGCATACCAGCGACAGCAGAAGCTTACCTGGGGACTGGGTCCCAGAGACGCAGAGCGCTAAGCTGTCGTGAAGAAAAAAAATGGGGACCCAAGCCCAAACGAGAGATGCCAACATGGTTTGAAAACATGAAATGGAAACGTTAAGATAAAGGCGCAAGCGCCACAATTCCTTACACGGCCCCACGGGGCCCTTCATAATTTCGGTGCAGGATATAAAGAAACAAAAGAAAAGGCCTCCCGAGGGCCACAGCTCCTGAGGCCCCGACTCCGGCGTCGCCAGTGTTTAGTCGGAGTCCTCCTCCTCCTTGACGCGGCGACGCGGCAGCTCGTCGTAGTCGTCGTCGCTTGAACTCCCCTCGAAGGAAGTGCCTCCACTGCTAGAGGCGACACGGCCATCGCTAAGGGCAAGTTCGCCGCCGAGGACGTCGCCGCCGCAATGGCCATCATTGTCTGAGAGGTGGTTGCCGCCACTGCTGTCATTCTCCGGGCAGCATCCCAGATGTTCGCCGTCTTCCCCGAAGATCCTGACAAAGAGCGTCGTCGCCCCGTCGTACTTGAAGTGGAGGGTGTGCCTCCACTTCAGGCCGCGGGCGCGAGCGAATGACTGCCACCCGCGGGTCAGGTACACGTAGCTGGAGGGGGTGACCTCGGCCTCCGCCCATGAGGACCTGTTGCAGCAGCCGTCAGGCTGTAGCCACAGCCCGACGGGTCCTCCTGCCGGTAGCTCCTCCGCAAAGGAGAGCGGAAGCTGGATCCAGGTGCAGGGTGGACTCTCCATCCACACTACAAACTCGTGGGCCATGTCGTCTGAATGGACCTGTAGGTGAGGTGGCCGGGCGGCCACCGCGCGCCTCCCTCCATGGCCATGGCCACCGCGACTCCCGTGGCCGCTTCCGCGGAAGAGGTTATTCCCGCGGCTGTCGGAGCCGGTGCGGACCCCCAATGGAGCACGCTCGCGCCCCCGAGGAGCATCCACGGGCGGTACGGTGGACTTGCAGGGACGGCCGCGCCCCTTCTTTGGTGGCGGCAGCTCCGGATCTTCCCGTGGTGCCTTGCCCTTCTCCTCGGCATTGAACCTCCTCACTGGCGCCATGGTTGCTGTCGCAAGGGTTGGAGGTGAATGGGTGAGAAGACAGAGATGGGTTGGGGGCCCTGATACGTCCATTTTGCATCATGTTTTCCTACTATTATTTATGATGTTTTTATGCATAATAATGCTTTTTGGAGTAATTCTAATGCCTTTTCTCTCATAATATGCAAGGTTCACACAAAGAGGGAGAATTCCGGCAGCTGGAAATCTGGACCTAAAAAAGCTACATCAGGCTACCTATTCTTCACAACTCCAAATGAGCTGAAACTTCACGAGGAATTTTTATGGAATAAATAAGAATTATTGGAGCAAATAACTACCAGAGGGGGCCCACCAAGTGGGCACAACCCACCTGGGCGCGCCAGGGAGCCCAGGCACGCCCTGGTGGGTTGTGCCCTCCTCGGCCCACCTCCGATGCCCCTCTTCTGGTATATAAGTCATTTTGACCTAGCAAAAATAAGGAGAGGACTTTCGGGACGAAGCGCCGCCGTCACGAGGTGGAACTTGGGCAGGAGCACTTTTGCCCTCCGACGGAGCTATTCCGCCGGGGGAACTTCCCTCCCGGAGGGGGAAATCATCTTCATCACCAACAACTCTCCCATCTTGGGGAGGGCAATCTCCATCAACATGTTCAACAGCACCATCTCCTCTGAAACCCTAGTTCATCTCTTGTGTTCAATCTTTGTACTGGAACTATAGATTGGTACTTGTGGGTGACTAGTAGTGTTGATTACATCTTGTAGTTGATTACTATATGGTTTATTGATGGAAGATTATATATTCAGATCCATTATGCTATTTAATACCCCTCTGATCTTGAGCATGATTATCATTAGTGAGTAGTTACTTTTGTTCTTGAGGTCACGGGAGAAATCTTGTTGGAAGTAATGATGTGAACTTGATATGTGTTCGATATTTTGATGATATGTATGTTGTGATTCCCTTAGTGGTGTCATGTGAACGTCGACTACATAACACTTCACCATATTTGGGCCTAAGGGAATGCATTGTGGAGTAGTTATTAGATGATGGGTTGCGAGATTGACAGAAGATTAAACCCTAGTTTATGCGCTATTCCGTAAGGGACTAATTTGGATCCAAAAGTTTAATGCTATGGTTAGATTTACTCTTAATACTTTTCTCGTAGTTGCGGATGCTTGCGAGGGGGTTAATCATAAGTAGGAGGTTTTTTCAAGTAAGAACAGCACCTAAGCACCGGCCCACCACATATCAAATTATCAAAGTAGCGAACACAAATCAAACCAACATGATGAAAGTGACTAGATGAAATTCCCGTGTACCCTAAAGAATGCTTTGCTTATCATAAGAGACCGTTTTGGCCTGTCCTTTGCCGCAAAAGGATTGGGCTACCTTGCTACACTTTTGCTACCATTACCGTTACTTGCTCGTTACAAATTATCTTGCTACCAAACTACTCGTTACTTATAATTTCAGTGCTTGCAGACATTACCTTGCTGAAAACCGCTTGTCATTTCCTTCTGCTCCTCGTTGGGTTCGACACTCTTACTTATCAAAAGGACTATGATTGATCCCCTATACTTGTGGGTCATCAAGGCTCTTTTCTGGTGCCGTTGCCGGGGAGTGAAGCGCTCTTGGTAAGTGGAAATCGGTAAGGAAAAATTATTACTATGGAAAACAATCCTTTGAGGGGTTTGTTCGGGGTATCTTCACCTCGACCGGAACCACAATTAGTTACCCCTCAACCTACTGCACCTACTGAAAATATTGGTTATGAAATTACTTCGGGTATGATAGAACAACTGCTAGCTAATCCTTATGCAGGAGATGGAACTGAACATCCTGATATGCACTTGATATATGTGGATGAAATTTGTGGATTATTTAAGCTTGCAGGTTTACCCGGAGATGAAGCTAAGAAGAAGGTTTTCCCTTTATTTTTGAAGGGAAAAGCATTAGCATGGTATAGGCTATGCGATGATATTGGATCTTGGAATTGGAATCGATTGAAATTGGAATTTCACCAAAAAAATTATCCTATGCATCTAGTTCATCGTGATCAGAATTATATATATAATTTTTGGCCTCGTGAAGGAGAAAGTATCGCTCTAGCTTGGGGGAGGCTTAAGTCAATGTTATATTCATGCCCTAATCATGAGCTCTCAAGAGAAATTATTACTCAGAATTTTTATGCTCGGCTTTCTCATGATGATCGATCCATGCTTGATACTTCTTGTACTGGTTCCTTTATGAAGAAGACTATTGACTTCCAGTGGGATCTTTTAGAAAGAATTAAATGCAACTCTAAAGATTGGGAACTCGACGAAGGTAAAGAGTCAGGTATTAAGCTTAAGTATGATTGTGTTAAATCTTTTATGAATACCAATGCTTTTCAAAAGTTTAGCACTAAATATGGACTTGACTATGAGATAGTAGCCTCCTTTTGTGAATCATTTGCTACTCATGTTGATCTCCCTAAGGAGAAGTGGTTCAAATATCACCCACCTATTAAAGAAGAAATTAAAGAACCAGTAATAGCTAAAGATGAAACTATTATTTACAATGTTGATCCAGTTGTGCCTGCTGCTTATATTGAAAACCCACCTTTCCCTGTTAGGATAAAGGAACATGCTAAAGTCTCAACTGTGGTCAACAAAAGTTATATTAGAACTTCCAAACCTGCTGAACAAATCAAAGTAGAACATAGTGTTGCTATGGTTAAAGATCTCTTGGTCGAAAATATAGATGGGCATGTTATTTACTTCTGTGATGAAGCTGCTAGAATTGCCAAACCCGATGAAAAAGATAAACATAGACCCATTGTTGGCATGCCTGTTGTCTCAGTTAAAATAGGAGATCACTGTTATCATGGTTTATGCGACATAGGTGCTAGCGTGAGTGCTATTCCTTTTACCTTATATCAAGAAATTATGAATGATATAGCACCCGCTGAAAATAGAAGACATAGATGTTACTATTAAACTTGCTAATAGGGACACCATCACACCACTTGGGATTGTAAGAGATGTTGAAGTCTTGTGTGGGAAAATAAAATATCCTACTGATTTTCTTGTTCTTGGTTCCCCACAAGATGACTTTTGTCCCATTATCTTTGGTAGACCTTTCTTGAACACCGTTAATGCTAAAATAGATTGCGAGAAACAAACTGTCGGTGTTAGTTTTGGTGATGAGTCTCATGAGTTTAATTTTTCCAAGTTCAGTAGAAAACATCATAATAAAGAGTTATCTAGTAAGGATGAAATAATTGGTCTTGCTTCTATTGCTGTGCCTCCTACCGATCCACTAGAACAATATTTGCTAGACCATGAAAATGATATGCATCTGCATGAAAGAAATGAAATAGATAAGATTTTCTTTGAACAACGTCCTCTGCTTAAACACAATTTGCTTATTGAAACTCTAGGAGGTCCTCCTCCAGCTAAAGGTGATCCTGTGTTTGAGTTAAAACAATTGCCAGACACTTTGAAATATGCTTATCTTGATGAGAAAAAGATTTATCCTGTTATTATTAGTGCTAACCTTTCAGAACATGAAGAAGAAAGATTATTGAAGGTTTTGAAGAAGCATCGAGCTGCCATTGGCTATACTCTTAATGATTTAAAGGGCATTAGTCCCACTCTTTGTCAACATACAATTAATATGGAGTCTGATGCTAAACCCGTTGTTGATCACCAACGACGTTTAAATCCTAAAATGAAAGAAGTGGTAAGAACAGAAATACTGAAGCTTCTGGAAGCAGGTAAAATCTATCCTATAGCTGATAGTAGATGGGTAAGTCCCGTTCATTGTGTCCCTAATAAGGGAGGTATTACCGTTGTTCCTAATGATAAGAATGAACTTATTCCACAAAGAATTGTCACTGACTACAGAATGGTAATTGATTTTAGAAAACTAAATAAAGCTACTAGAAAAGATCATTACCCTGTGCCTTTTATTGATCAAATGTTAGAAAGACTATCAAAGCACACACACTTTTGCTTTCTTGATGGATATTCTGGTTTTTCTCAAATACCTGTCTCGCAACCTGATCAAGAGAAAACCACCTTTACTTGCCCTTTTGTAACTTATGCTTATAGACGTATGCCTTTTGGTTTATGCAATGCACCTGCCAACTTTCAAAGATGTATGACTGCTATATTCTTTCATTTTTGTGAAAAGATTGTTGAGGTTTTCATGGATGATTTTTCCGTTTATGGAACTTCTTTTGATGATTGCTTGAGCAACCTTGATCGAGTTTTGAAGAGATGTGAGCAAACTAATCTCATCTTGAATTGGGAGAAGTGCCACTTTATGGTTAATGAAGGTATTGTCTTGGGACATAAAATTTCTGAACGAGGTATTGAGGTGGATAAATCTAAAGTTGATGCTATTGAGAAAATGCCATGCCCTAAAGATATCAAAGGTATTCATAGTTTCCTCGGTCATGCTGGTTTCTATAGGAGGTTTATTAAAGACTTCTCTAAAATTTTGAGGCCTCTTACAAATCTTTTACAAAAGGATGTTCCATTTGTTTTTGATGATGATTGTGTAGAAACCTTTGAAACACTGAAGAAAGCCTTTATTTCTGCACCTATTGTTCAACCACCTGATTGGAACTTGCCTTTTGAAATTATGTGTGGTGCTAGTGATTATGCTGTTGGTGCTATTCTAGGACAAAGAGTTGAGAAGAAATTAAATGTTATCCATTATGCTAGTAAAACTCTAGACAGTGCCCAACGCAATTATGCTACTACTGAAAAAGAATTATTAGCAGTGGTGTTTGCTTGTGATAAATTTAGATCTTACATTGTTGATTCTAAAGTGACTATTCACACTGATCATGCTGCTATAAAATATCTTATGGAAAAGAAAGATGCTAAACCTAGCTTATTAGGTGGGTTCTTTTGCTACAAAATTTGACTTACATATCATTGATAGAAAAGGAGCTGAGAACCCCGTAGCTGATAACTTGTCTAGGCTAGAAAATATTCTTGATGACCCACAACCTATTAATGATAGTTTTCCTGATGAACAATTAGCTGCAATAAATGTTTCTCATAACACTCCTTGGTTTGCTGACTATGCTAATTATATTGTTCCTAAATATATACCACCTAGCTTCACATACCAACAAAAGAAAAAATTCTTCTATGA
Organism: Thinopyrum elongatum; assembly: GCA_011799875.1. Lineage (NCBI taxonomy): Eukaryota > Viridiplantae > Streptophyta > Magnoliopsida > Poales > Poaceae > Thinopyrum > Thinopyrum elongatum. Next base: position 84,170,312 of record CM022301.1, read on the forward strand.
TTTAAGACATTACTTTTGGGATGTCCCACATCTTTATAAAGAAGGAGTAGATGGTATTATTAGATGTTGTGTACCTGAGCATGAACAGGAACAAATCCTACAGAAATGTCACTCCGAAGCTTATGGAGGACATCATGCGGGAGATAGAACTGCTCACAAGGTATTGCAATCTGGTTTTTATTGGCCTACTCTCTTCAAGGATGCCCATAAGTTTATTTTATCTTGTGATGAATGTCAAAGAATTGGTAATGTTGGTAAGCGTCAGGAAATGCCTATGAATTATTCTCTTGCTGTTGAACCATTTGATGTTTGGGGATTTGATTACATGGGACCTTTTCCTTCCTCTAATGGGTATACACATATTTTGGTTGCTGTTGATTATGTTACTAAGTGGGTAGAAGCTATTCCAACTAGTAGTGATGATCACAACACCTCTATTAAAATGCTTAAGGAAGTTATTTTCCCAAGGTTTGGAGTCCCTAGATATTTAATGACTGATGGTGGTTCACACTTTATTCATGGTGCTTTCCGTAAAATGCTTGCTAAGTATGATGTTAACCATAGAATTGCATCACCTTATCATCCTCAGTCTAATGGTCAAGTTGAACTTAGCAATAGAGAAATAAAATTAATAATACAAAAAATTGTCAATAGGTCCTGAAAGAATTGGTCTAAGAAGTTAGATGATGCACTTTGGGCTTATAGAACAGCATATAAAAATCCTATGGGTATGTCTCCTTATAAAATGGTTTATGGAAAAGCTTGTCATTTGCCTCTTGAGTTAGAACATAAAGCATATTGGGAAATTAAAGAACTCAACTATGATTTCAAACTTGCCGGAGAAAAGAGGTTATTTGATATTAGCTCACTAGATGAATGGAGAACCCAAGCCTATGAAAATGCCAAGTTATTTAAAGAAAAAGTTAAAAGATGGCATGACAAAAGAATCCAAAAGCGTGAGTTCAAAGTTGGAGAATATGTTCTTTTGTACAACTCTCATTTCAGATTCTTTGCAGGAAAACTCCTCTCCAAATGGGAAGGACCCTATGTTATCGAGGAGGTTTATCGATCTGGAGCCATCAAAATAATTAATGCCGAAGGTACTAACCCGATGGTTGTCAATGGGCAAAGAATAAAACATTATATCTCAGGTATGCCCATTAATGTTGAAAGCAATATTATCCAAACTATGACACCGGAAGAACACATAAAGAAAACCTTCCGGAACACTCCAGAATCATGAAAAAAAGGAGGTACATGATACGGTAAGTAAACGGACTCCGAAAAATCTGCAAAAATATTTTCTGTCCATTTTGGAATATAACAAAAATTAGGAAAATAAGAAACAACCAGGAAGGCACCCCGGGTGGGCACAAGACACCAGGGCACGCCTGGCTTGCCAGGTGCGCCCAGGTGGGTTATGCCCACCTCGGGTACCTTCCAGACTCTGTTTTTCTTCTGTTTTCTTATTTCCCAAGAAAAAAAATCTTTATATACCCCTCAAACCTATTGACCACCGTATCACGGAGAAATCTTCTATTTTCTATTCTCGCTGTTTTCCTGACAGATCTGAAAATATGTCATCCCGAGACTCGGAGGGTGAGAGCTATGTTGCTGATTATATTGCAAACCCCAAGGTTTATGGGGATGTGGAACACTAAAGCTGGACTTCGGAGGAAGAAGAAGAATATGACCCTAAAAGGGAGGAGGAGACAAGATCAGACGAAGCTGAAGTTCCATTGCCTCAACCTGGGGACATGCACGTGGAATTCAAGAAATCAAGTCTCCCCAGCAAAGCGAAGAAACCTAAGGTCCAGTTTATCCCTTTTCGTCTCTTGCAGGAAAACAAGCAAGAATTATGCAAAAGGATAGTAGAGCTCGAGCAGGAGATCGGTGATCTAAAGGAGGAAAATTCTGTCCTCAAGCGTAAGCTAAGGAAGGCAGACAAACCCTCTACTTCATCACCACCACCTCCTTCTTCATCAACAAAAGAAAATTGAGTAATCGGGTATGGGCACTCCCCTTGGCTTGTGCCAAGCTTGGGGGAGGTGCCCCGGTATCGTATCACCTCCACTATCTTTTGCCTTTACTTATCTTAGTTCGATCCATAGTTATCTTTTGCTTTAGATGAATAAAAGTTTAGTTCGATCATTTCTTTTCGAGTGTTTGCTTGGTGATCTATCTTTGTAATCGTGTGCGAGATATATAATAAAGTTTAGTTTGAGTTTTGTTTTCTTTACTTTCATGTTCAATAAAAAGAAAGAAAATAAATGAAAAAGATCATATGCTAATCTTATGGTAAGTAATGACATCACATAAGGAAGAGTATAAGTAGAAAATTTTATTGGAGATTGACAAACATAGCATTAGTCAATGATGCAATTCATGAAAGAATTAATAAGGGAAGAGAAGATTCACATGCAAATATACTATCTTGGACATCTTTTGTGATCGTGAGCCCCCATCAAAATATTATATGCCAAAATTGTTGACGTTGGACAAGGAAGACAACGTAATGATTTATGTTTGTTCATATTCACATAGAAGTTATATTGTCATAGATCCTTTAACATGTGGTGCTTGCCCCCCATCTTGCTAGCCAAAAATTCCGCACTAAGTAGAGATACTACTTGTGCATCCAAAACCCTTTAAACCCAAATCTTATTTTGAGAGTCCACCATACCTACCTATGGATAGAGTAAGATCCTTCAAGTAAGTTGTCATCGGTGCAAAAAGGCAATAAAAATTGCTTCTAAAAGTGTTGGATCATTTAGTGTAAGAGAAAATTGAGCATTGTACAAACTTGTGATGGCAAAGAATAAAAGCGATGGACTGCATAATAAAGGTTGCTATCATAAGGGGCAATATAACGTGATGTTCTTTTGCATTAAGGGATTGCGCATACAAACAAATAAGTGCATGGCAACCTCTGCTTCCCTCTGCGAAGGGCCTATCTTTTACTTTTATGTATTTACTTTTATGCAAGAGTCAAAGTTCTTCTCTCTATTCCTTTTTATTTTGTCTTTTGGCAAGCATCAGTTGGATATGAGTAGCATGAGTCATTATTGTTGACATCACCCTCGAGGTGAGTATGTTGGGAGGCGAAACTATAAGCCCCTATCTTTCTATGTGCCCGGTTGAAACGTTTTGCTCATGTGTATGCGGTGAGTGTTAGCAATCATAGAATACTATATGATGGTTGAGTATGTGGAATTGCCAAAAAAAAGGCTCCGATACGTGTCCCTTCCTGAAAAGATGATGAATTGTAGTTGTAAAGTTGACTGAGAACAGAGTTTGTTGGTTTTCAATAGAGTTTATGCTTTATACTTCGATGTTGTGATGAATTGTTACTTGTTCATGAGAAGTTATATGATAAAAGTTCTATGATAAAGTTTTATATTAAAGTTTGTTGCTGTTATAATAATATACATGATGCTTCTATGTCCGTATTTTGTTTTTATCGACACCTCTCTCTCTAATCATGTGGACATGTTTTTCGATTTCGGTTTTTACTTGAGGACAAGTGAGGTCTAAGCTTGGGGGAGTTGATACGTCCATTTTGCATCATGTTTTCCTACTATTATTTATGATGTTTTTATGCATAATAATGCTTTTTGGAGTAATTCTAATGCCTTTTCTCTCATAATATGCAAGGTTCACACAAAGAGGGAGAGTTCCGGCAGCTGGAAATCTGGACCTGAAAAAGCTACATCAGGCTACCTATTCTGCACAACTCCAAATGAGCTGAAACTTCACGAGGAATTTTTTATGGAATAAATAAGAATTATTGGAGCAAATAACTACCAGAGGGGGCCCACCTGGTGGGCCCAACCCATCTAGGCGCGCCAGGGAGCCCAGGCGCGCCCTGGTGGGTTGTGCCCTCCTCGGCCCACCTCTGGAGCCCCTCTTTTGGTATATAAGTCATTTTGACCTAGAAAAAATAAGGAGAGGACTTTCGGGACGAAGCGCCGCCGTCTCGAGATGGAACTTTGGCAGGAGCACTTTTGCCCTCCGGCGGAGCGATTCCGCCGGGGGAACTTCCCTCCCGAAGGGGGAAATCATTGTCATCATCATTGCCAACAACTCTCCCATCTTGGGGAGGGCAATCTCCATCAACATGTTCAACAGCACCATCTCCTCTGAAACCCTAGTTCATCTCTTGTGTTCAATCTTTGTACCGGAACTATAGATTGGTACTTGTGGGTGACTAGTAGTGTTGATTACATCTTGTAGTTGATTACTATATTGTTTATTTGGTGGAAGATTATATGTTTAGATCCATTATGCTATTTAATACCCCTCTAATCTTGAGCATGATTATCATTAGTGAGTAGTTACTTTTGTTCTTGAGGTCACAGGAGAAATCTTGTTGCAAGTAATCATGTGAACTTGATATGTGTTTGATATTTTGATGATATGTATGTTGTGATTCCCTTAGTGGTGTCATGTGAACATCGACTACATGACACTTCACCATATTTGGGCCTAAGGGAAATGCATTGTGGAGTAGTTATTAGATGATGGGTTGCGAGAGTGACAGAAGCTTAAACCCTAGTTTATGCGCTATTTCGTAAGGGACTGATTTGGATCCAAAAGTTTAATGCTATGGTTAGATTTATTCTTAATACTTTTCTCGTAGTTGCGGATGCTTGCGAGGGGGTTAATCATAAGTAGGAGGTTTGTTCAAGTAAGAACAGCACCTAAGCACCGGCCCACCACATATCAAATTATCAAAGTAGCGAACACAAATCAAACCAACATGATGAAAGTGACTAGGTGAAATTCCCGTGTACCCTCAAGAACGCTTTGCTTATCATAAGAGACCGTTTTAGCTACCTTGCTGCACTTTTGCTACCATTACCATTACTTGCTCGTTACAAATTATCTTGCTACCAAACTACTCGTTACTTATAATTTCAGTGCTTGCAGACATTACCTTGTTGAAAACAGCTTGCCATTTCCTTCTGCTCCTCGTTGGGTTCGACACTCTTACTTATCGAAAGGACTACGATTGATCCCCTATACTTGTGGGTCATCAGGCCCGGCCCCCTCGCCCTCTTATAGGCGATCAGAGAAGGCCAACCGGCGCCGTTCCACCTTCGTGCAGTGATGTCTCCGCAGCATGCGCCAGGCTTTGTGTCAGCCTAGGCAGTTGCCGAGGCAACATGGGGAAGTGGAGGCGTCCGTGTCCCGTCGTGCGCCACGCATCAAGCCTGGCCCGCAGGCAGTTAGGGCCCACGTCGCTTCACCCTCTCCCTCCTTGTCTTCGCCTTGAAGCCAGGCCGAGCGCGCCATGGGCCCGGGGGCTACTGTCGGTGTTCTGGGAACGGAGGTACCCAGGACAGCCTGCCTACGGCCCAACGCGTGGCTTCAACAACGGCCCGGCGCGGCCCAACTCCATGGCTTCACGGGCAAGATCCTCGCGAGGGCCCCCCACCTCGCGAGGCGAATGATATAAAGACCTCCCAAAGAGCAATCTCCCCATGCTGCCTCCCGAGGAGTGGGCATCTCTAGGCAGGCACCTCACCTCGCAAGGCTCGCGGTGACGTGAGCCATGATGACCAAGGCCAGAAGGGCGCCAGCGGGCACAGTCTAGGACAGTTTCCACTTTGGTGCTAACGAGGCAAGGACGAACGCGGGTTCACAAGGAATCGCCCAAAGGTTTCCACTCAGGTGCAACAGGAACAAGACCACGGGTTCGGCAGGACGGAGGTCATCACCGGGCCCACAACCCCGTCATGACCAGAAGCTTTGTAGGCGAAGACCACCTTTAGTCAGGACAGGGTTTACTCTTGTCCCCCTTCAAATTGGCCGATGTGGTATCCCTTCCGGCCTAAGCTATGAGGGAAGAGGGCCAAGGCCACTACAAAGATAGGCTAGTTTCCACCGTAGAAAGGATCGGCCCGAAGAGAGAACCCTTCCACCATTAAGCTCTCCCGAGGCAGCTCCTCCTTGTACTAGTTCATACTCATCCTCCTCAGGAGGCAATCCACCACAAAGCAGGAGTAGGGTTTTACACCGCAAGGTGGCCCGAACCTGGGTAAACCACCGTGTCCACTTCTTCTTCCAGCTCGCTCATGCACGACGGAGCTCGGCCGTGTGGTGGTGAGCATCTGAGCCGAGGTGGGGTAGAATCCTTCGCACACGCCCCAGAGTTCGAACCTTGTTTGGGTCCATGGAACCCCAGACCCCGATAGCCGGGGCGGACGAGGTGTTACACTCGTCGCTCCTCCACTAACACTGATAGAAGGCCATACGGGGGACACGACGCTGGAGTTCATCGTCAAGCTACGCGGTCCTCCCCGCAGTCGCCTGCAGCTGCCTCGCCCCTTCGCCAGGATGATGGAGATCGAGCAGCCGGTCAGGCTGGGGTTGCGCATTGATACGTCTCCGTCGTATCTATAATTTTTGATTGTTTCATGCCAATATTATACAACTTTCACATATTTTTTACAACAATTTATATGATTTATTGGACTAACCTATTGATCCAGTGCCCAGTGCCAGTTCCTGTTTGTTGCATGTTTTTTGTTTCGCAGAATATCCATATCAAACGAAGGTCCAAACGCGATAAAAATTTATGGAGAATTATTTTGGAATATATGTGATTTTTGGGACTTGGAATCAACACAAATGGGGGCCCACAACCCCCAACATACACCAGGGCGTGCCCCAGGGGCCATGCGCATGGTGGTGGGTTGTGCTCACCTCATATGTCAGTTGGAGCTCTACTTTGGGCGCAAGGAAGCTTATATCCGGAAAAAAATCGTGTTAAAATCTCAGCGCAATCAGAGTGTCGGGTCTCCGGATATTTAAGAAACAGTTTTCGGCCAGATCTGGGGAGTGCGAAACAGAAGAGAACAAAGAGGGAGATCCAATCTCGGAGGGGCTCCTGCCCCTCCGCCGCCATGGAGGCCATGGACCAGAGGGGGAACTCTCCTCTCATCTAGGGGGGAGGCCAAGGAAGATGAAAAAGGAGGGGGCTCTCTCCCCCTCTCTCCCGGTGGCGCCAGAGTGCCGCCGGGGCAAGGAACGTGACGGCGATCTACATAAACAATCTTGCTACCGTCAACATCAACTTTCTCCCCCTCAGCATTGTAACACCTCTCTTCCCTACTGTTATCTCTACTTAAACATTGTGCTCAACACTATATATTATTTCCCAATGATATGTGGTTATCCTATGACGTTTGAGTAGATCTGTTTTGTCCTATGTATTGATAGATGATCATGATTGGTTTGAGTTGTATATTTTATTTTGGTGCTGTCCTACGGTGCCCTCCGTGTAGCGCAAACAGAGGGATCCCCACTGTAGGGTGTTGCAATACGTTAATGGTTCGCTTATGGTGGGTGGCGTGAGTGACAGAATACACAGACCCGAGTTTGGGGGTCATTGCGTATGTGATAAAGAGGACTTGATACTCAATGCTATGGTTGGGTTTTACGACCTTGATGTTCTTTAGTTGTTGCAGATGCTTGCTAGATTTCCAATCATAAGTGCATATGATCCAAGTAGAGAAAGTATGTTAGCTCATGCCTCTCCCTCATATAAAATTGCAACAATGATTACCGTTTTAGTTATCGATCACCTTGGGACAAATGACTTTCTTATTGACAAAAGCTATCTACTTTTATTACCTTGCATTTTATTCGTAGTTTTATTCTCGCAAAGTACTCGTATTTTTATTCTTGCAAAATAGTTTCATACTTGTTTTAGATAAAGCAAACGTTAAGTGTGCGTAGAGTTGTATCGGTGGTCGATAGAACTTGAGGGAATATTTGTTCTGCCTTTAGCTCCTCGTTGGGTTCGACACACTTATTTATTGAAAAAGGCTACAAACGATCCCCTATACTTGTGGGTTATCAAGACCTTTTTCTGGCGCCGTTGCCGGGGAGCAATAGCGTGGGGTGAATATTCTCATGTGTGCTTGTTTGCTTTATCACTAAGTAGATTTTATTTTCAGTTCTAAGTTGTTCTTTATCTTTAGTTATGGATATGGAACACGAAACACCAAAAAAATTAGTTGTACTTGCTACTCATGGAGATGGGGAACCTCCTAAAATCCTTGATTCTCATTATGTGAAAAACATTATGCACTACTTCGATAATCCTGAGAAAACCCCATTCAACTTGATAATGGGAGTAACGTTGGATCAAGGTGAATACTTTAGGGATTATCGCTTGACACAAAAATGGAAACTATTATGGGATCAAGTTGATATGTTGCATTGGTATGCTCGGAATTTATGCTTGAGATATGATTATACTTGTTGCTCTAGGATGAAGGCTCCACACCTTCCCTTTTCATGCAAGTTTAATGAAAATGAAACCTTAGCTTCTTATGCTAATGGTAGATATGATTACTATGATGTAGAACAAATAGAAGAATTTGTTGCTTTTAAGGGTGCTTATGAAATTGAATCTTTGTTTGAAAAATATGAAGCTTTTGATGATGATGTTTATAGACCTGAAATTTTTGCTATACATAAATATTGCTATGATAATTATAAATGCAATTATGATATTGATGTATTTATTGAGAATGTCTCCACTGTCCAAGAAGAGATTAATATTTTGTAGGAGTCTATGGAAGAAGAAATTGATTAAACTGTGAGCCCATTCGATGAAAAAGATGATGAGGAGAGCGAAGGACAAGTGGAGGAAGAACGGATTAGCTACACGTGCCCACCTTCTAATGAGAGTAACTCTTCAACTCATGCATTGCTTAATGTCCCTTCGTTCTTACCGAAGGATGAATGCTATGATAATAGCTATGATCCCATTGATTCATTTAAAATATCTCTTTTTGATGAATTTGATGCTTGCTATGCTTGTGGCCAAGATGCCAATTTGAATTATGCTTATGGAGATGAACTTGCTTGTCGGTGTACTAAATATTGGGCCTTTAGTACCCCATACTTGTGCACGGGCAGTTGTAGCCATACCTGCGGCAAGGCTTGTCGGGGGAATAGCTGAAGATTGATCCAAGGTTATCAAGAGACATCCACGCCAAGGATCAGAAGATAAGGAGGACTGAAGACCAAGGGCTCGGCTCCCGGCAAGATCTTGCCGGGGTAGCCCGCCAAGCCCAACAAGATTCGCACCCGACAAGGTTCCGCCACTGCGCCACTGCTCTAGTACAGCGACCGGCCTGGCATTCTGGCCCCACCTCTGGATGCGTGGCAAGGCGCTAGTGGAGGCGAGCTTAAGCGGTGCTAATGGGATGGCCCCTTTTTCTATCCCCAAGAAAGTAGGGACACCTAAACGGACACCTCACGGTGCATTAAATGCATTTGTCCTAAACCGTCAGTGGTTAGGTATGACGACCATGTAGCTACTTTACACCTCGCAGATGAGCAGTTTGCCACTGTGGTGACCCCTTTGATCATATAAAAGGAGGCCCAAGGCAACTGCTACAGAGGAGGACGACTCTCAGCCCATTCTGCATGCGTAGCTGCTGCTTGAATGTACTATTCATTGCAAGCGCTCCAAGAACTGGGACGAATCACTGATAATAAACTAAAGCAGGAGTAGGGTTTTACGCTGATCAGCGGCCCGAACCTGGGTAAAAATCCCCTCGCGTTGATCATCGGTTCTGCTCGTTGTGTGCACCCCTCTCCCTGCCGAACCGTAAAGGGGTCCCTCGGATCCCATAGGTGTCGTACGCCAACATCTTTGGCGCGCCAGGTAGGGGGATCGAGGTTGCGCGAACCTGATCTGGTGATCAGCGCGTCAGTTTCTTCACCATCTTTGTCACCATGCGCCCAAGAAGAAGGGTGCAGCAGCGGTTGTTCCGTCTACGTCCGTCTTGCCCGTGCCTACTCGGACGGGTGACGGCGTGGATGCAGGAGGTGGAGGTTTAGAGCTTCCACGGCGTTCTGGTGATCTGAGCCAGGCGAGCAGCGTCGCTCGCAGCGGCGACGGCAACCCGCACGCCGCTTGATCCAGAGATGGAGCCGTGCTGCCTACAGGCGGCGCAGCGAACTCCAGAGATCGGGGGACGCCATCCAAGGCTCTCGCGCCGGCGCAGGCATCGCGGCCTTCCCAGGCCGCACGCGACGAGCAGCGCCGTGGCGTCGGTGGTTCCGAGCGTCCCCATGGAGAGGCTTCTGCGCACCGATCCCAAGGTGCACATGCCCAGCATGCACGCCAAACTGCCGATGGAGGTGGCGTGCGGTCGCGTGGTCGTGACGATGCTCCTTCTAACACTGTTAGGAGTCAGAGCACCTCACGTACCTCGCACCTGTCACCGCCGCCTACGCCAGCAGAAGCTTTGGCACGTGCACAGCTGCTCCTCGATTTTCCTCCTGCTCCAGAGAAGATGGAGGAGTGGCGATCTACAATCCAGAGCCTCGTTGGCTTCGCCAACAAGGATAGGCCGCAGCAAGCGGGGCCCTCGTGGCAGCGGTCTATCATTCCGGCGCGAGCCGGTGGTGAGAAGACCGGAGGCGGTGCTACCACAGTGCACTCCCCTCCACGAGAACAATGGCAGTCGTCAGCCCGGCGGACCGAAGGCTGTGATGACGATTCCACGGCGTCGTTTGATCCGCGGATGCGCCGCGATCAGCGTCAAGTTCTTCGGGAACGGAGCAAAGAGGACACTCGAACTACCATCGAGCGCCGACGGGAGGCGCGTCATCAGTCTGATAAACGTGCAGGGCCTACTGTCGACAAGCCTGCGCCAGGGGATGCAGGCAACTTGCCTTATGAGGTAGGTTGTCCAGCGTTTACCCGTGAGCTGCGGCGAGTCCAGTGGCCCAACTCCCGAATGTTCAAACCAGAGGTTCCGGAGAAATATGATGGCAAGACTCACCCCTCGGAGTTCCTGAGCATCTACACCATTGTGGTGCAGGCTGCCGGAGGCCAAGACGACAAGATACTTGCCAACTACTTCCCGTTGGTGCTCAAACCCAACGTCCGGTCGTGGTTGATGCATCTGCCGGAGAATTCCATTTCTTCCTGGTCAGATCTGTGCCATCAGTTTGTTGGCGCCTTTATTGGAGGCCACCATGCTCCTGGACAAGAAAGTGATTTACATCTCCTCCCGCAAAAGGAGGGCGAGCCCCTGCGCAAGTTTATCCAAAGATTTAGCCGGGTGCAATACAATATTCCAGACGTTCATCCTGCCGCTGTTGTTAGCACGTTCCATCAGAACGTGCGTAACCGCAAGATGCGCGAAGAGCTAGCGATGAACAAGGTCAGGAGTATTGCCGAGCTCTATGCTTTGGCAGATAAATGTGCTCGAGCTGAAGAAGGGAGGAAACTCCCCGGCGAGGGAGTTGGCACCGGGGGCGAGTCTGAAGATGAAGATGCTGCCACTCCGTCGAAGAAAGGCCGGCGGCGGAACAAGAAGCGGAAAGGCAAGGCCGTTCTTGCTGCCGAGGGATCCGGCAACCTCGGCACCGCCAAGAAGGCCAAGGTTGACGACCCCGGCAAGGAAGTTGCCGGGTGCGCTTCCTGTCAGGCCTTGGCGGCCTGCAACAAGCCAGAAGGCTCCGGCAACCAGTATTGCAAGATCCATCGCACCAAGGGCCACGACCTCCAAAACTGTCAGCAAGTTGAGCTGCTTGTTGAGAAGTAGAGAGTTGAGTACGAAAGACGAGATAAGGAGAAGGCCCAGGATGGTGCTGAGGGATCCGGCAAGAAGCATGGTGGCCGAGGAGGCCGCCGCGGCAAGGCTAAGCAACAGAAGGAGAGGCCCGCCCGAGGCCGCGACAAGGACGAGGGAGGCGATGATGATGAGGAAGACAACGAATCCAGTGAGCACGAGTTCCAGAAAGCCACAGAGGCCATGTGTATTGACGGGGGTGCCTCGTTGCATTCTTCTCACCGTCGACTTAAACAGTGGGTGCATGAGGTTAATGCAACGGAGCCGTCGCCTGAGGCACGGAAACCTTTGAAATGGTCCCACACGCCTATCATTTTTTACGCCGAGGATCACCCTGATCGCACAACTGCGGTCGGGTGCTTGCCTTTGTTGGTCTCACCAACAATCCGCAACCTCAAGGTGACAAAAATGCTAGTTGACGGTGGGGCCGGGCCGAACTTAATCTTGCCGGACGTGCTCAAGAAGCTGCAAATTCCTGATGAAGATCTCGAGGAAACGGGCACGTTCCAAGGGATCAATCCAGGGAGAACCCAGCCAAAAGGCAAGATTACGCTACCGGTGACATTTGGTAGCGAGCTCAATTTTAGGACAGAGAAGGTAGTGTTCGATGTCGCCAAGATCCCCATGACATACAATGGGATCCTTGGCCGCGCAGCGCTCGCCAAGTTCATGGCGGCATCACACTATGCGTACAATGTGTTGAAGATGCCCGGCCCGATTGGTGTCATCACTGTTCACTCCGACAAGAAGGATGCACTGATCTGCACCGACCAACTCTACCGGGAGGCAGCCGCAGCACCTGTCGTTAAGGCATCTGCTCTTGCCGCTAGAACTCCCGGAGGGAAGGAGAAGAAGACTGGCAAGATCTCTGGCGCAAACTCCGGCAAGCGCACCTCTCCGGAGTGCTGCGCTTCTGTTGAGGACGTGCCAGAGAGTTCCACCAGCAAGAAGAAGAAGTCCAAGGCTGCTCCACCAGAGACCAAGAAGGTGCCCGTCAGGGAGGACGGAACGGGAGGAGCTTTCACCATAAGTTCCACCCTAGATGACAAATAGGAAAGCGCGCTTGTTGCCTTCCTGCGGGCGAATGTCGATGTGTTTGCATGGCAACCATCTGACATCCCCGGTGTTCCCAGGGAGGTAATTGAACACCACCTTGCTGTCCGTCCTCACACATGGCCCGTCAAGAAGAGGGTGAGAAAGCAAGCCTTGGAGCGGCAAGAATTTATTGTCGAAGAAATCAGGAAGTTGGAAGCGGCAGGTTTGGTCAGAGGGGTGCTTCACCCAACCTGGTTGGCCAATCCGGTCGTAGTGCGCAAGGCGAATGGGAAATGGAGGCTGTGTATTGATTATACAGACATTAATAAAGCCTGTCCAAAAGATCCTTTCCCCTAGCCGCGCATCGACCAGATTGTGGACTCCACTGCCGGTTGTGACCTACTGTCGTTCCTTGATGCCTATTCGGGGTATCACCAGATCTTCATGGCAAAAGAAGATGAAGAAAAGACCGCATTTATCACCCCATGTGGTACATATTGTTTTATACGAATGCCTTTCGGGTTGAAAAGTGCTGGTTCTACATTTGCGAGAGCGGTCCAAATCAGTTTTGAACCTCAGCTACATAGAAATATGGAAGCGTATATGGATGACATAGTGGTCAAAACCAAGGATAAAGCGACGCTCATACAAGATCTAGAAGAAACATTCACAAATCTGCGCAAGATCAATTTAAAGCTCAATCCTGAGAAGTGTGTGTTTGGCGTCCCTTCCGGCAAGCTTATCGGGTTCTTTCCATCTCTGCGTGGGATCGAAGCAAACCCCGACAAGATCAAAGCCATTGAGAAGATCCAAGCGCCAAGACGTGTCAAGGATGTACGTCGTCTTGCCGGCTGCGTTGCTGCCTTGAGCAGGTTTATCTCCAAATCTGCTGAGCGCGCCCTGCCCTTTTTCAAAATTTTGAAAAAGGGAGGTCCAATGAGATGGACTCCAGAAGCGGAGGCAGCGCTGCAAGATTTGAAGAGGTACCTCTCCTCTCCGCTGACGCTAGTCGCACCTAAACCACAAGAGCCGTTGTTGCTGTATCTAGCGGCAACAAATCAAGTGGTTAGTGCTGCGTTAGTGGCGCAGAGAGAAGTTGACGAGGGGGCAATGGCAGCGGCAGGACCGTCAAGTGATGCACCGGGGTCTTCCCCGGCAAGGTCTGTGCCGACAAGACAGGATCTGCGCAGTCAGAGGAATCAACGCAGAAGGGGAAGATGGTGCAGCGCCCAGTTTATTTTGTCAGTTCCCTTTTACAGGGAGCTAGATCAAGATACTCTGGTGTGTAGAAATTGCTCTTCGGCCTTCTCATGGCCTCGAGGAAGCTGCGCCATTATTTCCAAGCGCATGAGATTACCATCGTCACTCACTTCCCGTTGTAGCGGATGTTGCAAAATCCAGAGGCAACCGGCAGGATTGTAGAGTGGGCTTTGGAACTGTCGAGCTTTGGCCTCAAGTTTGAAAGTACTTCAATAATTCAGAGCAGAGCCTTGGCAGAGTTCATTGCGGAATGGACCCCAACGCCAGACGAGGAAATTCAAGAGACGACTCTCCCCGGCAAGGAAACAGATCAAGAATGGGTTATGTACTTTGACGGTGCTTTTACGCTTCAAGGCGCCAGTGCTGGCGTGCTGCTTGTCGCACCCACCGGAGAGCACCTCAAGTATGTAATTCAAATGCATTCTCCCTGGGAGAGCTCGACAAACAACACTGCGGAGTACGAGGGCCTGCTTGCCGGTCTCAGGATCGCGGCGGACTTCGGAATCAAGAAACTCATCATCAGAGGTGATTCACAGCTTGTTGTCAGGCAAATCAACAAAGATTATCAGAGTCCATTGATGCAAGCTTATGTGGATGAGGTGAGAAAAATGGAAGAGCGCTTTGACGGCCTGCATACCAAGCACATTCCTCGTGTTGAAAACAGTATTGCCGATGACCTGTCAAAGCGCGCTGCCCTTAAGTTGCCTGTGGAACCAGGAACTTTTGTGCTCCATTTTACTCAGCCATCTGTAGTGCCATCAATAGGGCAAGAAAAGAGAAGGAAGTTGAATTCTGGCCAGTACTTTCCGGCAGAGCTCCCGGAAGCCGCAGGCAAGGAAGTTGCCGGGATCAGCGGCAAGCCTACCGGGGAACAACAGGCTCCAGCAGGGGCTCAGGCCCTTGCCGTCGAGACAAACGTTCCCCTGGCAGAAGAGATGCCTTTAGTCCTAGTTGTCGAGCCCCAGGCTCCAGCTTGGGCACAGCCCATTGTCCATTTTCTTTAGACAGGGGAACTCCCTGAGGAGCAAGAAGAAGCAAAAAAAGTAGCCCGTCAGTCTAGCATGTACCAGTTCGTCGATGGCGTTCTGTACAGAAAGAGATTGAACGGTGTGAAATTGAAGTGTATTCCTCGGGAGGATGGACTGGAGCTATTGGCAGAGATACATGGAGGCATATGTTGCTCTCACATAG
This sequence comes from Thinopyrum elongatum, assembly GCA_011799875.1. Lineage (NCBI taxonomy): Eukaryota > Viridiplantae > Streptophyta > Magnoliopsida > Poales > Poaceae > Thinopyrum > Thinopyrum elongatum. The sequence continues at coordinate 84,185,407 of CM022301.1, forward strand.
GATCAAGAGCGCTTGTCGGAAAGGCATTCCGGCAAGGTTTCTTTTGGCCCACTGCTCTCCAGGATGCAACTGCACTAGTAACCAAGTGTGAAGCGTGCCAGTTTCATTCGAAGAAGTCACATCAGTCAGCTCAAGCTCTTCAGACAATCCCTCTCTCCTGGCCATTTTCGGTCTGGGGGCTCGACATACTTGGCCCTTTTCCCCGTGCTACCGGGGGCTTTGAGTACTTGTACGTTGCAATCGACAAGTTCACAAAGTGGCCGGAGGTGGAAGCGGTGAGGAAGGTGACAGCACAATCAGCCATCAAGTTCTTTAAAGGGATAGTTTGCCGTTTTGGTGTGCCCAACAGGATCATCACTGACAACGGCACACAGTTCACAAGTCGCACCTTCATGCAATACGTCCAAGACCTTGGCGGCAAAGTTTGCTTTGCCTCTGTTGCTCACCCGAGAAGCAACGGCCAAGCGGAGAGGGCAAATGCTGAAGTGCTGCGCGGTCTCAGGATCAGAACTTTCGACAAGCTGAGAAAGTGCGGAAAGCGCTGGATTGATGAGTTGCTGGTTGTTCTTTGGTCAATCAAAACGACACCAAATCGAGCCACTGGCCAGACACCCTTCGCTCTGGTTTACGGAGCGGAAGCAGTTCTCCCCACGGAACTCATATACGGGTCACCTCGAGTGCTCGCTTATGATGAGCTTGAGCAAGAGCAACTGCGACAAGATGACGCTGTGCTCCTTGAGGAGGATCATCTTCAGGCTGCTGTGCGAGCTGCACGCTACCAGCAAGCTTTGCGCCGCTACCATAGCTGCAAAGTTCATGCCCGAAGCCTTGAGGAAGGCGACCTTGTTCTTCGGTGGATTCAGTCCGCCAAGAATTCAAACAAGTTGACGCTGAAGTGGGAAGGCCCTTATCGGGTAGTACGAGAAACCAGGCCCGGCGCTGTCCACCTGGAGACCGAGGATGGCGTTCTAGTGAGCAACTCCTGTAATATCGAACATCTTCGCAAGTTTTACCCATAAGGCGCGGTTGCCGGGGGCCCCCGGCAACCTCCTTTTGTACAAGTCTTGTCGACAAGGCATGTAATCCTTTCTACAAAGCCAGGCGCAGACTCTGTGCGCAGTTGAATAAGCTTAAGTGTTGTGCATTTCTTGTTGATTTCCATGTTTATGTATATGCATGTTTATCTGAGATATTGTATGACACTTGATCCCCGGTAAGACTAACGAACCGCCAAGGTTCCATATCTTTATTTTCTCTTCTTTCTTTTTCTCAAAGGATAGAAGGCTCCCTCGCGTGCAAGTTTGCCGGGGGGGAGGGGGGAAGGAAGGTATGGATGCCAATGGGCGATGTTCAGAATTGATTTCTTGCCGGAAGGAATACAGCGACAGAAAGCTAAGTTTGAAACTTTGAGCAACGTTTTCGATTTTTACTATCAGGCTATTTCCTTTGGACAATTTCGGCCCTTGTATGGAAAACCTGCACGCGAAGGAACCCTTGTCGTAATTGGTTGCGCCCTTGTTCTGTTTCGAGTCTGCTCAACAGTATAAGTGGCTGGGCCAAGAGCGCTAAGGTGTCTTGCCGGCCGCTGCACCTGCAGCAGGCTGCTGAAGTCCCGCACCCAGCGCTCACGGCAAGTTGCGCGCCGACAAGTTTCCAGTAAGCGTAGGGCGTAATCATACGGAAAGAAATCGAACAAGGGGAATGGCATGCATATACTCAGTCGTAGCAAGTTATATTACATCAATAAGTTGCCGCAGTTCTAACCTAAGACTAAATTGTCTTTGACATGGAATGGTGGCGGCAAGAAAAAGCGAGACAGCTAGTCCCTGCGCTAGCCTTTGGCCCTCTTGATAGAATCCACCTTCTCGAGGATGGGCGCGACAAGCTTCTCATGTGCCTGGAGATATGCATCCTTCGGCAAGCAGTCGAGCACGTTGGTGAGGTCGATGCCAGGGTTCTTGTGCACCACCTTGATGAGCACCTTGTGGAGGACGGCCCGGCAAAGTTTGCGGGACTCGTTGGCCAGTTGGGTCGCTCGGTTGGACTGGAGCTGCTTCAGAGCATCAATGATGCTTTCGAAGAACATGGTCAACCTAGCGCTCGGGGATATTCTTTCTTCAGAAGAATACCTGAAGTTTTGCAGGCCCTCCCGGCCCATGGTTGACAGTTGTGCTGTGAGCTTCTCCGCGGTGTCAACAAGGTGATCTGTCCAGATTTGCACGCCTTTCTCATAGTCAACTTGGGCGGTGGCAGCGCTCTTGAGCAAGTTCCTCTCTTCCTGGAGATCTTTGCTCAGGGCCTTCTTGCGGGCCCTGCTGTCCTTGAGAGACTTCTCCAGCGTGGTTAGCTTCAGCCTCAGATCGGCAATGGCATCATTGGTTGAAGAGAGCTGCTTGATCTTGTCGAATATAGCAACTTCCATCTCCGCCAGGCTGTGGAGAGTTTTCTCCCACTCACTTTTGAGCGTTGAGAGCTCCTTGCTGTGTTCCTCAAGATCCACTTCCAGCTTCTTCACCTTGTCACTCAGCTCGTTCTTGGCGGCTTCTGCGGCCTCGGCGGCATCGATGGCTTCCTTGAGCTTGCTGGCGTGATCTACAGTTGCAGCTTCGAGCGCCTCTTTATGCTTCTGCTCCAGCTCCTGGGTCCGCTGTGCGACAAGTTATTCAATCTCTTCGTCCTTGCCGTGGAGTTTGGCGGAAAGTGCCTGCTCACGCGCGGCAAGATCTTCTTCATGAGCATCAAGCCCAATGCGGCGCTGCGTCAAGAGAGCTTCTTCAGCGGCAACCTTTTGCATAGCTTCCTCTTGCGCCCTTTCCATATCAGACTGCTTCAAGTGGAGCTCCGTCCAGTTTTGGCTCACTTGTTCCCGGCCGGTAGTCAACTCCTGAAAGGCCTCGGCGTACCAGGTCTGCATTTGCTCAACGCGTTTATGGAAATCCGCCTCGGCTGCTTCAACAAATGCAGCTCTGGCGTCTACCTTCTCTTTTCGAGCGCGGTGGAGCGCTTGGAGTTTGCGGAAGTTATCGCCCATGGCCTGGAGGAGCCGATCTTCTTCAGATTTGCCACTGCTGGTGCTTGGTTCATCAACAATCTTGAGCCCGGCAACAGTGATGACTTCTTCATCAAAAGTTTCCCCTTCGATCGGCGCTCCAATGCTTGCCGTCCCCGGTAAGTTGACGAACAGGTCGTCGCTAACCTTGAGATACTTGCTCGATGAAGGAGCCTCGGATGTCGATGGTTGATCTTCGGCAAGCGTCTCACCGGTGGCTGGGGGCTCTGTGGCCGGTGTAGCGCCTGGCGCTCCTGCGGCAGGAATGCCGTCAGTACGGTCATCGACCTCCTCGCCGGCCCTCTCAGCAGGTTTCTTGGCGGCCTCCTCGGCAGCAACCTCGCTGACCTCGACGGTGGCATCTTTGGCAGCCTCACTAGCAGCAATCCTGTCAGCTTCGGCGGCAGCATCTCTGGCGGTCTCCTCGATGACAACGTCGACGTCCATGTGTTCCATCATAGGGAATTCTGAAGGACGAAGGAGGGAAGCAAAATGAAATCAAGATCAAAGTTCAGAAAGGTAAAGGAAAAAATCACAAGTGCTCCGAGGCAAGCAGTCACCTGTGTCGAGGTGATGAGGAGTAGCTTCACCCCTCCCGGCAACATTGCTTGCCGGGGGAAGGTTGCCGGTGCCCATGTTTGCCGGCTCCTCCTCCTCCAAGGTAGGCTTGTCGGTGGGAACTCTTGCCGAAGATGCGCTTGCGGGCTGCGCGGTTGACGGGGGCGACACGACGGGGGCGTCTTCCAACGACTCTCCTTGTTGCTGTTCTTCTCCTGCAAGCCCAAAAGATGTAAGCGGCAAAGGTAGAAACCTTAGCACCCGCCAGCGGAAAACGAGTAGTGAACTCACGCTGGGGGCTGTGCTGGGGGCTGCGTCGAGGGCTAAGCTCCGGGCTGATGGTGATAGTCTCTGGCATGCTCGTAGAGCTTGTCGGTGGCTCATCGCCCGTGTAGGTTTTCGCCCTCTTTGCCATCCTTTCCGCCAAAGTTTCTGCCTCCCTGCAGAGACAAGACAAAGCCAGGCAATGAGATCAATCGAATTCAGAATTTGGGAGATAAAGACCGCGACAGGATACTTACTCTTCCTCTTCCAGTTCCGGGCTGGAGCCGGAGATGTCGAAGTCGACCTCCGTTGCAATGTCCGTATGGGGAGACAGAGGAGGGGTCCTGGGTCGCTTGGCTGCGGCAGGTGCAGGGGGTTGGTGTGGCTCTGCCGCTTCAGCTTTCGGTGCTGCTGTGTGAGATGCCCTTGCCGCCCCAATGATTGCCGCAGGTGTGTGTCTCGTGTGCCGCGCGGGTTGCTGTCGAACCCCTTGCCACGGTGCAGCCTTGCCGGCCGCCCCCTTGCCGGGAGCCTCGCTGCTCGAAGAGGTTTGGCTTGCTGGGATGCCAGAGGCAGCTTTTCGAAGGACGCGCTTTGCCTTCTTTGGAGCTGGGGGCTCCTCCTGCGGCTACTCTTCGGCTGCGTCCTCGCCAGATGAGCTCTCAGCGGCTGCGCCGCTCTGTTCCCTGGCAACCTCATCCTCCCCGGCAGGTTTCTCCTCCAGTACGACTTCCGCGTCGCTGGTTTCCCATTCTGTGAAGCCGACGGTTCCGGCCTCCGCGGCAAGATTCGCCTCTTCCACTCTAGTGGCAATATACGCCACTTCTATATCAGTGGTGGCGCGGATGAGGTTTGTCTCTTCCCGGACGGCCCTCTCTGACAAGTTGTCGAAGAACTTTTGTGCCTCCTCCGCAGATGGCTCGACCCAGGTCGCGTCAAGGCCATGGGCGTTGAACATTGGCATTGCGGCAATGATCGACCCCAGGGCGGAGTTGTTCCACAAGGGAACAATTCTTGCCGGCAATTTATGCTTGTCTTCGCGCTGAAATAGCCGGTGGCGGAGAGCACCAAGCTGCATAATCGTCAGGTTGTTGTTTAGTCCGGGGTGCAGCCTCATGATATCTGCCGCATTCCGGAACTCCCAGGTTGGCCTCCCCTTATTCTGCAGAGGGGCGATGCGCCGGCGAAGAAAATCAGAGCCTATCATCTCTATTGTGAGCCCAACGGCTTTCAAACGGAGGATCCTGGTCGTGGCGATTGTGAGCCTGTCATCTTGAGCATCAAGATTGCTCCAGTCCTCGCTGTGGACCGCTTTTTACCGTCAGGGCGAACAGAAGGGATGGGGGTCTGCTTCCTTGATCCAGCACCACTCGGACTGCCATTCTTCCCACTTCTCACGGTAAACCCCGTCCGGATATATCTCCTTGTTCCATGCCCTTGGGATCCAGGCGATAGAACCGGCAAGGACTTCCCCTTTTTGGACACGAGGAATGAAGTAATGGCGGAAGAGGGCAGCGTTGGGAACTACCTCGGCAAAGTTTTCGCAAAGATGGGCGAAGATAGCCATGCAAGTTACGACATTCAGCGTGAAATCCAAGAGATGGAAGCCGTATGTGTACATGATATCGTTGAAGAAATCAGAGAATGGAGGGCAGAGCCCGCAGTAAAAGTAAGCGGCGAAGAAGGGATATCTATCAGGGCTGCTTTTGGAAGAAGAACCTGGGGCCACGCGAGTCGCGGGGTGAGCCTTCGTCTCCCTCGCCCACATGCATTGGTACCGGTTCCTCAAGGCTTCCTTGCTGAGTGTCGGAGCGAAGACAACGTACTTCTTCCGCATCTTCACCAACTCGCTCTCTCGGACATCGGCCTTCGTCTCCTGGCCCTTGCTCTTGCTAGCCTTGGGCGGCATGGTGGTTGCGAAGGCAGAAGCCGAGGATGGAGCGGGTGCGGAGGCGATGAGCGGATGAGGGGCAGTTCTGCTCTGGGCTCGGGAGAGAGAAGGTAATGGCGGATTTCAGATTGGAAAAAAGAAGGGGTAAAAGAGCAGCGCCTTGGCGTATTCCTTTTTATGGGGAAGGAGCGAGGCCGCCTCTTTTACTGCCCAATGTGAACACGCCTATACGAGCGCGCTGCGGCCGTGACTGTTCAGCGCACGCTTCCCACGTCGCGCACTCAACGCGCGTAGTGGGGAAGTGCAGTAAGCGAAATGATTACAAGCAGTTAATCACTGCCACGCGTGCCCATTCACTGTTTGGGTCTAGCCCAACAACGCCTCGCACCCGTGTGTGCCCTAGGCCCGGGGGCTCCTGTCGGTGTACTAAATATTGGGCCTTTAGTACCCCATACTTGTGCACGGGTAGTTGTAGCCATACCTGCGGCAAGGCTTGTCGGGGGAACAGCTGAAGATCGATCCATGGTTATCAAGAGACATCCACGCTAAGGATCAGAAGATAAGGAGGACTGAACACCAAGGGCTCGGCTCCCAGCAAGATCTTGCCGGGTAGCCCGCCAAGCACGGCAAGATTCGCACCCGACAAGGTTCCACCACTGCGCCACTGCTCCAGTACAGTGACTGGCCTGGCATTCTGGCCCCACCTCTGGATGCGTGGCAAGGCGCTAGTGGAGGCGAGCTTAAGCGGTGCTGATGGGATGGCCCCTTTTTCTATCCCCAAGAAAGTAGGGACACCTAAATGGACACCTCACGGTGCATTAAATGCATTTCTCCTAAACCGTCAGTGGTTAGGTATGACGACCATGTAGCTACTTTACACCTCGCAGATGAGCAGTTTGCCACTGTGGTGACCCCTTTGATCATATAAAAGGAGGCCCAAGGCAACTGCTACAGAGGAGGACAACTCTCAGCCCATTCTGCATGCGTAGCTGCTGCTTGAACGTACTGTTCATTGCAAGCGCTCCAAGAACTGGGACGAATCACTGATAATAAACTAAAGCAGGAGTAGGGTTTTACGCTGATCAGCGAGCCGAACCTGGATAAAAATCCCCTCGCGTTGATCATCGGTTCTGCTCTTTGTGTGTACCCCTCTCCCTGCCGAACCGTAAAGGGGTCCCTCGGATCCCATAGGTGTCGTACACCGACATCGCTATAGTTCCTTATATTGAGAATGAAATTGTTGCTATTGCACCCACATGATAGTCCTATTATCTTTTTGAATTCTCCCAACTACACTATATCGGAGAAATTTGCTCTTATTAAGGATTACATTGATGGGTTGCCTTTTACCATTGCACATGATGATTTTGATGAATATAATATGCATGTGCTTTCTGCTCCTACTTGCAATTATTATGAGAGAGGAACTACATCTCCGCCTCTCTATGTTTACAACACGATAAAATTGCAAGAAACTGCTTATGCTATGTATTGGCCTTTACTTGATGTGCATGAATTGTTCTTGTATGACATGCCGATGCATAGGAAGAGAGTTAGACTTTGTCATTGCATGATATATGTTGCTTTGTTCTCACCACTGAATTACAAATCATTGCTAATTAAAATTGGCTTTGATATACCTTGGGATCCGGGTGGATTCATTACTTGAGCACTTTATGCCTAGCTTAATGGCTTTAAAGAAAGCGCTGCCAGGAAGACAATCCGGAAGTTTTTAGAGAGTCATTTTATTCTGTTGAGTGCTTTTATAAAGTTTAAAAACAAAAAAATATAGAGGGGAACCTAAAAACTTTTTCAAAAAGAGAAGCGATTGAAAGGTGATGCATTGGAGAAGTGAGGGTCGACCTTGAACACTTGTGTTCATGCTCAAGGAAACAATGTAAAATTTTCATGGAAGTTTCTCAAAAAAATAATTATCCCCGTGTAAAAATCCATTGTATTATAAAAATAATGTGCCAAGATTTGCCTCTAGGATGATTAGATTGCTTGTTGGTATGTGCGGTGCAAAAACAGAAACTTTGGCTGTAGTGCGTGATTTTACATTTTTTACTGGAATTTCAAAAGCTTCTGAAATTTTTTGCACAGTATTTATATACAAAATTTATATTTTTTTGCTAATTTTTCAGAATTTTTAGAGTAACAGAAGTATGGTGAATGTTCAGATTACTACAGACTGTCCTGTTTTTGACAGATTCTATTTTTGATGCATTGTTTTGCTCGTTTTGATGAAACTATCGATTGTATTGGTGGTATAAGCCATGGAAAAGTTAAATTACAGTAGCTACAATGCAAAAACAAAATATGAATTGGTTTTCAACAGTACTTAAAGTAGTGATTTGCATTATTATACTAACGGATCTCACGAGGTTTCTGTTGAGTTTTGTGTGGATGAAGTGATCAAAGATCGAGGAGGTCTCGATATGAGAAGAAGGAGGAGAGGCAAGAGATCAAGCTTGGGGATGCCCATGGCACCCCAAGTAAATATCCAAGGATACTCAAGCGTCTAAGCTTGGGGATGCCCCGGAAGGCATCCCATCTTTCTTCAACAAGTATCGGTATGTTTTCGTCTTCGTTTCGTTCATGTGTTATGTGTAAATCTTGGAGCGTCTTTTGCATTTAGTTTTCACTTTTGTTTTATGCACCATGCTGGTAAGAGATAGTCCATGTTTGATTTATAGAATTCTCATTGCACTTCACCTATATCTTTTGAGTATGGCTTTATAGAATGCTTCATGTGCTTCACTTATATCATTTGAAGTTTGGATTGCTTGTTTCTCTTCACATGGAAAACCGTTATTTGTAGAATGCTCTTTTGCTTCACTTATATTTATTAGAGCATGATATTTTGTAGAAAGAATTAAACTCTCTTGTTTCACTTATATCTATTTAGAGAGTCAACAGGAATTGGTGATTTGCATGGTTAGTCCTAAAATCCTACATAAAACTTATGGCTCACTGAATATGATATGTTTGATTCCTTGCAATAGTTTTGCGATATAGAGATAATAATATGTGGGAGGTACTAGTAAATGATTGTGGTTAGTAAGAATATTGGTGTTAAGGTTTGTGATTCCCGAAGCATGAATGTTTAGTCTCTCGTTATGCTATGAAGTTGGAGCATGATTGATTATTGATTGTCTTCCTTATGAGTGGCGGTCAGGGACGAGCGATGGTCTTTTCCTACCAATCTATCCCCTAGGGGCATGCGTAGTAGTACTTTGCTTTGAGGGCTAATAAACTTTTGCAATAAGTATATGAGTTCTTTATGACTAATGTGAGTCCATGGATTATACGCACTCTTACCTTTCCGCAATTTGCTAGCCTCTACGGTACCGTGCATTGCCCTTTCACACCTCGAGATGTGGTGCAAACTTTGCAGGTGCATCCAAACCCCGTGATATGATACGCTCTATCACACATAAGCCTTATTATATCTTCCTCAAAACAGCCACCATACCTACCTATTATGGCCTTTCCATAGCCATTCCGAGATATATTGCCATGCAACTTCCACCGCCTCCGTTTTGATGACTTGAGCGTTCATTATCATATTGCTTTAGATGATCGTAAGATAGCTAGCATGATATTTCCATGGCTTGTCTGTTTTTTGATATCGTTGTTACGCTAGATCATTGCACATCCTGGTACACTGCCAGAGGCATTCATATAGAGTCATACTTTGTTCTAGGTATCGAGTTGTAATTTTTATTTCTTTTGAGTTGTAAGTAAATAGAAGTGTGATGATCATCATTATTCATTATTAGAGCATTGTCCCAGTGAGGAAAGGATGATGGAGACTATGATTCCCCCACAAGTCGGGATGAGACTTCGGACAAAGAGAGAAAAAAAGAGAAAAAAGAAAAAAAGAAAAAAGAAAAAAAAGAAGAAAAAAAGAAAGAAAAAAAGAGAGAAGGGGCATTGTTACTATCCTTTACCACACTTGTGCTTCAAAGTAGCACCATATTTTTCATATAGAGAGTCTCCTATTTAGTCACTTCCATATACTAGTGGGAATTTTTCATTATAGAACTTGGCTTGTATATTCCGATGATGGGCTTCCTCAAATGCCCGAGGTCTTCATGAGCAAGCAAGTTGGATGCACACCCACTTAGTTTTCTTATTGAGCTTTCATACACTTATAGCTCTTAGTGCATCCGTTGCATGGCAATCCCTACTCCTCACGTTGATATCAATTGATGGGCATCTTCATAGCCCGTTGGTTAGCCGCGTCGACGTGAGACTTTCTTACTTTTTTGTCTTCTCTATATTTATCCCTATCATCATACTCTATTCCACCCATAGTGCTATATCCAAGGCTTGCGCTCATGTATTGCGTGGGAGTTGAAAAAGCTGAAGCGCATTAAAAATTATGAACCAATTGCTCGGCTTGTCATCGGGGTTGTGCATGATAAATACTTTGTGTTAAGAAGACAGATCATGACAAGACTATATGATTTTGTAGGGATATCTTTCTTTAGCGTTGATATTTTAAAAGACATGATTGTTTGATGGGATGCCTGAGTATTGATGTCTTTATGTCAAATTATAGACTATTGCTTTGAATCACTCGTGTCATAATATTCATGCCATGATTAGACATATGATCAAGATTATGTTAGGTAGCATTCCACCTCAAAAATTATTCTTTTTTATCATTTACCTACTCGAGGACGAGCAAGAATTAAGCATGGGGATGCTGATACGTCTCTGTCGTATCTATAATTTTTTGATTGTTTCATGCCAATATTATACAACTTTCACATATTTTTGGCAACATTTTATATGATTTATTGGACTAACCTATTGATCCAGTGCCTAGTGCCAGTTCCTATTTGTTGCATGTTTTTTGTTTCGTTGAATATCCATATCAAACAAAGTCCAAACGCGATAAAAATTTACAGAGAATTATTTTGGAATATACGTGATTTTTGGGACTTGGAATCAACATGAATGGGGGCCCACAGCCCCCAACATACACCAGGGCACGCCTAGGGGCCAAGCACGCGGTGCTGGGTTGTGCTCACCTCGTACATCGGTTGGAGCTCTACTTCGGGCGCAAGGAAGCTTATATCCGAAAAAAAATCGTGTTAAAATCTCAGCACAATCAGAGTTACAGATCTCCGGATATTTAAGAAACGGTTTTCGGCCAGATCTGGGGAGCGCGAAACAGAAGAGAACAGAGAGGGAGATCCAATCTTGGAGGGGCACCTGCCCCTCCACCGCCATGGAGGCCATGGACCAGAGGTGGAACTCTCCTCCCATCTAGGGGGGGAGGCGAAGGAAGAAGAAGAAGGAGGGGGGCTCTCTCCCCCTCTCTCCCGGTGGCGCCGGAGTGCCGCCAGGGCAAGGATCGTGATGGAGATCTACATAAACAATCTTGCTACTGTCAACACCAACTTTCTCCCCCTCTATGCATCAGTGTAACACCTCTCTTCCCCACTGTAATCTCTACTTAAACATGGTGCTCAACACTATAAATTATTTCCCAATGATATGTGGTTATCCTATGATGTTTGAGTAGATCCGTTTTGTCTTATGGATTGATAGATGATCATGATTGGTTTGAGTTGTATATTTTATTTTGGTGCTATCCTACGGTGCCCTCTGTGTCGCACAAACGGATGGATCCTCGCTATATGGTGTTGCAATACATTAATGGTTCGCTTATGGTGGGTGGCATGAGTGAGAGAATACACAGACCCGAGTTTGGGGGTCATTGCGTATGGGATAAAGAGGACTTGATACTTAATGCTATGGTTGGGTTTTACGACCTTAATGATCTTTAGTAGTTGCGGATGCTTACTAGAGTTCCAATCATAAGTGCATATGATCGAAGTAGAGAAAGTATGTTAGCTCATGCCTCTCCCTCATATAAAATTGCAACAATGATTACCAGTTTAGTTATCGATCACCTAGGGACAAATGACTCTCTTGTTGACAAAAGCTATCTACTTTTATTACCTTGCATTTTATTCATAGTTTTATTCTCGCACAGTACTCGTATTTTTATTCTTGCAAAATAGTTTCATACTTGTTTTAGATAAAGCAAACGTTAAGTGTGCGTAGAGTTGTATTGGTGGTCGATAGAACTTGAGGGAATATTTGTTCTGCCTTTAGCTCCTCGTTGGGTTTGACACTCTTATTTATCGAAAAAGGCTACAAACGATCCCCTATACTTGTGGGTTATCACACATGAGCGGCTGCTGCAATGGTGCGGCGTGGGCGGACGTTGAGTTTCCCGAACCGCACGTCATGCTAGGCGTGGCTGGAAAACCTTCGCATGTGCCCACGATCTAGCGGAACGGCACGTCCTCCGCTTCAAGTTGGTGGAAGCTGATGTGCTCTTCATCAAGGTCTTCGGGCGCTTGGGTGTTCGCTTAGGGTGCTGCGCGGAAAGCTCGACCGATGATGAAAGCTTCTTCTCGAGCGATAGCGATGAGGAGGACAACGATGGGGAGGACAACAACAGCGAGACCCCGGTTGCCAAGCATGAAGGTGACCACCCGGACTCTAGCGGAACGCCGGCTGCACCGTCATCGTCAGCTAGGCGCCGGTAACACCATCATCTACAGCCTGGCCCCGGTAGAGTGATTTGCCTAGGGTGCTTGGCTTGGACGTCACCGCCACCTCCAGCTAGACCCCGGCAGGCTTCCTCGTGCACTCCGGCTTCGTCTTCCCTGCCATTGTCCCTTCTGTCGCGTTCCTCTGGTCCTGGCGGGGGTGACCAGGGCATCGCCTAGCCGCTCCCTCTGTCCTTCCAGCTTTGTCCTCGCCCTCCCGATCTTGTCAGTCTGTGTCCCGCGGGCCCTGATGGGGTCAGGCTGGGCTTTTGCCCAGGCGCTCCTTTTGCCCTCTTTCCTTCTCAATGCAACTCCTAGGAGGAGAGGGACAAGAAAGGCATTATGGGGCACTTATCTTTTTTCATATCAAAAGATGTAGGCACTTGCCAAACTTTAATCAAAATTATGTAATTCCTTCAACCATGCTAGTACTTTGTATGGTTTGTACTTGTTTATCTACGTATTAATGGAAAAAGTGTTTGCTAGATTTTGTGCATGATTAAACATGCTGAAGGGTGAACCTTTAATACTTTCAACTAAACAATGTTTTCCAGCAAGATACCTTGCCAGCCTTCTCCATAGCTACTACCAAACCTCGTTTAATGAGCTTAAAAACGGTTCGGGAGAGTAGGTGAAGGCTAGCCTCTCGTTAACCTCTCAAAGTGTTGCCGCAACCAGCCTTGTCGAGTGAGCTCGAATCAAAAGATGGGAGCACAGATGGCGGAGGCAACAAGGTTTTCCTACGTACAAGCTTCTCATACGTGAACAGAACATGGAGCAATGGAATGAACTTATCTTTGTTGCTGTCCTTCTTATCGTTTCAGATAAAGAAAGGTTGTCGGAAATCAGTGTGCGGCCTTGCGTTCATCCTCCTTCCCGGGAACTATTGTGATGAAACTTCTCTGTTGTCATCAAAGAAAAGGAAAAAGGAGGATAACACATGGCTCCTTACTGCCCGTCAATTATCTTACTTAAGAACTATCATAATCATGGTAAGATCATACTTAAGTAAATATGAATGCATGCATGCGAGTTTGTAAAAAAGAGCAGTTCGTTTTATTTAACTTTGCACAGGCCCTGGCTTTGTACAAAGTGTTACAAGTCCTGGGGACTATGCTTGTACAAAATAGGTTGCCGGGGCAAGGCCCGGCAACCGCGCCTTATGGGTAGAACTTGCAAAGATGCTCAATATTCCATGAGTTTTGCATAGGAGTGCCATCTTCGGTCTCCAAACGGACTGCGCCAGGTCTGGTGACACGTATTACCCTGTAAGGGCCTTCCCACTTCGGTGTCAACTTGTTTGCATCCTTGGCGGACTGAACACGCCTAAGGACAAGGTCACCTTCCTCAAGGCTCCGGGCATGAACCCTGCAACTATGATAGCGGCGCAAGGCTTGCTGGTATCATGCAGCACGTACAGCTGCCCAGAAACAATCTTCCTTGATGAGCATGGCATCGTCATGCCACAGCTGCTCCTGTGCTACTTCATCGTAGGCATGTACCAGAGGTGACCCATATATGTGTTCTGTGGGGAGCACTACTTCTGCCCCGTATACCAGGGAGAAGGGAGTCTGGCCCGTAGCTCGATTTGGTGTCGTCCTGATCGACCAAAGAACCACTGGTAACTCATCAACCCAGCGCTTGCCGCATTTCCGCAGCTTATCAAAAGTTCTTGGTTGAGCCCTCACAGCACTTCAGCGTTAATCCTCTCGGCTTGACCGTTGCTCCTGGGGTGGGCAACATAAGTGAAAGAAACCTTGCTTCCAAGGCTCTAGATGTACTGCATGAAGGCGCGGCTTGTGAATTGGGTGCCATTGTCAGTGACCACTCTGTTGGGCACTCCGAAACGGCACACCAATCCCTTGAAGAACTTGATAGCTTATTGCGCAATCACCCTTCTCACTGGCTCGACCTCAGGCCACTTTGTAAACTTGTCGATTGCTACGAAAAAGAATTCAAAGCCTCTGGTAGCACGGGGAAAGGGGCCCAAGATGTCGAGCCCCCAGACCGCGAAGGGCCGAGATAAAGGGATCATTTGTAGGGCTTGGGCTGGTTGATGGGTGTTCTTGGAGTGGAACTGGCAAGCTTCACACTTAGGGACGAGCTCGGTTGCGTCCTGGAGGGCAGTAGGCCAGTAGAATCCTTGCCGGAAAGCTTTCCCGACAAGTGCTCTTGATCCTATATGCGAGCCACATACACCTCCATGTATTTCTGCCAACAGCTCCAGTCCATCTTCCCGATTTATGCATTTCAACCTCACGCCATTCGGCCTCTTTCTGTATAGAGTGTTATCCACAAACTGATACATACTCGATTGGCGGTCTACCTTCTCAGATTCTTCTCGGCCATCGGGAAGTTCTCCTGTTTGAAGGAATTGGACTATGTGTTGTGCCCACGCCGGAGCTTGTGGCTCGACGATGACGACCAAAGGCATCTCCTCTGCTGTGGGAGCGCCAATCTCAATGGCAAGAGCTTGGGGTTCTGCCGGAGAATGCGGCTCGCCAACTAGCGCAGGGCTTCCTCTGGCAACCTTCTCACCAGCGGCTCTAGGGAGCTCTGCCGGGAGATGAGTGCCGGTGTTGAGTTTCCTTCTCTTTTTGGCCAATGTTGATGGGGAAACTGATGGTCGAGTCAGATGTAGTATAAAAGTCTGGTTCCATAGGAAGATTCTGAGCAGCGCATTTTGACAGGTGATCATCAATGCTGTTTTCTGCACGAGGCATGTGCTCTGCTTGTAATCCATCAAAGTGCTCTTCCAACTTTCTCACTTCATCCACATATGCCTCCATCTGTGGACTCTGATAATCCTTATTCACTTGCTTCACAACGAGCTGAGAATCACCACGAATAATCAACTTCTTCATTCCCAATTCGATTGCAATTCTGAGATTGGCAAGTAACCTTTCATATTCTGCTGTGTTATTGGTTGCCTCCTCCCTGGGGGAATGCGTCTGAATGACATACTTGAGGTGCTCTCCGGTAGGTGCGATAAATAACACTCCAGCCTCGGTGCCTTGCAGCGGAAAAGCTCCATCAAAGTACATCAGCCACTCCTTGGGGGCCTCCTTGCCGAGGAGAACTGTTTCTAGCACTTCTTCATCAGGTGTTGGCATCCATTCTACAATAAATTCCGCCAGTGCCCTGCTTTTCGATAGTTGCCATGCTCTCAAACTTCAAAGCAAAGCTTGATAACTCTAATGCCCACTCAACTATCCTGCCGGTAGCCTCGGGGTTCCTCAGAATGCGCTGCAATGGAAGGCGAGTCACAACCATGATCTCATGAGCTTGGAAGTAATGGCGCAGCTTCCTTGAGGCCATGAGAAGGCCGAAGATCAACTTTTGCACCCCTAGAGTACCTTGACCTAGCCCCCTACAAGAGGGAGCTGACAAAGTAAACTGGCCGCTGCACCATCTTCTTCCTTGCTAACACCTTCTGATTGACATCATCTGCTTGTGGCCCCTCTTCTTCGTCTGTATCTGGGCTTGCTGGGGGTAGGTTTGATCCATCCCTGAGTGACTCTGCTGTATTGGCTCCTTTGCTATCCACTTCCCTCCACGCTACCAAGGCAGCACTAACCACTTGATTTGTTGCTGCCAACTATAGCAGCAACGGCTCTTGTGGCTTAGGTGCAACCAAGGTTGGTGCGGAGGAAAGGTAGGTCTTCAAATCTTGCAGTGCAGCCTCCACCTCTGGGGTCCATTTCATTGGACCAACCTTCTTCAAGATTTTAAAGAACAACAAGGCGCGCTCGGCGGATTTTGAAATGAATCTACTCAGTGCGGCAACACAGCCAGTCAGACACCTCACATCCTTGACGGTTTTAGGGGCTTGGATTTGCTCTATCGCTTTGATCTTGTCGGGGTTGGCTTCTATCCCTCGCTTGTACAAGAACCTAAGAAGTTGCCCGAACGGAACGCCAACAACCCATTTCTCTGGGTTGAGCTTCAAGTTGATCTTCCGTAGGTTTGCAAAAGTTTCCTCCAAATCTTGGATAAGTGTAGACTTATCTCTGGTCTTAACCACTATGTCATCAATGTAAGCTTCTATGTTTCTGTGTAGTTGAGGCTTGAAACCAGTCTGTATAGCCCTTGCAAATGTTGAACTAGCACTTTTTATCCCGAAAGGCATACTTACAAAGCAGTACGTGCCACATGGGGTAATAAATGCGGTATTCTCCTCATCTTCCTTGGCCATGAAGATCTGATAGTATCTGGAGTATGCAACCAGAAAGGAGAGCAAATCACACGCTGAAGTGGAGTCAACGATCTGGTCGATGCACGGCAAGGGAAAGGGATCCTTTGGACATGCTTTGTTTAAGTCAGTGAGATCAATACAAAGTCTCCATTTCCCATTTGCCTTGCGCACCACCACTGGATTTGCTAACCAAGTTAGGTGCGGCGCTCCTCTGACCAAGCCTGCTGCTTCAAGTTTCTTGATTTCTTCGGCAATGAACTGCTGCCACTCCAAGGCCTGCTTTCTGACTTTCTGCTTGACGGCACGGGCATGAGGACATACAACAAGGTGGTGCTCGATTATCTTCCTGGGAACACCGGGGCTGTCAGATGGTTGCCATGCAAACTGATACGTCTCCAACGTATCTATAATTTTTGATTGTTCCATGCTGTTATATTATCATTCTTGGACGTTTTACAATCATTTTATAGTCATTTTATATCATTTTTTGGTACTAACCTATTGACATAGTGCCAAGTACCAGTTGCTGATTTTTGCATGTTTTTTACATCGCAGGAAATCAATACCAAACGGAGTCCAAATGCAGCGAAACTTTTTGTGGATTTTTTTGGACCAGAAGACATCCAGTGGGCCGAAGAAGCGCCTGGGGGGAGCTCCGAGGGGAGCACAACCCACCAGGGCACACCTGGAGGCCCAGGCGCGCCCTGGTGGGTTGTGCCCACCTCGGGTGCCCCCCGAACCGCCTCTTTGCTCTATAAATACCCCAATATTCTAGAAACCCTAGGGGAGAAGACGAAAATCAATTCCAGCCGCCGCAGAGTCCAGAACCACCAGATCCAATCTAGACACCATCATGGAGGAGTTCACCACTTCCATTGGTGCCTCTCCGATGATGCATGAGTAGTTCTTTGTAGACCTACGGGTGCGTAGTTAGTAGCTAGATGGCTTTCTCTCTCTCGTTTGATTCTCAATACAATGGTCTCTTGGAGATCCATATGATGTAACTCTTTTTGTGGTGTGTTTGTTGGGATCCGATGAACTTTGAGTTTATGATCAGATCTATCTTTTTATCCATGAAAGTTATTTGAGTCTTCTTTGATCTCTTATATGCATGATTGCTTATAACCTCGTATTTCTTCTTCGATATTTGGGATTTGTTTGGCCAACTTGATCTATTTATCTTGCAATGGGAAGAGGTGCTTTGTAGTGGGTTCGATCTTACGGTGCTTGATCCCAGTGACAGAAGGGGAACCGACACGTATGTATCGTTGCTACTAAGGATAAAGAGATGGGGTCTATTTCTACATAAATAGATCTTGTCTACATCATGTCATCTTTCTTATTGCATTACTCCGTTTGTCCATGAACTTAATACACTAGATGCATGCTGGATAGCGGTCGATGTGTGGAGTAATAGTAGTAGATGCAGGCAGGAGTCGGTCTACTAATCTTGGACATGATGCCTATATAATGATCATTGCCTGTATATCGTCATGATTATTTGAAGTTTTATCAATTGCCAAACAGTAATTTGTTCACCCACCGTTTGCTATTTTTCTCGAGAGAAGCCACTAGTGAAACATATGGCCCCCGGTTCTCTTTTCCAATATATTTGCTTTCAAATCTGTTTTGCTATTCACTCTTTTCTTTATTTGCAACTTTTATTTTCAGATTTATTAAACCAAAAATACCTTGCCGCACTTTATTTTATTTGGCGTTCGATCTATCAATATTTACTACTCTCTCACGTCTGTTTGCCAATTTTTGGCGCCGTTGCCCAAAAGGATTGACAACCCCTTTTACACGTCGGGTTGCGAGTATTTGTTATTTGTGTGCAGGTGCTGTTTACGTAGTGTTGCTTGGTTCTCCTACTGGTTCGATAACCTTGGTTTCATCACTGAGGGAAATACCTACCGCCACTGTGTTGCATCATCCCTTCCTCTTTGGGGAAATACCGACGTAGCTTCAAGCCGCATCAAAAGGAATTTCTGGCGCCGTTGCCAGGGAGGATCTTCAACATATACCAGGTTCCTAATCACAAATATCATCTCCTCTCAATTTACATTATTTGCCATTTGCCTCTCGTTTTCCTCTCCCCCACTTCACAAAAATTTGCTATTTTATTCGCCCTCTTTTTCGTTCGCCGTTTTTCTTACCGGATCTGTTTTTGAGTGCAATCTTGTTCCATAGTCACAATGACTCAAGAGAACACCAAGTTGTGTGATTTCTCAAATACCAACAACAATGATTTTCTTAGCACTCCGATTGCTCCTCCGGCCACTAGTGCGGTGCTTTGCTGAATCTTTTTACGAAAGATCAAATTTCCGGTACTCCTAATGAGGATGCTGCGTCCCGTCTTAACACATTCGTGGAATTATGCGATATACAAAAGAAAAAAGATGTGGATAATGATGTTGTGAAGTTGAAATTATTTCCGTTTTCTTTGCGAGATCATGCAAAAATTTGTTTTCTTCTTTGCCTTGTAATAGTATCGATTCTTGGAATAAGTGCAAAGATGCTTTTATCACTAAGTATTTTCCGCCGGCAAAAATTATTTCCCTTAGAACCCAGATCATGAATTTCAAGCAACTTGAACATGAGCATGTTGCACAATCTTGGGAAAGGATGAAAATGATGCTAAGGAATTGCCCAACTCATGGGTTAAATCTTTGGATGATCATACAAAAATTTTATGCGGGGTTGAATTTTGTTTCACGTAATCTTTTAGATTCCGCCGCGGGTGGTACTTTTATGGAAATTACTTTGGGTGAAGCCACCAAATTGCTTGATAATATCATGGCAAATTATTCACAATGGCATACCGAAAGAGCTCCTACTAGTAAAAAAGTTAATTCGGTTGAAGAAATTTCTTCTTTGAGTGAAAAAGTTGATGCTCTTATGAAATTGGTTGCTAGTAAAAGTGCTCCTATTGATTTTAATGATGTGCCTTTATCTACTTTGATTGAGCAAAATAGTGATGCCGTAGATGTGAATTTTATCTCCCGAAACAATTTCAATAACAATGCTTATAGAGGTAATTTTAATCCTAGGCCTTTTCCTAGTAATAACTCTAATAATTACGGTAATCCTTCTTATAATAATAATAGGAACACCTCTGATCTTGAGAATAATATTAAATAATTTATCAATACTCAAAAAGTTTTCAATGCTTCGATGGAAGAAAAGTTGAATAAGATTGATGATTTGTCTAGGAGTGTTGATAGAATTTCTCATGATGTGGAAGATCTCAAGATGAATTTTGTTTTGCCTAAAGTTGAGGAATCAATTAAAGCTCTTTATGTTTCTATGGATGAAAGTAAGAAAAGAACCGCTATGCTTAGAGCTAGAAGAGAATTTTTAGAAAAGGCGTTTTGTAGTGATTGCTTTCATAAAAGTGATAAAGATCTTAAAATGATTGGTGTTTCTTCTATTGATTCCTTGTTTAGTAAAATTAATATTGATGAAAAAGGGACTAGAGAAGAGTCAACTTTAGTTAGAAGGCGTCCCGATAATTTGGAGGGTGAAAATCTTGTTGAAAATTTTGATAAAAGTGGGTTTGAAGAGGTCAAGACTTTAACTAGTGATGTGCCCACTATTTTGGATTACAAAGACTTTAATTATGATAGCTGCTCTTTGATTGATTGTATTTCTTTTTTGCAATCCATGATAAATTCACCCCATGCTTATGAACAAAATAAAGCTTTTAATAAACATATTATTGATGCTATGATGAAAGCTTTGGAAGAAAAGTTGGAATTAGAAGTTTCAATTCCTAGAAAATTACATGATGAGTGGGAACCTACTATCAAAGTCAAGATTAAAAATTATGAGTGTTTTGCTTTATATGACTTGGGTGCTAGTGTTTCTACAATTCCGAAATCTTTATGTGATGTGCTTGGTCTTACCGATATTGAAGAATGCTCTTTAAATTTGCACTTGGCGGATTCTACTATTAAAAAGCCTATGGGAAGGATTAATGATGTTCTTATTCTTGCAAATAGGAATTATGTGCCCATAGATTTTATTGTTCTTGATATTGATTGTAATCCGTCTTGTCCAATTATTCTTGGAAGACCGTTTTTACGCACTATTGGTGTCGTGATTGATATGAAAGAAGGCAATATTAAATTTCAATTTCCACTAAGGAAGGGTACGGAACACTTACCTAGAACAAGAATTAGACCTCCATATGAATCAATCATGAGGGCATCTTATGGATCTCGAAACAAAGATGACAAAACTTAGATCCTTGCTTTATGCCTAGCTAGGGGCGTGAAACAATAGCGCTTGTTGGGAGGCAACCCAATGAATAAAATTTATTTTTTCTTTTTGCTTTCTATTCTTGAGTTTTTGCACAATTATGCTACTGTTATAATTGTGTTTTTTGTGTTTTAATTAGTGTTTGTGCCAAGTAAAGCCTTTAGGATTATGTTGGGTGATAGTTGATTTGATCTTGTTGGAAAACAGAAACTTTTGTGTCCAGTAAAACAATTTTGAAAATTCGCATATGAGACGAAAAATTCTGAAGTTTTTACACAAGATTGATATACAAATTACCTCTGTTGACCGAATTTTTCAGAATTTTTAGAGTTTCATAAGTATTTGAAATATCCAGATTGCTACAGACTGTTCTTTTTTTGACAGATTATGTTTTCTTTGCGTTGTGTGCTTGTTTTGATGATTCTATGGTTTTCTTTGATGAGTTTTTGCCATAGAAAAGTTGGAATACAGTATATATAATACAAGAATAAAATATGAATTGGTTTTCTACAGTACTTATAGTAGTGATTTGCTTTCATATACTAACGGATCTCACGAAGGTTTTGTTGAGTTTTGTGTGATTGAAGTTTTCAAGTTTTGGGTTATCTTACGATGGATGAAGGAATAAGGAGTAAGAAGAGCCTAATCTTGGGGATGCCCATGGCATCCCAAGCTATTATCCGAAGAGAAGCAAGCAACTAAGCTTGGGGATGCCCCGAGTGGCATCCCCTCTTTCTTCTAACGACCATCGGTATTTTACTCGAAGCTATATTTTTATTCGTCACATACTATGAGTTTTGCTTGGAGCATCTTGTATGATATGATTCTTTGCTTGTTTTGCTTTATGTTCTAAGTTATGAATCCTTTCTAGACACACCTATTTCAGAGAGCCAAAATTATGCCATGACTTGTTAGAATTGCCCTCTATGCTTCACTTAAATTTTTATGAGCTATGGATTTGCTCTAGTGCTTCACTTATATCTTTTTGAGCATGGCGTGCTTTAGTAAATTTTTTAAGAAATTCTCTCTTGCTTCACTTAAATTAATTTGAGAGAAAGAAGTATTATGCTCATGTTCTTCACTTATATTTGTTTGAGCTTATCAAAGCAACACATGAAAATTAGTTCCAAAGTGATAGATATCCAAGAAGGATATAATAAAAACTTTCATGAAGATCATTGGACAAAATAAACTTGATTCCTTGTAATAGTTTGGAGATATGATGATGTGATATGTGAGTTATGTTGATGAGTAATTGTGCTTTAGTAAGAATATTGGTGTTAAGGTTTGTGATTCCCTATGCAAGCATGAAAGTCAATAGTCATGCAATGAAATTATATCCTACTTGTGGTGCATTATTCGGTGTTAATTATGCTTAATGCTCGCTTATGAGATTATTCGTTTTTTGGTTGGTCGCTTTTCAATCTTTTGCTAGCCTTCATTTTGCACTAAGTATGATCACTACTTGTGCATCCAAAACCCTTTAAACCAGTTTTGCCACATGAGTCCACTATATCTACCTATATGCGGTATTCTTTTGCCGTTCTAAGCAAATTTGTTTGTGCCATCTCTAATTTTCAAAATAAACTTCTCTTTTGTGTGTTCGTACCGCTCGCGAGGCGGTAAGGGGTGGCTAATATTTTCCATGCTAGATGTGTTATTCTCACAATGAGTGTTTATTCCCAGTCCCGAAATGAAAAATGAATTTACTTTATGTTGTCAAATAATAAATTCCTTGGAAAGTGTTGGTATGGAGGGCACCCATGGATACGGCTAGCCATGGAAAGTGAAAGAAATGGTGGAAAAAGGATTAAACTTTATTTTCTGTTTGGGAACCGCCTATGATATATCTAGCATGGAAAGTGTTGGGAACTCTAAGTCGTTTTCGTTGGTGGGAAAAGCACACCTCCCAAAATGTTTTTATCCCTAAGTTTTTTGCTTTGAGCTCTAGCACCTCTACAAATCCCTACTTCCCTCTGCGAAGGGCCTTTCTTTACTTTATGCAATTTTTAATTTGAGTCTCCATCTTCTCTTATAAAGCACCAACTAGGAGGCACTATGATCGTACTTGAGCATTGGGTGTAGTTAATGTGCGAGTGTGTTCCATGAATGGATCAATGGTTGAGCATGATGGGCTAGGGATAACTTATTTTAGCGTTGATATTTTGAAAGACATAGTTGCTTGTTGATATGCTAGAGTATTTAAGTCATCATGTCAAAACTAGACTATTGCTTTGAATCATATAAAAGTCCGAATGTCCATGCTATAAAGGAAAGAATATAAGATGACATGTCAGGCAGCATTCCACATCAAAAATTCTGTTTTTATCATTTACCTACTCGAGGACGAGCAGGAATTAAGCTTGGGGATGGTGATACGTCTCCAATGTATCTATAATTTTGTATTGTTCCATGCTATTATATTATCATTCTTGGATGTTTTACAATCATTTTATAGTCATTTTATATCATTTTTTGGTACTAACCTATTGGCATAGTGCCAAGTGCCAGTTGCTGTTTTTTGCATGTTTTTTACATCGTAGGAAATCAATACCAAACGGAGTCCAAACGCAGCGAAACTTTTTGTGGATTTTTTTTGGACCAGAAGACATCCAGTGGGCCGGAGAAGCGCCTGGGGGTGCTTCGAGGGGAGCACAACCCACCAGGGCGCGCCTGGAGGCCCAGGCGCGCCCTGGTGGGTTGTGCCCACCTCGCGTGCCCCCCGAACCGCCTCTTTTCTCTATAAATACCCCAATATTCCAGAAACCCTAGGGGAGAAGACAAAAATCAATTCCAGCCGCTGCAGAGTCCAGAACCACCAGATCCAATCTAGACACCATCATGGAGGGGTTCACCACTTCCATTGGTGCCTCTCTGATGATGTGTGAGTAGTTCTTTGTAGACCTATGGGTCCGTAGTTAGTAGCTAGATGGCCTTCTCTCTCTCGTTTGATTCTCAATACAATGGTCTCTTGAAGTGTTTGTTGGGATCCGATGAACTTTGAGTTTATGATCAGATCTATCTTTTTATCCATGAAAGTTATTTGAGTCTTCTTTGATCTCTTATATGCATGATTGCTTATAGCCTCGTATTTCTTCTCTGATATTTGGGTTTTGTTTGGCCAACCTGATCTATTTATCTTGCAATGGGAAGAGGTGCTTTCTAGTGGGTTTGATCTTACGGTGCTTGATCCCAGTGACAGAAGGGGAACCGACACGTATGTATCGTTGCTACTAAGGATAAAACGATGGGGTCTATTTCTACATAAATAGATCTTGTCTACATCATGTCATCATTCTTATTGCATTACTCCATTTCTCCATGAACATAATACACTAGATGCATGCTGGATAGCGGTCGATGTGTGGAGTAATAGTAGTAGATGCAGGCAGGAGTCGGTCTACTAATCTTGGACGTGATGCCTATATAATGATCATTGCCTGGATATAGTCATGATTATTTGAAGTTTTATCAATTGTCGAACAGTTATTTGTTCACCCAACGTTTGCTATTTTTCTCAAGAGAAGCCACTAGTGAAACCAACAGCCCCCGGGTCTCTTTTCCAATATATTTGCTTTCAAGATCTGTTTTGCTATTCGCTCTTTTCTTTATTTGCAACTTTATTTTCAGATCTATTAAACCAAAAATACAAAAATACCTTGCTGCACTTTATTTTATTTGGCGTTCGATCTATCAATATTTACTACTCTCTCACGTCCGTTTACCAATTTTTGGCGCCGTTGCCCGAAAGGGATTGACAACCCCTTTTACACGTCGGGTTGCGAGTATTTGTTATTTGTGTGCAAGTGCTGTTTACGTAGTGTTGCTTGGTTCTCCTACTGGTTCGATAACCTTGGTTTCATCACTGAGGAAAATACCTACCGCCGCTGTGCTGCATCATCCCTTCCTCTTTGCGGAAATACCGACGTAGCTTCAAGCCGCATCACAAACACATCGACATTCGCCCGCAGGAAGGCAACGAGCGTGCTTTCCTATTTGTCATCAATGGTGGAACTAATGGTAAAAGTACGATCAGTGCCATCCTGCCTTGCCGGAACCTTCTTCGTTGCAGGGGAGCAGCCTTGGACCTCTTGCTGGCCGAACTTTCCGGCAAGTCACTGCCGGGCGCAGCGCACTCTGAAGAGGCGCGCTTCCCGGGGTCCTTGTCAATTTTCTTAACTTTCTTTTCCTCTTTGGCGGGAGCTGAGGTCTTGATGGCCTCTACTGCTACCGCATCTCTATGCATCTTGTCGACGCATATAACTACATCTCTCTTATCTGAAGGGATGGAGATGACTCCCACGGGGCCCGACATCTTCAAGGTGTTATATGTGTAGTGGGACGCCGCCATGAACTTAGCCAAAGCCGGGCGACCAAGGATTCCATTGAATGGCAGGGGAAGTTCAACAACATCGAACACCACCTTCTTAGTTCTGAAGTATATTTCCCCGCCAAATGTCACTGGCAACGTAATCTTTCCCTTTGGCTGGCTCCTTCCTTGGTTGATCCCCTGGAAAGTGCCAGTCTTCTTCAGGTCTTCGTCAGGAATGTGAAGTTTCTTAAGCACGTCAGGGGAAATTAAATTCAACCCTGCTCCGCCGTCAACCAACATCTTTATGACTTTGAGGTTGCGAATTGTTGGTGAAACCATCAATGGCCAACATCCTACCACAGAAGTGCGATCTGGATGATCCTCAATGTCAAAGATGACGGGCGTGCGAGACCATTTAAGTGGTTCTTGTGCGCTCGCTACTGGCTCTGCCACATTGACTTCACGCACCCACTGCTTGAGTTGACAGTGAGAGGAGTGCAAAGATGCTCCCCCGTCAATACACATCGCGTCGGTAGCCTTCTGAAACTCCTATTCACTGGTCTCATC
Organism: Thinopyrum elongatum; assembly: GCA_011799875.1. Classification (NCBI taxonomy): domain Eukaryota; kingdom Viridiplantae; phylum Streptophyta; class Magnoliopsida; order Poales; family Poaceae; genus Thinopyrum; species Thinopyrum elongatum. The sequence goes on from CM022301.1 coordinate 84,211,081, forward strand.
ATCCTCTTCTTCACTGTCATCTTCATTTTCCTTTTTCTCACGTCCTCTGGTGGGCTTTCCCTTCTACTGGTCGACTTCGCCACAATGGCCTCTGTGGCCTCCGCAGCCCTTCCCGCCAGCGCCATTCTGGCCTCTCTCCTTATCACACCTCTCATACTCATGAAGGAAATATGCCCTAGAGGAAATAATAAAGTTGTTATTTCATATTTCCTTATTCATGATAAAGGTTTATTATTCATGCTAGAATTGTATTGATCAGAAACCTAAATACATGTGTGAATACATAAACAAACACCGTGTCCCTAGTGAGCCTCTACTTGACTAGCTCATTGATCATAGATGGTTATGGTTTCCTAACCATGGACATGAGTTGTCATTTGATAATGGGATCACATCATTAGGAGAATGATGTGATGGACAAGACCCATCCATTAGCTTAGCATAATGATCGTTCAGTTTTATTGCTATTGCTTTCTTCATGTCAAATACATATTCCTTCGACTATGAGATTATGCAACTCCCGGATACCAGAGGAATGCCTTGTGTGCTATCAACGTCACAACATAACTGGGTGATTATAAAGATGCTCTATAGGTATCTCCGAAGGTATTTGTTGAGTTGGCATAGATCAAGATTAGGATTTGTCACTCCGAGTTTCGGAGAGGTATCTCTGGGCCCTCTCAGTAATACACATCATAAGCTTGCAAGCAAATGACTAAGGAGTTAGTCACGAGGTGATGTATTACGGAACAAGTAAAGAGACTTGCCGGTACCAAGATTGAACTAGGTATGAAGATACCGACGATCGAATCTTAGACAAGTAACATATTGGTGGACAAAGGGAATTACGTATGTTGTCATAACGGTTCGACAGATAAAGACCTTCATAGAATATATAGGAGCCAATACGGGCATCCAGGTTCCGCTATTGGTTATTGACCGGAGAGGTGTCTCGGTTATGTCTACATAGTTCTCGAACCCGTAGGGTCCGCACGCTTAACGTTCGATGACGATATAGTATTATATGAGTTATGTGATTTGGTGACCGAATGTTGTTCGGAGTCCCGGATGAGATCATGGACATGACGAGGAGTATCAAAATGGTCGAGAGGTAAAGATTGATATATAGGACGATGCTATTCGGACACCGGAAGTGTTTCAGGGGTCACCGGGTACTTATCGGGTCACCGGAAGGGGTTCCGGGCACCCCCGGCAAAAGATATGGGCCAAGAGGGGAAACACACCAGCCACATGGGGCTGGTGCGCCCCCCATATGGGCCGGCCAAAGGAGGAGAAGGAAAGGGGAGAAGGGAAAGGAAAGTGTGGATTAGGATTCCTACTTCCTTCCCTCTCCCCCTCTCTTTCCTTCCCCCTCGGTTAAATATGGCAGGGGGGGCGCCACTTGGGAGGACCCCAAGTAGGATTCGGCCTACTTGGGGCACCCTCCTGACTTCTCCCCTCTCCCTCCCACCTATATATATGAGGAGGGGGCGCCTAGCACACACCAGACAATAGCCTAGCAGTGTGCGGCGCCCCCCTCCACTGTTTACACCCCCGGTCATATTTTCGTAGTGCTTAGGTGAAGCCCTGCGGAGATCACTTCACCATCACCGTCACCATGCCGTCGTGCTGACGAAACTCATCTACTACCTCGACGTCTTGCTGGATCAAGAAGGTGAGGGATGACATCGAGCTGAACGTGTGCTGAACGCGGAGGTGTCGTGCGTTCAGTACTTGATCGGTTGAAGCGCGAAGAAGTTCGACTACATCAACCGCGTTGTGAAACGCTTCTCCTTACGGTCTATGAGGGTACGTAGACACACTCTCCCCCTCGTTGCTATGCATCTCCATGGATAGATCATTGCGTGTGCGTAGAATTTTTTTTGTTTTCCATGCAACGATTCCCAACGGTGGTATCAGAGCCAGGTCTATGCGTAGATGATATGCATGAGTAGAACACAAAGAAGTTGTGGGCGGTGATGTTCATACTGCTTACCACCAACGTCTTATTTTGATTCGGCGGCATTGTGGGATGAAGCGGCCTGGACCAACCATACATGTTCACGTACATGAGACCGGTTCCACCGACTGACATGCGGGTGTCTATTTCTCCTACTTTATTTGAATCGAATTTGACTGCGGCGGGTCCTTGAAGAAGGTTAAAACAGCAAACTTGATAATTCACCGTTGTGGTTTTTGCCGTAGGTAAGAACGGTTCTTGCTAGACGCCCGTAGCAGCCACGTAAAACTTGCAACAACAAAGTAGAGAACATCTAACTTGTTTTTGCAGGGTATGTTATGATGTGATATGGTCAAGACATGATGTGATATACGTTATTGTATGAGATGATCATGTTTTGTAAATTATCGGCAACCGGCAGGAGCCTTATGGTTGTCTCTTTATTGTATGAAATGCAAACGCCATGTAATTGCTTTACTTTATCGCTATGCGTTAGCAATAGTTGTAGAAGCAATAGTTGGCGAGACGACCATGACGCAACGATGGAGATTAAGGTGTCGAGCCGGTGATGATGGAGATCATGACGATGCTTTGGAGATGGAGATCAAAAGCACGAGATGATGATGGCCATATCATGTCACATATTTTGATTGCATGTAATGTTTATCTTTTATGTATGTTATTTTGCTTAGTATGATGGTAGCATTATAAGATGATCCCTTCACTAAATTTCAAGGTAATAGTATTCTCCCTGAGTATGCACCGTTGCTACAGTTCGTCATGTTGAGACACCATGTGATGATCGGGTGTGATAGACTCTACGTTCACATACAACGGGTGTAAGACAGTTTTGCACATGCAGAATACTTGGGTTAAACTTGACGAGCCTAGCATGTACAGACATGGCCTCGGAACACTGGAGATCGAGAAAACAAACGTGAATCATATAGTAGATATGATCAACATGGAGATGTTCACCATTGATGACTACCCCATCTCACGTGATGATCGGACATGGGTTAGTTGATTTGGATCACGTATCACTAAGATGACTTGAGGGATGTCTATTTAAGTGGGAGTTCATTAGTAATTTGATTAATTGAACTTAATTTATCATGAACTTAGTCTTGATAGTTTTTGCATATCTATGTTGTAGATCAATAGCTCGCTATAGCTCCCCTATTTTATTTTGATATATTCCTAGAGAAAACTAAGTTGAAAGATGATAGTAGCAATGATGCGGACTGGGTCCGTGATCTGTGGATTATTCTCATTGCTACACAGAAGAATTATGTCCTTGATGCACCGCTAGGTAACAGACCTATTGCAGGAGCAGATGTAGACGTTATGAACGTTTGGCAAGCTCGATATGATGACTACTTGATAGTTTAGTGCGCCATGCTTTACGGCTTAGAACCGGGACTTAAAAAATGTTTTGAATGCCACAGAGCATATGAGATGTTCCAAAGAGCTGAAGTTGGTATTTCAGACTCATGCCCGTGTCGAGAGGTATTAGACCTCTGACAAGTACTTTGCCTACAAGATGGAGGAGAATAGCTCAGCCAGTGAGCATGTGCTCAGAATGTCTGGGTATTACAATCGCTTGAATCAAGTGGGATTTAATCTTCCAGATAAGATAGTGATTGACAAAGTTATCTAGTCACTATCACCAAGCTACTAGAACTTCATGATAAACTATAATATGCAAGGGATGACAAAAATGATTCCCGAGCTCTTCGCGATACTGAAATCGGCGAAGGTAGAAATCAAGAAAGAGCATCAAGTGTTGATGGATAACAAGACCACTAGTTTCAAGAAAAATGGCGAGGGAAAGAAAGGGAACTTCAAGAAGAATGGCAAGCAAGTTGTCGCTCCCATAAAGAAGCCCAAAGCTGGACCCAAGCCTGAAACTGAGTGCTTCTACTGCAAAGGAAATGGTTACTGGAAGCGGAACCTCCCATAATACTTGGCGGATAAGAAGGATGGCAAAGTGAACAAAGGTATATTTGATATACATGTTATTGATGTGTATTTTACTAGTGTTCATAGTAGCCCCTGGGTATTTGATACCGGTTCAGTTGCTAAGGTTAGTAACTCGAAACATGAGTTGCAAAATGAACAAAGACTAGTTAATGACGAGGTGACGATGTGTGTTGGAAGTGATTAAAGATTGATAAGATCACCATCGCACACTCCTCTACCTTCGGGATTAGTGTTGGACCTAAATAAATAAATGTTATTTGGTATTTGCGTTGAGCATGAATATGATTGGATCATGTTTATTGTGATACGGTTATTCATTTAAGTCAAAGAATAATTGTTGTTCTCTTTACATGAATAAAACCTTCTATGGTCATACACCCAATGTAAATGGTTTATTGAATCTCGATCGTAGTGATACACATATTCATAATATTGATGCCAAAAGATGCAAAGTTGATAATGATAGTGCAACATATTTGTGGCACCGCCGTTTAGGTCATATTGGTGTAAAGCGCATGAAGAAACTCCACGCAGATGGGCTTTTGGAATCACTTGATTATGAATCATTTGATACTTGCAAACCATGCCTCATGGGCAAGATGAATAAAACTCCATTCTCCGGAACAATGGAGCGAGCTAATGACTTATTGGAAATAATACATACCGATGTATGCGGTCCGATGAGTGTTGAAGCACGTGGCGGGTATTGTTATTTTCTGACCTTCATAGATGATTTAAGTAGGTATGGATATATCTACTTGATGAAACACAAGTCTGAAACATTTGAAGAAGTGTAGAATCATCGTAACAAGAAAATAAAGTTTCTACGATCTGATCGCGGAGGCGAATATTTGAGTTACGAGTTTGGCCTTCATTTAAAACAATGTGGAATAGTTTCACAATTCATGCCACCTGGAACACCACAGCGTAATGGTGTGTCCGAACATCGTAACCATAATTTATTGGATATGGTGCGTTCTATGATGTCTCTTACCGATTTACCACTATTGTTTTGGGGTTATGCATTAGAGACAGCTGCATTCACATTAAATAGGGCACCGTCTAAATCCGTTGAGACGACACCGTATGAAATATGATTTGGCAAGAAACCTAAGCTGTCATTTCTTAAAGTTTGGGGTTGCAACACTTATGTCAAAAGGCTTCAGCCTGATAAGCTCGAACCCAAATCGGAGAAGTGCGTCTTCATAGGATACCCTAAGGAAACAATTGGGTACACCTTCTACCACAGATCCGAAGGCAAAATCTTTGTTGCTAAGAATGGGTCCTTTCTAGAGAAGGAGTTTCTCTCGAAAGAAGTGAGTGGGAGGAAAGTAGAACTTGATGAGGTAATTGTACCTTCTCTCGAATTGGAAAGTAGTACATCACAGAAGCTGTTCCCGTGATGCCTACACCAACTAGAGAGGAAGCAAATGATAATGATCATGAAACTTCAGATCAAGTTGTCACTGAACGTCGTAGGTCAACCAGAGCATGATCCGCACCAGAGTGGTACGGTAATCCTGTTCTGGAAGTCATATTATTAGACCAAGGCGAACCTACAAATTATGAAGAAGCTATGATGAGCCCAGATTCCAACAGATGGCTTGAGGCCATGAAATCTGAGATAGGATCCATGTATGAGAACAAAGTGTGGACTTCGGTGGACTTGCCCGATGATCGGCAAGCCATAGATAATAAATGGATCTTCAAGAAGAAGACTGACGCTGATGGTAATGTTACTGCCTACAAATCTCGACTTGTCGCAAAAGGTTTTTGACAAGTTCAAGGGGTTGACTACGATGAGACTTTCTCACCCGTAGCGATGCTTAAGTCTGTCCGAATCATGTTAACAATTGCCGCATTTTTTGATTATGAAATCTGGCAAATGGACGTCAAAACTGCATTCCTTAATGGATATCTTAAAGAAGAGTTGTATATGATGCAACCAGAAGGTTTTGTCGATCTTAAAGGTGCTAACAAAGTGTGCAAGCTCCAGCGAACCATCTATGGACTGGTGCAAGCATCTCGAAGTTGGAATATATGCTTTGATGAGGTGATCAAAGCATATGGTTTTATATAAACTTTCGGTGAAGCCTGTATTTACAAGAAAGTGAGTGGGAGCTCTGTAGCATTTCTGATATTACATGTGGATGACATATTGTTGATTGGAAATGATATAGAATTTCTGGATAGCATAAAAGGATACTTGAATAAGAATTTTTCAATGAAAGACCTCGGTGAAGCTGCTTACATATTGAGCATCAAGATCTATAGGGATAGATCGAGACGCTTAATAGGACTTTCACAAAGCACATACCTTGACAAGATTTTGACGGAGTTCAAAATGGATCAGTCAAAGAAGGAGTTCTTGCCGGTATTACAAGGTGTGAAGTTGAGTAAGACTCAAAGCCCGACCACGGTAGAAGATAGAGAGAGAATGAAAGTCATTCCCTATGCCTTAGCAATAGGTTCTATACGATATGCCATGTTGTCTACCACATCTGATGTGTGTCTTGCCACTTATCTGGCAAAGAGGGTACAAGAGTGATCCAGGAGTGGACCACTAGACAGCGGTCAAAATAATCCTTAGTTACCTAAGAGGACTAAGGAAATGTTTCTCGGTTATGGAGGTGATAAAGAGTTCATCATAAAGGGTTAAATCGATGCAAGCTTTAACACCGATCCGGATGACTCTGAGTATCAATCTAGATACATATTGAAAGTGGGAGCAACCAGCTAGAGTAGCTCCATGCAGAGCATTGAAGGCATATAAATTTGCAAAATACATACGGATCTGAATGTGGCAGACCCGTTGACAAAACTTCTCACACAAGCAAAACATGATCACTCCTTAGTACTCTTTGGGTGTTAATCATATGGCGAGGTGAACTAGATTATTGACTCTAGCAAACTCTTTGGGTATTGGTCACATGACGATGTGAACTATGGGTGTTAATCACATGGCAATGTGAACTAGATTATTGACTCTAGTGCAAGTGGGAGACTGAAGGAAATATGCCCTAGAGGCAATGATAAAGTTGTTATTTTATATTTCCTTATTCAGGATAAAGGTTTATTATTCATGCTAGAATTGTATTGATCAAAAACCTAAATACATGTGTGAATACATAAACAAACACCGTGTCCCTAGTGAGCCTCTACTTGACTAGCTCGTTGATCATAGATGGTTATGGTTTCCTAACCATGGACATGAGTTGTCATTTGATAACGGGATCACATCATTAGGAGAATAATGTGATGGACAAGACCCATCCGTTAGCTTAGCATAATGACCGTTCAGTTTTATTGCTATTGCTTTCTTCATGTCAAATACATATTCCTTCGACTATGAGATTATGCAACTCCCGGATACCGGAGGAATGCCTTCTATGCTATCAAACATCACAACGTAACTGGGTGATTATAAAGATGCTCTACAGGTATCTCCGAAGGTATTTGTTGAGTTGGCATAGATCAAGATTAGGATTTGTCACTCCGAGTTTCGAAGAGGTATCTATGGGCCCTCTCGGTAATACACATCATAAGCTTGCAAGCAAATGACTAAGGAGTTAGTCACGAGGTTATGTATTAAGGAACGAGTAAAGAGACTTGCCGGTAACGAGATTGAACTAGGTATGAAGATACCGACGATCGAACCTCAGGCAAGTAACATACCGATGGACAAAGGGAATTACGTATGTTGTCATAACGGTTCCACCGATAAAGATCTTCGTAGAATATGTAGGAGCCAATATGGGCATCCAGGTTCCGCTATTGGTTATTGACCGGAGAGCTGTCTCGGTCATGTCTACATAGTTCTCGAACCCGTAAGGTCCGCACGCTTAACATTCAATGACGATATAGTATTATATGAGTTATGTGATTTGGTGACCGAATGTTGTTCGGAGTCCCGGATGAGATCACGGACATGACGAGGAGTCTCGAAATGGTCGAGAGGTAAAGATTGATAGATAGGACAATGGTATTCGGACACCGTAAGTGTTTCGGGGGTCACCGGGTACTTATCGGGGTCACCGGAAGGGGTTCCGGGCACCCCCGGCAAAAGATATGGGCCTTATGGGCCAAGAGGGGAAACGCACCAGCCACAAGGTGCTGGTGCACCCCCCATATGGGCCGGCCAAAGGAGGATAAGGAAAGGGGAGAAGGGAAAGGAAAGTGTGGATTAGGATTCCTACTTCCTTCCCTCTCCCCCTCTCTTTCCTTCCCCCCTCGGTTAAATATGGCAGGGGGGCGCCACTTGGGAGGACCCCAAGTAGGATTCGGCCTACTTAGGGCGCCCTCCTGACTGGTCCCCTCTCCCTCCCACCTATATATATGAGGAGGGGGGCGCCTAGCACACACCAGACAATTGCCTAGCCGTGTGCGGCGCCCCCCTCCACTGTTTACACCCCCGGTCATATTTTCGTAGTGCTTAGGCAAAGCCCTTTGGAGATCACTTCACCATCACCGTCATCATGCTGTCGTGCTAACGGAACTCATCTACTACCTTGACGTCTTGCTAGATTAAGAAGGCAAGGGACATCACTGAACTGAACGTGTGCAGAACGCAGAGGTGCCGTGCGTTCGGTACTTGATCGGTTGAAGCTCGAAGAAGTTCGACTACATCAACCGCGTTGTGAAACGCTTCCGCTTATGGTCTACGAGGATACGTAGACGCACTCTCCCCCTCGTTGCTATGCATCTCCATGGATAGATCATTGCGTGTGCATAGAAATTTTTTTGTTTTCCATGCAACGATTCCCAACAACTCAGCCTTCTTCTTCTCGACTAGCTGTTCGACTTGCTTACAATCTTGGAGATCATGGCCCTTGGTTCTATGGATCTTGCAGTATGGCCCATCGGATTTGTCAGTTTTCCATGCAACGATTCCCAACAACTCAGCCTTCTGCTTCTCGACTAGCTGTTCGACTTGCTTACAATCTTGGAGATCGTGGCCCTTGGTTCTATGGATCTTGCAGTATGACTTCATCTTTTGCTGATAGATGCTCCATTAGCCCTTTTGTCATCCAATCCTTCCGACGAAATGCATGCTTAACTTAGCATGGCGACAATAGCATAAGCGGGCGATAACATCATGGATAGCAGTGTTTTTGCCCTTGTCATTGCCATGAGCTATCATTCCATAGTTGATATCTCCTGCCTTAGGGTTTTCTTGACAAAAACTTTGAGTTTTAATGCTCCATTTTCCTGTCTTTCTCCGACACACCTTGATCTCGGGTATTGACAGCTTCAATAGTCTGACAAGTTCCATAAGGGTAGCCTTCCTAGGTCATACTAATCTGGAAATTCTATAGAACCTTCAAATTCTCCTAGTCTTCGGAGTCTTCAACCGTTGTAGTTTCCATTATTATAATGCACGGTAAAATCCCCTTCATTCCGAAGTGGTCTTAGTTGTCCGATATCTTGGACTTCTCGGAGTGGTCTCATCAGTCGAATCTTCGTATGGTCAAAAGGGAAAAGGGGTATAGTCTAACTACTTGAGGTGAGAGGAAATACTTGGTAAAGCTTTAGAAAAGATGAGAGTTAAGGGATCTCTTTTGAAAATAAAGTTTAGAGAAAATCTTTCCTATGGGCTTGCCAGTTTCTATGGGTCACGTCCTACAGTCAACCTGGCTCTGATACCATCATGTAGCGACCCGACCCAAATGGATCAAGTCTCTGTGCTTAAGTGTCATCCCTGGATCAGTATGCTGACACACACTGTACTCGAGGATTTATAACAGAGGTAAATCACATGTATAAAGTAATGTAAATACTATTACCTCAATCCATATAGCGGAAGTAACAACAAGGTTGTGGAGTTCCCAACAACGCCAACGGCAAAGTTGAGTGTAGACATCGTAACCCTAACGTATCACTTACTCGTCATAAGAATTCCTGCAACATGAGACGTTGCAGCCATGTAGGTCAGTACATCGAATGTACTGGAAAATTCACACCATAGGATAATGATGAACAATATCTATCACTACACGCATATTTGACTGGTGGAGGCTCTAAGTTTAATTTTGCATAAAGCCAATTTTTTCCTACAGCAAAGGAATACTTTTTTTTACCAAGTTGATGCCGTTATTGAGAAGGTTCCTCCAACTCAATCCCAAATTCCCAAATCATTAATAACCCAACAATTTCATTAAATAGAGTGATGAGATCAAATCAATAATTGAAGTACCAGATACTCAAGATGTCCATAACCGGGGACACGGCTAATCATGATTAGTTTGTACACTCTGCAGAGGTTTGCGCACTTTTCCCCACAAGACTCGATCTCCTCCGTTGGATTTCTCGCACTACACGGTGTTTGAGAAACGGATGACCGAGACACAGTCTTTCTGAAGCGTTAACTCTTTACTCTGGGTAGACAGTACCACCTACTTCCCCTACATCTGCTAGCCTACCACTAAAAGAGGTCACACAACATACTCAACTATGCCAGAGCCCATAATGGCTTGTGGCTGCACACGGAAGTTTCTAGCATGAATAATCTTATGATCCCTTTGAGCCTGGGTGGCATTCCGCAGGGTGATCACACGGGTCCTCCGGAATCCCCTAGGACAACACTGGATTCTCCAGGTGCCCGCAACCAATCCACCTAGATGTGTATTAATGTAGCCACCTTAATTTCCCTTAGTTAACATCTCTCACAACTTGCATGATTCTCACATACCAATCCCCGTCTACGAGCATGGCTAAGCAACATATGACACAACGAATATTCCCGGGGTGTTTCGAAGATCATAGGTTCCTACCTCATGAACTACATAGTAAGGCCACATGTTCCCAATCCTACTCATGCAATCTTTGAGGGTGAAACTTACTCATGCAATCTTTGAGGGTGAAACTAATGCATAGTGAAAACTGGGTATTGAAAAGTATGATCAAAGTGTGAACTTGCCTTGTACTGTTGATGAAGATTCTTCGCACTCATAATTCCAGGTAGTTCTACTCGTCACACTCCGATCAATCTATCGTAAGCAAGCAATTTTATCCACACATAAGCAATCACTCAAAGACCCAAAAGAAAATGCAAAGGAAGATTGCGAAAACTTCAAAAAAATCAAATCAAATTATTTTGCAGGATCAGATCCTAATTTCGGTGAAAAAGTGTGGTGATGGCTTAAGATGTTAGATTACGCCTAGGAATTCAATTTGAAAAAGGAATCAATTGAAAAAGCGCTACAGTTTACAAGATATGATCAAGTGAAGCTTCGAGTTCAAATTTGAATCGTTCAAATTTGAAAAGACCAAAAGTTGAAACTAATGATGCTACTGGATGTAGGAAGTCAATATGAATATGTAGGAAAAAGAATTATTAGATTGAAAATAACGGATCAAGTAATTCAACATAGCATTGAATCTGCTTAGAATGTTGTGTAACAACTCTTTGATGGACTAGTAGAGTAACTGGCTAAGATCACAATTATATGTTGGAAAGATGACACTAATTGTGCGAACGGAAAGATTACTTCAATATGAATCCGATGCAGTTGGGTTCATCGGAAACGGAGGTACGGATAAAAAGATATGATCGAAAGAAATTTGAGTATGAATCTGAACAAATTTCAAAATTTGAAAGTTGCAAAAAGTTTATTTGATAGATTCACTGATAGGTGGAATCAAGACGAAAATGTAGGCGTTGGTTTCGTCTAATTTGGATGAACGAGTAAAAAGTTATGGATATTTGAAAAATCAGGGCCAAGCTATTTTACGGAAGAAAAGAGCTATGACTAAAAGAATTCTATTCCTAAAATGTAAATACATGGACTAATCTATAAATCTAATTTTTCTACCGTACTAGTCTAGAAATAATAAGCTACGGGAGTATATATAAAAAAATACGAAGAAAGATACCTTTATAAGGTAGAGAAAAGACGACTTCGGAGAAAGGAGACAACTTCCAGAATTCCCGCCGGAGAGGAGAAATATAGGAGACGACTTCCAGAATTCCTGCTTGAGAGGAGAAATATATTTTTCTTTAGTGAATCTAGTCAAACCAAAATATATTGATTTAACCCGAATCGTATGATTTTCGGAGGCTCTATGGATCTATATTATTAGGTGGAAAAGAGGTTTAGGGGTCAAAGGCTAGGTAATGTGGGACTAAATGTAGACGAACAAATAAAACGAAGGGAATCGCATGGCTAAAAAGCACCACGGGCCGGCCGCGCGCACGCTGCAGTTTTTTTTATTCGGCCAAAGGAAAAAGAAAAAGAAAAAAAAACTGAGAAGGAAATTGCTGGCTGGGCCTGGCCCATGTAGGAAAAAAAAATGGGGCGCCGCTGCCACTACGCTGCGCATGTGGGCGACATATAGTTACGGCGTACATGCACTTTTTTTTTGTAAATAAAAATAAAAAAAGAAAACTGAATAACAAAAATAAAATAAAATTTTATATAGGCATATTATATATCAAAATTTTCAGAAAAAGATTTTCTAAAAAAGAACTATTTTTCAAGGGCAAATAAATTCCACAAAAATTTAAATAAAGAAAATAGTGCTACTGGTTCATTTAAAAATCAAATAAAAATATTTTAAAATACCAAAATAATTTCAAATTTATTTCCCTCCATTTTTCTACTGTAGGGAAGCATTTTACCCTATTTTCCATATATTTTATTTTTAGGGAAAAATAATTTGAATAAAACCAAATAACTCCAAATTGAAAGTGGGTTTTCAAAGGGACTTTCAATTTGATTCTTTGAAACTTCCAACTCTCTTTCTTAGCATTTGAAGAAGTCATTTTATTTTCTCTCATGAAACTCATTGAGTTGCATAAAGTTTCCGAATTTGAAATATTTCCAAATGGAATTCAAATCTTTTCAAAACCATTTTCATTTATTTAAATGGAAGAAGTCATATCATCTTCACTCTAGGGTTTTGGTGATGAAATGAATTTGAATTCATGGAGATCATAAATGTAAGGTGAAAGTTTGGGAAAGTCATTTCATTCCCTCTCATTCAACTTTCAAGAAGTTTCAAATTTCACTCAATTTCACACAAGCAACCACACCATAATCAAACAAACAATCTAAACTATTTATTTAATATAACATTCCAAAATTTAGAATTTTGGGATGTTACAAGTGGCTTCCTTGCCGGGTGTCCCAATCTTTGCCTTCTTGTTAGCGCTAAGGTCACCGGAGCTCTCGACGACCATCACTGCTTTCCCTTTACGCTTCTTGTTGCGCTTCCTATTTCTCATCCCAGGAGTGCGGTGTCGTCGTCGTCTTCCGAATCGACTTCAACACCTACCTCCTCTCCTGGAAGTCTTCTGCCCTCTTCAACCCGAGCACACTTGTCCGCCAATGTGTATAGTACATTAACGGTCTTCGGCAGGCGAACATTCTTCTTAGCACGCATCCTTCGATTGCGCACATTAGTGTGGAATGCGGCAATCCCGGCTGCCGGGTGTATCCGAGGAATGTTGCGGTGCACCCGACTGAATCTCTGTAGATATTTGCGCAAACTCTCCCCTTCTTTCTGTGGGAGGGCCTGCAGGTCACTAGGCTGTCTTGGTTCTTGATGGCCACCAGTAAAGGCGCCAACGAACTCATTGCACAAGTCTACCCATGAAGAGATGGAATCCTCTGGCAAGTGCATCAGCCAAGATCTCACATTAGGCTTGAGAGCCAACGGGAAGTAGTTTGTGAGTACTTTCTCATCTTTTCCCCTGGCAGCCTGAACGGCAATCGTATAGATGCCCAGAAACTTTGCCTGGCTAAGCTTTCCATTGTATTTCTCTGGCAGGTCAGGCTTGAAGGTGCGAGAGGATGGCCAACGGAATTGCCATAGCTCATGAGTGAAGGTAGGGCACCCCACCTCGTAAGGTATGTACCCGCCAACACTGGGTGCGGGTTTGTCAGGTCCATTGCGCCTGTCCAATTGACGGCGCGTCTCACAACGCCGCTCAATGGTGACACGGGCGTCTTCCTTCCTCCTATCTCTCAACACCTGGCGTTGATCCTGCTAGAGTCGTGGGTCAGATGAAGCCATCGACGCTTCGTCAGGCTCATCAAGGTTTTAGGTTTGCTGAGCCTGCCGCGGTTGCCTTTGGGTGGGCTGCTGCAGAGGGGACTGCACCGTAGGTGTAGTCCTCTCAACTTGGCCACCGGCTGGCGCCGCTGGCGTCGCATGCGGGTGCTGCGGGGGGTCCGCGCGCTGCGACTTGTTGGCTTCATCAAAACCAATGAGGCTTTGAATGGTGGCCCTCCATTCATCCATCTTGTCTGCTGCTGGGGGAAAGTTCAGCAATAGCTGAGCTCTCGCCATTGCTTCGTCCACCGTCTATGGCATGGCATGAGAGGAGGAACGTGACACCGCTCGACTTCTGGACGAACCAGAAGGAACGTTGTCGTGCCCCTGCCGCCTCTGACCGATCACCAGAGCGGTTTGTCGTGCCCGACAGCGCCGCTCGGGGTCTTGTCTTGCTCACCCTGCATGGGGCGGAGCATGCGTCCTGTAGTCGCCCCTCTGGACGGTGCAGCCAATGGATCTTGGCTGGCACAGGAGCTGGCGTCAACGCTGCGCTAGTCATGCTCGCTGGTGCGGTGAGGAGGCGGAAGCTGGGCATCTCCTTGGCCTGCGCCAACGTGACCATGCTCACCAGAAGGTTGAGGGAGTTGGGCCGCCCATGCAGCACTTGCCCCTGCTTCGGCGGTGGTGAAGGTGTTGGTGGCACCGTCTGCATTGCCTGCCCTGGCCATCGCGGACGCGACGTCCACGGTGCCCGCAGCCTCAGGCGAGGAGAGCTTTGAAGTGGAAGGATGTGCCGCAACACCGCTTTTCTTCTTAGGAGCCATCGAAGATGTAGAAGGTGACGAAGATCACGCGCTGGCTATTGCTTCAAGTTTGCACGAGTGACAACCCCCTACCTGACGTGCCAAAGATGTCGGCGTGGAACCACGATCACCTATGGGGCATGGCTGCCCCTTTGTGGTTCGGCAAGGGGACGGTCACATCGCACAAAGAGCAGAAAGAACAGGGCAACGCGACGATGGACATCTCTGTTTTACCCAGGTTCGGGCCGCTTTGCAGCGTAAAACTCTACTCCTGCTGTGGTGGATTGATCTGGAGGAACACGAAGATACGGCGTGTTCAAGCCCGGCAAGGATGCCTCGGGGAGAGCAGCTACGTGCGTACAAGTGTTGAGGGGTCAAATGTTCGAACCCTTTGTTAGGTTGCCTCGGGCCTCCTTTTATAGGTTAAGGGGCGACCACAATGGCAAAACAGTCATTTCAGGGTGATTTGATAGCTAACAGTGCTATCATACCTAACTCTGGCAGTTAGGACAAAGTGCATTAAATGCACTGCTAGGTGTCGAGCTGATGTTGAAGCCCGGCAAGCCTGCCGCGCCGCTTATCCCTCTTCTCCTTATTAGTGTGACACGCCATCTGGACAGGTGTCAATAAAGTTAATCTCCTCTTCACCATGCTGCCACGTGCCTAACAGGATCCACCTAGCCACTTGGGAGCTCGACACCGCACCGATTCGTGACTTGTGTGCGATGAGGTGGAGCGGTGGCGTCTTGGCAAGGATCTACAGGTTATGGAGCTTGCCGGAGGAGGGACAGGCTTTGGCTCTAGGCGTAGCTTCGACGCTGCCAGGCTCGCCTGCCCAGCACGGGAAGCTTCCATAGGGAGTTCTCTTGGTGACCTTGATCTTCTTAGTGCTCTCCTTGATCTCACGAAGAGCGGCTTCTCTGGCTTATCTTGTATCAAGCCATGATACTGGATGTATGTCTTGTTGCACGCCGGCGCATAAGTCAGCGCAACAAACGCGCATGTTTGTTGTACTGACAGAGGGTGGCTGGCAAGCAAATGAGGACGACGAGGGGCGGGCAGCTGCATGTTGGGAACAACAGTGCAGGTAGGGTTGGCGCCGAAGAGCGGGAACACGGTCGGGTTGAGCACGCCGGCGCCGGAGAGGGTTTTGTTGTGGATCTGGGGGAAGGGAGAGATGGCGATGGAGATTGGGTGGACTATTGAGTGAAACGGGGGCGGGCGATGCGGGGGTGTTGGCGGCCTAGGTGAAAAGGGTGGAAAAAGATCCCCGATCACCGCGCGGAAAGGCTTATGCAAACGGTTGACTCTAATTGCCCATGTGCACAAACATCATAATTTCGTTTGAAATGAAGACGTTCTAATTTTGAAATGAAGACGTGAGTTCATCGTTTCGCCTCGAATATTTTTTCCACGTTAAGCAATAACCATTATACCACATGTTTGATTTTCTGGTGCATTTCAGGTCTCGTTTGCTATATTTAAGCCATTTTTGGCATTTACCATGCATTTTGGCATATAAATCAAATCCCCGGAACTACAAGTGTTGATGAAAGGAATGAGGATTGTCGTTCGATCTAGGAGCATCCAACGGTGCAGACGTACGATCCGTGGGGTTTGGGTTCTGGCCACTCAGAAAGCATGACTCACATCGTGCGCACAGTAAGGGGGGGGCACCGGCCACGGTTTGGTAGGCACACGGCTTTCGTGTATGAACCGTGTGCTATTTTAAAACATTTACATGAAGTAACAACATATTTTCATTTGAATGAAGAGGTGAATTCATTGTTTCGCCTCGAATTTTTTTTCCACGGTAAGCAATCAGCATTGTACACTAAGGTTTGATTTTCCGGTGCATTTCAGGTCTTGTTTGCTATATTTGAGCCATTTTTTGCATTTACCATGCTTATATATATATATATATATATCAAAACCGTGCCGCAACTACACATGGGTGTTAGCAAGATTATTTTTGTACCGCTTTGCGAGTTTTCATTCATTGTCCACGAAACAGAAAAAAAATATTCAAACATTTCGGCCGTAGGGTACGGCCAGAGGCGTAGTCCTTGTTGGTATTTTAATTACAGGAAATGCATATAGAGTCAAAAAATCATGAAAATCGTTGTGTCACTGTGGCGTGCTCTCACCACCCCATGGAAAAGTTTTGGTTAAGTTTGGCACAAGTTTTGATGCTCGCACCTTGGAAACCGAAGATTCTCACAAGAAGGAACATAGTTTCCAAAAGGAGGCACGACACTTCGGACTCCAATCGTCGGTGACTTCATCGTTTCGCCTTGAAAATTCACGGTAAACAATCACCGATATACCCTAGTTTGATTTTCTAGCCCATTTTCACGTCTCATCTGCTATATTTAAGCCATTTTTTGCATTTACCTTGCATTTAGTGCATATAAAATCAAAACCCTACTACAACTACATGTGGGTGTTAGCAAAGAAGGTGTACAAATAATTTGTGTGTCGCTTTGCGAGTTTTCATCCACTGTCTGAGAAGTGGGAAGAATTTTCAAACATTTCGGCTACGAGGTGCGGCAACCGGCGTAGGCCTAGTTGCTATTTTAATTACAAGAAATTCAGATGGAGTCCAAAAATCATGAAAATCGGTGTGTGCCTGTGGTCAGGAACCCGTCGAAAAAAATTGGTAATGTTTGGCACAAGTTTTGATGATCGCTCCTTGGAAACCGGAGCATCTCACAAGAAGGATCAGGGTCTCCAAAAGGAGATGTGTCAATTCAAACTCCAGTGGCCAGTGACTTCATGGTTTGGCCTCATAAAAATTAACACGGTACGCATTCACCATTATACCACAGGTTTGATTTTCTGGCGCATTTTCAGGCATCATTTGCTATATTTAAGACATTTTTGAATTTAACATGCATTATGTGCATACAAATCAAATCCCAACTGCGACTACATGTGCTGATGAAAGGGATGAGGATTGTTGTTCGATCTGGGAGCATCCAACGGTGCAGACATATGATCCGTGGGGTTTGGGTTCTGGCCAATTAGAACACACGACTCACATCGCGCATGCAGCAGGGGGCATCGGCCATGGTTTAGTAGGCACACGGCTTTCGTAAATGAACCATGTGCTATTTGAAAACATTTACATCAACTAACAGCATATTTTCCTTTTAATGAAAACATGAGTTCATCATTTCGCCTCAATTTTTTTGCACGGTATGCAATCACCATTGTACCCTAAGGTTCAATTTTCTAGTGCATTTGAGGTCTTGTTTGCTATATTTGAGCCATTTTTTGTATTTACCATATATATCAAAACCGTGCCGCAAATAAGTGGGTGTTAGCAAGATCATTTGTATGTCACATTCTGAGTTTTCATTCATTGTCCGAGAAATGGGAAAAATTTCAAACATTTCGGCCGCAGTGTGCGGCCAGAGGCGTAGGCCTTGTTGGTATTCTAATTACAGGAAATGCATATAGAGTCCGAAAATCACGTAAATAGGTGTGTCACCGTGGCGTGCTCTCACGACCCCATGGAAAAATCTGGTAAATTTTGGCACAAGTTTTGATGCTCGCACCTTGGAAATCGGAGCATCTCCTAAGAAGGATCATAGTCTCCAAAAGGAGACGCGGCACTTCGGACTGTAATCGTCGGTGACTGCTACTTCTTGAGCTTGCGTTGATTTTTCCCTTGAAGAGGAAAGGGTGCTGCAGCAAAGTAGAGATAAGTATTTCCCTCAGTTAAGAACCAAGGTATCAATCCAGTAGGAGGCACAAGCAAGTCTCCAATATATGCACCTACACAAACTAACAAACAATTGCACAGAACGCAAAAAAGGGGTTGTCAATCCCTTCACGGTCACGAACAAGAGTGAGATCTAATAGAGATAGGTATAAAAGATAAATAAAAGAGCAAAATAAAGTAAATATAAATAAAATGCAGCAAGGTGTTTTTGTATTTTTGGTTTTATAGATCTGAAAATATATGATGGAAAATAGACTCGGGGGCCATAGGTTTCACTAAAGGCTTCTCTCTTGAAGTAAACATACGGTGGGTAAACAAAGTACTGTTGAGCAATTGATAGTAAAGCGCATAGTTATGATGATATCTAAGGCAATGATCATGAATATAGGCATCACGTCCGTGACAAGTAGACTGAAACGACTCTGCATCTACTACTATTACTCCACACATCGACCGACTCCTGCCTGCATCTAGAGTATTAACTTCATAAGAACAGAGCAACGCTTTAAGCAAGATGACATGATGTACAGGGATAAACTCAAGCAATATGATATAAACCCCATCTTTTTATCCTTAATGGAAACAATACAATACGTTCCTCGCTACCCCTTCTGTCACTGGGTGAGGGCACCGCAAGATTGAATCCATCACAAAGCACCTCTCCCATTCCAAGAAAAACCAATCTAGTTGGCCAAACCAAATTGATAATTCAAAGAGCAATACAAAGCTATCTCAATCAAGCATAAAAGAGTTCGGAGAAGACTCAAATAATATTCATAGATAATCTGATCATAAATCCACAATTCATCGGATCTCAACAAACGCACCGCAAAAGAAGATTACATCAATAGATCTCCAAGAACATAGAGGAGAACATTGTATTGAAGATCAAAGAGAGAGAAGAATCCATCTAGCTACTACCTATGGACCCGTAGGACTATGGTAAAGTACTCACACATCATCGGAAGGGCAGCAAGGTTGGTGTAGAGGCCCTCTGTGATCGAATCCCCCTCCGGCGGAGTGCCGGAAAAGGCCCCAAGATGGGATCTCACGGGAACAGAAGCTTGCGGCGGCGGAAAAGTATTTTTGGCATGCCCTCTGGTGTAGGGGGAATATTTGAGAATATATAGTGGTGGAATTAGGGTTGGGAGGTCTCCAAGGGGCCCATAAGCACTGGCCCCCCTGGGGCGCGCCCCTACAGCTTGTGGCCTCCTCGTGGGTCTTCTGGCCTCCTCTCCAAGTCTTGTGGGAGTCTTCTGGTCCAAGAAAACTCATCATAAAGTTTTATTTCGTTTGGACTCCGTTTGATATTCCTTTTCTGTAAAAGTCAAAAACAAGGAAAAAACAGAAACTGGCACTGGGCTCTAGGTTAATAACTTAGTCCCAAAAATAATAGAAAATAGCATATTAATGCATATAAAACATCCAAAACAGATAATATAATAGCATGGAACAATAAAAAATTATAGTTACGTTGGAGACGTATCAAGCATCCCCAAGCTTAATTCCTGCACGTCCTCGAGTAGGTAAATGATAAAAACAGAATTTTTGATGTGGAATGCTACCTAACATATTTATCAATGAAATTTTCTTTATTGTGGCATGAATATTCAGATCCATAAGATTGAAAACAAAAGTTTAGTATTGACATAAAAACAATAATACTTCAAGCATACTAAATAAAGCAATCATGTGTTCGCAAAATATCATGGCCAAAGAAAGTTATCCCTACAAAATCATATAGTCTGGCTATGCTCTATCTTCATCACACAAAATATTTCATCATGGACAACCCTGATGACAAGCCAAGCAATTGTTTCATACTTTTAATGTTCTCAAGCTTTTTCAACTTTCATGCAATACATGAGTGTGAGCCATGGATATAGCACTATAGGTGGAAAAGAATATGGTGGAAGTTGTGAGGAGAAGATAAAAAAAGGAGAATGTCTCACATCAACTAGGCAAATTAATGGGCTATGAAGATGCCCATTAATTGACATCAATGCAAGTGAGTAGGGATTGCCATGCAACAGATGCACTAGAGCTATAAGTGTATGAAAGCTCAAAAGAAAACTAAGTGGGTGTGCATCCAAGTCGCTTGCTCATGAAGACCTAGGGCATTTTGAAGAAGCCCATCATTGGAATATACAAGCAAAGTTCTATAATGAAAAATTCCCACTAGTAATATATGAAAGTGACAACATAGGAGACTCTCTATCATGAAGAACATGGTGCTACTTTGAAGCACAAGTGTGGAAAAAGGATAGTAATATTGTCCCTTCTCTCTTTTTCTCTCATTTTTTTTGTTTGGACTCTTTGGCCTCTATTTTTATTTTGGGCTCTTTGGCCTCTCTTTTTTTTCATCCGGAGTCTCATCCCAACTTGTGAGGGAATCATAGCCTCCATCATCCTTTCCTCACATGGGACAATGCTCTAATAATGATGATCATCACACTTTTATTTACTTACAACTCAAGAATTACAACTTGATACTAGAACAAGATATGACTCTATATGAATGCCTCCGGTGGTGTACCGGGATGTGCAATGATCAAGAGTCACACGTATAAAAAATATGAACGGTGGCCTTGCCACAAATACTATGTCAACTACATGATCATGCAAAGCAATATGGCAATGATGGTATGTGCATAATAAACGGAACGGTGGAAGTTGCATGGCAATATATCTCAGAATGGCTATGGAAATGCCATAATAGGTAGGTATGGTGACTTTTTTGTGGAAGGGTATATGATGGGTTTAATGCACCAGTGAAAATTGCGCGGTACTAGAGAGGCTAGCAATGGTGGATGGGTCAGAGTGCATATAATCCATGGACTCAACATTAGTCATAAAGAACTCACATACTTATTGCAAAAATTTATTAACCATCGAATCAAAGTACTAATACGCATGCTCTTAGGGGGGTAGATTGGTAGGAAAATACCATCGCTCGTCCCTGACCGCCACTCATAAGGAAGACAATCAAAAAATAAACCATGCTCCAACTTCATCACATAACGGTTCACCATACGTGCATGCTTCGGGAATCACAAACTTTGACACAAGTATTTCTACCAATCCTCAATTACTCAATAGCATGACTCTAATATCACCATCTTTATATCTCAAAACAAATGCAAGGAGTCAAACTTCTCATATATACAATGCTCTTTATGAAAGTTTTTATTATATCCCTCTTGGATGCCCATTATATTGGGACTAAATTCATAACCTAAGAAAATTACCATGCTTTTTTAAAGACTCTCCAAATAATATAAGTTAATCATGAGAGTTCATCAATTTCTATAAAATAAAACCACCGCCGTGCTCTAAAAAGATATAAGTGAAGCACTAGAGCAACTACCTAGCTCAAAAGATATAAGTGAAGCACATAGAGTATTCTAACAAATTCACGATTAATGTGTGCCCCTATCACAAGGTGTATACAGCAAGGATGATTGTGGTAAACTAAAAATCAAAGACTCATATCATACAAGACACTCCAAGCAAAACACATATCATGTGGTGAATAAAAATATAGCCTCAAGTAAATTTACCGATGGATTGAAGACAAAAGAGGGGATGCCATCCGGGGCATCCCCAAGCTAGATGCTTGGTTGTACTTGAATATTACCTTGGGGTGCCTTGGGCATCCCCAAGCTTAGGTTCTTGCCACTCCTTATTCCGTGGTCCATAAAAACTTTACCCAAAACTTCAAAACTTCACAACACAAAACTCAACAGAAAACTCATAAGCTCCGTTAGTATAATAAAATAAATCACCACTTTAGGTACTGTTGTGAACTCATTCTAAATTTATATTGGTGTTATATCTACTATATTCCAACTTCTCCATGGTTCAAACCCCCCTATACTACCCATAGATTCATCAAAATAAGCAAACAACACATAGAAAATAGAACAGTCTGCGAAGATCTGAATATTACTCATACTTCTGTAACTCTAAAACTTCTGAAACATTAGCACAACTTATGAAATTTGTATATAAATCTTGTGTAAAAATTCAGAATTTTTCATCGATTCTGTGAATTTTTAAAATTCTGCTACTGGACACAAAAGTTTCTGTTTTTCAGCAAAATCAAATGAACTATCACCATAAGCCATCCCAAAGGTCTTACTTGTCTCAAACACTAATTAAAACACTAAAACACAATTAATACAGAAGTAATAATGTCTATTTATTGAAAAACAGAAGCAAAAACAAAAAACACAAAATAAAATTGGGTTGCCTCCCAACAAGCGCTATTGTTTAACGCCCCTAGCTAGGCATATTGCAATAGATCTAGGTGTTGTAATAGAAGTGAGGGACATCATCCATGCTCATCTCATACTCCCTCCTTTCAGCAGCAAGCTTTCTTTGTGGTAAGCAAAAATAATCAAAGGGACTAAATTTAATAGGGTAAGGATCTATAAGATCAAGGTTGGGAGGAATAGGTTCGTCTTTTGGCCCTTTGTATTTGATAACTATCTCTTCATTATAAATGTTCATTTGATTGAACTCTCTAAGTTTATCCCTTAGCACAAACCCTAATCCGATATTTTGTATAGCAAAATTATCATTAAGTTTAGAAATCTTATCAATCAAAACATCGGTAGGAACCCTTTTTCTTAAGTTTTCATTATAAGCAGCATAATCCGGATATTGTAATCTCATTATTTCCTCTTGATTAAAAAGGATCTCTCTATGGGAGGGCAACCACTATTGATATTATAATGAGCAAATATTTCACCCGCTTCTTTTAGGATGAACCTAAATTCATGAGCTAAGAATATGGTGGTAACACGTTTAACGGAGGGTTGATGAATATTAGAGAATTCTAGGAAAATCCTTTGTATGCAAGGATGCATGTGAACAAATTGTCTTTCAAGTTCAACTATAAGCAAAGATATTGCATTCCCAAGGCTATTAGTTTATTAAGGATAGACCACCCCCCTAGCATACATATCGTACCGGCACAAGTAAAGAAATCTTGAATAACACATTTTCCAATAATATTGTCACTACCCACACGGAGTTTTTTAGTGTGCATGATAGTAGGTTCTTCATGAGGATCATTATTAGCAAAATCATCAAAGTTTCCCTCAAGATTGTTACTATTTTTTTCAAAGACAACCTCCCCAGATTCAGATATGATGGCAAAGCAAGCGATCTAACACACAAGCAAACAAAAGGCAAATGAAAAGACGAACAAAAGAAGGCAAATAAAAAGGCAAATATTTTTGTGTTTTTCTGAAAATGTTTTAGAAGTGGGGGACAGGAAAACAAGAGGCAAATGGCAAATAATGTAATGCAAGAGATGAGAGTTTATGATAGGTACTTGGTAGGCTTGATGTAGAACCTCCCCGGCAACGGCGTTCTTCCTGCTACTTCTTGAGATTGCATTGATTTTTTCCTTGAAGAGGAAAAGGGTGATGCAACAAAGTAGAGATAAGTATTTCCTTCAGTTAAGAACCAAGGTATCAATCCAGTAGAAGGCACAAGCAAGTCTCCAATATATGCACCTGCACAAACTAACAAACACTTGCACACAACGCGAAAAAGGGGTAGTCAATCCCTTCACGCTCACGAACAAGAGTGAGATCTAATAGAGATAGGTATAAAAGATAAATAAAAGAGCAAAATAAAGTAAATATAAATAAAGTGCAGCAAGGTATTTTTGGGTTTATAGATCTGAAAATATACGATGGAAAATAGACCTGGGGGCCATAGGTTTCACTAAAGGCTTCTCTCTTGAAGAAAACATACGGTGGGTAAACAAATTACTGTTGAGCAATTGATAGAAAAGCGCATACTTATGGCAATATCTAAGGCAATTATCATGAATATAGGCATCACGTCCATGACAAGTAGACCGAAACGATTCTGCATCTACTACTATTACTCCACAAATCGACCGACTCCTGTCTGCATCTAGAGTATTAAGTTCATAAGAACAGAGCAACGCTTTAAGCAAGATGACATGATGTAGAGGGATAAACTCAAGCAATATGATATAAACCCCATGTTTTTATCCTTAGCGGCAACAATACAATACGTGCTTCGCTACCCCTTCTGTCACTTGCGGAGGACATCGCAAGATTGAACCCATCACCAAGCACCTCTCCCATTGCAAGAAAAACCAATCTAGTTGGCCAAACCAAACAGATAATTCGAAGAGAAATACAAAGATATCTCAATCATGCATAAAATAGTTCAGAGAAGACTCAAATAATATTCATTGATATTCATAAATCCACAATTCATCGGATCTCAACAAATGCACCGCAAAAGAAGATTACATCGAATAGATCTCCAAGAACATCGAGGAGAACATTGTATTGAAGGTCAAAGAGAGAGAAGAAGCCATCTAGCTACTAGGTATGGACCCATAGGTCTGTGGTAAACTACTCACATATCATCGGAAGGGTAGCAAGGTTGGTGTAGCGGCCATCCATGATCGAATCCCCCTCCGGCGGAGTGCCAAAAAAGGCCCCAAGATGGGATCTCACGGGAACAGAAGCTTGCGGTGGCGAAAAAGTATTTTTGGCGTGCCCTCTGGTGTAGGGGGAATATTTGAGAATATATAGTGGTGGAATTAGGGTTGGAAGGTCTCCGAGGGGCCCACAAGCCCTGGGGGCGCCCCCCTGGGGCGTGCCCTATGGCTTGTGGCCGCTTCGTGGGTCTTCTGGCCTCCTCTCCAAGTCTCGTGGGTTTCTTCTGGTCCAGGAAAATCATCATAAAGTTTTATTCCGTTTGGACTCCGTTTGATATACCTTTTCTGTAAAAGTCAAAAACAAGGAAAAAACAGAAATTGGCACTGGGCTCTAGGTTAATAAGTTAGTCCCAAAAATAAAATAAAATAGCATATTAATGCATATAAAACATCCAAAACAGATAATATAATAGCATGCAACAATAAAAAATTATAGATACATTGGAGACGTATCAGTGACTTCATCGTTCCGCCTCGAAAAAACTTTCACGGTAAACAATCACCGATATATCCTAGGTTCTATTTTCTAGCCCATTTTTAGGTCTCGTCTGCTATATTTAAGCCATTTTTTCCATTTACCTTGCATTTAGTGAATATAAAATCAAAACCCTACTACAACTACATGTGGGTGTTAGCAAAGAAGTTGTATAAATCATTTGTGTGTCGCTTTGTGAGTTTTCATCCATTATCCGAGAAGCAGGGGGAATTTTCAAATATTTCGGCTGCGAGGTGCGGCCACCGGCGTAGGCCTAGTTGGTATTTTAATTACAGGAAATTCAGATGGAGTCTGAAAATCATGAAAATTGGTGTGTGATTGTGGCGTGCTCTCACGACCCCGTGGAAAATTTTTGGTAAAGTTTGCACAAGTTTGGATGATCGCTCCTTGGAAACCGGAGCATCTCACTAGAAGGATCATGGTTTCTGAAAGGAGACGTGTCAATTCAAACTCCAGTGGTCGGTGACTTGATCGTTTGGCCTCATAAAAATTTCCACGGTACGCATACACCATAATACCATGGGTTTGATTTTCTGGCACATTTCAGGTATCGTTTGCTATATTTAAGACATTTTTTGAATTTAACATGCATTTGGTGCATATAAATCAAATCCCAACCATGACTCGATGTGCTGATGAAAGGGCTCAGGATTGCCGTTCGATCTGGGAGCATCCAACGGTGTAGACGTACGATCTGTGGGGTTTGGGTTCTGGCCAATCAGAACGCACGACTCACATAGTGCATGCGGTTTGGTTGGCACACGGCTTTCATGAATGAACCATGTGCTATTCACAAACCAGATTGCATATCTGCTGTTCATACATACTGGAGTGAGATCAATTAACTGTGCTACATCTAGGGTATAATAATCATAAACAGTTCAAATTCATTGCTTGAGCTGACAGCATATCAAGGTCAACATATTAACCGTTCTTACATCAATAGAGACTGGGCATACCTCACAAATTCAGTACACGCGACAGTTCTAATTTGAACGAATTAAGTTGCAGAATAGGCATAAAAACTAGTGTTACAGCTTAATTCCCATGTACATGGGGGAACTAGGATCATTAGGTGTACCCCGAATGAACTTAAGTTTTTTGATGATTTTACGCTTCTCTGTTTGGATGGTGCGTGATCCCTTGGCTGGCAACTCAACAAATTCATCGTATTCGTCCTCATCAGCAACATCCTCGACGCCCAGTATCCTCCTCTTCCCATGCATCACTACATGGCCGTTCTTATGCATGGGGTCTTTCACATAGAAAATCTGGGTAGCATCGCTGGCAAGAATGAACGGGTCCTTGTGATATGCCATCGTTGTATTAACACGGGTCTTCCTATAATCATCAACCTTTACCTGACTAAGAGGGATCCATGTGCACCTGAATAATGCCACCTTAACTTTCACATAGTTAAGCTCCCAAATCTCTTTGATGGTTCCATAGTATACCCTTTTATCAGTTTCATCTATAGTCATCCATTCTATTGGAATAGAGCTCTTCTGATATGAGGTCTTCTCATCACGTTCCGCAGTGTAGAATGTGTAGCCATTTATGTCATACGCTTGGTACATCAACACCATAGGTGATGGATTTTGTGCCAACCACATAGCATGGATCCATGTGCCAAACGATTCTTCAGCCATCTGGCGTAGTCCTTATTGTGCGCCTTCATCTCGACATCTAATGGATGCACCATCGGTAAGAAGCTTTGGCGTACCTCCTCCAATTTTTCGTCAGCATAAGCATCGAGAACTGGGTTGTTAAGCAGTATAGTCAAATAGGCCTTGTCGGCCAAATCTCCGGGTGCAGCATTTTGCGTGCCAGCAAGGACCGGCTTACCTTTCAGCCTTCCCTCGTGGCGAGAGAGGGGCAAACCTATAGGTCTTTGTTTCATGCATTCGGTGAAAAACTCAACCACCTCCGTGGTATAACCTTGTAGGATGCTTGCCTCTGGATGGCTTTGGTTCCGACAATAGCGCTTCAGTATTCCCATGAACCGCTCGAAGGGATACATGTTGTGAAGAAACACAGGACCACAATACTTTATGTCGTCGACAAGGTGCACAGTGAGATGGACCATGACATCAAAGAATGACGGTGGAAAAAACATCTCTAGGCTGGACAATATTCCTGCAATATCATCTTGCATATAATCCAGCTCTTTAGAATCTACAACTTTCTGCCATGGTTTGTTGAAGAAATCATAGAGCTCAATGAGTGTGTTTCTTATATCTGTGTCCGTCAGATTCCTGATGGCCACTGGGAGGATTTGTGTCAACATTCCGTGGCAATCATGTGACTTCATGTGTGCCAAGTTCATTTTACCTGAGCTCACATCCACGAGACTTCTGATGTTTGCGGAGTAGGAAGAGGGTATGTTAACTGACAACAAATAGTTGAAGAACCTTGTTTTGTACTGAAATTGTAACTCTGGTGAGTGTGTAGGAATTTGTTATTATCTTCTGCTTCATTCTTGCGTTTTGATTTATCACCAAGCATATCGAGTTGTGCACCATCACCATCCTTTGTTTTACCTTTAATCTTGAGCAGAGTACCAAGGATGCTTTCACATACGTTCTTCTCTACGTGCATGACATCGATGCAGTGACATACACATAGAATCTCCCAGTAAGGTAATTCCCAGAATACCGATTTCTTCTTAAACACTTGCCCCCTGGGTGTTTGTTTCACCATCAAAGTGTGGTTCTTGCCAAGCACAACATTAACTTGTTTAGCCATGTTGTGGACCAACTCCTCAGTATAAGGTCTTGGGACCAAACCTACCTCTATCGTACCATCAAATTCAGCTTTCATCTTTCGGTATGGGTGATCTTTCCGTAAGAACCTATGATGACGCCAATACATGGTTTTATGCGAGTTGAGAAGAAATCTGCTAGCTGTCCTATCCATGCATGTGACACACCCTACATCTCCCCTTGTTTTCCGCCCCGAAGTGTTGCCTAATGCCGGGATATCTTGAATGGTGTGCAGAAGCATCACATGTAGATCGAAAAAATCCCTTTTTGCAGCATCACATGTTTTCAGCATGCTCTTTTACCCACAATGTCAATAGTTCTTCTACCAGTAGCGGAAAGTAAATGTCGATGTCATTTCTAGGTTGCTTCGGGCCTTGGATAATCATTGACATCATGATGTATTTTTTCTTCATACAAAACAAAGTAGCAGGGTTATATATGCACAGAAGCACCGGCCATGTGCTGCGTTTGGTGCTCCTATCGCCAAAAGGATTCATCCCATCAGTACACTCCCCGAGCCTTATACTTCTAGGATCCTTGGCAAAGTCTTCAAACTTGTTGTCGATTAATTCCCACTAAGCCCCATCTTTTGGGTGCCTCATATATTTATCCGCAGTTTGCTCATTATGATGCCAACGCAACCTCTTTGTCTCTCTAGGGTTTGCAAACAAATGCCTCAACCTTGGAATTAAAGCAAAGTAGCAAACAACTTTGAATGGGATTCTTATCTTGATCTCGTTGTCCAATTTGTACTTGTCCTTTGATCTCCTGTGCTTGTATCGTGCATGTTTGCATGTGGGACATGCACACAAATCTTTGTACTCACCACGGTACAATATACAATCATTCACATAAGAGTGTATCTTCTGTACTTCAAGTTCCAATGGGCAAACAATTTTCTTTGCTTCGTTCATGCTTTTGGGGAGCACATTATCTTCCGGAAGAATTTCTTTGAAAAGACCTAACAACTCTGGGAAGACCTTGTTTGATAGACCGTTGGCTGCTTTAAATCTGAGAAGCGCCAGTGCGGAACTCAACTTGGAATATTTCTTTTGCAGCCTAGATACAAATCTTTCTTGGAGTCCGCATCAATGGATGGCAGATCCTTGTACCCAACCATATCTTTATTTGGGCCCTGGATATCTTCAATCATAGCAGCAAAATCTGGCTTATCAAGGTCGTCATCGTCATCTGTGTCGCCGTCTTGGTTTTCCAGTGGGGTTTTTGGCTTTTCGCTGTTCCATTGGTAGCTTGACGCCTCAGCCCCGATGTTAGATTTAGCATCCATGTGACTCTGATTGGGGTTTCGCATCTCGCAGCACTGGGTATATTCATCCAGGACTGGCTCTTCACCGTTTCTGGTCCAGTGTGTATATCCATCCAGGAATCCCCGAGTGACTAAGTGGAACTCAAAAACTGTAACTTCATGTGACTCTGTATTGGCACAACAACTGCATGGACACAGGATGTAATCCTCATTGCCAATTCTCTTCTTTGTACTTTCAGCCAAATTGATGACTCCATCATGCTACTAATAAAATCTGAGCTTCTCCGCTCCTTCATCCATTCAGATCGTTCCATCTGCACCACACGAGGGGTAATTAAACAAAACAACAACATTAATACATAGATTAACTGATGCCCAAAGATGCGTGCATAAATCACAAGATTTTATTTTCAAAATTACTGAGGGCGCTCCATATTGTTATCCAGCCGCACGATGACAAAAATTAATGGCCAGTCAATTTACACACTGAGTACTACAGTACTACCCTTATGAATTGAATACCTTAATTAATTAGCCGCGCAGCGACCTCCACCCAGTAGATAGAGAAGCGCGATGCGGCGGCACGCCGAGACAGCAGGGTCGAGGAGCAAAGCTTAGTGGGGCAACCGCCTAAAGTTCGAGCACCACTATCCCGCCATCGAGCACGATGGATGTGCTCCAATCACGCCGCCGTCAACCTCGATGGTTGAGCTCCTCCTATCTCCCGCCACAAACCGAGGATTGACCTCCTATGACGCCGCCACCACCGACCGACCGAGGATTGACTTCTTATCCGTTAGCCACTGCCTCGGCCGCCGCCGCGATGTCTATCTGTAGAGTGGCTATTTTTATTTTTTGACGGATATCCGCAGAGCGGCTGTTTACCCTAAGTATTACTATAACTCAATTATTGCATCCCCATATGTACATGATAGTACATCACATACGGTTATGTCATGGCAACCGTGTCTCAACTACGTTCTTCTCACACGGTTTGGTGTGGAAATCGTGTGTGAAGTTGTAATACCTAACACAAACGACATGTATAATACGTGTGCTGTATACAACATAGTGCGATAAGTGGTCCCTGGCCGTTAGCACAACCCCATAATTTCCCCCAATTCCCTAATAGCATCCAAATCCCTAGCCCCCAAATTCCCTCGCGTGGCGCTGACATTGGGGGAATGTGGATTAGTGGTGCTGATGGTTTTGATGCGGCTACTCCTGCTCGTATCGCCGCTCTCGGAAGCGCCGACACGATGGCGGTCACCGCCGAGCACTTGCCTAAGGTCGTCAGAAGGAAGGTCTACTTCAGATCTGAATCATCCTGTCAGATTCCAATCTATCTCGATCCTTTTTAGCATGTTCAAAGTAGCTCCCTGCTCAATCCATCCTAAATGACCCCCCCCCCCCCAGGAAAGCGATCAGCCGGTGGATCCGGAGTATGACTCCAGATTCCCGCAAGATGAGTTCGACTTCGAGTTTTGCGCCACCGAGAAGTACCAAAAGCTGAGTTGTGTGCATGGACACACTCCCACTCGACGTGTATGCACAGAGGGATTCAACATTGGCAGTCGGTTTCTCAGTTGCCCCTTAGAGGTTAGTGCTAAGCTCATCATTTTAGTTGAGTTAATCCCGCCGCTCATCCTGAATACTATTTAACATTGGCAGGGATATGAGGCTTGTGCCTTTGTTAACTGGCTAGATGAAGAATGGCATGGCAGGGCTCGTAGTGTTATCACCAAGCTCACAGAAGATAACGTAAAGCTGAAGAAGAAACTGGCTGATCTGGAGTGTACAATCAGTACAATGAAGCAAGAAAGAATCAATCACAGGCAACAGATGAAAGCAAGAGACAAGAAAGAAATAGCATGTGTAGTTGTGGTTGTCGCATTTGCCATCTTCTATGCACTATTTGCAATGGCGATTAGGAGTTTTGTTTGATTATTACTGGCTTCATCAATAAGAAGAACTTAATGTATTGATTGCCAACTGTCCTACTCCCTTCGTACCTGTGCATAAGTCACATTACGAAAACCAAATAATCCCAAATTCGTTCCCTGTACTTTGCCATGAAAAAACAAATTAGCCAATAGGAGTCATGGGGCTTGTATGCATTCAATGACTTCAGACTACTTAGCACAACATGCAATGGTCAATTCTCTGCATGCAATGGTATAGATTAGCAAATAAACATCAAGTTCTCTTGTTTTTTTCCCCACCTTGGTCGTCGGTACAGAGGGAGTATGAAAAATGCTTGTGCGTAATTATCACATTGAGAACTGCGCAATCCTGGGAATTTGGAGCGACTGGGTACAAATAATTGCAGTTGATTATATCAGTATTCTAACCGCCTGCCAAGGCAGTTATATAATACATCAACCCCCCCTCCCCCCCCCCCCCCCCCCCCACCCCCCCCCCCCCCCGCTTCAATTGACATTCCTCTTCTCTGCATACCCCACTTAAGTGTCCACCATCTTCATCGTCCCGGTCGGCCGCGCTACACACTTGCACACACTCTACAATCTCGCTTTCTCGCGGTTTGTATACGTACCGCAGCCATGTCGAGCGACAGCGAGGGCGACTGTTCCGCCAGCAGTCTGGCGCCTGATGATAGGTCAACATCAAAATCATCCCACTCATCTTCCATGAGTCTGGCATCGAGCCCAGACCTTAATTTTATCCAGACAATGGAAGGGACGCCGCCTCCCGAGTCGTCAAACGACAACCAGACGGACAAGGAGCCGTCGGAGGATGAAAAGAGGACAACGATGATGATGAGGAGGAATGGTCGAACAAGGAGGAGGAAGACGATAGCAATGATGATGACGATGGCGGCGTCGATGAAAAGCCAACAGTCAGCGTCAAGAAGCGTCCTCGCCAAGACGATGTCGCGGGGCCATCCAACAACAATAAGAAGAAGAAGGACTAAATTAAATTCTCATATTAATTTGTTATCTCTGTTTCCCCTGTCGTGCCGCGCTCGTCGCCGGCGCACTGCCCCTGCTCGCCCCCTCGAGCGGCCTCCCTCGCTCCGATCGGGTCCTGGCACCCGCTGCGCCTGTTCGGGCGGCGCCCGCAACGCCCGAACCCGCTATGGCCCCCCCTGACCCAATGACATGTGGCGCCTAGCCCCTGGAACATTTAAAAAAAAGGATTAAAAGAAAATAATAAAAAATTAATTAATTAATTAATTAATTAGTTAACTAAATTAATTAACTTAACTAATCCTGATTAGATTAACCTAATTACTAATTAAACTAATTAATCTGTTTTAGTTAATCTTAGTCAATGACAAACGGGACCCACACGTCAGTTGACCAGTCAACGCCTCTATTGACTGCTGACGTCATGCTGACGTCTGCGTGCACTGTTTCGGATAATGTTGATTTAAATAATTAAATAAATTCCAGAAATTAATAAAAACTTTAGAAAATCATATTAAATAAACCGTAACTTCGATGAAAATACTTTATACATGGAACTTGCTCAGAATTCCGATACGAACCCGGATACGCCCTCCGTATCCCCGTCAGACGCCCGCAGCTATAAGAACATTGAACTTTTAGGCCAGTTTCAGTAAATCAATAGTGCCCAACTTTAATTAAATAAATTCGAATAAATTCCTAAATTAACTAAATCATTAAGTTAGGCGTTAGAACACCCCGGCACTGCATATTGTCTTGTCATACTTTGTGTAGCATTGTTTGCTTTGTATTTATTGTTTCTTCCCCCTCTTCTCTCCGGTAGACTACGAGACCGACGCTGCTACTGCCCCGTTCGACTACGGAGTTGACGACCCCTCCTTCTTGCCAGAGCAACCAGGCAAGCCCCCCCCCCCTTGATCACCAGATATCGCCTATTCCCCTCTATACTGCTTGCATTAGAGTAGTGTAGCATGTTACTACTTTCCGTTAATCCTATTCTGATGCATAGCCTGACATTGTTGCTACATCTGTTGATACCTTACCTGCAATCCTAAATACTTACTATAGGGTGCTAGTTTATCATCATTGGCCCTACATTCTTGTTCGTCTGCCTTGCTATACTATCGGGCCGTGATCACTCGGGAGGTGATCACGGGTTTATACTATACATATATACATACTATACAGATGGTGACTAAAGTCGGGTCGGCTCGAAGAGTACCCGCGAGTGATTCACGGATTGGGGGCTGAAAGGACCTTTGCCCTGACG
The DNA here is from genome assembly GCA_011799875.1 of Thinopyrum elongatum. Classification (NCBI taxonomy): domain Eukaryota; kingdom Viridiplantae; phylum Streptophyta; class Magnoliopsida; order Poales; family Poaceae; genus Thinopyrum; species Thinopyrum elongatum. The sequence continues at coordinate 84,244,768 of CM022301.1, forward strand.
GCCCTCTGTGTGGATCTTTGTGGCGGAGCGACACGGCAGGTTGAGACCACCTAGGAGACAAGTGGGCCTGGCCCTGGTCGGCGTTCGCGTTTACTTCATAATAACACGCTTAACGAGATCTTGGTATTTGATCTGAGTCTGGCCACTGGCCTATACGCACTAACCAACTACGCGGGAACAGATATGGGCTCTCGACGTCGTGGTATCAGCCGAAGCCTCCTAGACGTCAGCGACTGAGCGGCGCGCGCCGGGTTGGACCGCGTAACGCAACTTCCTTTGTAATGGAGGTTGCTAGGTCTGCTCTCCGGCCGCCCACGCAATGTGCAGGTGTGCAATGGGCGATGGGCCCAGACCCCTGCGCACATAGGATTTAGACCGGCGTGCTGACCTCTCTGTTAGGCCTAGGTAGGGCTGCAACGTGTTGATCTTCCGAGGCCGGGTATGACCCAGGAAAGTGTGCCCGGCCAGAGGGATCGAGCGTGTTGGGTAATGTGGTGCACCCCTGCAGGGAAGTTTATCTATTCGAATAGCCGTGTCCCTCGGTAAAAGGACGACCCGGAGTTGTACCTTGACCTTATGACAACTAGAACCGGATACTTAATAAAACACACCCTTTCAAGTGCCAGATACAACCCGGTGATCACTCTCTCACAGGGCGACGATGAGAGGGTCGTCGGGTAGGATTATGCTATGCGATGCTACTTGGTGAACTTACCATCTACTCTCTTCTATATGCTTCAAGATGGAGGCTGCCAGAAGCGTAGTCTTCGACAGGATTAGATATCCCCCCTCTTATTCTGGCTTTCTGCAGTTCAGTCCACTGATATGGCCCTTTACACATATACCCATGCATATGTAGTGTAGCTCCTTGCTTGCGAGTACTTTGGATGAGTACTCACGGTTGCTTTGCTTCCCCCTTTTCCCCCTTTCTTTTCTTTCTGGTTGTCACAACCAGATGCTGGAGTTCAGGAGCCAGACGCCACCGTCGACGACGACACCTACTCTGGAGGTGCCTACTACTACGTGCAGGCTGCCGACGACGACCAGGAGTAGTTTAGGAGGATCCCAGGCAGGAGGCCTGCGCCTCTTTCGATATGTATCCCAGTTTGTGCTAGCCATCTTATGGCAACTTGTTTAACTTATGTCTGTACTCAGATAGTGTTGCTTCCGTTGACTCGTCTATGATCGAGCACTTGTATTCGAGCCCTCGAGGCCCCTGGCTTGTATTATGATGCTTGTATGACTTATTTATTTCTTAGAGTTGTGTTGTGATATCTTCCCGTGAGTCCCTGACCTTGATCGTACACGTTTGCGTGTATGATTAGTGTACGATCGAATCGGGGGCGTCACAAGTGGTATCTTATATCTCAGTCCTGAAGATATGCAAGAGGCAAAGAAGGGTATGAAGGAAAAAGGTATTAAAGCAGAGGATGTTAAAAATTTACCTCCTATTGAAGAAATACATGGACTTGACACACCACCACCAAAGGTGGTAGAGGTAAATTCTTTATTAAAGTTTGATGAAGGTGATATCCCTTATAATAAACATCCTAGTCAATTCTTATATGAGTTTGACAACTATATTATGAAACAAGATCACTTCAATGCTAATGTTATGAAACAATTGAAATATAATTCTGATATGATTTCTCGCTTGAGTGACTTGTTATTTAGAATCTCCAATGATGTTAGAGGTGTAGGAAAGCATGCCTCTATGGTTCAAACTCAACTAGAACAAGTTGCTAAATCTCAAAGAGAATTACTTGATGAAATGAATAATAATATAAATGATTTTACTGTTAGAGTAGCAACTAGAGGAGGTAAAATGACTCAGGAACCACTTTATCCTGAGGGACACCCTAAAAGACTTGAACAAGATTCTCAAAGGATCAACACCGATGCACCTAGTCCTTCTAAAAAGAAAAAGAAGAAGAAAAATGATAGGACTTTGCGTACATCTAGTGAACGTGAGATAGAAAAACCTCCTGAAGATAATAATGATGTTTCTATTTCTGATGCTGAAGCTCAATCTGGTAATGAACATTCATCTAGTTATAATGAAAAAGACAAGATGATGTTCGTGAAGACACTCAACCAGACAATAATAAGGAACCAGATAATGATGTTGAAATAGAACCAGCTGTTGATCTTGATAACCCACAACCTAAGAATAAAAGATATGATAAAAGAGACTTTGTGGCTAGAAAACATGGAAGAGAAAGAGAACCATGGGTTCAAAAACCCATGCCGTTTCGACCTAAATCAACTAAGAAAAAAGATGATGAGGAATTTGAACGCTTTGCTGAAATGCTTATGCCAGTCTTTTTGCGCACTCGCTTGACTGATATTTTAAAGACGGTCCCTTACGCAAAGTATATGAAAGACATTATCACTAATAAAAGCAAGATACCTGAAGCTGAAATCTCCACCATGCTTGCTAATTATTCTTTTAAGGATGGAGTACCTAAAAAACTTGGAGATCCCGAATACCAACTATACCTTGCTCTATTAAGAGAAATTATGTCAAAACTGCTTTGTGTGATTTAGGAGCTGGTGTTAGTGTTATGCCTTTCTCCTTATATAACAGACTTAATTTGAATAAACTCACACCTACTGAAATGTCTTTGCAAATGGCTGACAATTCAACTGCCATACCTATCGGTATTTGTGAGGATTTGCCCATTGTTGTTGCAAACGTTACTATCTTAACTGACTTTGTTATACTTGAGATGCCCGAGGACGACAACATGTCGATTATCCTTGGTAGACCCTTCTTGAATACTGCAAGGGCTGTTATTGATTGCAATAAAAGCTAGGTCACTTGTCATATCAATGGTAATGAACATACGGTGCACTTTCCAAAGAAACAATTCCAAGTGAATGGCATTAATGTTATTAAAAAATCTCTGACACTCACTATTGGAAGTTTTCAACTACCTCTACCTACTGCCAAAAAGAAATATGAAATGCTTATTGTTGGGGACATGCATATCCCCGTTGAGGTAACTTAGTGTTTTACGAATGTTCTTCGGTTTCATGCTAATCGAAGGTGGTTGTTAATAAGACTTGATCAGCCTTATTAATGGATCATTTTTGAGAGGTATGAAGTTGATGAACCTAGTAGGCACAACCCTCTGCTCTCAACTTTTGTTTTCTGTCTTTTTTAGTTAAATGAAATAAAATGCCATTTTTTGTCTGTTTTCTGAGTTTCCCGTGCAATAAGAAAATGACCCAAAAATAAAAGTTCTCAGAATGCCCTGAAAATTTAATACGATTTTTTCTGATTTTTTCTGAATTTATGGTACAAATAACATCAGAGGTAGGCGCGCCCTGGTGGGTTGTGGTCCCCACGTGGGCCCCCTCACTTATCTCTTTAGCCCATGTCATCACCTACCTCCAAAAAAATCACCATTGCTATCTCTCTCTCGTGTTCTTGCTCTCAAACCCGCGGATTTCGATCTCTTTGCTCGAAGCTCCGTTTCCGAAACTATTTTGGGGGATTGCTACTTGGTATGTGACTCCTCCGTTGCTCCAATTAGTTTTTGCTTTAGTGCTTTATATTTTGAATAATTAGCTACTCTTGGTGCTGCTGTAGATGAGCTTGCATGTTGAATTCTTAGAGTTCTAAGTAGTTTGAATGCTTCATATGTCCTCTATGCATCCCTATGAGTAGTTGCTATCAATCTTGTAAAGTTTTGTTGACCAAAATTTTGTGACAATTTATTTTTTTTCAGAAATTTGTACGCGAATAAACTGAACTTCTTTGGAAGGAGTTCTTCGAGGCAGAGATCCTCGGAGGTATCATCTAGTAGCAGTTCAATGCGTCGGTCTTATGTTGAACCAAGTGCAAGCTTAATAAGGGATGCCGCTATCAAATCATGCTTATGCCCGTGCGATGTACTCATGGTGAGTGCAGGTATTAAAGAAGAATTTGAGAAATATGTTCACAATGCCGAGGTCGGTCCCTACATTGAAGATAAGTGCATCTAGCATCTCAGCCTCATAGAAACGTTTACTAAAGAATTTAAATTTCATCCTTGTGAGTCTAGAGTTTCATTTAAACTTTATGATTGTCCGATTACCATATCTCTAGAAGTGTTTTGTGGTATTTGTAAAAATCCATTTTGGGGTTCGCTGGACGAGCCACCAATATCTGAGTATGAGTCATTTTTTATTAATCTTTGCTATGGTGAGGATAGAGGAGTGACACAAGGTAGAATAAAATGTATTCATTTCCCATCAATTCAATACCTTGCACTGTTTAATGGAAAATGCATCGTAGGCAAACAAGACTGTAGTACATTATGTGCTCCTGACTTGAGCCTCATACACACTGCTCTCACCGATATTAAATGTTATAACCTTGGAGCGATTGTTGCATGCAGATTGCCACACGACGCTAGTAGTGGATATTTTTATGGTGGGATTTATGCTTCACGTTTAGCAAAGGAGCTGGGTGTATCACCTTGTCCCAGTGACTCCATCCTACCTACTCAGTACTTAGACTTTGAGGCCATGAAGCACCATAAGTTCCTTAAGGGCAAAATCACTGATTATACTTATAACCTGCGGTTCAATAAGAAAACCATTGTGCATACCTTTTTTCCTGCACCTGCTCTCTTTGATTATCACAACAAAGGAAGGTATTATGTTCTTGAGAGCGAGGCCCGCGTGCACAATGCAGAGGTCGTGGCTACTCGGCAGGCTGAGGAGGTTGCACCAAGAGCCTCCGTGAGCTATCACTCTGATTATTATGCAAGTCGCGGATGGTGATTACCAAGCTAGGCCAAAAGCCTAAGCTTGGGGGAGTACGTATTTCCATCGACATTACATTTATGTTCACACATTTCATTCCAGTTGTCGGTGTCCACACTCTTTCATTGTATTATCCATGCTATATTTATTTTCTCTTTTTCTTCTTGTGTGTTTCAAAAACTTTGAGAAAATTCAAAAAATGTTTCTTGCTTCTTTTTAGTTTTTCTTTCTAGTTTAATTCGTTGTAGTAAAATAAAACCCAAAAAGATTTCCTTGTTCTTCTGTTTGCTTGTTGGGACCTTTCTCGTGTAAATAGTTTTTCTCGCTTTTGTTTTTCTTTCTTTTTAATTTGCCTTCTTCAAGAAAAACTAAAAACTCCAAAAATATTTCTGTGTGTTTCTCTAAAGTTCTTTTTTCTTTTTATTGAGTCGTACCGAAGAGAAGACCATGATGAAAATGTTGAGTGGCTCTCATACGCATTGATATTGATCTCACAAGAGCCCATATTACCTTGTCTTCTCTTCTTGAATAAAATGTTTTGCAGATTCCAGCTTAGTCCACGGCACTCTTGCACTATTATTATTTTTCATATCATTCGGTCGTGCAAGTGAAAGGCAATAATGACGATATTTGATGAAGTGCCGGTGGCAGAGAGAAACAGGTATTAATAACCCGCAAGTATAGGGGATCAGTTGTAGCCTTTCTCGATAAGTAAGAGTGTCAAACCCAACGAGGAGCTAAAGGTAGAACAAATATTCCCTCAAGTTCTATCGACCACCGATACAACTCTACGCATGCTTAATGTTCGCTTTACCTAGAACAAGTATGAAACTAGAAGTACTTTGTAGGTGTTGTAGGATAGGTTTGCAAGATAATAAAGAGCACATAAATAAAATCTAGTGGCTGTTTAGATAAAGAAATAACTATGTTAGTTTTAGTAGAGAACTTTTTGTCACAAGAAAGTTATTTGTCCCTAGGCAATCGATAACTAGACAGGTAATCATTATTGCAATTTTATATGAAGGAGAAGCATAAGCTAACATACTTTATCTACTTGGATCATATGCACTTATGATTGGAACTCTAGCAAACATCCATAACTACTAAAGATCATTAAGGTAAAACCCAACCATAGCATTATAAGGTATCAAGTCCTCTTTACTCCCATACGCAAACAACCTACTTACTCGGGTTTGTGTTTCTATCACTCACGCCACCCACCATAAGCAAATCATGAGCATATTGCAAAACCAACAGCGGGGATCCCTCATGCTTGCATGACATAGAGAGCACCATAGGACATCACCAATAATAAAACATGCAACTCAAACCAATCACGATCATCAATCAACCCATCGGACAAAACGAATCTACTCAAACATCATAGGATAGCCATACATCATTGGGAAATAATATATAGCAAGGTGTTACACCGCTGCATAGAGGGGGGGAGAGTTGGTGATGACGGCGGCGAAGTTGTTGGTGTAGATCGCCGTCATGATGATGGCCCCGGTGACATTCCGGCGCCACCAGGAGAGAGGGGGAGAGAGCCCCCCTCCTTCTTATTCTTCCTTGACCTCCCCCTAGATGGGAGGAGGGTTTCCCCTCTGGTCCATAGTCTCCATGGCGGGGGAGGGGTGGGAGGCCCTCCGAGATTGGATCTCTCTCTCTGTTTCCTTCTGTTTCTGCGGTCCCAAATTCTGGCCTTTCAACGTTTCTTAAATTCCTGGAGATCCGTATCTTCGATTGGGCTGAAATTTTAACACGATTTTTATCCGGCTATTAGCTTTCTTGCTGCCGAAGAAGGGCACCAACCGCCTTACGGGGTTATGGCAAGGGCCCAGGTTGCGCCCTACCCCCTGGGGCAGGCCCCCTGCCTTGCCGCCGCCTCGGGCATCGTCTCGTGTTGACTCCAATTCCCAAAAATCACATATATTCCAAAAAAATCTCCGTAAGTTTTTAACGTGTTTGGACTTCGTTTGGTATGGATATTCTGCAAAACAAAAAACATGCAACAAACAGGAACTGGCACTGGGCACTAGATCAATATGTTAGTCCCAAAAATAGTAGAAAAAGTTGCCAAAAGTATATGAAAGTTGTAGAATATTGGCATGAAACAATCAAAAATTATAGATACGACAGAGACGTATCAGCATCCCCAAGTTTAATTCCTGCTCGTCCTCGAGTAGGTAAATGATAAAAAAAGATAATTTTTGATGTGGAGTGCTACCTAGCATAATCTTGATCACATAATCTAATCATGGCATGAATATTAAGACACGAGTAGTTCAAAGCAATAGTCTATAATTTGACATAAAGACAATAATACTTCAAGCATACTAATAAAGCAATCATGTCTTCTCAAAATAACATGGCCAAAGAAAGTTATCCCGACAAAATCATATAGTCTGGCTATGCTCCATCTTCACCACACAAAGTATTTCATCATGCACAACCCCAATGACAAGCCAAGCAATTGTTTCATACTTTTAATGTTCTAAAGCCTTTTCAACTTTCACGCAATAGATGAGCGTGAGCCATGGATATAGCACTATAGGTGGAATAGAATATGATGGTGGAGGTTGTGTGGAGAAGACAAAAAAGGATAAAGTATCACATCGACGCGGCTAATCAATGGGATATGGTGATGCCCATCAATTGATGTCAATGCGAGGAGTAGGGATTGCCATGCAACGGATGCACTAGAGCTATAAGTGTATGAAAGCTCAAACTGAAACTAAGTGGGTGTGCATCCAACTTGCTTGCTCATGAAGACCTCGGGCATTTGAGGAAGCCCATCATCGGAATATACAAGCCAAGTTCTATAATGAAAAATTCCCACTAGTATATGAAAGTGATAACATAGGAGACTCTCTATCATGAAGATCATGGTGCTACTTTGAAACACAAGTGTGGAAAAAGGATAGTAACATTGCCCCTTCTCTCTTTTCTCTCATTTTTTTGTTTGGCTTCTTTGGCCTCTCTTTTTTTGTTGGCTTCTTTGGCCTCTTTTATTTTTCCTCACATGGGGCAATGCTCTAATAATGAAGATCATCACACTTTATTTACTTACAACTCAAGAATTACAACTCGATACTTAGAACAAGATATGACTCTATATGAATGCCTCTAGTAGTGTACCAGGATGTGCAATGATCTAGCGTAGCAAAGATATCAAAAAACGGAAAAGCCATGAAAATATCACGCTAGCTATCTTACGATCATGCAAAGCAATATGGCAATGAATGCTCAAGTCATGTATATGATGATGATGGAAGTTGCATGGCAATATATCTCGGAATGGCTATGGAAATGCCATGATAGGTAGGTATGGTGGCTGTTTTGAGGAAGATATAAGGAGGCTTATGTGTGACAGAGCGTATCATATCACGGGGTTTGGATGCACCAGCGAAGTTTGCACCGACTCTCGAGGTTAGAAAGGGCAATGCACGGTACCGAAGAGGCTAGCAATGGTGGAAGGGTGAGAGTGCGTATAATCCATGGACTCAACATTAGTCATAAAGAACTCACATACTTATTGCAAAAGTGAAAGTGCAACTAATGCCTGGGTGGTTTTGGTAATTCTTAACAACATATAGCTCATTGAACTAATACACTTTCAAGATGATCATTTCAGAAAGTTTAATGATTGGCATGGCATGGACTAGAGATGTGGACCCCTCAAAATGCTAATGACATATATTGGCAAAAGCTCCAGACTCTACATTTTCTTTTTAGTGATCCCAGATCACATTGAGTCCATAGGAAAAGCTAATACTATTAAAAGGGGATGAGATGTTGCTTAATGGCTTGCTTTCTCAAAATGCTTAGCGATATGCTCCAAAAGCCCTCAACCACTTTCTCATTTCCACATATGTCCTAAACCTAAAGTCAAACTCGGCCCCACCGATTTAATCTATCCGGCGCCATCGAGTTCACTTGACATAGCCATAGCCAGAAACCCTAATCAATTCGGTCTCACCGATACGGATCTCGGTCTCACCGAGATGGGATTGCAAACTCTCTGTTTCCCTTCGTAATGTTTTGGTCTAAACGAAATGAGCGATCGGTCCCACTGAGTTCACAATGCAAACTCTCTGTTTCCTTTTCATAATATTTCGGTCTAACCGAAATGAGCGATCGGTCCCACCGAGTTTGCCTGACCAACTCTCTGTTTGCCTATCACTGAAATCGGTCCCACCGAGTTCATGTGATCGGTCTCACCGAGATCAAGTTATGCCCTAACCCTAGCACATCGGTCCCACCGAGTTGATCTCGTCGGTCCCACCGAAATCCTAACATTCACATTTTGAACTGAATCGGTTGACCGAGTTTCACTATTTGGTCCCACCGAGTTTGGTAAATTGTGTGTAACGGTTAGATTTTGTGTGGAGGCTATAAATACCCCTCCACCCCCTTCTCCATTTGTGAGAGAGCCATCAGAATGTGCCTACACTTCCACTACTCATTTTCTAAGAGAGAACCACCTACTCATGTGTTGAGACCAAGACATTCCAATCCAACCACTAGAATCTTGATCTCTAGCCTTCCCCAAGTTGCTTTCCACTCAAATCATCTTTCCACCATATCCAAATCTGTTAGAGAGAGTTGAGTGTTGGGGAGACTATCATTTGAAGCACAAGAGCAAGGAGTTCATCATCAACACACCATCTATTACCCTTTGGAGAGTGGTGTCTCCTAGATTGGTTAGGTGTTACTTGGGAGCCTCCATCAAGATTGTGGAGTTGAACCAAGGAGTTTCTAAGGGCAAGGAGATCGCCTACTTCATGAAGATCTACCCAAGTGAGGCAAGTCCTTCGTGGGCGATGGCCATGGTGGGATAGACAAGGTTGATTCTTCATGGACCCTTCGTGGGTGGAGCCCTCCGTGGACTCGCGCAACCGTTACCCTTCGTGGGTTGAAGTCTCCATCAACGTGGATGTACGATAGCACCACCTATCGGAACCACGCCAAAAATCTCCATGTCTACAATGCGTTTTCTCCCTCCAAACTCCTCCCCTTTACCTTCATATGCAATGATTTACATTCCGCTACTATGCTCTTAGAATTGCATGTGTAGGTTGATTGCTTGACTTGTGCTAAGTTGCTAAAATCTACCAAGACTTAAAATTGGGAAAAGGCTAGATTTTTATTTGGTCAAGTAGTCTAATCACCCCCCCTCTAGACATACTTTCGATCCTACAAGTGGTATCAGAGCTTTGGTCTCCATTTTGCTTGATTTCCATAGCTTTGGTGATCATAGCCTTGGTTTCACAACCTAGGAGAGTATGGCGTCTAGCGAGGGAAATTACCATCGTAGAGGTCCTTACTTTGATGGTACTAATTTTGCTAGTTGTAAGCATAAGATGAAAATGCATATTCTTGGACATAACCCCGCCGTTTGGGATATTGTGTGCATTGGTTTGCAAGGTGAATTCTTCGATGGGAGAGAACCGAACCGTGAAGCTACCGCTGAAGAATTGAAGATATTGCAATACAACGCTCAAGCTTGCGATATCGTCTTCAATGGATTTTGCCCCGAAGAATTCAACAAAATCACCCGTCTTGAGAATGCAAAGGAAATTTGGGATACTTTGATTGATATGCACGAAGGTACCGACTCCGTCAAGGAATCCAAATTGGATGTGCTTCAAAGTCAGCTTGACAAGTTCAAAATGAAGGATGGTGAAGGTGTCGCTGAAATGTACTCTAGGCTTGCTCTCATCACAAATGAGATTGCCAGCTTAGGAAGTGAAGAGATGACCGATAGATTCATCATCAAGAAGATCCTAAGAGCCTTGGATGGAAAATATGATACCGTGTGCACTTTGATCCAAATGATGCCCAATTACAAAGATCTCAAACCAACCGAAGTCATTGGAAGAATTGTTGCTCATGAGATGTCACTCAAGGATAAAGAGGAGCTTCACAACAAGTCTAGTGGTGCTTACAAAGCCTCATGTGATGCTCCTACATCATCAAGTGAGAAACAAGCCTTCAATGAAGAATTGAGCCTAATGGTGAATAACTTCAACAAGTTCTACAAGAGTAGAAGCAAAGAAAGAAGTTCCAAGTTAAGGTCCTACAATGACAAAAGATCTTCTAGTCATGAGCGAAATTGCTATAATTGTGGAAGACCCGGACACTACTCCAATGAGTGTACGGCCCCACACAAAAGAAGGGAAGACTCACCTAAGAGAAGAAGTAGAAAAGAAGAATCACCTCCAAGAGAGAGAAGGAGTAGAGATGATCGTTATAAACAAAGACCCTCTCGCAGAAGCAAGGACTCGGAAAGGAAGGACAAGTCATCAAAGAGCTACACAAGACGAAGACATCAAGCTCATGTTGGTAAATGGGTATCCGGTTCCGACTCCGACCACTACTCCGAGAGAAGTTATCACTCCGACTCTGAATATACTCAAGATGAAGGTGTTGCCGGTCTAGCACTTGTGTCAACCAAGTCCTATGACATATTTGATTCACCAAATGAAGGAATTGGAAGATGCTTCATGTCTAAAGGCCCAAAGGTATCACACCCCGAGTATGTTGATTTCAATAGTGATGAAGATGATTTGCTAGGAGATGATGATTTACTTGTTGACAACTCTAGTGATGAAAACTATGATGAACTTGCTATTAATCATGATAATCAAGATAAAACGAATGACAACGATAAGGAGGAGATTGAGCGTCTAACTAAAGAACTAAACACTCCTAAGTTAGCTCATGAAACTACTTTAGAAGATCATCGAGAACTTTTAAAGACTCATGAGAAGCTACGCTTTGAAAAGCTCAATCTAGAGCAAGAGCATGAGTTCTTAAAAGCCATCAATGATGATCTTCGGAAGAAAAGTTCTTCTTACATTGCCAAGCATTTACTCTTGTCTACTTACATGCCACAAGTAAAATCTAGCAACAAGAGTAAGAAAGATTCTTCTTCTAGTAGTAACAATAATCATGCTAAATCCAATATTGTTGCTTCTAGTAGTTCTCTTGATTCCAATAATGATTCTCTTAGCCAAGTTACACTTGAGCAAGAAAATAGCTTATTGAAGGGAATTATAGAGAAAGGTGTTTACAAGAGCCTTGCCGAAAGTAAGCAATTTGAGGAAATTGTACGCAAGCAAGGAAGGCACCGGAAGAATCAAGGTGTTGGTTTTGAATGAAAGTTCAATGCCAATGGAGTTGAGTGGGAAGAAGATCAATACCCCAAGATGAAGTTTGTTCCTCAACAAGAGAAGTATGATCCTACTTCCTTCGAGGGGACACAAGCTCAAGATGATCTTCCACCACAAGACCACAAGCTAAAAGGGAAGGACAAGCTTCAAGAAGAGATTGATGCATTTGAAGAAGCTCCAAAGGCCTTGGTCAAGTGGGTTCCCAAGACTACATCAAGTTCTACTTCATCAAGTTCATCTACAACCCCAAGTATTCCCATCAAGATGGTGTGGATCCCGAAGAAAAAGAACTAGAGAGTTCTTGAGGGTGACTCCGCCAACATACTTCACTCACATTCACATTGGCAAGGACAAGTGCAATCAACTTCCACATCTTGCACTAGTTCAAGGAGTCACAAACCCTCTTGTTGGTAAGTCAAGGGACAAGGTAACCTAATGCTTTCATGGACATAATCTTGTGTGTACTTCACTCTATGTCTATGGATATCCTTGCTCGTTCCTTGTGGGACTAACCCATGTAGGTATTGAAAGTGCAACTCACTCCAATGGATTGCTCCAAATGATCTACATCAACATTGAGCATCCACATCTTCAACATCTACATGAAGTCATCATCGATAAAACCCAAGGTTAGTTCATCCCTCTTAGGGGGGACATCACATCTAGGGGGATCTTTACTCTAAGAATTGAGCTAAAGCAACTCTAATGGTGTGAACACAACAATGCTTTATGTAAAAGTGGTAACCCCACTTGTGCTTAAACGATGAGTATGACCTATGATCAAATGTTCTCATTTGACTCCTAAGTCAATATACTCATATATAGATGACCTAGTCATCGCCAAATGCTTGATAGATGCTAGAGTGTTTGTGCATGCTTTACCACATATTTCATTTGCTATCTTATTGTGTGAGCATGTTGATTGCATAATTTTTATTATTCGAGGACATCCATTTGTTGCTTTGATTGTTTGGCTCTTTTTCTTTTGCCAAATGGATGGACAAGAATGCCTAAGAACTTCATCTAGCTATCTATGCTTTTCTCGTCTCAAACTCTATTCTTGCTACATCACAAAGTTTGATCAAGTCAGATTCGAACCCTCTGGGTGAGGAGCACTCGGAGCCACTGATTCGTCATAGACTTAAACTTCCAAAACCTCTCACTGTATTTCGGTCTGACAGATTCATTCCATTCGGTCATACCGAGTTCATTGAGTTGATCTAGGTTTTCAATCTCGGTGCAACCGATTTGAGCAATTCGGTCACACTGAGTTGCAGTAACCACTTGCGATTCTGCATCTCGGTGCCACTGAGTCATTCCACTTGGTCACACCGACAGGGTCAGGATATATATACCCACGGGTCAAATTTTGGAAATTTCTCCAAAAACCCTTCGCCCGCGCGTATCCTGCTCTGCCGACTCGAGTCTCCGGATCGTCTCCTCATTGCCAGTGACCTCCTGCCACTAGTCTCCGCTGCCGTCAATGGGAATCTTCGCCGCCGTTGCCACCGTAGCGAGTTCACCGCCAAGTTAGGGTATGAACTCGCCCCCTATGTTCTATCTTTACCTCCGATTCCTGCACTTAGGTCAATGCCATGATTCTTACCACGTATGAGATTACTCTATCCAGCAAAAACTTCCTTTAGATTAGTTTTGATTCGAAAATTTAGGGTTAGGTTTCCGCCGAACTCATCTCGGACCGACCGAGTTGTAGAAATCGGTCTCACCGATTTGGCCTAGGCCATTGCACTTGTAATTTTCGGTCTGACCGAAACTTACGAATCGGTGCGACCGAGTTCAACTCTCAGTGAAACCCTAGCAATCTCGAAGCCACCAAACTGTGTCTCAGTCTGACTGATTCCACTAGTTTAGACTCTTATGTTGCTTCAGTGTCACCGAGTTTAACAAATTGGTAGATCCGAAATGCTTTCTGTAGAAAACTAAAACTAAGTTTTTGACTCAATTGTTTTGCAAAATCTCTGCACTTTGTGATGCTCATCCACTCTATCCAAACTATATCTATTCATAGGGTCAGCTTTCAGGGTCAGTTTGCAGTGTCAGCTATGTCAGATCAAAGTGACAGCCAGAAAAAGTCTGAGGAGCAAGTTAGCATGAGTGAGGGCACTAGTCCCTCTGGAAGCTATGATGAGGGTAGCAGAAGCACTCCAAGCAACTTGCCCAAAGCAGCTACCAGGACAAGGAGAAAGAGAAACTCAGGTTCTGAGGATGAAGATTATGTTGCTGTTGAGGAGGAGGTCAGCTCAAAGAAGAAAGTTGTCAAGAAAGAATTTGGCACTATAGCTTCAACCAAGCCTGGTCTGCACAAGAAAGCTCCTGCCAAGAGAGTGCCCATGTCTAAGGCCAGAGCCTCAACTCTTGAAGCCTCAAAATCAACTATTGAAGAGGTTGCTTGTGAGGGCAAGAAGAGAAAGGAAAGGGTCAAGAAGACCATGGCCAGAGTGATTGGCAAACCCTCTATGATGAGAGACCCAGCTGAGGATGAAAAAGAAGATGAAGAAGAGGATGCTGCACCAGCACCCAAAGCTCAGAAGCTGATGGGGGATGCCATCAAGTCTGGGGCTGCTCCATCAAAGCCCAAGACTGCCCCCAAAGCTACTACTCAAGCCTCTAATACTGCACCAAAGAGAAGCACCAGAAACATACCTGATGCAAAAAAGAACAAGGCCCCAGTGCCTGAAATGGAAGAAGAAGAGGAAGCCCAAGTGCTCAGAAAGTTGAAGCCAAAGATCCCTGATCATGATGATAATCATCCAGTGGCTGAAAACATGAAGGAAAGAAAGGATGCAGGTCTCAGATTGTAGAGACAATCAGACCCCTATGCTGCAAGGAGAAAAACTACTGTGGACTACAGATTTCGCACCAAGGAACAGCAGGACTTTTATGAGACAATTCTATTGGATAAGAAGCCCATAGTCAGTGACATGAGATGGGTTGATTGGGAATACATTGGTGAAAATGAAGACCACTTCCCTGGAGTACATGAGAGCTTCAGACTCAATGGAGTTGACACCTTTGTGGGTCAGAAATTGACCAAGTGGAATGATGAGCTTATCATGCAGTTTTATTCAACAGCTCACTTCTACCTAGATGGAAGAATTGTTTGGATGTCTGAGGGTACAAGGTACCAGTCAACTGTTGCAGAATGGGCCAAGCTTATCAATGTCCCTGAAGAGCAAGAGGATGACACTGATGTCTATGCAAAGCGCAAGAAAGATCACAACTCCATGGCCAACATGTACAAGGAGATACCTGACAAGGCCTTGGAAACTCACAAGCTAGGCTCAGTGTACTATCTGTTGTCTGGACTGGCCACCATAAACACCATTTTGAGGCACACCCTGTTGCCCAAATCAGGAGATCACAGGATGATCAGAGGCCACTCCATCAACTTGCTTCATTTGTTTGATGTGTCACAAAAATTCAAGGTGATGAGCTTGATAGTTGAAACCATCAAGAGAACTGCAGCAGACCAAAAGAGATCATGTGGGTATGCTCCACACATTCAGATGCTCATCAACTCCAAGATGGGCAAAGGCATATATCTGTTGGACAAAGAGCACCTTCCCTTGAGGCCTGATTTTGAGGA
This sequence comes from Thinopyrum elongatum, assembly GCA_011799875.1. Taxonomy (NCBI): domain Eukaryota; kingdom Viridiplantae; phylum Streptophyta; class Magnoliopsida; order Poales; family Poaceae; genus Thinopyrum; species Thinopyrum elongatum. The sequence goes on from CM022301.1 coordinate 84,260,308, forward strand.
CAACACAGCTGTCATGGATGCTACAGATCCTACTTCAGTAGAGGCTGAAGAGAAGAGAGAAAAAGCAAAAGCAGAGAAGGCAGCCAAGATGCCAAGTGTTGAAGAGGCATCCCAAGTTTTTCTCAAGTCTAAACAAGATCAACTTAGCTATCTCATTCAAGCTACTTTGAGGATTGAGAAAGGATTGGCCACCCTGACTCAGAATCAAGAGAGTCTTGAGAGAATTTTTGTGACAAAACTTCATGACTTGGATGTCAAGGTGACAGAGATTCAGACTTCTGTGGAGAAGATCCAAGAAGAGCTTGAGGATAGGAGTGACAAGACCACCACTGATGCTTATAAAAGGGTGCCCAGAAGACAGAGGTCTGCAGCAGTGCCAGTGATAGACACTAGAGCTACAACTTCAGCTCCTGCAGCCACAACTTCAGTTGCCCCTCCAGTTGCAACTCCACCAGCTCCTACAACCTCTTCAGATGCATTTGTTGCAGGACTCCTCTCCACGCCACCTCCCGAAGATCAAGCTTAGAGAGCAGCATAGCACTATGCATTTTCAAGCTTTTTGGTAACTTGTTGCCAAAGGGGGAGAAAGTGTATAGATCATAGGCTTCGAGAGAGAGAGAGCTTTGCTTCTTTTTGCTTGCTTCTTTTTGCCTCTTTTGCTACTTATTTGTTTGCCTGCTTGGATGATACTCTATGGTTGTGCGTGTGAGATACTTGTATGGTCATGTGCTTGAACATATCATACTTTAATGCTTGTGCTTTGATGATGATATTCTCTATTTCTCATGTATGATCATTCACTTTGTCTTGGTGACGAGTGTATATTTCATATTCTATCATTTTGAGCGCTCCACCAAGATGTATGTGACATGGAAGAGTAACCCATGATCCTAATCGATTGTGCATTTGCATTCACAAGCAAATTTTTAAATAATGCACAAATTTAGGGGGAGCTCTTGCTTATCACATACTTCTCAAAGCGACGATGTATTTCATTCTTATTATCATTTGTCGAAGCTTTGATCTATATGTTGTCATCAATTATCAAAAAGGGGGAGATTGAAAGTGCAACTAATCCCTGGGTGGTTTTGGTAATTCTTAACAACATATAGCTCATTGAACTAATACTCTTTCAAGATGATCATTTCAGAAAGTTCAATGATTGGCATGGCATGGACTCGAGATGTGGACCCCTCAAAATGCTAAGGACATATATTGGCAAAAGCTCAAGACTCTACATTTTCTTTTTAGTGATCCATGATCACATTGAGTCCATAGGAAAAGCCAATACTATTAAAAGGGGATGAGGTGTTGCTTAATGGCTTGCTTGCTCAAAATGCTTAGTGATATGCTCCAAAAGCCCTCAACCACTTTCTCATTTCCACATATGTCCTAAACCTAAAGTCAAACTCGGCCCCACCGATTTGATCTATCTGGCGCCACCGAGTTCACTTGACATAGCCATAGCTAGAAACCCTAATCAATTCGGTCTCACCGATACGGATCTCGGTCTCACCGAGATGGGATTACAAACTCTCTGTTTCCCTTCGTAATGTTTCCGTCTAACCGAAATGAGCGATCGGTCCCACCGAGTTCGCAATGCAAACTCTCTGTTTCCTTTTCGTAACGTTTTGGTCTAACCGAAATGAGTGATCGGTCCCACCGAGTTTACCTGACCAACTCTTTGTTTGCCTATCACTGAAATCGGTCCCACCGAGTTCATGTGATCGGTCTCACCGAGATCAAGTTATGCCCTAACCCTAGCACATCGGTCCCACTGAGTTGATCACATCGGTCCCACCAAAAATCCTAACGTTCACATTTTGAACTGAATCGGTTTGACCGAGTTTCACTATTCGGTCCCACCGAGTTTGGTAAATTGTGTGTAACGGTTAGATTTTGTGTGGAGGCTATAAATACCCCTCCACCCCCTTCTCCTTTTGTGAGAGAGCAATCAGAACATGCCTACACTTTGACTACTCATTTTCTGATAGAGAACCACCTACTCATGTGTTGAGACCAAGACATTCCAATCCAACCACTAGAATCTTGATCTCTAGCCTTCCCCAAGTTGCTTTCCACTAAAATCATCTTTCCACCATATCTAAATCTGTGAGAGAGAGTTGAGTGTTGGGGAGACTATCATTTGAAGCACAAGAGCAAGGAGTTCATCATCAACACACCATCTATTACCTTTTGGAGAGTGGTGTCTCCTAGATTGGTTAGGTGTTACTTGGGAGCCACCGTCAAGATTGTGGAGTTGAACCAAGGAGTTTGTAAGGGCAAGGAGATCGCCTACTTCGTGAAGATCTACCCAAGTGAGGCAAGTCCTTCGTGGGCGATGGCCATGGTGGGATAGACAAGGTTGCTTCTTCGTGGACCCTTCATGGGTGGAGCCCTCCGTGGACTCGCGCAACCGTTACCCTTCGTGGGTTGAAGTCTCCATCAACGTGGATGTACGATAGCGCCACCTATCGGAACCATGCCAAAAATCTACGTGTCTACATTGCGTTTGCTCCCCCCAAACTCCTCCCCTTTACCTTCATATGCAATGATTTACATTCCGCTGCTATACTCTTAGAATTGCATGTGTAGGTTGATTGCTTGACTTGTGCTAAGTTGCTAAAATCTGCCAAGACTTAAAATTGGGAAAAGGCTAGATTTTAATTTGGTCAAGTAGTCTAATCACCCCCCCCCCCTCTAGACATACTTTCGATCCTACAAAAAGTCTATTAGCTATCAAAACAAAGTACTACGCGCATGCTCCTAGGGGGATATATTGGTAGGAAAAGACCATCGCTCATCCCCGACCGCCACTCATAAGGAAGACAATCAATAAATACCTCATGCTCCAACTTCGTTACATAACGGTTCACCGTACATGCATGCTACGGGAATCACAAACTTTAAAACAAGTATTCTTACCAATCCACAATTACTCACTAGCATGACTCTAATATCACCATCTTTATATCGCAAAACTATTGCAAGGAATCAAACATATCATATTCAGTGATCTACAAGTTTTATGTAGGATTGTATGACTAACCATGTGAATGACCAATTCCTGTTGACTCTCTAAATAGATATAAGTGAATCAAGAGAGTTTAATTCTTTCTACAAAAGATATGCCCATGCTCTAACAAATATAAGTGAAGCAAAAGAGCATTCTACAAATTGCGGTTTTCTATGTGCCGAGAAACAGGCAATCCAAACTTCAAATGATATAAGTGAAGCACATGAATCATTCTATAAAGCCATACTCAAAAGATATAAGTGAAGCGCAAAGAGCATTCTATAAATCAACCAAGGACTATCTCATACCATCATGGTGCATTACTAAAAGAAAAATAAAAAGCACATGACGCTCCAAGATTTATGCATATCATGTGACGAATAAAAATATAGCTCCAAGTAAAATTACCGATGATCATTAGAAGAAAGAGAGGATGCCTTCCGGGGCATTCCCAAGCTTAATTGCTTGGGAGTCCTTGAATATTACCTTGGGGTGCCTCGGGCATCCCCAAGCTTAGGCTCTTGCCACTCCTTATTCCTTCATCCATCGTGATCTCACCCAAAACTTGAAAACTTCAATCACACAAACTTAACAAAACCCTCGTGAGATCAGTTAGTATAATAAAGCAAATCACCACTTTAAGTACTATTAAAAACCCATTCATATTTTATTTTTGCATTATCCCTACTGTATTCTAATTTCTCCATGTCTTATACCAATGATACAATCCATAGTTCCATCAAAACAAGCAAAACAATCCATCAAAAATAGAATTTGTCAAAAACGGAATAGTCTGAAACAACCTGAATATTCACTATACATATGTACATCCAAAAATTAGGAGAAAATAAACAATTTGCATAGCAGTACTGTGTAAAAATTTCAGAATTTTTGCGCATTCCAGTAAAAAATGTAAATTCACGCACTACGGCAAAAGTTTCTGTTTTTGCACTGCACACACCAAACAAGCAATCTAATCATCCTAAAGGCAAATCTTGGCACATTATTTTTATAATACAATGGATTTGTACAAGGGGATAATTATTTTTGTTGAAAATTTTCTGTAATTAAGATTCACAAAGTTTCCATGGGCATGAACAAAGTTCAAGGCATGCTCCCACTTTAACAATGCTCGTCTCTCTCACTTTCACTTTTCTTTTTGAAAATTTTTAGGTTCCCCACTTTATTTTTTTGTTTTTAAACTTTATAAAAGCACTCAACAGAAATAAATGACTCTCTAAAACTTCCGGGTTGTCTCCCTGGCAGTGCTTTCTTTAAAGCCATTAAGCTAGGCATATTGTGCTCAAGTAATGGATCCACCCGGATCCCAAGGTATATCAAAGCCAATTTTAATTAACAATGATTTGTAATTTAGTAGTGAGCACAAAGTAACATATATCATGCAACAACGAAGTCTAACTCTCTTCCTATGCATCGGCATGTCATAAAAGAACAATTCATGCACACGTGTAAAGGCCGATACATAGCATAAACAGTTTCTTGCAATTTTATCGTATTCGAAACATAGAGAGGCGGAGATGTAGTTACTCTCTCATAATAATTGCAAGTAGGAGCAGCAAGCACATGCATATTATACTGATCAAAATCATCATGTGTAGTAGTAAAACATAACCCATATATATAATCCTTAATAAATGCAAACTTCTTCGATATACTGTAGTTTGGAGAATTCAAAAAGATAATAGGACTATCATGTGTGGGTGCAATAGAAACAATTTCATTCTTAACAAAAGGAACTATAGCAAGTTCATCTCCATAAGCATAATTCATATTGGCATCTTGGCCACAAGTATAGCAAGCATCAATTTCATCAAAAAGGGATATTTCAAATGAATCCAAGGGATCATAGCAATTATCATAGCATTCATCCTTAGGTAAGCACGAAGGGAAATTAAACAATGTATGAGTTGAAGAGTTACTCTCATTAGAAGGTGGGCATGGGTAGCTAATCCGCTCTTCCTCCTTTTGTTCTTCGCTCTCCTCCTCATCTATTTCATCCAATGAGCTCACAGTGTCATCAATTTCTTCTTCCATAGTTTCCTGCAAAATATTAGTCTCTTCTTGGACAGTGGAGACTTTCTCAATAAATGCATCAATATCGGCATTGTATTCATAATTCTCATAGCAATATTTAAGTATAGCAAAATTTTCAGGTCTATAAACATCATCATCAAAAGCTTCATACTTTTCAAACAAAGATTCAATTTCATAGGCACCCTTAAAAGCAACGAATTCTTCTATTTGTTCCACATCATAGTAATCATATATCCCATTAGCATAAGAAGCCAAGTTTTTATTATCATTAAATTTACATGAAAAGGGAAGGTGTGGAGCTTTCATCCTAGAGCAACAAGTATAATCATATCTCAAGCATAGATCCTGAGCATACCAATGCAACATATGAATTTGATCCCATTATAGTTTCCCTTTTTGAGTCAAGCGATAATCCCTAAAGTATTCACGTTGATCCAACGTGTCTCCTATTATCAAGTTGAATGGGGTTTTCTCAGGATTATCAAAGTAGTGCGTAATATTTTCCACATAACGAGCATCGAGGGTTTTAGGAGGTTCCCCATCTCCATGAGTAGCAAGTACAACTAACTTTTTCGGTATTTTGTGTTCCATATCCATAACTAAAGATAGAGAACAACTAAGAACAGCAAATAAAATCTACTTAGTGATAAAGCAAACAAGCACACATGAGAATATTCACCCCACGCTATTGTTCCCCGGCAACGGCGCTAGAAAAAGGTCTTGATAACCCACAAGTATGGGGGATCAGTTGTAGCCTTTCTCGATAAGTAAGAGTGTCGAACCCAATGAGGAGCTAAAGGTAGAACAAATATTCCCTCAAGTTCTATCGACCACCGATACAACTCTACGCACGCTTAACATCCGCTTTACCTAGAACAAGTATGAAACTAGAAGTACTTTGTAGGTGTTGTAGGATAGGTTTGCAAGATAATAAAGAGCATGTAAATAAAATCTAGGGGCTGTTTAGATAAAGAAATAACTAAGTTAGTTTTAGTAGAGAACTTTTTGTCACAAGAAAGTTATTTGTCCCTAGGCAATCGATAACTAGACCGGTAATCATTATTGCAATTTTATATGAAGGAGAGGCATAAGCTAACATACTTTATCTACTTGGATCATATGCACTTATGATTGGAACTCTAGCAAATATCCATAACTACTAAAGATCATTAAGGTAAAACCCAACCATAGCATTATAAGGTATGAAGTCCTCTTTACTCTCATACGCAAACAACCTACTTACTCGGGTCTGTGTTTCTATCACTCACGCCACCCACCATAAGCAAATCATGAGCATATTGCCAACCCTACAGTGGGGATCCCTCACGCTTCCGCGACATGGAGAGCACCATAGGACAGCATCAATAATAAAACATGCAACTCAAACCAATCACGATCATCAATCAACCCATAGGACAAAACGGATCTACTCAAACATCATAGGATAGCCATACATCATTGGGAAATAATATATAGCATTGAGCACCATGTTTAAGTAGAGATTACAGCGGGGAGAAGAGGTGTTACACCGCTGCATAGAGGGGGAGAGAGTTGGTGATGACGGCAGCGAAGTTGTTGGTGTAGATCGCCGTCACGATGATGGCCCCAGCGGTGTCCCGGCGCCATCGGGAGAGAGGGGGAGAGAGCCCCCCTCCTTCTTCTTCTTCCTTGACCTCCCCCCTAGATGGGAGGAGGGTTTCCCCTCTAGTCCATGGCCTCCATGGGGGCGGAGGGGCGGGAGCCCCTCCGAGATTGGATCTCTCTCTATGTTTCCTTCTGTTTCTGCGCTCCCAGATTCTGGCCTTTCATCGTTTCTTAAATTCCCGGAGATCCGTAACTCCGTTTGGGCTGAAATTTTAACACGATTTTTATCCGGATATTAGCTTTCTTGTGGACGAAGAAGGGCACCAACCACCTTACGGGGTGATGGCAAGGGCCCAGGGCGCGCCCCCTGCCTTGCCGCCACCTCGGGCATCGTCTCATGTTGATTCCAATTCCCAAAAAATCACATATATTCCAAAAAAAATCTCCGTAAGTTTTTATCGCGTTTGGACTTCATTTGGTATATATATTCTGCTAAACAAAAAATATGCAACAAACAGGAACTGGCACTGGGAACTGGATCAATATGTTAGTCCAAAAATAGTATAAAAAGTTGCCAAAAGTATATGAAAGTTGTAGAATATTGGCATGAAACAATCAAAAATTATAGATACGACGGAGACGTATCAGGTATGAAATCGACTTGTTCTGTTTTTGTAAATATGTTTAACCTAGTATCCATGATTCAGCATATCATGATCAAACATGTTTGCAATAACAATTAGAGATTATAGTTTCTCATGCCATGCTTAAGTAGCTAGGAGTGGATAATGATTTATCTTGGATGTCAACATGCATTAAAATGATTGTGATGTAGTATGATGATATGGTATCCTCCTTTGAATGTTTCGAGTGGCTTGACTTGGCACCTGTTCATGCATGTAGTTGAATCAAAACCACCATAGCCTCTATGATATTTATGTTCATGGTGTTCATATCCTACTCATGCTAGTATTCAATGTTCATTATGCATAAAGCATGTTCATGACCATTTTCGCTCTCTAGCTGGTCGCTTCTCAACCTATTTGCTAGCCTTCGCCTGTAGTAAGCGGAAATACTGCTTGTGCATCAAATCCCTAAAACCCAAGTTGTTCCAGATGAGTCCACCATATCTACCTATATGCGGTATTACCGTGGCGTTCTAAATAAATTTGTATGTGCCACCTCTAAAATTTCAAATGAACATCCATTTTTTGTGTGTCTGGATTGTTTATAGAGTGACAGGGGGTAGTCAGTATCTTCCATGCTAACCCGGTTATTCTCATGATGAGTGTTTATTCACTCGTCCTTTCACGAGAGGGGCAGTAAAAGGGATTCCCAGTCCCGAAATCAAAAATTGCAAATAATTAAACAAAACTCCCCCAGGAATGATGTTGGTATGGACGGTACCCATGGATTCGGCTAGCCATGGAGTGTGTTTGTTGGTGGAGGGGGAGTAAACCTTTACTTTTATCGCTTGGTAACTGCTACTAATGTGTTTAGCATGGAAGATATTGATAGCTTTTGGTTGCAAAGTAAACATGAAGGGTGCATTTCCCAAAATTTCATTTATCTATGATTTAAGCTTCGAGCTCTGGCACCTCTGCAAATCCCTGCTTCCCTCTACGAAGGGACTATCTATTTAATTTTATGTTGTGTCATCACCTTCTCAAACAAGCGCTAGATCTGAGAGCACTATTGTCATCCTCATGCATTGTGTATAGTTAATGTTGAATGCATCATGACTGGACCTTTTCTACCATGAATTACAATGTTTAGCTGCTGCTTGAACTTTGGAGGTGCTCTGCATTTATGGTTTGCGGTCTCAGAAAGGGCTAGCAAGATACCACTGTTATCATATTATATCATGGTTGTTTTGACAAAGTGTTGTCATTTGAGATATCTTATTATTGCTCGCTAGTTGCTTATGCTATTGATATGAGTTAATATAATTTTTAAGAGCTATTGTTGACATGGTTATCATGATATTGCTGAAAACCTGGGTGCTACTTAAGCTTATTTATGTAAACAAGAACAAAAGAGTTCGTAAAAGTTTTTATTTTTCACTTTTAGTTTGTCAACTGAATTGCTTGAGGACAAGCAAAGGTTTAAGCTTGGGGGAGTTGATATGTCTCCATCGTATCTACTTTTCCTAATGCTTTTGCTCTTCTTTTTTACTCTAATTTGCATGATTTGAATGAAACTAACCTGGACTGACGCTGTTTTCAGCAGAACTACCATGGTGTTGTTTTTGTGCAGAAATAAAAGTTCTCGGAATGGAACCAAACTTTTTGGAGAATTTTAATATAATAAAAGAAAAATACTGGAGACAAGAACCACCGGAGGGGGGCCCCTGGGTGAGCACAACCCACCAGGGCGTCCCCCTCCTGGCGCGCCCAGGTGGGTTGTGCCCACCTGGTGGCCCCGCAGACCCTGACTCCGACGCTATAAAATCCTATTTTCGGATAAAAATCAGGGAGGAAGAATTATCACATTTCACGAGACGGAGCCGCCTCCACCTCATGTTCTTCATCGGGAGGCCAGATCTAGAGTCTGTTTGGGGCTCCGGAGAGGGGAATCTTCGATCTTCATCATCACCAACCCTCCTTCATTGCCAATTCCATGATGCTTCCCACCGGGAGTGAGTAATTTCTTCATAGGCTCGTTGGTCGGTGAGGAGTTGGATGAGATTCATCATGTAATCGAGTTAGTTTTGTTAGGGCTTGATCCCTATTATCCATTATGTTCTGAGATTGATGTTGCTACGACTTTGCCATGCTTAATGCTTGTCACTTTGGGCCCGGGTGCCATGATTTCAGATCTGAACTGTTTATGTTGTCACCATTATATCTATGTTCTAGATCCGATCTTGCAAGTTATATGCACCTGCTACGTGTTATGATCCATAAACCCCCGGAGTGACAGTATTTGGGATACTTTCCTGTGATGACCGTAGTTTGAGGAGTTCATGTATTCACTATGTGGTAATGCTTTGTTTCGGTTCTCTATTAAAAGGATGCCTTAATATCCCTTAGTTTCCTTATGGACCCCGCTGCCACGGGAGGGTAGGACAAAAGATGTCATGCAAGTTCTTTCCATAAGCAGGTATGACTATTTACGGAATACATGCCTACATTATATTTATGAACTGGAGCTATTTTTGTATCGCCCTAGGTTATGACTATTATATGATGAATATCATCCAACGAATTCACCGATCCAATGCCTATGAATTTTCCGCATATTGTTCTTGCTAAGTTACTATTACTATTGCTACTGTTACCCTTGCTACAAAATCATTGCTATCACTGTTACCGCTACTGTTACTATCACCACTGCTATCAAAACTATCATACTACTGTGCAACTGATCACTTTGCTGCAGATAATTAATCTCCAGGTGTGGTTGAATTGACAACTCAACTACTAATACCTTCAAATATTCTTTGGCTCCCCTTGTGTCGAATCTATAAATTTGGGTTGAATACTCTACCCTCAAAAAATGTTGTGATCCCATATACTTGTGGGTTATCAGCATGCAAACGACTTACTGTATGACGTTGTAAGTAAAAGAGAGAGAAGATGGAACCTGTAGCTTGGGGGAAGACAGTGATTTGTTTAACCAGTTCCAACTGATGTGATAGTTGTACGTCTGGCTAGGGAGGCTGGGATTGAACTCAGAAGACCTGATCTTCACCTTATTCCCATTGAGCTAAGGTCACCAAGACCTCGCCCAATCACTCACATAAGTCTTCAAGGTACAATTCCAACCCTTCACAGACTTCGTTCACCGGCAATCCACATTGGCTCTTGGATGCTCAGAATGTGACGCCTAACTGACTGGAAGATCAGCGCAACTCCAATGGGGTGACCCATTTCATCTGCCGTCCATTTGGGTCGGCGCGGATAAAAGAGGAGGCCCAACGCGCAGACCCAAACCCAAATCGAGTCCACTTCGCGTCCGCGCCAACGCATTTGCGGTCCAAATTTGCGCCCCAAATGCGTCAGCGCGGTCGCGGAACGGACGCTATGTGCGCCTTGTCGGTGTCCGCCGCGTCCCCACCTGGCGGTCATCCAACTACCCACCGCCTACCTGGTCAGCTTAATTTATGACCTTGGGCCCACGCGTCAGCGATGGCGGTCGTCCTTTTTTAAGCCGACCGTGTGGCGGGGCCGTCCACATCCGCTCCCCCGTCCCCGTCTAGCCACACTCGCTCCCCCGTTGCCGGCAAACCCTAGCCACCCCAGCCATGCCAGATGGGACTATTCTCTGGCGCCGGCAGCAGCAAGTCCAAGGACAAGGCGCCCGCCATCCCTTTCCCCTCTGAGTTCCTCCCGCCTGCGCCGGCGCCAGCTCACCGGCCGAGGTAGCGCGTCAACGTGCCACTGCACCAAGCGGAGTGGCACTGGCAGAACCGCGTGCCTCTCCCGTACCCCGACACCACCCTGCCGCACGACTGGCACGTGGATCCGGAGAGGATCCCAGTGTCGGCAGCGCCGTAGTCGGCTAGGGCGCACGCGGAGGAGGTGCGGCGCCGGTGGGCGCTCCTGACGACGGAGCAGCGCCACGACCCGGTGTACGCTTCCGATTCGCCCAACTGGGCTCGCTGGTTCGCCTTCGAGCACGAGGAGGCGAGGCGACGCGGCGTTCGCGAAGTCGACTGCAGCGTGCCGCCGTCCCCGCTCATCGTCTGCGAGGAGGACCAGGCGGCGGAGGCCGCCTACCATGCTACCCTTGCGGCGGTCTACCAGGAAAGCGAGGAGGACGAGCAGCGCAGGGCGGCGGCGGCCGAGGAGGAGGAGGCGGTGTATGAGGCGGCCATGGCGCAGGCCATGGCCCTCTCCGCGGCGAGCGACTGCGTCCTGCCACTGGTGACCCCGCCGTCCCCTGTGAAAGCCGAGCCGGCGCCGTCCCCCATCGAGCGCTACGCCTGGATGGGAGTAGTGCGCGAGTGGGTCAGCGTGCCACCGGTCTGGTTTGCGGCGACGCCGGCGCAGGAGGCGGCGTACCTCGAGCAATGGCGCCAGCGACGGCTGGCCGAGGAGCGCCGCCACGGTGAGTACCTCGAGATGCTCGAGCGCGATGCCGAGGACGAGCAGCGCGAGGCCGAGGAGGAGGCGCGCCAGGCCGTGGCGGCATAGGCAGTGGCACAGCCCGCGGTGGCACAGCCCGCGCACGACATGAACGCCCTTTGGAACACGGCGTTCCCTTGGGCCGGCCCTGCGCCGACGCTCATCGACCTCACGGACCCCAAGGACGACGACGACGATGCCTAGGGTAGCGTGCCGCCTCATAGTTTAGTTTGTTTTTAATTTTCTTAAATGCTAATGTGGACGCGTGGACTCTAGCCGGCCTTCGTGGCCGGCTTTAATGTTTAATTATCATTGTTTTTATTTTAAATATGCATGCATTCTTTTTTTTTTCTCGCGCTGTCAAAATGGGTCGGCCCAGCGCTGGGCGCATGCGCCGACCCAAACACGGAAGCGGACGTTCGTGTCCGCCTGGCCGACCCAAACGGACAAAAAGCGGACAAAATCGCTGTCCGTTTGGGTCGGCCCGTTGGAGTTGATCTCACAGTCTTCAAATGTAATAAGTCTTCGGTTCACTCAGAATAGAATGTCTTTAGTGATGCTACATCACTTTGGGCTCTAGGTGTTTTGGGTTATCCTCACAGGATTCTCTCTCAAAGGCTTTGGAGGTGGATTGCTCTCAAACGACAAAAGCCGTGCACATAACTCAGAGCAACCACCAATTTATGGTGGAGGGGGTGGCAATTTATAGCCAGGGCAACCCGACATGATTTGTCCGAAATGAGCTTGGGCATTGGGGAACTGACACGTGTCCAATGGTCAGATCCAAACCCACACTGCAACTTTACTTGGGCTCCAAGCAAAGCTGACTCAACCAACTCTGGAAGAGATTTTCTCTCATTTGTCTTTGCTCGAAGACATAGGATTTTAGGTTGAGCATCACATCAGATTCTGACTTTGTTTACCTCGACCCCACTTGAAAGTTCGCTGGTTCCTATGACTCAAGAATTAAGAAAATGAAACTACCAAAAGATTGTGTCTTCGTGCTTCATTGTCTTCAAAGAATTTCTTCATGAGCCATTTAACTTCAACATGAATGTCTTCATGAACCACCTTTGTCTTTAATGTCTTCGATGGGTAAACCAAATCAATAGGGACTTCTACCTCTGTTCTCCTGTGAATCTCACAAACAGATTAGTCCCACAACCAAGTTTGTCTTCAATACTCCAAAACCAACAAGGGATGGAACTAGATGCACTTACAAGTAGTATCATCAATTACTTGCGACATATCAGAATGAATAACAGGTGGTGGTATCGCAAGCCTACTCAAAATAAAGGTGAATCAAGTGCGGAGCTAGATGGTAGTTCCTTACCTCCTCGTCTTAGAGGGTACGATCTTGGTCCTAGCCTCTTTCAGATTCTTCATAGTGACAATAGATATAATTCCCAGGTGACACAAGAGATAGAGCTATGCTCCCCAACAATGGCACCAGAAAAAGGTCTTGATAACCCATAAGTATAGGATATCTCGACAGCCTTTGAGGGTAGTATTTCACCCAAATTTATTGATTCGACACAAGGGGAGCCAAATAATATTTATGAGTATTAGCAGTTGAGTTGTCAATTCAAGCACACCTGGAGAACTAATTATCTGCAGCAAAGTGTTTAGTAACATAGTAATAGGATAGTTCGATAGCAGTGGTAACAGTAGCAATAGTAATAGTAACCGTAACAGTAGCAGTTTTGTAGTGATTGTAACAGCAGCATCAACGAAAGTAACTTAGCAAAAACCAATATGAGAAATGCGTAGGCATTGGATCAGTGATGGATATTTATGTTGGATGACATTCATCATATAACGGTCACAACCTAGAGCGATACACAATAGCTCCAATTCATCAATGTAAGGTAGGCATTTATTCTGTCTATAGTCATACATGCTTATAATAAGAACTTGCATGACATCTTTTGTCCAACCCTCCCGTGGCAGCGGGATCCATAAGCAAATCTGAGGGATATTAAGGCCTCCTTTTAATAGAGAATCAGAACAAAGCATTAACACATAGTGAATACATGAACTTCTCAAACTACGGTAATCACAGGCAAGAATCCCAATTATTGTCACCTTGGGGTATGCGGATCATAACACGTAATAGGTGCATACAACTTGCAAGATAGAATCAAGAAATAAAATATATTCATGAAAACATAAAGGGTTCAGATCTGAAATCATGGCACTAGGGCCCTAGTGACAAGCATTAAGCATAGCAAAGTCATAGCAACATCAATCTCAGAACATAGTGGATACTCGGGATCAAGCCCTAACAAATTGACTCGATTACATGACAAATCTCATACAACCCATCACCGTCCAGCAAGCCTACGAAGGAATTACTCACTCCCGGTGGTGAGCATCATGGAATTGTTGATGGAGGATGGTTGATGATGACGACGGTGTCGAATCCCCCTCTTCGGAGCCCCGAACGGACTCCAAATCAGCCCCCCCCCCATGAAGAATAGGAGGTGACGACGACTCCGTGTCGTAAAACATGATGATTCTATCTCTCTAATTTTTTTCTCCATGAGACGGTACTTATAGAGTTGGACTTAGGGTAACCGGAGGCTCGAGGGGCCCAAAAGCTCATAGGCGCACCCAGGGGCGTTGGCGTGCCCCCTGAGCTTGTGGCTCGTGGGTGGCCCCCACTCTTGTAGTTCTCTTCGACAATATTTTTTATATATTCTAGAAAACATTCTCCGTAAATTTTCAGCTCAATCAAAGAACTATTATTTTTGCACAAAAACAACACCATGGCAATTCTACTGAAAACATCATCAGTCTGGGTTAGTTCCATTCAAATCATGCGAATTATAGAGTCCAAAACAAGAGCAAAAGTGTTTGGAAAAGTAGATACGTTTGGGACGTATCAAAAGGCTAGGTATATTATCGCTTTAGAAGCAACAATAGAGGGTGATGAATCAAAAGTTCATTTATGAACTTGGTACAGTTTATAGATGATTGTGAAAATGGAAAACTTTTCTCAATAGTGGTTACATAGCTCAATCTAAGGAATAAAAGGTCCTACCAGTGATTCAGTATATATATAAAGCATGTTTCACATAAATTATGAAATTCTTGTGAAAGCATAATAGATGCATAAATATGCAATAGATACACATGGATCTGATGTTGTCAAGATTTTATAGGATGAAGGCTATACCACAAGTAAAGCATGGAAAAACACCGGATAGCCATTGGTGTAAAAGAAAATGTGCTAACTAGATTATTCACTCTAGTGCAAGTGGGAGTCTGTTGGAAGTATGCCCTAGAGGCAATGATATTGTATTATTATATTTCCATGTTCATAACTTAGAGTTTATATTCTATCCTATAACTGCTATGATCCTGGAATATGTGACTTAGTGGAAAACTCATATGCAAGTGTAGAACGATAAACAATAAAATAAGTATCCTAGTCTCTCCTCTAAGACTAGCTCAAGTGTTGTTCGTGATCACGTTTTCCAGATCTTGAGATATCGTTAAGAGTAACGACAGTCTTGAAACATTATTGAGAGTATGACGTTAGAAGAATGATCATATTTAATTGTCCCAAACTTGTTTGTTATACTTTGAGATAATATCGTCATAAGTCAATTTCTATAACACAGAGTGTTAACGTGTATTTTAGTTCCTGGGACCATGAGAGTATCATAGTCACTTCTTATCGTACGGTGAGCTTTGGGGTTTCTCAAACGTTATCTGTAACACGGTGATCATAACGACAACTTACAGGTTCATTGGAAAGTTTCACAAGGGACATGATAGCTTGAGAATGGAATTTGCTCCTCCAGAAATGGAGAGATATTCTTAGGTCCCTCAGTGTGACGGCATCCATGCATCATCGTCTGGCCAGACACAGGTGACAATGTCACGGGGATGCCAGAACATGTCAACGAGAAAGAAGAACAAAACCGGTAACAAGGAGATCGATATAGTGAGCATGTGTATGACTCAAGAGGATATCGATAATCTCACCTTGTGTTTGGTAAAGTATCACGAAGCAAAGGGAACATCACATGATAATCAAAGGTTCACCCGAATGCCATTCATGTAATCATAGGGATCGATATGGACCTCCATGGTTCTGCTATCGATCATTGAACGAAGGAGTTTCATTCATGTCTATGTTTTACCGAACCTACGGGGTCACACACTTAGGGTAATCATGACCTGCTGAGTGTTAGTAGGATGTGAGTATCAAGGATTTATTTGTGGGATTGTTTCATTAATATTCAGAATAGTTCCAAGAGGAACCCGAAGCATTTCGGGTCACCGGAAGGTTTTCAGAGTTTTATCGGGCAATACTGGGTATTCCTGATAAATAATACTCCCTCCGTTCCAAAATGTAGTGCGCTCGCGCTTCCCGAGGTTCAACTTTGACCATAAATTTAACCAACGAGACCGACTGCGGCGGGAGCAAAAATTATATAATTGAAAACTTCGTTTGAATACGAATTCATTGGTATAACTTTTGCTCCCGCCACAGTCGGTCTCGTTGGTTAAATTTATGGTCAAAGTTGAAGCACGAAAACCGAGGACGCACTATATTTTGGAACGGATGGAGTATATAGGTGAAAAATGTTTTCGGTGGTGTTAAGCTAATAATAAAAGGCTCTAGTACTTGTTAGGAGGCTTTTATCTTTAATTTAATATCAATGGGCCTTAAAAGGACAAAAGTGGAAGGCAACTTGGGCCACAAGGGCCCAAGTGGTGGTGGTGCCCCCCATTCCTATAGGGGAGGCCGAATTGGAGAGGGTGAAGATTCCTCCTCCCCTCCCTTAGCCGGCGCACCAAGGAGGGACTTTGCCTCCTTCCTGGCATCCCCTCCTTTCCCCTCAAACCTATATATACTAGAGGATTTTGTCCATTGAGATACACAAGTTATGGAGCCTCCTCTAGTTCCTCTAGTTCTAGTTCTAGTTGATCCTAGTTGATCAATTAGAGCTTGACCTAGATCCTCTAGTCCTCATAATCAGAATCTGAGTGTGGTTCTAATCTCCTCCCTCTAATTTGCCAGCGGCGATCTGGGGGGCGAAGCGCCGCCGGATCATGAGGACCGCACGCTTGCAACCAAGTACAAAGGTCGTGCTTTTGGTCTTTTGTTTGAGGGATCGTTCATGGGTGGTTTGCGGGATCGTTCATCTACAATACGAGGGACTCCAAGTACGATTTACACCGACTCATCTACTTCTGCTGCACTCTGGAGTCGGTAACGATCGTTAATCCAAACCTTATATGCATCTTCATATTGTTCCTGGGTGATCGTAGGGCGATTTTTTTTGTTTTCTACTATGTTACCCAACAGAAGGAAGATGGAACTATGGTGAAGGAACGAGAGGAGCTGAATTACTAAGTTTGTTCTTTTTTCAGGAACTCATCACTTCTTCCCTTAGTGATCGCATGGATGAGCTAATTTCTAAAGTTCAGCCTAGGGTGACCAATGCCATGCGAGTGGTTCATGATAATGAGGTTACCAGAGAGGAGGTGAAGGTCGTGCTTGACCATATTGGAGATCTTAAGACACTGGGCCCGGACAGTATGCCTTCGATCGTCTACAAGAAGCATTGGCATTTCATGGGCGACAAAATGGTGGACGAGGTGCTTACGGTTCTGAATGGTGGGAAGATCTTGGAAGGGTGGAACCATACAATGGTCGTGTTCATACTAAAAGTGAAAAATCCCGGTAGAATTAAGGATCTTCGTCCGATCAGCCTACGCAATGATGTCTACTACACAACTTGTTCTTGTAGACTCGTGTTGGGCCTCCAAGCACAGAGTTTTGTAGGAAAGTAGCATTTTTTCCTCAAGTGGATGACCTAAGGTTTATCAATCCATGGGAGGCGTACGATAAAGATGGTCTCTCTCAAACAACCCTGCAACCAAATAACAAAAAGTATCTTGTGTCCCCAATACACCAAATACAATGGTAAATTGTATAGGTGCACTAGTTCGGCGAAGAGATGGTGATACAAGTGTAGTAATGATAGTAGATATTGTTTTTTGTAATAGGAACAATAAAAATAGCAAGGTAGCAAGTAACAAAAGTGAGCACAAACGGTATTGCAATGCTTGGAAACAAGGCCTAGGGTCCGTACTTTCGATAGTGCAATCTCTCAACAATGCTAATCGAATTGGATCATATAACCATCCCTCAACGTGCGATGAAGAATCACTCCAAAGTTCTTATCTAGTGGAGAACATAAGAAGAAATTGTTTGTAGGTTACGAAACCACCTTAAAGTTATTCTTTCCATTCGATTTATTCAAGAGTTCGTACTAAAATAACACAAAGTTATTCTTTCCGTTCGATCTATCCAAGAGTTAGTACTAAAATAACACCATATGTGTAACACCCCTGTTGTAATAAGCACTGTGATCATCTATTAATTATGCCAAGTCATCTTCATTTGCAATGCTTGATCATAGTGTTTATTACACTTCAATTCAAATCCCCTCTCAGAAATCAATTCAAATTCAATGTGCAATTTGAAGTTGCACAAAAGTTGCTGGAAAAATGTTCATTATTTTGCAAATATTCCAAAACAATTTGATGTTTAGAAAAAAAACATCACTATTATGCAAAGATGAACATTATCAATTAATTCAGCACCATTCCAGCATATTTAAATGCTATTTCACTTGTGGAAAATTCAAATGAATTCTAATCACTCCCAAACATTTTGTGGCAGTGCATAATATTGCAAAGTGTTTTATGGGCTGAGTCACACATTTTTCTAAAATGTTTAGCAGCCCATAAAAATCACTAACCCTCTCTGTCTAATATCTAAATGTAAAAAAAGGAGAAAATAGAACAGGGCCAGAAACACTTACGTGGTCTCTGGGCCAAAGTCACAGTGCGGCCCGGCCCACTCCCACCAACCCCTTCCTCCGTGTCGTCGTCCCCGTGGTTGAGCGCGCCCGCGCCGATCCCAGCTCGCCACCGCGACGCAGCAGGTGGGCGAGGGGATAAGCTCGCCCCCGAGCCGTTCCCCCTGGTCGTCTCCTCCATTCGCCTCACTCTCCCCTCTCCTCCTCGCTCGCAAGCCGCTCTCCCCTCTCTGCTCGCGAGTCCCGAACGCCGTTGTCGCCGCACCTCTGCTCCGCCGCGGCCACCGGCGGCCCCGTGCTCGCCGGTCCTGTCCGTCCGCTCCGCCAGCGTCTGCCTCGTCAACGGGTGCGTACGGGCAGAGCCGGCGAGCCCTCCCTCGCGCGATCGGGCTGGTTTTCCCCTTCTGGATCGCCGGCGATCATCGGCGTCTCCAGCCTCCCCTGCT
The DNA here is from genome assembly GCA_011799875.1 of Thinopyrum elongatum. Classification (NCBI taxonomy): domain Eukaryota; kingdom Viridiplantae; phylum Streptophyta; class Magnoliopsida; order Poales; family Poaceae; genus Thinopyrum; species Thinopyrum elongatum. The sequence goes on from CM022301.1 coordinate 84,279,323, forward strand.
ACTACTAATCGGTTGCCGAGCCACCGCATGCTCCCGTGGTGAGCACTGCCTCATTTCCCCTTCCTTTCCACTTGCCCTGTCGCTGCTAGCCACCCCTGCCGCCATTACCGAGCCGAGCTCCGCTGTCGTGGATGTTGCCGTCGCGCTCGGCCATCTCAAGCCGAGCCGTCACCACCGTTGAGCTCCTTGAGCTCCGTAGAACCCACCAGCGTGCTCCGTTCGGGCTAGAACATCCCAAAACCGCGCGCCCGCGTTGGACCAAATTCCGGCCGCCACAGTACCCCGTCGTCCAGCCATCCCCGGTCGTTCCCGAGGCCCAGCACCACCTCGTTTGGATGCGGCACTCCGCGCTCGTTCGATAGAGCCCAAAAATGCGTGAAACGGTGGCCTGTACACGAAACCCGAACGTCGTCGGCGTGCTCCGCCGCTTTTCGAGCTCGCCGGAGCTCTCTCCGGCGTCGCACTGACCTGGCCAGTGGTGGTGCGTCTCTGTGCGACTGCCAGTGGGCCCCCCCGTGAAGTTTGACTTCGTTGACTACGGTCAACGTAATTATTGTTCACTCCAGTATCTGACCAGTGGGCCCCTCGTGTAGTTAGATTAATTAAAAATTTATTAATTAAAATCTACTTAGAGTAACCTAACTAGTCATAGACACCTAGGGCCCACCCCACTAATTAGCTCTGTTAATTTAGTTAATCCACTGTTAAACCCTCAGAGGCTGACAGGTAGGCCCAACCTGTCAGTTTGACTTAGTCAGCTGGTCAGCCGACGGCTGACGTAGTGCTGACATCATGCTGACATAATGAATCTTTTCTGTTAATTTATTAAATCCAGAAATTGTTTAAATCTTTAGAAATTCATAGAAAATAAACCATAGCTCGGATCGAAAAACTTTATACATGAAAGTTTCTCAGAAAAATCCCACGAACCCAACCGTGCCATCTGTTTCCGTGTCGGGACCCTCTACGGAGGTGAACCCGCAACTTTTAGCTTGTTTCTGGTAGATGAATAGTGCATATACACCGGTTAATAATTCCAACTTTAACTCTAAAATAACTAAAATGATTTAGACATGTCTTTAGGCAACCCTGCACTGCACGTTAGCAGAGCATGCTCTGTGTTGCATATGATTGTTGTGTATTTATTTGTTTCTTCCCCCTCTTCTCTCTCAGTAGATCCTGGTACCGAGATAGTCCCCGAGACCGACGCAGCCCCAGAGGTTGACTACACCATTGACGACCAGACCTTTGCCGCAGAGCTTCCATGCAAGCACCCCCCCTTTGAACATGCCTATATCGCCTATTCTTTCTCTCTTATGCTTGCATTAGAAATTGCTGCTGCTACTGTTTATCCTATTTCTGATACATAGCCTGTTTTTCTAACTGCTGTTGATACCTACCTGCTTATCCTAAACTGCTTAGTATAGGCTGGATAGAGACCCACCAGAGACCCCACCTTGACCCAGTTGCCCCCACTAGATTATCAGATGACTCGGTCAACGTGATCGACAGCTGATACGTCCATTTTGCATCATGTTTTTCTACTGTTATTTATGATGTTTTTATGCATAATAATGCTTTTTGGAGTAATTCTAATGCCTTTTCTCTCATAATATGCAAGGTATACACAAAGAGGGAGAATTCCGGCAGCTGGAAATCTGGACCTGAAAAAGCTACATCAGGCTACCTATTCTGCGCAGCTCCAAATGAGCTGAAACTTCACGGAGATTTTTTATGGAATAAATGAGGAATATTGGAGCCAATAAGTACCAAAGGGGGCCCACCAGGTGGGCACAACCCACCTGGGTGCGTCAGGGAGCCCAGGCGCGCCCTAGTGGGTTGTGCTCCCCTCGGCCCACCTCCGGTGCCCATCTTCTGGTATATAAGTCATTTTGACCTATAAAAAATAAGGGGAGGACTTTCGGGATGGAGCGCCGCCGTCTCGAGGCGGAACTTGGGCAGGAGCACTTTTGCCCTCCGGTGGAGCGATTCCGCCGGGGGAACTTCCCTCCCGGAGGGGGAAATCATCGTCATCATCATCACCAACAACTCTCCCATCTTGGGGAGGGCAATCTCCGTCAACATCTTCAATAGCACCATCTCCTCTCAAACCCTAGTTCATCTCTTGTGTTCAATCTTTGTACCGGAACTATAGATTGGTGCTTGTGGGTGACTAGTAGTGTTGATTACATCTTGTAGTTGATTACTATATGGTTTATTTGGTGGAAGATTATACGTTCAGATCTAATATGCTATTTAATACCCCTCTGATCTTGAGCATGATTATCATTTGTGAGTAGTTACTTTTGTTCTTGAGGTCACGGGAGAAATCATGTTGCAAGTAATCATGTGAACTTGATATGTGTTTGATATTTTGATAGTGTGTATGTTGTGATTCCCTTAGTGGTGTCATGTGAACATCGACTACATGACACTTCATCATATTTGGGCCTAAGGGAATGCATTGTGGAGTAGTTATTAGATGATGGGTTGCGAGAGTGACAGAAGCTTAAATCCTAGTTTATGCGCTATTCCGTAAGGGACCGATTGGATCCAAAAGTTTAATGCTATGATTAGAATTTATTCTTAATACTTTTCTCGTAGTTGTGGATGCTTGCGAGGGGGTTAATCATATGTAGGAGGTTTGTTCAAGTAAGAACAACACCTAAGCACCGGTCCACCCACATATCAAATTATCAAAGTAGCGAACATGAATCGAACCAACATGATGAAAGTGACTAGATGAAATTCCCATGTACCCTCAAGAACGCTTTGCTTATTATAAGAGACCGTTTTGGCCTGTCCTTTGCCTCAAAAGGATTGGGCTACCTTGCTGCACTTTTATTATTACTACTGTTACTTGCTCATTACAAATTATCTTGCTATCAAACTACTCTGCTAACAATTTCTGTACTTGCAGACATTACCTTGCTGAAAACCACTTGTCTTTTCCTTCTGCTCCTCATTGGGTTCGAAACTCTTACTTATCGAAAAGGCTACAATTGATCCCATATACTTGTGGGTCATCAAGGCTTTTTTCTAGCGCCGTTGCTGGGCAGTGAAGCGCTCTTGGTAAGTGGAAATTGGTAAGGAAATATTATTACTACGTGCTGAAATTTATTGTCACTTGTTACTATGGAAAACAATCCTTTGAGGGGTTTGTTCGGGGTATCTTCACCTCGACCGGAACCACAATTAATTACCCCTCAACCTATTGCACCGACTGAAAATATTGAATATGAAATTCCTTCGGGTATGATAGAACAACTGCTAGCTAATCCTTATGCAGGAGATGGAACCGAACATCCTGATATGCACTTTATATATGTGGAAGAAATTTGTGGATTGTTTAAGCTTGCAGGTTTACCCGAAGGTGAAGTTAAGAAGAAGGTTTTCCCTTTATCTTTGAAGGGAAAGGCATTGGCATGGTATAGGCTATGCGATGATATTGGATCTTGGAATTGGAATCGATTGAAATTGGATTTTCACTAAAAAAAATTATCCTATGCATCTAGTTTATCGTGATCGGAATTATATATATAATTTTTGGCCTCGTGAAGGAGAAAGTATCGCTCTAGATTGGGGGAGGCTTAAGTCAATGTTATATTCATGCCCCAATCATGAGCTCTCAAGAGAAATCATTATTCAGAATTTTTATGCTCGGCTTTCTCGTGATGATCAATCCATGCTTCATACTTCTTGTACTGGTTCCTTTATGAAGAAGACCATTGAATTCAGGTGGGATCTTTTGGAAATAATTAAATGCAACTCTGAAGATTGGGAACTCGACGAAGGTAAAGAGTCAGGTATTAAGCTTAAGTATGATTGTGTTAAATCTTTTATGGATACCGATGCTTTTCAAAAGTTTAGCACTAAATATGGACTTGACTCTGAGATAGTAGCCTCCTTCTGTGAATCATTTGCTACTCATGTTGATCTCCCTAAGGAGAAGTGGTTTAAATATCACCTACCTATTAAAAAGGAAGTTAAAGAACCGGTACCAGCTAAAGAGGAAACTATTGTTTATAATGTTGATCCAGTTATTCCTACAGCTTATATTGAGAAACCACCTTTCCCTGTTAGGATAAAGGAACATGCTAAAGTTTCAACTATGGTCAACAAGAGTTATATTAGAACACCTAAACCTGATGAACAAATCAAAGTAGAACCTAGTGTTGCTATGGTTAAAGATCTCCTGGAAGAAAATATAGATGGGCATGTTATCTACTTCTGTAATGAAGCTACTAGAATTGTCAAACCTGATAAAACAGATAATCATAGACCCATTGTTGGTATGCCTGTTGTCTCAGTTAAAATAGGAGATCACTGTTATCATGGTTTATGTGACATAGGTGCTAGCGTGAGTGCTATTCCCTTTACCTTATATCAAGAAATTATGAATGACATAGCACCCGCAGAGATAGAAGACATAGATGTTACTATTAAGCTTGCTAATAGAGATACCATATCACCAATCGGGATTGTTAGAGATGTTGAAGTCTTGTGTGGGAAAATAAAATATCCTACTGATTTTCTTGTTCTTGGTTCCTCGCAAGATGATTTTTGTCCCATTATCTTTGGTAGACCCTTGTTGAACACCGTTAATGCTAGAATAGATTGTAGGAAACAAACTATCGGTGTCAGCTTTGGTGATAAGTCTCATGAGTTTAACTTTTCCAAGTTTAGTAGAAAACCTCATAAAAAAGAATTGCCTAGTAAGGATGAAATAATTGGTCTTGCTTCTATTGCTATGCCTCCTACTGATCCTTTAGAACAATATCTGCTAGACCATGAAAATGATTTACATATGCATGAAATAAATTAAATAGATGATATTTTCTTTGAACAACGTCCCCTGCTTAAACACAATTTGCCTATTGAAACTCTAGGAGGTCCTCCTCCACCTAAATGTGATCCTGTGTTTGAATTAAAACAATTGCCAGACACTTTGAAATATGCTTATCTTGATGAGAAAAAGATATATCCTGATATTATTAGTGCTAACCTTTCAGAACATGAAAAAGAAAGACTATTGAAAGTTCTAAGGAATATGCCTCTCAGTCTACAAAAACCCACTGTGGAGCAATGTATGCCACTGGTGAGAAAGATAGCTAATAAACTCATGGGGCTTGCTACTTTCATGACTCAGGCAGGAAGACTGCTTCTTGTGAAATCAATACTCTCTTCTCTGCCAATTTTTTTCATGTGTTGCCTGGACATTCCTGAAACAATCAAGAAACAAATAATTAAGTATCTTAGGCACTACCTTTGGAGAGGCTCTGATATGGAAGATCATAGGCCAGCTATGGTTAAATGGCAGACTGTCTGCAGGCCAAAGAACCAGGGAGGGTTGGGGGTCAAAGACCTGAATATTCAGAACAAGGCACTCATGCTGAAAAATTTGCATAAATTTTACAACAGACAAGATATCCCCTGGGTCAATATAATTTGGGAGACATATTCCAATAATGGTCAGCTCCTAGGTGATCAAATGAAAGGCTCTTTTTGGTGGAAGGCCAACCTAAAGCTGGTGGATCTATACAAAACAATGGCTAAATGCAACTTGGGTGATGGCAAATCAGCTGCATTCTGGTATGATCTATGGTCCTCTAATTGTCTGCACCACAGGTTCCCAGAACTACTATCTTTTGCAAAACACACACACATTTCAGTCCACACTGTCCTGCAAGCTGAGTTCATGGAGGGTCTATTTCACTTACCATTGACAACACAGGCATACCAACAGTTCTTGCAACTTGAAGATATATGTGATGGCATTAAAACCTCAGAGCATATTGATTCCACAAACACATGGTCTTACATCTGGGGATCTGAACAGTTCTCCTCTAAGAAAGCTTATAAGGCTATGGTTGGCATAACTGCTGTGCCACCTCACTTACAATGGATTTGGAAAAGCTCATGTCAGCCAAAGCACAAAATGTTCTTCTGGATGGTGTTGCATGATAGGGTAAATACAAGGAACCTGCTCTGGAGAAAAACTTTTTACTTGGAAACATACAATTGTGCACTCATGGGATGTCAGCATGAAGAAACATTATTCCACCTGTTCTGGGAATGTCCCTTTGCTGCCAGGTGCGGGGATTTCATTTGCCCAAGCAGAGACGCACCAACATCTATATGGGAGGCTACTCAAGAATTAATTCATAAACTAAGGGTACCATTTGCAATGGAAATATTTATGCTGGGATCATGGGCCATTTGGATATCCAGGAATAATCTGATATTTGAGAGCATACAACCTTCTTTTAACAGCTGGAAGGCAATTTTCACTATGGAGCTCAGATGGATAAAATACAGGATTAAGGACAAGCATGAAGCTTCATTCTCCAGATGGCTAGAGCACCTGACATGAGAGTCCTTCCCCATGTAATATATTTGTAATATAGTTGTTTTCTTTTCTTTAACTTCCTCTTAGCTTTTAGTGTTTTTCCTTTCTTTCTTTCTTCCGGGGCTCCCCTTAAGCCCTGTTTCTTCTTTCTTTGTTTGTTTCTTTCTTTGTTTCTTCTGTTGTACTTTAGCCCCTTGGGCTTTTATTGATATAAAAATTGTAGTGGGGCTTTGCCCTACTGTGTATAGTCAAAAAAAAAGTTCTAAGGAAGCACCAAGCTGCTATTGGATATACTCTTGATGATCTAAAGGGCATTAGTCCCACTCTATGTCAGCACAAAATTAATATGGAACCTGATGCTAAACCCGTTGTTGATCACCAATGCCAGTTAAATCCGAAGATGAAAGAAGTGGTAAGGACGGAAATATTAAAACTTCTGGAAGCAGGTATAATCTATCCTATAGCTGATAGTAGATGGGTAAGTCCTGTTCATTGTGTCCCTAAGAAGGGAGGTATTACTGTTGTTCCAAATGATAAGAATGAACTTATTCCACAAAGAATTGTTACAGGCTATAGAATGGTAATTGATTTTAGAAAATTAAACAAATCAACTAGAAAAGATCATTACCCTCTGCCTTTTATTGATCAAATGCTAGAAAGAATGTCAAAGAACACACAATTTTGTTTCCTTGATGGATATTCTGGTTTCTAACAAATACCTGTTTCTCAACCTGATCAAGAAAAGACCACTTTCACTTGTACCTTTGGAACTTATGCTTATAGACGTATGCCTTTTGGTTTATGCAATGCACCTGCTACCTTTCAAAGATGTATGACTGCTATATTCTCTGACTTTTGTGAAAAGATTGTTGAGGTTTTCATGGATGACTTTTCTGTGTATGGGAAGTCTTTTGATGATTGTTTAAGCAATCTTGATCGAGTTTTGCAGAGATGTGAGCAAACAAATCTTGTCTTGAATTGGGAGAAGTGCCACTTTATGGGTAATGAAGGTATTGTTCTGGGCCATAAAATCTCTGAAAGAGGTATTGAAGTGGACAAAGCTAAGGTTGATGCAATTGAGAAAATGCCATGTCCTAAAGATATCAAAGGTATTCGTAGTTTCATAGGTCATGCTGGTTTCTATAGGAGATTTATCAAAGACTTCTCTAAAATTTCTAGGCCTCTTATGAACCTTTTGCAAAAGGATACTCCTTTTGTTTTTGATGATGATTGTTTAGAAGCCTTCGAAACACTCAAGAAAGCCTTAATTTCTGCACCTATTGTTCAACCACCTGACTGGAACTTGCCGTTTGAAATTATGTGTGATGCTAGTGATTATGCTGTTGGTGCTGTTCTAGGACAAAGAGTTGATAAGAAACTAAATGTTATTCATTATGCTAGTAAAACTCTAGACAGTGCACAACGAAATTATGCTACTACTGAAAAAGAATTTCTAGCAGTGCTGTTTGCTTGTGATAAATTTAGATCTTACATTGTCGACTCTAAAGTTATCGTTCACACCGATCATGCTGCTATTAAATATCTTATGGAAAAGAAAGATGCTAAACCTAGACTTATTAGATGGGTTCTCTTGCTACAAGAATTTGATTTACATATTATTGATAGAAAGGGAGCTGAGAACCCCGTAGCTGATAACTTGTCTAGGCTTGAAAATGTCCTTGATGACCCACTACTTATTGATGATAGTTTTCCTGATGAGCAGTTAGCTGCAATAAATGTTTCTAATAACACTCCTTGGTATGCTGATTATGCTAATTACATTGTTGCTAATTATTTACCACCTAGCTTTACCTACCAATAAAAGAAAAAGTTCTTTTATGATTTAAGACATTACTTCTGGGATGACCCACATCTTTACAAAGAAGGAGTAGATGGTATTATTAGACGTTGTGTACCTGAGCATGAACAGGGACAAATCCTACGAAAATGTCACTCCGAAGCTTATGGAGGACATCATGCGGGAGACAGAACTGCTCACAAGGTATTGCAATCTGGATTTTATTGGCCTACTCTCTTCAAGGATGCTCGTAAGTTTGTCTCATCTTGTGATGAATGCCAAAGAATAGGTAATATCGGTAAGCATCAAGAAATGCCTATGAATTATTCACTTGCTGTTGAACCATTTGATGTTTGGGTTTTGATTACATGGGACCTTTTCCTTCCTCTAATTGGTATACACATATTTTGATTGCTGTTGATTATGTTACTAAGTGGGTAGAAGCTATTCCAAGCAGTAGTGCTGATCACAACACCTCTATTAAAATGCTTAAGGAAGTTATTTTCCCAAGGTTTGGAGTCCCTAGATACCTGATGACTGATGGTGGTTCACACTTTATTCATGGTGCTTTCCGTAAAATGCTTGCCAAGTATGATGTTGACCATAGAATTGCATCAACCTATCATCCTCAGTCTAGTGGTCAAGTTGAACTTAGCAATAGAGAAATAAAATTAATTTTGCAAAAGACTGTCAATAGGTCCCGGAAGAATTGGTCTAAGAAATTAGATGATGCACTTTGGGCTTATAGAACAGCATATAAAAATCCTATGGGTATGTGTCATATAAAATGGTTTATGGGAAAGCTTGTCATTTGCCTCTTGAGTTAGAACATAAAGCATATTGGGCAATTAAAGAACTCAACTATGATTTCAAACTTGCCAGTGAAAAGAGGTTATTTGATATTAGCTCATTAGATGAATGGAGAACCCAAGCTTATGAAAATGCCAAGTTAAAGAAAAAGTTAAAAAAATGGCATGATAAAAGAGTCCAAAAGCGTGAGTTCAAAGTTGGAGAATATGTTCTTTTCTACAACTCTCGTTTCAGATTCTTTGCAGGAAAACTCCTCTCCAAATGGGAAGGACCCTATGTTATCGAGGAGGTTTATTGGTCTGGAGCTATCAAAATAAATAATGCCGAAGTACTAACCCGAAGGTTGTTAATGGGCAACGAATAAAACATTATATCTCAGGTACTCCCATTAATGTTGAAAGTAATATTATCCAAACTATGACACCGGAAGAACACATAAAAGAGTCCTTCTGGAACACTCCAGAATCGTGAAAAAGAGGAGGTACGTGATACGGTAAGTAAACGGACTCCGAAAAATCCGCAAAAATATTTTTTTTTCAGTTTTGGAATATTTAGAAAATTAGGAAAATAAGAAGCAACCAGGAAGGCACCCCTGGTGGGCACAAGATACCAGGGCACGCCTGGCTTGCCAGGCGCGCCCATGTGGGTTGTGCCCACCTCGGGTACCTTCCGGACTCCGTTTTTCTTTCGTTTGCTTGTTTTCCAAGATAAAAAAATCTTTATATACCCCCTGAACCTATTGACCACCGTATCGCGGTGAAATCTTCTGTTTTCTTTTCTTGTTGTTTTGGTCAGATCTGTTAAGCCAGGCATCATGTCTTCCTCCTTTCCCAACAATGGAGAAGACAATGTAGAGTTACTGCAGGAGGAGCTAGAGGGGAAGGAAGTTCAGGAAGTTTCCATGGAGGAAGATGAAGGGGATCCCCTTGAGGTACACCCTCCGGCTTCCGATAGAGGCACACTAGCTGGCATCTCTACTCGTCTTAATCCTCATCAAGCCATGAGATCATCAAACAATCAAGCGAGCTTGGAAGTGCCAGAAGAAGTCACACCAAGGAGGCCTTTACACAGGTTAAATCGTAACAATTTTCACAATTTGATTCACAATTATGGGTTCGAAAATACTCCTCGTGTGCACATACCATCCAATTGGGACATATCTCATCCAAGAGAAAGTGATGCAAGAGCAAGTTCTTGGGGGCCGGAGAATAAGCATATTATGGCTAAAGTGAAGGAAAACACTGAGTTGCTTTATAAAGCCCTTCGTGAGATTCAAGGCATGAAGGAGACACTCATGGAAATATTGGGAGTTATATCACCACCTCCTTCTTCACCACCAAAATAAAATTGAGTATCGGGTATGGGCACTCCCCTTGGCTTCCGCCAAGCTTGGGGGAGGTGCCCCGGTATCGTATCACCTCCACTACCTTTTGCCTTTACTTTTCTTAGTTCGATCTTTTGCTTTAGATGAATAAAAGTTTAGTTCGATCCTTTCTTTTTGAGAGCTTGCTTAGTGATCTATCCTTGTAATCAAGTGCGAGATATAAAATAAAGTTTAGTTTGAGTTTTTGCTTTCTTTACTTTCTTGTTGCAATAAAATGAAAAGATCATATGCTAATCCTATGGTAGGTGATAACATCACATAAGGAAAAGTACAAGTAGAAAATTTTATTAGAGATTGACAAACATAGCATTAGTCAATGATGCAACTCATGAAAGAATTAATAAGGGAAGAGAAGATTCACATATAAATACACTATCATAGAAATCTTTTGTGATTGTGAGCCCCCATCAAAATATTATATGCCAAAATTGTTGACGTTGGACAAGGAAGACAACTTAATGATTTATGTTTGTTCATATTCACATAGAAGTTATATTGTCATAGATCCTTCAACATGCGGTGCTTGCCCCCCATCTTTGCTAGCCAAAAATTCTGGACTAAGTAGAGATACTACTTGTGCATCCAAAAACCCTTAAACCCAAATCTTCTTTTCAAGAGTCCACCATACCTACCTATGGATTGAGTAAGATCCTTCAAGTAAGTTGTCATCGGTGCAATAAGGCAATAAAAATTGCTTCTAAAAGTGTAAGATCATTTAGTGTAAGAGAAAATTGAGCGTTGTACGAACTTGTGATGGTGAAGAAATAAAAGCGATAGACTGCATAATAAAGGTTGCCATCACATGGGGCAATATAATGTGACATTCTCTTGCACTAAGGGGTTGAGCATAAAAACAAATAAGCGCATGGCAACCTCTGCTTCCCTCTGCGAAGGGCCTATCTTTTACTTTTATGTATTTATTTTTATGCAAGAGTCAAAGTTCTTCTCTCTTTTCCTTTTATTTTACTCCTTTGGCAAGCATCATGTGGTGAGGAAAGATCTAGGCACATATGTCCAGTTGAATATGGGTAGCATGAGTTATTATTGTTGACATCACCCTCAAGGTGAATACGTTGGGAGGCAAAACTAGAAAGCCCCTATCTTTCTATGTGTCCGCTTGAAACATTTGGTCATGTGTATGAGGTGAGTATTAGCAATCATAGAAGACCATATGATGGTTGAGTATGTGGACTTGCCTAAAGGCTCCGATACGTGACCCTTCCTAAAAAGATGATGAATTGTAGTTGCATGGTTGACTGAGAACATAGTTTGTTGGTTTCTAATAGAGTTTATGCTTTAAACTTCGATAGTGTGATGAATTGTTACTTATTCATGAGAAGTCTATGATAAAAGTTCTATGATAAAAGTTTTATGTTAAGGTTTGTTGTTGTTACAATAATGCACATGATGCTTCTATGTCCGTATTTTGTTTTTATCAACACCTCTCTCTCTCTCTAAGCATGTGGACATATTTTTCGATTTCGGTTTTCGCTTGAGGACAAGTGAGGTCTAAGCTTGGGGGAGTTGATACGTCCATTTTGCAATATGTTTTCCTACTGTTATTTATGATGTTTTTATGCATAATAATGCTTTTTGGAGTAATTCTAATGCCTTTTCTCTCATAATATGGAAGGTATACACAAAGAGGGAGAATTCCGGCAGCTGGAAATCTGGACTTGAAAAAGCTACGTCAGGCTAACTATTTTGCACAACTCCAAATGAGCTGAAACTTCACGGAGATTTTTTATGGAATAAATGAGGAATATTGGAGCCAATAAGTACCAGAGGGGGCCCACCAGGTGGGCACAACCCACCTGGGCGCGCCAGGGAGCCCAGGCGCGCCCTGGTGGGTTGTGCTCCCCTCGGCCCACCTCCGGTGCCCATCTTCTGGTATATAAGTCATTTTGACCTAGAAAAAATAAGGGGAGGACTTTTGGGACGGAGCGCCACCGTCTCGAGATGGAACTTGGGCAGGAGCACTTTTGCACTCCGGTGGAGTGATTCCGCCGGGGGAACTTCCCTCCCGGAGGGGGAAATCATCGTCATCATCATCACCAACAACTCTCCCATCTTGGGGAGGGCAATCTCCATCAACATCTTCAACAACACCATCTCCTCTCAAACCCTAGTTCATCTCTTGTGTTCAATCTTTGTACCGGAACTATAGATTGGTGCTTGTGGGTGACTAGTAGTGTTGATTACATCTTGTAGTTGATTACTACATGGTTTATTTGGTGGAAGATTATACGTTCAGATCTAATATGCTATTAAATACCCCTCTGATCTTGAGCATGATTATCATTTGTGAGTAGTTACGTTTGTTCTTGAGGTCACGGGAGAAATCATGTTGCAAGTAATCATGTGAACTTGATATGTGTTTGATATTTTGATAGTGTGTATGTTGTGATTCCCTTAGTGGTGTCATGTGAATGTCGACTACATGAAACTTCACCATATTTGGGCCTAAGGGAATGCATTGTGGAGTAGTTATTAGATGATGGGTTGCGAGAGTCACAGAAGCTTAAACCCTAGTTTATGCGCTATTCCGTAAGGGACCGATTGGATCCAAAAGTTTAATGCTATGGTTAGAATTTATTCTTATTACTTTTCTCATAGTTGCGGATGCTTGCGAGGGGGTTAATCATAAGTAGGTGGTTTGTTCAAGTAAGAATAGCACCTAAGCACCGGTCCACCCACATATCAAATTATCAAAGTAGCGAACACGAATCGAACCAACATGATGAAAGTGACTAGATGAAATTCCCATGTACCCTCAAGAACGCTTTGCTTATTATAAGAGACCGTTTTGGCCTGTCCTTTGCCTCAAAAGGATTGGGCTACCTTGCTGCACTTTTATTATTACTACTGTTACTTGTTCGTTACAAATTATCTTGCTATCAAACTACTCTGCTACTTACATTTTCAGTACTTGCAAACATTACCTTGCTGAAAATCACTTGTCTTTTCCTTTTGCTCCTCGTTGGGTTCGACACTCTTACTTATCGAAAAGGCTACAATTGATCCCATATACTTGTGGCTCATCAATAGCCAGGCCCCGGCACCGCACATCACCCCCCTTAGTTGTACGACACTGCAGCGTTACTATCGAGTGTCGAGGGTGATACCTTGTTTAGCACTTCTGATGTTAACTCTGTAGAGTAGCTATTCGGTCATGGACATCGAGGGTGATTCCTCCTTCACCACTCCTGATAACGATGCTGTCATGCAACATCTCAAGTGTGAACCCATCGAGGGTGATTCCTCCAAGTTCACCGTGACGAATACATCGAGTAGGAATCCAACGAGGGTGATACCTCGGATTCCCCAGATGTTATGGACACACGGCTACTTGGACTTTACAACTGTTGCTTGGAAAGGCGGGTCGACCCTAAGGGGTACCCGTGAGTGATGTGAAGTTGGGTTGACCTGGAGGGTACGTACTCGAGAGATAAATACGAGGCGTGGCCGAGCATTCTTAGCCCTTGTCGCAAGTCCTCGAGACGGGGCGACGGGGTCACATCGATCGTGATTCTCAGCTCGTTACCGCACTACCAAAACACTAACAATTTGGATATTTGATCCGAGTGGGCCTCTGGCCCGATAGCACTAACCATCACGCAGGAAAAGTTATGGGCACTCTGCATCGTGGCATCAGCCGAAAGCTCTGTCAGACGTCCAGTTCAGCATGGCGGCCGGGTTGGGCCGGCACCATCCTGTAGTGGTGGAGCCTGGACCCGCCCTGCGCGCAACGACCCGGAGTGCACAGGGCGATGGCCCAAGACCCCTGAGCACTTAGGATATAGACCGACGAGGACCTCTCTGCTGAGCTCTAGGTAGGGTTGCGGTGTGTCGTTTGGCTGAGGCCAGGCATGACCCAGAAAAGTGTGTCCGGCCGGAGTTAAGCGAGCGTGGTGGGTAAGTTGGTGCACCCCTGCAGGGAAGAACTAATCTATGCATAGCTGGATCATCGGTAACAGACGCTCGGAGTTGTATCCCGATTGATACAACTAGAGCTGGATACTTGTGATGAGATATGGATATTAGGGCTCTGGGATTGCTTTCTCGCAGGGAGTCGAGAAAGGATCTCTGGCCGAGGTTGATACTTAATGCTACTACTGCTTTATATTGTGCTAATCTACACTATTCTAATGATGCAACACCGCTGAAGATGCTAGTCTTTGATAGGACTAGGCCTTCTCTCTATTCTGGCATTTCTGCAGCCCAGTCCACATATACAGCCTTTATATGATAATGTTGCACATGTAGTGTAGATCCTTGCTTGCTGAGTACTTCGGATGAGTACTCACGGTTGCTTTGCTCCCTCTTTTTCCCCATATCCATTTGATGCAACCAGATGACGGAGCCCCAGAGCCAGCTGCCCCTGTCGATGATCACTACTACTACCCCGAGGATGGCTACTACCACGAGTTGGTTGATGACCAGGAGTAGGTTCGGAGGGTCCCAGGCAGGAGGCCTGCGCCTTTTCGATCGTAGTGTTTTGTTTTGCCCCGCCTTTTCAAGGCCTTTTGTTTTATCTTTTATATCTGTACTCAGATATCTGATGCTTCCGCTGACGCTTGTAAGCGAGTTTATGTATTCGAGCCCTCGAGGCCCTGGCTTGTAACATAAAGCTTGTATTATTTTAATTTGTGTCTAGAGTTGTGTTGTGATATCTTCAAGTGAGTCCTTATGCTTGATCGTGTGCATATGCGTGTATGATTAGTGCACGATTAAGCCGCGGCCGTCATAGGTTGGTATCAGAGCTGACTGCATGTAGGAATCCCCCTTTCCAACTCCTTGGCCAAAGTTGAGTCTAGTGGTCCAAAACTATTTTACTAACATTGCTATGTGGCTTACGGGCCCACGTCACCAATTGGGTGGTATTAGGATCTTTTATTCCTCTTCCTTACTCTGGGACTCTGATCTCTCTTCTATTCGGGTTAAAAATTTTACTAACTCCAACATTAGGTTCTCGTGATCACATCCACCTGGAGTTTTGAAATTGCCCCCCCCCCCCTTTCTTCAAGATTGTGGGCAAGGTTCTGTTTACATGATCCTTTTATCGAGGGCACCCTGTGTTGTCACTTGCAGATTCCTCGCCCCAGCAGTTTTCTCCAACATTGATGTAGCTGAGGGAGTCCCGGATTAAGGGGTCCTCGGGCGTCCGGGTTACGTGACATGGGCTGGACTGATGGGCCGTGAAGATATAAGATAGAAGGCCTTTCCCCGTGTCTGGATGGGACTCTCCTTTGCGTGGATGGCAAGATTGGCATACAGATGTGTAATTTCCTTCCTCTGTAAACCGACTATGTACAACCCTAGCCCCCTCCGGTGTCTATATAAACCGACGGGTTTAGTCCATAGAGGCTATCATAACTCTCATAGGCTAGACATCTAGGGTTTAGCCATTACGATCTCGAGGTAGATCAACTCTTGTAACCCCAATACTCATCAAATACAATCAAGCAGGACGTAGGGTTTTACCTCCATTAAGAGGGCCCGAACCTAGGTAAACATTGTGTTCCCTTTGTCCCTTGTTACCTTCGATCCTCAGACGCATAGTTCGGGACCCCCTACCCGAGATCGGCCGGTTTTGACACCAACATTGGTGCTTTCATTGAGAGTTCCTTTGTGTCGTCGACGGAAGGATCGATGGCTCGCCTTGTCATCAATGACAACATCACCTCTGGAGGAGCCCTAGTTCCGGGACAGATCCTCCAACTCAGCGGTTTTACCATGGGCGCCCGCTCTGCCTTTAAGCCAAAGGTGGCCCCCAAATCGGCAAACACCACCTCCGCATCGGCCTCAAACACTCCGAAAAGATGGATCCGGCAGATGTCTCGTCCTTGAACGAACTGCTAGATCGCATCGCCGCCCTGGGGGTCGCAACAAACTATGATCGGATTGGGCTTAAACCCGATCAGAGGGAAATCAAGTCCCCGCCGATCACCCATCTGGTAGCGGTCGTGGAGGAACAAGCCGAGAATAATTCTCCCCCTAAGTTGATAACAAGCTATGTTCGGATTTCTGAGCCCTGCGAGCCGGATACCCATCTTCGGGAAGAGACCACAGGTCCTCCGAACATAGAATCAGGCATTGAGCCCGAAAGTCACCAGGACCCTCCTGATCCTGGACAAGTGACCTTGGAGATTCTTCAAACTCCGGATCCAATAGCGGGTCGGGGTTCGGATTTTAGCCCACCCACCCACCACAAGCAATATTCCCCAAGCAATTCAGGTCCTCTAGATGTATGTGACCTAATGTATGTACGACAGCAACCTCAGGAAATGGTCCATCACTTCTGGGCCAGATTCCTCCTTGTTAAAAACAAGATTAAAGATTGCTGCGACAAGGACGCGGTTTCAGTTTTCTGCCGCAACTGTACGGACGAGGGAATCCTCAATGCCCGCAACCGCTGCCGCATACTGCACTTTACAGATTTGGGACATATAGTACAGAAGTATTGCGCAATGGAAAGCACCTGGAAAGCCTAGACAGCCGAGTGGGAACCTCCCGCCTTTAAGCAGCCCACTGGACGGCCAAAAAGGATGCACCTGTCGGTGTACTAAGTATTGGGCCACTAGTACCCCGTACTTGTGCACGGGCAGTTGTAGCCATCCTCACGGCAAGGCTTGCCAGGGAACAGTTCGAGGTCGATTCAAGCCAGCAAAGGAATCATCAAGTCAGAGATCTAAGGATCAGTAGATAAGAAGAGCTGGAATCCGAAGGCCAGCTTCCCCAACAAGATCTTGCCGGGGTGGCCTCCGGAGCCCGGCAAGGATTGGTGCCCGGCAAGCTTCGGCGCCCGGCAAGGTTCTGTTGCTGTGCCGCCACTCTAGCACAGCGACAAACCCAACATTCTGGGTCCTTCTTTGGACGCGTGACGACGCGCCAATGGAAGAGAGCTTAAGCGGTGCTGATGGGATGGCCCCTTTTTCCATCCCCAAGAAAGTGAGGACACCTAAATGGACACCTCACGGTGCATTAAATGCATTTATCCTAATCCGTCAGGGGTTAGGTATGATACCCTGTAGCTACTTTACACCTCAATGTATGTACATTTTGCCACTGTGGTGACCCCTTTAAGCGAATAAAAGGAGGCCCAAGGTAACTGCTACAGAGAAGGAGAACTTCTGGCCCATTCTGCATGTGTAGCTGCTCTTTGAACGTACTGTTCACAGCGAGCGCTCCTGAAGGCTGGGCTCAAGAACATTAATAAGAACACAAGGCAGGAGTAGGGTTTTACGCTGATCAGCGGCCCGAACCTGGTAAAAACTTCCCTCGTCGATCTTTGGTTCTGCTCTTTGCGTATACCTCTCCCCCCGCCGAATCGTAAAGGGGTCTCTCGGGATCCCATAGGTGTCGTACCCCGACATCTTTGGCGCACCAGGTAGGGGGATTGAAGGTTGCGTGAACCTGATCTAGTGATCGGCGCCTCAGTTTCCTCATCATCATGCCGCCCAAGAAGAAGAGCACTGTAACGGCGCAACCGTCCACGTCCGTTTTGCCTACGCCTTTGCGTACGGGCGACGGCGTGGGTGCAGAAGGAAGAGGATTAGAACCCCCGCGGCGTTCTGGTGATCCGAGCCAGGCGAGCGGCATCGTTCGCAGTGGCAGTGGTAACCTGCACGCTGCTGGATCTAGAGACAGCGCTGTGTTGCCTACGGGTGGCACAACGAACTCCAGAGATCGGAGGGCGCCTGCTGGAGCTCCCGCGCCGGCGCAAGCATCACGACCTACCCAGGTCGTGCATGATGAGCGACGTCATGGCGCTGGTGGTTCAGGGCGTCCACATGAAAAGATTTCTACGCATCGATCCCAAGATGCATGGGACCAGCATGCACACCGAGCTGCTGGCGGGGGTGGCGCGCGGTCGCGTGACCGTGGTGGTGCTCTTTCTAATATGGTTAGGAGTCAGAGCACCTCACGTACCTCGCACCTGTCGCCGTCGCCTACGCCAGCGGAAGCCTTGGCACGTGCGCAGCTGCTCCTCGATTTCCCTCCTGCCCCGGAGAAGATGGAGGAGTGGCGAGCTACTATCCAGAGCCTTATCTTTTTCGCCAACAAAGATGGACCGCAAGAGGCAGGGCCCTCGCAGCGAAGGCCCATCGATCCGGTGCGAGCCGATGTGGAGAAAACCGGAGGTGGTGCAACCACGGTGCACTCCCCTTCGCGGCACCAGCGACGGCCGACAACTCAGCAGGTCGACCGCCGTGAAGAAGTTTCCACGGCGTCGTCCGATCCACGGATGCGCCGCGATCAGCGTCAAGTTCTCCAGGAACGAGGCAAGGAGGATGCTCGAACTACCATCAAGCGGCGACGGGAAGCGCGCTATCAGTCCGATAAGCGCGCAGGGCGGGCTGTCGACGAGCCTGCGCCAGGGAACGTAGGAGACTTGCCTTATGAGGTAGGGACTCCAGCGTTTACCCGTGAGCTGCGGCAAGTCCAGTGGCCCAACTCCCGAACCTTCAAGCCGGAGGTCTCGGAGAAATATGATGGTAAGACCCATCCCTCGGAGTTCCTGAGCATCTACACCATTGCGGTGTAGGCTGCCGGGGCCGAGATGACAAGATACTCGCCAACTACTTCCCATTGGTGCTCAAACCCAATGTCAGGTCGTGGTTGATGCATCTGCCGGAGAATTCTATTTCTTCCTGGTCAGATATGTGCCATCAGTTTGTTGGCGCCTTTGTTGGAGGCCACCAAGCTCCTGGGCAAGAGAGTGATTTGCATATCATCCCTCAGAAGGAGGGCGAGTCCCTGCGCAAGTTTATGCAGAGGTTCAGCCGAGTGCAGTACAATATTCCCGACGTTCATCCTGCCGCTGTCATTAGCGCGTTTCACCAGAACGTGTGTAACCGCAGAATGCGGGAAGAGCTGGCAATGAACAAAGTCAGGAGTATTGCCGAGCTTTACGCTCTAGCCGATAAATGCGCTCGAGCTGAAGAGGGGAGGAAACTCCCTGGTGAGGCTGTTGGCGCGGCGGGCTAATCCGAAGAAGAAGATGCCGCGGCCCGATCGAGGAGAGGCCGGCGGCAGAATAGGAAACGCGGAGGCAAGGCCGTGCTTGCTGTCGAGGAATCCGACAACCCCGGCGCCGCCAAGAAGGCCAAGGTTGCTGACCCCGGCAAGGATCTTGCCGGGTGCCCTTCCTGTCAGGCCTTGGCGGCTGCCGACAAGTCGGAAAACTCCGGCAAGCAGTATTGCAAGATCCATCGCACCAAGGGCCACGATCTCCAGAATTGCCGGCAAGTTGAACAGCTTGCCGAGAAACAGAGGGCCGAATATGAAAGGCGAGTTAAGGAGAAGGCCCAAGATGGTGCTGATGGATCCGGCAAGAAGCGCGGTGGCCGAGGGGGCGCCGCGGCAAGGCCAAGCAACAAAAAGATAGGCCCGCTCGGGGCCGAGACAAAGAAGGAGATGATGATGAGGAAGATGATGAGTCCAGTGAGCAAGAATTCCAGAAGGCTACGGAGGCCATGTGTATCGATGGAGGTGCTTCGCTGCATTCTTCCCACCGTCAACTCAAACAGTGGGTGCGGGAAGTCAATGCGGCAGAGCCATCCCCAGATGCATGTAGGCCCCTGAAGTGGTCCAGCACGCCTATCATTTTTTACGCCGAGGATCACCCTAATCGCACAACTGCGGTCGGGTGCTTGCCATTGTTGGCCTCACCAACGATCCGCAACCTCAAGGTGACAAAAATGTTAGTTGACGGTGGGGCCGGCCTAAACTTAATCTCACCGGATGTGCTCAAAAAGCTCCAAATTCCCGACAAGGACCTCGAAGAAACGGGTACGTTTCAAGGGGTCAATCCGGGAAGAACCCAGCCTAAGGGCAAGATTACGCTGCCGGTGACATTTGGTAGCGAGCTCAACTACAGGACCGAGAAGGTGGTGTTTGATGTCGCCAAGATCCCCATGTCATACAATGGGATCCTTGGTCGGCCAGCGCTGGCTAAGTTCATGGCGGCATCACACTACGCGTACAATGTTTTGAAGATGCCTGGGCCGTTGAGCGTCATCACTATCCATTCCGATAAGAAGGATGCGCTCATCTGTGCCGACCAACTTTACAGGGAAGCAGTTGCAGCACCTGCCATCAAGGCACCTGCTCCTGCCGCTGGAACTCCCGGGGGGAAGAAGAAGACCGGCAAGAACCTTGGTGCGAACTCCGGCAAGTGCACCTCCTCGGAGTGTTGCGCTTCCGTCGAGGGAGGACCAGAGAGTTCCACCGGCAAGAACAAGAAATCCAAGGCTGCTCCGCCGGAGACCAAGAAGGTGCCCGTCAGGGAGGACGGAATGGGGGAACTTTCACCATAAGTTCCACCCTAGATGGCAAATAGGAAAGCGCGCTCATTGCTTTCCTGCGGGCGAATGTCAACGTGTTTGCATGGCAACCGTCTGACATCCCCGGTGTTCCCAGGAAGGTAATTGAGCACCACCTTGCTGTCTGTCCTCATGCGCGGCCCGTCAAGCAAAGAGTCAGGAAGCAAGCCTTGGAGCGGCAAGAATTCATTACCGAAGAAATCAGAAAGCTGGAGGCGGCAGGATTGGTCAAGGGAGTGCTTCATCCAACCTGGTTGGCCAATCCGGTTGTAGTGTGGAAAGCGAATGGGAAATGGAGGCTTTGTATCGATTATACAGATATCAATAAAGCCTGTCCAAAAGATCCCTTTCCCTTGCCGCGCATCGACCAGATTGTGGATGCCATCGCTGGTTGTGATCTCCTGTCCTTCCTTGATGCCTATTCAGGGTATCATCATATTTTTATGGCAAAAGAAGATGAAGAGAAGACCGCATTTATCACCCCATGTGGTACGTATTGTTTTATACGAATGCCTTTCGGGTTGAAAAGTGCCGGTTCGACATTTGCGAGAGCAATCCAAATTGGTTTTGAGCCTCAACTCCATAGAAATATGGAGGCGTATATGGATGATATAGTGGTCCAAACCAAAGACAAAGCAACGCTCATTCAAGATTTAGAAGAAACATTTGTAAATCTACGCAAGATCAACTTGAAGCTCAATCCTGAGAAGTGCGTGTTCGGTGTTCCTTCCGGCAAGCTCCTCGGATTCTTTGTATCTTGCCGGGGAATCGAAGCGAACCCCGACAAGATCAAAGCTATTGAGCAAATTGAAGCGCCGAGACGCGTCAAAGATGTGCGTCGTCTTGCCGGCTGTGTTGCTGCTCTAAGCAGGTTTATTTCCAAATCTACTGAGCGCGCCCTGCCCTTCTTCAAAATTTTGAAGAAGGCAGGTCCAATGAAATGGACTCCGGAAGCGGAGGCTGCGCTGCAAGATTTGAAGAAATACATTTCCTCTCCGCCGACGCTAGTCGCGCCTAAACCACAAGAGCCGTTGCTGCTGTATCTGGCAGCAACAAATCAAGTGGTTAGTGCTGCGCTAGTGGCGCAGAGAGAGGCTGATGAGGAAGCAACACCTGCGGCAGGACCGCCAGGTGGCGCGGCAAGATCTTCCCCGGCAAGGGTTGATCCCAGCAAGACGGGATCTGCGCAAACAGAAGAACCAGTGCAGAAGAAGAAGGTGGTGCAGCGCCCAGTCTATTTTGTTAGCTCTCTTTTACAAGGAGCTAGGTCAAGATATTCTTGTGTGCAGAAGTTGCTTTTCGGCCTTCTTATGGCCTCGAGGAAGCTGCGCCATTATTTTCAAGCACATGAAATCACCGTCGTCACTCGCTTTCCGTTGCAACGGATTTTGCAAAATCCAGAGGCAACCGGCAGGATCGTGGAGTGGGCATTGGAGTTGTCGAGCTTTGGCCTCAAGTTTGAAAGCACTTCGACGATCTAGAGCAGGGCCTTGGCGGAGTTCATTGCAGAATGGACCCCAACGCCGGACGAAGAGGTTCAGAAACAACTCTCCCCGGCAAGGAAATCGATCAGCAATGGGTTATGTACTTTGATGGGGCTTTCTCGCTGCAAGGCGCCGGTGCTGGCGTGCTGCTTGTCGCACCCACCGGAGAGCACCTCAAGTACGTAGTCCAAATGCATTTTCCCCGGGAGAGTTCGACCAACAACACTGCAGAATACGAGGGTTTGCTTGCCGGTCTCAGGATCGCGGCAGACCTTGGTATCAAAAAGCTCGTTATCAAAGGCGATTCCCAACTTGTCGTCAGGCAAGTTAACAAGAGTTATCAAAGTCCATTGATGCAAGCCTACATGTATGAAGTGAGGAAAATGGAAGAGCGCTTTGACGGTCTGCAAATGGAGCACGTTCCTCGTGCCAAGAACAGTGTTGCCGACGACCTGTCAAAGCATGCCGCCCTCAAGTTGCCTGTGGAACCAGGAACTTTTGTGCTCCAATTGACTCAACCATCCGTGGCGCCATCGATGCGGCAAGAAAAGAGAAGAAAGTTGAATTCCGGCCAGTACTTCCCGGTAGAGCTCCCCGGAGCCGCCGGCAAGGAAGTTGCCGGGATCGACATGCCTGCCGGGGAACAACAGGCTCCGGCAGGGCCTCAGGCCCTTGTTGTCGAGACAAACGTTCCCCCGGCGGAGGAGATGCCTTTAGTCCTAGCTGTCGGGCCTCAGGCTCCAGCATGGGCGCAGCACATTGTCCATTTCCTTCAGACAGGAGAACTCCCGGAGGAACAGGAAGAAGCAGAAAGAGTAGCCCGTCGGTCTGTTATGTACAAGTTTGTCGATGACGTCCTGTACAGAAAGAGACCAAACGGTGTGAAATTGAAGTGCATTCCTCGGGAGGATGGGCTAGAGCTGTTGGCAGAGATACATGGAGGCATATGTGGTTCTCACATAGGATCAAGAGCACTTGCCGGGAAAGCATTCCGGCAAGGTTTCTTTTGGCCCACCGCTCTCCAGGATGCAACTGCACTAGTCACCAAGTGTGAAGCGTGCCAGTTTCATTTGAAGAAATCACATCAACCAGCTCAAGCTCTTCAGACAATCCCTCTCTCCTGGCCATTTTCGGTCTGGGGGCTCGACATACTGGGCCCTTTCCCCCGTGCTACCGGGGGCTTTGAGTACTTGTACGTTGCTATCGACAAGTTCACAAAGTGGCCGGAAGTGGAAGCAGTGAGGAAGGTGACAGCACAATCAGCCGTCAAGTTCTTTAAAGGGATAGTTTGCCGTTTCGGTGTACCCAACAGGATTATCACCGACAACGGCACGCAGTTCACAAGTCGCACCTTCATGCAGTACGTCCAAGACCTTGGCGGCAAAATTTGTTTTGCCTCTGTTGCTCACCCGAGAAGCAACGGCCAAGCGGAGAGGGCCAATGCTGAAGTGTTGCGCGGTCTCAGGACCGGAACCTTTGACAGGCTGAGAAAGTGCGGAAGACGCTGGATTGATGAGTTGCCGGCAGTTCTTTGGTCAATCAGAACGACACCAAATCGAGCCACCGGCCAGACGCCCTTCACTCTGGTCTACGGAGCGGAAGCAGTTCTCCCCACGGAACTCACGTACGGATCACCTCGAGTGCTCGCTTATGATGAGCTTGAGCAAGAGCAACTGCGGCAAGATGACGCTGTGCTCCTTGAGGAGAATCGTCTTCAGGCTGCTGTGCGAGCTGCACGCTACCAGCAAGCTTTGTGCCGTTATCATAGCCGCAAAGTTCATGCCCGAAGCCTTGAGGAAGGCGACCTTGTTCTTCGGCGGATTCAGTCCGCCAAGAATTCAAACAAGTTGACGCCAAAGTGGGAAGGCCCTTATCGGGTAGTACGAGTCACCAGGCCCGACGCTGTCCGCTTGGAGACCGAAGATGGCGTTCCAGTGAGCAATTCCTGGAATATCAAACATCTTCGCAAGTTCTACCCATAAGGCGCGGTTGCCGGGGGTTCCCGGCAACCACCCTTTTGTACAAGTCTTGCCGGCAAGGCATGTGATCCTTTGTACAAAGCCAGGCGCAGACCCTGAGTGCAGATGAATAAATTTAAGTGTTGTACATTCTCTTATTGATTCCCATGTTCATATTTATATATGCATGTTTGTTTGTCTAAGATGTTGTATAACACCTACTCCCAGTAAGTTCTAACGAACCGCCAAGGTTTCATGTCTTTATTTTCTCTTCTTTCTTTTTAAAAGACAGAAGGATTCCTCGCATGCACATTTGCCGGGGGCGAAGGGAGATATGAGTACCAGTTGGCGACGTTCAGAATCGACGCTTGCCGGAGGAAGGACAGTGACAGAAAGCTAAGTCCTAAAAACTAAGAGCAAGTTTCCTTTATTGCAAGTTATTTCCTTGGACGATTCCGACTCTTGTATGGAAAATCTGCACGCGAAGGAACCCTTGTTGTAATCGGTTGCGCCCTTATTTTGTTTCGAGCCCGCTCAACGATTAAGTGGCTGCACTGAGAACGCCAAGGAGTCTTGCCGGCTGCTGCGCCTCAAGCAGGCTGCTGAAGTCCCGCACCCAGCTGTCGGTGTACTAGAATAGGGGTACCCTAGCACCCCGTACTTGTGCACGGGCAGTAGTAGCATCCCGCGGCCAGGCTTGCGGGAGGATAGCCAGAGAGAAGCTCAAGATTATTAAGCCATTCAAGAACAAAGTATACAAAGCAAGAGTTAAGGCCCCGGCAAGAGGAGCTTGCCGGGAGGGACAGCTGAGGCCCAGCCTGAGGTTTGCTGTAGCAGAGTACTTGCCGCGGCAAGGTATTTGCCCCGGCAAGTCATTGGCTGCAGCAAGGTATTGGCTGCGGCAAGGTACTTGCCCCGGCAAGTTACCTTGCGCGGCAAGCTGTCAGGTGCGGCAAGGTCTTGCCGCGGCAAGCGTTACTGTACCATTGTGCTACTGTGCTGCTCCGGTGCCTCTGCCAGCGTGGCGCTCTGGGTCCTTCCAAGCGTGTGTGGCAGGGCACTGTGTAGACGGCGGTACGCTGTAGCTAGCGGTGCAGGAGCAGGTGGGATAGGCTTTTCCCACGTCCAAGACGTCCGGGTACATGTATCTAGACAGCTAAGGCATGGGCATTTAATGCCCTTGTCCCCTGCCGTCAGTGGTAGGTAGGACATGTCATCCTAGTAATAATGGCCTTACTGTAGCAACTTTCCACCTCTTCCTTTACTGTTTGCCACCTGTTGGTGACCCCTTTGTGCGTATAAAAGGAGACCCATAGGCAACATGGAGGAAAAAGGAACTGGGAGATTGAGAACTCGAGTATTGTACGCAGCTACTCTATACTGTAGCGCTCCTGGAGCTAGAACAATCATACAGATAATAAACCAAAAAGCAGGAGTAGGGTTTTACGCATCCGTGCGGCCCGAACCTGGGTAAATCTCTCTCGTGCACCGTCGTGTTCTTTGCTAGATTTGCTCTTCGTGCGACCGTCTCTCCCTGCCCAACATAAAGGGGTCCTTCCCTGGGTCCCATAGGTGATCGCGGATTCGTCCCCGACATCTTTGGCGCGCCAGATAGGGGGAAGGAGGTTGTGTGAACCTAATCTAGCGATTTGCACGTTAGTTTTTGGGCCATCCTCCGCCTTATGGCTCCAAAAAAGAAGACTTCGGCCATCGGTGCGTCTACGTCCAACCCGCCTGCTCCCATGCAGGAGGGTGCCGACGTGATTGCGGCTGCTGGGGGGACTGGAGAGCGAGAGCTCCTATTACCTCCACCTGTCCAAAACCGGGCCAGCAACGCCAATCTTGGCGCTGCTGGGTCTGGGAACGCAGCGCTGCTCGCTGCTGCTGGCCCTGCAAGCTCGAGAAACGGTGTTGCGCGTTCTGGAACGCCTGCGCCGGTTCAGACGCCGCGGCCTTCGCAAGAAGCCCGTGACAGGCAGCGTCCTGACGCCCCAGGTGCCAGGCGCTCCCTAGATAATGAACTTGCGCATCGATCTCGAGATGCGCGGGGTCACCATACGCAACAACACGTTGGCGGGGTCGAGGTGCGGTCGCCTGGGCGTGGAGATGCTCCTTCTAACACTGTTAGGAGTAAGAGCATCCCACAGTCCTCACGCCACTCGATACCTCCCTCACCAGCAGAAGCGTTGGCGCGTACGCAGCTGCTCCTGAACTTCCCTCCACCAGCAGATAAGCTTGACGAGTGGAGGGCAACCATTCAGAGCCTTCTCAGCTTCGCTGATGCCGACCCGGTGCGCGCGGCCGACAAGAGAACTGGTGACAATGCTGTCACCAACAAGAACAGCGAGGGGGCAACAACCGTACACTCCCCACCCAGATGGCCTCGGTCGCCGACACGTCGAAACGACGCCCGTGGCGATGATTCCACGGCGTCGTCTGACCCGCGAGCTCGTTGTGACCAGCGCCTCGTTCTTCAGGAACACAGAGGAGAAGACGCTCGTACCACTATCGAGCGAAGGAGAGAAGCGCATCGTCAGTCCGACAGATGCGCAGGGCCCGCTGTTGACATGCATGCGCCAGGGGATCCTGGCGACTTGCCGTACGCGGTAAGTTGTCCAGCGTTCACCCGTGAGCTGCGGCAGGTCCAGTGGCCCAATCGCAAGGCTTTCAAGCCTGACGTGCCGGAGAAGTATGATGGCAAGACACACCCGTCGGAGTTCCTCAGCATTTACACCATTGAGGTGCAAGCTGCCGGGGGACGAGACGACAAGATTCTTGCTAACTACTTCCTGCTCGTGTTAAAGCGCAACGTCGTCTCATGGCTCATGCACTTGCCGGAGAACTCCATTTCTTCATGGGCGGACCTGTGCCATCAGTTTGTTGGTGCCTTTACTGGCGGTCATCAACCTCATGGCCAGGAGAGTGATCTTCATCTCATCCCCCAGAAGGAAGGAGAGCCCCTGCGCAAATACATTCAAAGGTTCAGCCGCATACAGTACAACATCCCAGATGTTCACCCCGCTGCGGTTATTAGCGCGTTCCATCAGAACGTGCGTAACCGCAAGATGCGGGAGGAAATGGTGATGACCAAGGTCAGAGACATTGGCCAGCTATATGCTCTCGCCGACAAGTGTGCGCGTGCTGAAGAGGGAAGGAAACTTCCCGGTGAAGGTGTTGGCGCAGGGGGGAGCTCTGACAGCGAAGGTACCGCCCCGGCAAAGAAGGGCCGGCGGCGGAACAACAGGAAGAAAAAGGGCAAAACTGTGCTTGCCGTCGAGCAGTCCAGCGGCAACGGCAGCGCCGACAAGGCCAAAGTCGAGGGCTCCGGCAAGGAGATTGCCGCGTGCGCCAACTGTCAGGCCTTGGCGGCTGCCGACAAGCAGGACGGCTCCGACAAGCAATATTGCAAGATCCACCGCACCAAGGGACACGATCTCCAGAACTGCCGACGAGTCGAGCAGCTTGTCGAACAGCAGAAAGCTGAGTATGAGAGGCGCGACAAGGAGAAGGCCCCAGAAGGTGCTGGCGGGTCCGGCAAGAAGCGCACTGCCCGAGGAGGGCGTCGCGGCAAGGCCAAGCAGCAGCAGAGAGACAGGCCTCCTCGTGGCCGCGACAAAGATGATGGTGATGATGATCTAGATGATGAAGAATCCAGTGAGCACGAATTTCAGAAAGCCGCAGAAGTCTTGTGTGTTGACGGTGGTGCTTCGTTGCATTCTTCTCACCGCCAACTTAAACAGTGGGCGCGAGAGATCAATGTGGCGGAACCATCTGTTGACGCCAGAAAGCTTCTGAAGTGGTCCGACACGCCTATCATCTTTGACATTGAGGACCACCCTGACCGCACAACGGCGGTCGGGTGCTTGCCGATGTTGGTTTCACCAACGATCCGCAACCTCAAGGTCACGAAGATGTTAGTTGACGGTGGGGCCGGCTTGAATCTGATTTCGCCCGCTGTGCTCCGGAAACTTCAAATCCCTGACGGCGAGCTTGAGGAAACTGGTACTTTCCAAGGAGTCAATCCAGGAAGGAGCAAGCCGAAAGGGAAGATCACGCTGTCAGTGACATTTGGCGGCGAGCTGAACTACCGGACCGAGAAGGTCACCTTTGACGTTGCCGATATTCCATTGCCTTATAATGGGATACTTGGCCGTCCAGCGCTCGCCAAGTTCATGGCAGCCTCTCATTTTGCCTACAACGTGTTGAAGATGCCAGGCCCAGTAAGTGTTATCACAGTTCCCTGCGACAAGAAGGATGCGCTTATTTGCGCCGACAAGATCTATCGGGAAGCAGCTGCCGCAACTGCCGCCAAGGCACTTGCCGCTGAAGCTCTCGGGGGGGAGAACAAGAGGAAGTCTGGCAAGAGCTCCTGTGCCCACTCCGGCAAGCGCACCTCTTCGGAGTGTTGCGCTGCCGTCGAGGACGCACCAGAGAGCTCCACCGGCAAGTGTAAGAAGAACAAAGCCGCTCCGCCGGCGACAAAGAAGGTGCCCGCCAAGGAGGACGGCACTGGTGGTTCCTTCACCATCAGTGCCACACTTGACAACAAATAGGAAAGCGCGCTCGTTGCTTTCCAGCGGGTGAATGTCGACGTGTTTGCATGGAAACCGTCCGACATCCC
The DNA here is from genome assembly GCA_011799875.1 of Thinopyrum elongatum. Taxonomy (NCBI): domain Eukaryota; kingdom Viridiplantae; phylum Streptophyta; class Magnoliopsida; order Poales; family Poaceae; genus Thinopyrum; species Thinopyrum elongatum. The sequence goes on from CM022301.1 coordinate 84,308,055, forward strand.
CGGTGTTCCCAGGAAAGTAATTGAGCAGCACCTTGCCGTTTGTCCCCACGCGAGGCCCGTCAAGCAGAAAGCCAGAAAGCAAGCTGTGGAGCGGCAAGAGTTTATTGCGGAAGAAATCAAGAAGTTGGAAGCAGCAGGCCTCATCAGAGGAGTGCTCCATCCTACATGGTTGGCCAATCCTGTTGTCGTGCGCAAAGCGAATGGAAAATGGAGGCTTTGTATTGATTTCACTGATGTCAATAAAGCTTGTCCCAAAGACCCATTTCCTTTGCCCCGCATAGACCAGATTGTTGACTCCACGGCAGGATGTGATTTGCTTTCATTTCTTGACGCATATTCAGGGTATCATCAAATCTTCATGGCTGAGGAAGATGAGGAAAAGACCGCATTTATCACACCCTGTGGCACATACTATTTCGTACGTATGCCATTTGGTTTGAAAAATGCTGGTTCAACATTTGCAAGAGCCGTCCAGATTGCTTTTGAGCCTCAGCTGCACAGAAATGTGGAAGCCTATATGGACGATATAGTGGTCAAAAGCAAGGACAGGGCTACTTTGGTTCAAGATCTAGAAGAAACTTTTGTAAATCTGCGCAAGATCAACCTGAAGCTCAACCCCGAGAGGTGCGTGTTTGGAGTTCCCTCCGGCAAGCTTCTCGGGTTCTTTGTGTCTCAACGTGGAATTGAAGCCAATCCTGACAAGATCAAAGCCATTGAGCAAATTGAAGCACCGAAGCGCGTCAAGGATGTACGGCGACTTGCCGGCTGTGTTGCTGCTCTCAGTAGGTTTATCTCCAAGTCAGCTGAGCGCGCCCTGCCATTTTTCAAAATCTTAAAAAAGGCAGGTCCATTGAAATGGACTCCGGAGGCGGAGGCAGCGCTGCAAGACTTGAAGAGATACCTCTCCTCTCCTCCAATACTTGTCGCACCTAAACCACAAGAGAAGTTGTTGCTGTATTTAGCGGCAACCAATCAAGTGGTTAGTGCTGCGCTAGTAGCGGAGAGAGAGGTGGATGAGGAGGCAGTAACTGCGGCAAGCACGTCCAGTGACAAGCTGGGGGCTCCCCCGACAAGTTTTGCTGCCGACAAGGATTCGTCTGCGCAGTCAGGCGAAGTGATACAAAAGAAGAAAATGGTGCAGCGCCCGGTCTACTTTGTGAGCTCTCTTCTGTAGGGAGCTAGGTCAAGGTATTCTGGTGTGCAGAAGCTGCTTTTCAGCCTTCTCATGGCCTCGAGAAAGCTGCGCCATTACTTTCAAGCACATGAAGTTACCGTCATCACTCGCTTCCCGCTGAAAAGGATTTTGCAAAATCCAGAAGCGATAGGCAGGATTGTCGAGTGGGCGTTGGAGTTGTCGAGCTTTTTGGTCTCAAGTTTGAGAGTACATCAACCATACAGAGCCGAGTTTTGGCAGAGTTTGTCGCAGAATGGACACCAACGCCAGACGAAGAAATCCCAGAGACGACTCTCCCCGGCAAGGAGACAAGCAAAGAGTGGCTTATGTACTTTGATGGTGCCTTTTCGCTGCAAGGCGCCGGTGCTGGCGTACTGCTTGTCGCACCCACCGGAGAGCACCTCAAGTACATGGTCCAAATGCACTTTCCCAAGGAACAGGCGATGAACAATACTGCAGAATATGAGGGGTTGCTTGCCGGTCTCAGGATCGCGGCAGACCTTGGGATCAAGAAGCTTATTGTCAGGGGAGATTCGCAGCTTGTCGTCAGGCAAGTGAACAAGAACTACCAATGCCCATTGATGGAAGCTTATGTAGATGAGGTGAGGAAGTTGGAGGAACGCTTTGACGGCCTACAAATGGAGCACGTCCCACGTGCTGAGAATGACATTGCCGATGGTTTGTCAAAGCGCGCCGCACTCAAATTGCTTGTGGAACCAGGCACTTTTGTGCTCCAACTAACTCAGCCATCCGTGACGCCATCAGTAGGGCAAGGCAGGAAGAGGAAGTTGGCTTCTGGCGACTACTTCCCGGCAGAGCTCCCCGAAGCCGCCGGCAAGAAGGCTGCCAAAGCCAGCGCCAAAGATGCAGAGGGGCAACTTGCTCCGACAAGGCCTCACGCTCTTGTCGTTGAAGCGGGTGCTCCTAGGCAAGAGGCAAAGGGGCAACTTGCTCCGACAAGACTTCGGGTCCTTGTCGTTGAAGCAGGCGCTCCTGATCGAAGCACTGAGGAGCAAGATGCTCCGACGAGGCCTTGGGCTTCCGTCGTTGAAGCAACTGCTCCCGACAAGCTTGTTGAAGGACAGCACGCTCCAGCAGGGCCCCAGGCTCTCGTTGTTGAAGCGGCTGTTCCCGCCAAGCTCGTCGGGGAACGGCCGGCTCTGGTAGAGCGACAAGCTCTTGCCGTAGGGCCTAATGTTCCCGCGGCAGAAGAAATGCCTTTGGTCCTCCTTGTCGAGCCACAGGCTCCAGCGTGGGCGCAGCAGATCGTCCGTTTCCTTCAGACAGGAGAACTTCCCGAAGAGCAGGAAGAAGCGGAGAAAGTAGCCCGACGGTCCAATATGTATCAATTTGTCGATGACATGCTGTGCAGAAAAAGACCAAACGGTGTGAAATTGAAGTGTATTCCCCGGGAAGAAGGACAGGAGCTGTTGGCGGAGATTCATGGAGGCATATGTGGTCACCACATAGGGTCAAGAGCCCTTGCTGGAAAGGCTTTCCGGCAAGGTTTCTTTTGGCCCACCGCCCTCCAGGATGCAACTGCACTAGTAACCAAGTGTGAAGCGTGCCAGTTTCATTCCAAGCAGATTCATCAGCCAGCTCAAGCTCTCCAGACAATCCCTCTCTCCTGGCCATTTTCGGTCTGGGGGCTCGACATCCTCGGCCCCTTTCCCCGTGCCACCGGGGGCTTCGAGTACTTGTATGTGGCCATCGACAAGTTTACGAAGTGGCCGGAAGTGGAAGCAGTGAGGAAGGTAACAGCACAATCAGCCATCAAGTTCTTCAAGGGAATTGTTTGTCGCTTTGGTGTTCCTAACAGGATCATCACCGACAACGGTACCCAGTTCACGAGCCACGCCTTCATGCAGTATGTCGAAGACCTTGCCGCCAAGGTCTGTTTCGCTTCTGTTGCTCACCCGCGAAGCAACGGTCAAGCTGAAAGGGCAAATGCTGAAGTGCTGCGTGGGCTCAAGACGAGAACTTTCGACAGGCTGCGCAAGTGCGGCAAGAACTGGATCGAGGAGCTGCCAGTGGTTCTTTGGTCGATCAGGACGACGCCAAATCGAGCTACTGGCCAGACGCCTTTTGCTCTAGTTTATGGAGCAGAGGCAGTTCTCCCCACGGAACTCATATACGGGTCACCTCGAGTGCTCGCTTACGATGAGCTTGAGCAAGAGCAGCTGCGGCAAGATGACGCTGTGCTCCTCGAGGAGGATCGTCTTCAGGCTGCTGTGAGAGCTGCTCGCTACCAGCAAGCTTTGCGTCGCTACCATAGCCGCAAAGTTAATGCCAGAAGTCTCGAGGAAGGCGACCTTGTTCTTCGGCGCGTTCAGTCGGCCAAGAATTCAAACAAGTTGACGCCGAAGTGGGAAGGCCCTTATCGGGTGAAACAAGTCACCAGGCCCGGCGCTGTCCGCCTGGAGACCGAGGATGGCATTCCAGTGATCAATTCCTGGAACATTGAGCATCTTCGTAAGTTTTTTCCATAAGGCGCGGTTGCCGGGCCCTTCCCCGGCAACCACCTTTTGTACAAGTCTTGCCGCTGTTGCATATAATCCTTTGTACAAAGCCAGGCGCAGACCCTGTGCATAAATAAAGCTTTTGTATTTCGCAGTTTTTGACGATTTCATGTTTACTTTTATTTTGCATGATTATCTGACATACTGTGCAGTACAGCCTCCCCGGTAAGCATTAACGAGCCGCCAAGCTCCTATATCTTTATTTTCTCTTCTTTCTTTTTCTCAAAGAGACAGAAGCTTCCCTCGCGCACAAGTTTGCCGGGGGGGATGGGATAATGATATGGACCAGGCGTCGACCAGACGTCGTTCAAAGAAACTTTGCCTTGCCGGGAAGAAGGCAGCGGCAAGCAGTGACAAGACCTTGCCACGGAGAGATCAGCGACAAAGCTAAGTGCCAAAGTTTGAACAATCAAATTCTTTTTTATTTTTAAGGTTATTTTCCTTGAACGATACTACTCTTTGTATGGAAAACCTGTGCGCAACGGAACCTAAGCGTAATCGGTCGCGCCCTTACCTTGTTTCGAGTCTGCTCAACAACCTAAGTGGCTGCACTGAGCGCGACAAGGTTGCTTGCCGGCAGCGGCACCGCCAGCAGGCTGCTGAAGTCCAGCACCCAGCTCTCGCGGCAATGGTGCGCGCACCGGCAAGTTCCCTATAAGCGTAGGGAAAGTACACACAAAGAAAGAAATTGCTCAAGGGAGATGACATGCATTAACTCCAAAATATTGCAAGTTATATTACAAGATAAGTTGCCGCGGCTTAAACAGATTGTTCCTTAACATGTCTAGCGGCGGCAAGGAGGGAGAAGAATGGGCTCTCTAATTGCGGTGCTCGCCTTCGACTCTCTGGATATGGTCCACCCTCTCCACGATGGGCGCGACAAGGGCCTCTAGTGGCGCGGGGTCGTATCCCTTCGGCAAGCTTTTGAAGATGTTGCTGAAGTCGACGCCAGGGTTTCTGTATGCTATCTTCACCAACAACCTCCGGAGAACTCCCCGGCAAAGCCTGCGTGACTCGTCGGCCAGTTGAGCCTTGTGATTGACTTGGAGCTGTTGGAGTGCTTCTACTACTCCGTCGAAGAACTCGGCTAGCTTGACGCTAGTTTGCGTGTTCTTGTCGGTTGAGTACCCGAAGTCTGGCACCTTCAGGGCAGTCAGCTCCTTGTCGATGTCCTCGGCGGCGCTGGCAAGCCTGTCTGTGAAGATCCCCACGTTATCCCTGAACTTCTTGTGGGTTGCAATAGCGTCTTGAAGCAGACCCTTTTCCTTCTGGAGCTCTGTCATTAGAATCCCTTCGCGCTTTCTGGTGGTGTCGAGCGTCTCCTTCAGCGTGGTCAGCTTCAGCTTCAGGTCTGCTCTGGAGTCGTTGGCGGCGGCAAGCAGATTGTTCTTCTTGGCTATGGTAACTTGCATCTCCGCCAAAGTGTGGGTCACCTTTGCCCTCTCACTTTCAAGCGTTGAGAGCTTGTCACCGTTTGCCTTGAGGGCGGCCTCTAGTCTTGCCACTTTCTCCTCCATTTCCTTCCTGTTTACTTCTGCAGCAGCGACAGCGTTGGTGGCCTCCACCAACTTGCTGGCGTACTCTTGGGCCAAGGCTTCGATTTCCTTCTGGTGTTTTTGTGCCTGCCCCTGGGTCCGCTCTGCGACAAGTCTTGCCACCTCCTCGTCTTTCTGCTGGAGGGTTTCGGCAAGTTTCTTCTTGCGCTCGGCAAGTTCCTCTTCATGGGCATCAAGGTCCACTTTCCACTGGTTCAGATCACCGGCCTGAGCAGACAACTCCTTGGCGGTCTCCTCCTGTTTTTGTTCAATGTCTTGCTTCATCAGGAGGAGGGCCTGCCGTTCTTCGGCCAGTTGTGCCCGCTTGACCTCTAACGCATTAAGAGATCGCGCGCGGACGTCCGCCAAGATCTCCGCGCGCCTCAACATGTCAGCTTCGGCCTTCTCGATGAGCGCCTCCCTGGAAGCTAGCTTCTCCCGTCGGGCGCGATGAAGATTCAGCAGCTTTTGGAGCAGTTGCTCCTCTTCAGACGTGCTGCTGCTGCTGGCGCCTGGCGCATCCACAAGCTGGAACCCGGCAGCGGCAAGGATCTCCTCGTCCACAACATCCTCCTCGGTTGGCGCTCTGGAGCCCATCGTCCAGGGGAGGCTGACGTAGACGTTCTCGCCGACCCGGATGTATTTGCTTGGCGGAGGCGAGTTGGGCGCTGCCGCCTCTTCAGTGGTTGAGGGACCCGTGGTCGGAGTAGCGTCTGGCGCTCCTGTGGCCTCAAGGCCGTCAGTACGACCACCGGCTCCCTCGCCGGCCTCCTCAGCAGCCTTCTGGGCGGCCTCAGCTTCAGCAGCCTTGGCGGCTTCATTGGTGGGCGCCTTGGCGGTATTATCCTCGGCGGCCTTGCCGGCCTCTTCGGCAGCCCTGGCAGCTTCTTCGTCGGCAAGCTTGTCGGCTGCCAGCTTGTCGGCCTTGGCAGCGGCGGCCTTGGCGGCCTCGTCGTCGACGGCCCCTGCGGTGTTCTCCTCAGCAGAAGAGTCAATGTTCATTGGCTCCACCGAGGAGGGCTCTGCCAACCCGAGAAGTAAAGCAAAAAGAGCTTCAGGAAGAAATTCAAGAAGACAAAAGAAAGAAAGCAGAAAGAGTTTTGCGGCAAGTGGGTTTACCCGAGTTGAGCCCAGGAGCGGTGGGCTCCCCTCCCCCGTCAACGTTTGTCATTGGGGTGGGGTCGCCAGCGCTGGTGCTTGGCGCTTCGGCACTTGCCGGCTCCTCTTCGTGGCTCGGCTCGCTAGTGGGAGCCCTTACCGGAGATCTTCTCCTTGGCGGTGTGGTCGAGGGGGGTGGTACTTCTGGAGCACCTTCAGATGGCTCCACTTGCTGCTCCTCTCCTACACGCCCAAAGATGTCAGTGACAAATGCTTGTTCCTCAGCGACCGCCAGTGAAAGGTAGTTGAAATACTTACGCTGGGGGCTGCGCTGGGGGCTGCAACGAGGGCTGGGCTCCGAGCTAGTTGGGATGGTCTCAGACGTTCCCCCGGTGGTTGCCGTGGGCTCATCTTCGACGACCACCACGGTCTTGCTCGTCGAGACCTTAGCTCTCTTCCTTATCCTCTCCGCCAAGGTTTCCTCCCTGCAGAAGCAAGACCGGAGCGCGACAAGTGAGGACAGAAACAAAATCTTACAAAGATTGAAGGTCGCGGCAAGGGAACTTACTCTTCCTCGTCGTCCTCTTCGCTGAGAGCGGAAAAATCAAAGTCCGCCTCCGTGTGAGGAGGGGGAGGAGGGGGAGCTGGGCTCCTTGGCCGCTTGGCGGGGGTAGTAGCAGCGGTCTTTGTTGACCCTGCTCCAGTTGCCGGGGCCGCGTGAGACGCTCCCGCGGCACCAGCCCTTGCCGCGGTCGAGCGCGTCGAACGGCGCTTCGGCGGTTGTTGAACTTCTTGCCGCTCAGCCACTTTGCCAAGCCTGCGAAGGCGTTTCCTCCTCAGAGGGGCTGGGGACTCTGACTGCGGTGGGCTTTTGATGCCCTCCTCGGAAGAGGAGCCCTCATCCTCCGAGCTGCCTGACTCGTCGGCAGGCTGGCTTGGCCCGACATCCTTGCCGGGTGCGGCGAGCTCGCCCTTCCCGGCAAGCATCCCCTGCTCGGCAAGGCTCTCCTTTTGTGCCTCGTCGAGCTCCGCCAAAGTATAACCAAAATCGCCAGCTTCCCTGGCGAGCCTGTCCTCCTCCACTCTTCGAGCAATGAATTCTATTTCTTGCTCAGTGGTGTTGCGGACGAGCCACTCCTCCACCCGGACCTGCTTTTCGACCGTGGAGTCAAAGAATCGCCGCACGTCTTCTTCGAGCGGCACGTCCCAAATTGCTTCAACGCTGTGCGCATTGCAGAGCGGCATCATAGCGATGATTGCACTCAACGCGGAGTTGTTGCAAAGAGGCACGATGTGCTTCGGCAGCGTGAATGCCTTGTCGCGCTTCTCTGGATCTGTCTCTTGCTTGAACAGTTCTCGCATGAAGAAGTCGTGCTGCAGAACTGTGAAGTTGTTGATCAGTCCAGGGCGCAGCCGCATGATATCGGCTGGGTTCTTCCAATCAGAGGCCGGCCTTCCTCTCTGCTGCAGAGGAGCAATGCGGCGGCGGAGGAAGTCTGCGCCAACCATCCCTATGGTGAGCCCGGCCTCCCTGAGCCGTATGATCCTGGTAGCGGCAATCTCCAGCTTCTTGTCCTGGGGATCCAGATCGCTCCAGTCCGTGCCACGCGCTGCTGGGGTCTTGCGAAGCTCACAGTATGGTGGCGGCTCGTCGTCAATGATCCAACACCATTCAGATCAGATTTCTCCCCATCTTGGGCGGAGATCCCCCTTCAGATAATGCTCCTTGGCGCCCAATCTTGAAATGAACGAGACGCCAACAGTGAGAGGCTCCCCCTTTTCAGCACGGGGAGTGAAGTAATGCCTGAACAGCGCGGTGTTGGGTACGACGCCGACGAAGTTCTCGCACAGATGCGCGAATATTGCCAAGGTGGATACGGCATTCGGTGTGAGATCCAGCAGACGGAGATTGAAGGTGTACATGACGTCGCTGAAGAAATCCGAGTACGGTGGGCAGAGCCCGCACCAAAAGTAGCAAGCGAAGAAGGGGTACTTGCTCACTTCGCTCTCGTCGGTGGCTGGGCGAACGCGGGTGGCCGGATGCGCCTTGGTCCTCACGGCCCACATGCCTTGGAACTTGGCCTTCAGATCCGCCCCCGTGAGCGTCGGAGCGAAGAGCGCGTACTTCTGCCTCTTCAACTGCGCCTGGGTCTCCGTCCTTGAGGACTTCCCCGTCTTCCCCTTTTCTCCTTTGGGAGGCATGGCGAAGGCGGAGCTGAGGTCCGAGGGAGATGCGGACGCGCGCGGTGGCGGAGGATTGGGAAACCGCTTTGTTTTTGAGCGGAGGAAGAAGAAGGCGGAGATTTGGAGATCGAGAATGGTGAGAGGGGTGTGTGAGTGCTTATGCAGGTCCCTCCTTTTATGGGGAAAGATGCGGAACCATCCGCCCCTTCGTCATTCGAGATAACTGCACACGCTTCCCACGCTCCGCATTCAACACGCGACGCGTGGGAGAGCGTGCAATTAAACAGCATAGAGACGTTTCGGCTTATCCCCGCCACGCGTGCCCGTGCACTGTTTGGGCCTGGCCCAACAACGCCCGGCACCGTGTGTGGCCCAGGCCCGGGGGCTCCTGTCGGTGTACTAGAATAGGGGTACCCTAGCACCCCGTACTTGTGCACGGGCAGTAGTAGCATCCCGCGGCCAGGCTTGCGGGAGGACAGCCAGAGAGAAGCTCAAGATTATTAAGCCATTCAAGAACAAAGTATACAAAGCAAGAGTTAAGGCCCCGGCAAGAGAAGCTTGCCGGGAGGGACAGCTGAGGCCCAGCCTGAGGTTTGCTGTAGCAGAGTACTTGCCGCGGCAAGGTATTTGCCCCGGCAAGTCATTGGCTGCAGCAAGGTATTGGCTGCGGCAAGATAGCACCTGCGGCAAGGTACTTGCCCCGGCAAGTTACCTTGCGCGGCAAGCTGTCAGGTGCGGCAAGGTCTTGCCATGGCAAGCGTTACTGTACCACTGTGCTACTGTGCTGCTCCGGTGCCTCTGCCAGCGTGGCGCTCTGGGTCCTTCCAAGCGTGTGTGGCAGGGCACTGTGTAGACGGCGGTACGCTGTAGCTAGCGGTGCAGGAGCAGGTGGGATAGGCTTTTCCCACGTCCAAGACATCCGGGTACATGTATCTAGACAGCTAAGGCATGGGCATTTAATGCCCTTGTCCCCTGCCGTCAGTGGTAGGTAGGACATGTCATCCTAGTAATAATGGCCTTACTGTAGCAACTTTCCACCTCTTCCTTTACTGTTTGCCACCTGTTGGTGACCCCTTTGTGCGTATAAAAGGAGGCCCATAGGCAACGTGGAGGAAAAAGGAACTGGGAGATTGAGAACTCCAGTATTGTACGCAGCTACTCTATATTGTAGCGCTCCTGGAGCTAGAACAATCATACAGATAATAAACCAAAAAGCAGGAGTAGGGTTTTACGCATCCGTGCGGCCCGAACCTGGGTAAATCTCTCTCGTGCACCGTCGTGTTCTTCGCTAGATTTGCTCTTCGTGCGACCGTCTCTCCCTACCGAACGTAAAGGGGTCCTTCCCTGGGTCCCATAGGTGATCGCGGATTCGTCCCCGACACCAGCGCTCGCGGCAGGTTGCGAGCCGGCAAGTTTTTCAGTAAGCGTAGGGTGAACTCCATACATAAAGGAATCAGACAAGGAAAATAGCAAGCATGAACCTAAACATAGGCGAGTTATATTACATTCATGAGCTGCCGCAATTCTAACTTGAGACTTAATTGTCTTTTACATGGAATGATGACGGCAAGAAAAAGCGGAGCACTTAATCCCTGCGCTGGCCTTCGATCCTTTTGATGGAGTCCACCTTCTCAAGGATAGGCGCGATAAGTTCTTCAAGTGCCTCGACATTTGCGTCCCTTGGCAGATGGCCGAGCGCGTTGGAGAGGTCGATGCCGGGATTGCTGTGCACCACTTTGATAAGCACCTTGCGGAGGACGGCCCGGCAAAGCCGGCGGGTCTCGTTGGCCAATTGGGTCGCCCGGCTAGACTGAAGCAGCCTCAAGGCGTCGATGATGCTTTCAAAGAACATCGTCAACCTGGCACTTGAAGATATCCTTTCCTCGGAAGAATACCTGAAGTTCGACAGGCCCATGGTTGACAGTTCTGCCGTAAGCTTCTCCGCGGTGGCGATGAGACGTCCAGTCTAGATCTCCACCCCCTTTTCATAATCGGTTTGGGTGGCGGAGGCACTCTTGAGCAGGTTCCTCTCTCCTTGGAGATCCTTGAGTAGAGACTTCTGCAACATGGTCAGCTTCAATTCCAGAACTGCGATATCATCAGCCGCAGAGGAGAGCTGCTTGGTTTTGTTGGACAGGGCGACTTGCATCTCCGCCAAGGAGTGGAGGGTTTTTTCCCTATCACCTTTGAGCGTCGAGAGCTCCTTGCCGTGCTCTTCGAGATCTATTTCCAGTCTCTTTACCTTGTCGCCCAGCTTGTTCTTAGCGGCCTCTGCAGCTTCAGTAGCATCGACGGCCTCCTTGAGCTTGCCGGCGTGACTTGCAGTCAGAGCTTCGAGCGCCTCTTTATGTTCTTGCTCCAGCTCCTGGGTCCGCCGCGTGACAAGCTTCTCGATATCTTCATCTTTGCTGTGAAGCTTGGCGGCAAGCGCCTGCTCACGTGCGGTGAGATCTTCCTGATGAGCATCAAGAGCAACGCGACGCCCCGTCAGGAGGGCATCTTCAACAGCAATCCTTTGGGTAGCTTCATCTTGCGCCTTCTCCATATCAGATTGCTTCAGGAGGATCTCTGTCCACTGTTGGCTCACCTGTTCCCGGCCAGCAGTCAGCTCTTGGAGGGCCTCGGCGTACCAGGTTTGCATTTGTTCGACGCGCCTCTGGAAATCTGCCTCGGCCGCCTCGACGACTGCCATTCTGGAGTCCGCCTTATCTTTCCGGGCGCGGTGGAGAGCCTGGAGCTTGCGGAAATTCTCGCCCATGGCCTGAAGGAGCTGGTCCTCTTCAGATTTGCCGCTGCTAGTGCTGGGATCGTCAACAACCTCGAGCCTGGCAGCAGCGATGATTTCTTCGTCAAAAACTTCCCCTTTGGCTGGTGCCCCAATGCTTGCCGTCCCCGACAAGTTGACAAACAGGTTCTCGCCAACCTTGAGGTATTTGCTAGATGAGGGGCCTTCAGATGTTGACGGTTGGTCTTCAGCGACTGCCTCACCAGTGGCAGGGGGCTCTGTGGCCGGTGCGGCGCCTGGCGCTCCTGCGGCAGGAATGCCGTCAGTACGGTCATCAGCCTCCCTGTTGCCCCCTTAGTAGGTTCCTTGGCGGGTTCCTCTTGTGCAGTCTTGGCGGCCTCCCCGTCAAGAGCACCACCAGCCTCGATAGTGTCATCCTTGGTGGCCTCGCTGGCAGCGATCCTATCTGCTTCGGCAGCGGCGTCCCTGGCGGTCTCCTCGATGACAACGTCGACATCCATGTGTTCCATCACAGGGAACTCTGAAGGACGAAGGAGGAGAACAGAATAAGATCGAGATTGAAGTTTGAAGCAACTAAAGACAGAGAGATAAGGGAAAGAGTAACAAGCACTCTGAGGCAATCGATTACCTGCGTCAAGCTATTGAGAGATGGCCTCGCCCTTCCCGGCAACTTCGGTTATCGGGGGAGTGTTGCCAGTGTCCATGTTTGCCGGCTCCTCCTCGGTTAGGATGGGCTCGTCGGTAGGATCTCTTGCCGGGGATGTGTTTGTGGGCGGCGTGGCCGATGAAGGTGGCACGACGGGGATGTCTTCCGACAACCCTCCTTGTTGCCGTTCTTCTCCTGCGAGCCCAAGGATATCAGCGGCAAGAATGGAAGCCTCAGAACCCGCCAGTGGAAAAAGAACAGTGAACTTATGCTGGGGGCTACGCTGGGGGCTGTGCTGGGGGCTGCGTTGAGGGCTAGGCTCCAAGCTGACGACGACGGTTTCTGGCACGCTCGTGGAGCCTGCCGGGGGCTCGTCGCCCGTGGAAGTCTTTGTCCTCTTCGCCATCCTCTCCAGCAAGGTTTCTGCATCACTGCAGAGACAATACGAGCAAGTTAGTAAGATCGATCCAAGATTGGAATATAAAAGCTGTGGCAAAGTACTCACTCTTCTTCCTCTCGCTCCGGACTAAAGCCGGAGATGTCGAAATCGGCCTCCGCTGCAATGTCTGAGTGGGGAGGCGGAGCAGGGGTCCTAGGCCGCTTGGCTGTGGCAGGCGCCGGGGCAGCTTCCGGTGCGGTAGTGCGAGATACCCCTGCCGCCCCAGCAGTGGCCGCTGGTGTGGGTCTCGCGCGCCGCGGAGGTTGTTGACGAGCCCCTTGCCGCGGTGCAGTCTTGCCGGCCACTTTCTTGCTGGAAGCCTCGCTGCTCGAAGAAGGCTGGCTTGCCGGGATGCCAGATGCAGCCTTCCGAAGAACACGCCTCATCTTCTTCGGGGCTGGGAGCTCTTTTTGCGGTTCTTCTTCGGCCGTGTTCTCGTCGGACGAGCTCTCAGCGGCTGTGCTGCTCTGTTCCCCGGCAGCTCTGTCCTTCCCGGCAAGTTTTACTTCCACTACTACCTCTGCGTCGCTGGCTTCCCATTCTGTGAAGCCAACGCTGCCGGCCTCCGCGACAAGATTTGCCTCCTCCACCCTAGTAGCAATGTAAGCTACTTCTTGGTCGGTGGTGGCTCGGATAAAATATGTCTCTTGCCGGACGGGTCTCTCCGTCAAGTTGTCAAAAAACTTCTGTGCTTCCTCCTCGGTCTGCTCGGCCCAAGTTGCATCAAGACCGTGGGTGTTGAACATCGGCATGAAGGCGATGATTGACCCCAAGGCGGAGTTGTTGCACAAAGGGACGATCCTTGCCGGCAGCCGATGCTTGTCTTCGCTGGAATAATTTTTGACGGAGAGCGCCAAGCCGCATAGTGGTCAGATTATTATTCAACCCGGGGCGCAATCTCATGATATCTGCCGCGTTTTTGTATTCCCAAGCTGGCCTTCCCCTGTTCTGCAAGGGGGCGATGCGGCGGCGGAGAAAGTCGAAGCCAATCATCTCCATTGTCAGCCCGGCAGCTTTCAGGCGAAGGATCCTGGTGGTGGCGATTGTGAGCCTCTCGTCCTCCGCGGTGAGATCGCTCCAGTCCTTGCCGCGGACCACCTTCTGTTGCCGGGGAAGACAAAACGGATGGGGATCTGCTTCCTTGATCCAGCACCATTCAGCCCGCCATTCGTCCCACCTTTCACGGTAAACTCCTTCTGGGTATATTTCCTTATTCCAAGCCCTTGGAATCCAGGCGATAGAACCAGAGAGGGCCTCTCCTTTTTGGATGCGGGGGAAGAAGTAATGGCGAAAAAGAGTAGAGTTGGGAATCACGCCGGCAAAGTTTTCACAAAGATGGGCAAAGATGGACATGCATAGAACCGCATTCGGCGTGAAATCGAGAAGATGAAAGCCGTATGTGTACATGATATCATTGAAGAAGTCGGAAAATGGGGGACAGAGCCCGCAATAAAAATACGCAGCGAAGAAAGGGTATCTGTCCGATCCACTTTTGGAACAAGAACCTGGAATTACGCGTGTGGTGGGGTGAGCTTGCGTCTCCTTCGCCCACATGCACTTGTACCGCCCCTTCAGAGCTTCAGCATCAAGCGATGGGGGGAAGACGACATACTTCTTCCGCATCTTCACCAGTTCGCTCTCCGGGACGTCGGCTTTCGCTTCCTTGCCCTTGCCTTTGCTGGCCTTGGGCGGCATGGCGGCTGTGAGGGCGGAAGCCGGGGGTGGAGCGAGCGTGGAAGCGGCGGGCGGAAGAGGAAAAAGCTTCGCTCTGAGCTCAAGAGGAGGAAGGCGATGGCGACGGCCAGATTGAGAAGAAGAGGGGGGTAAATAGGCTTGTGCCTCTGCGGCTTCTCCTTTTTATGGGGAACGAGCGGGGCCGCCTTTTTTATTCCCCAATGTGAATGCGCCTCTATAGGCGCATTGCAGTTGCAGCCTTTGAGGCACGCTTCCCACGTCGCACGCTCGGTGCGTGTAGTGGGGGGCATAGTAAACGAGATATTTACGAGCAGTTAATCCCCTGCCACGCGTGCCCGCGCACTGTTTGGGCCTAGCCCAACAACACCTCGCACTCGTGTATGGCCTAGGCCCGGGGGCTCCTGTCGATGTACTAAGTATTGGGCCACTAGTACCCTGTACTTGTGCACGGGCAGTTGTAGCCATCCTCGCGGCAAGGCTTGCCGGGGAACAGTTTGAGGTCGATTCAAGACACCAAAGGAATCATCAAGTCTGAGATCTAAGGATCAGTAGATAAGAAGAGCTGGAATCCGAAGGCCAGCTTCCCCGGCAAGATCTTGCCGGGGTGGCCTGCGGAACCCGGCAAGGATTGGCGCCCGGCAAGGCTTGGCGCCCGGCAAGCTTCGACGCCCGGCAAGGTTTTGTTGCTGTGCCGCCACTCTAGCACAGCGACAAACCTGACATTCTGGGTCCTTCTTTGGATGCATGGCGACGCGCCAATGGAAGAGAGCTTAAGCGGTGCTAATGGGATGGCCCCTTTTTCCATCCCCAAGAAAGTGAGGACACCTAAACGGACACCTCACAGTGCATTAAATGTGTTTGTCCTAATCCGTCAGGGGTTAGGTATGATACCCTGTAGCTACTTTACACCTCAATGTATGTACATTTTGCCACTGTGGTGACCCCTTTGAGCGAATAAAAGGAGGCCCAAGGCAACTGCTATAGAGGAGGAGAACTTCTGGCCCATTCTGCATGCGTAGCTGCTCTTTGAACGTACTGTTCACAGCGAGCGCTCCTGAAGGCTGGGCTCAAGAACATTAATAAGAACACAAGGCAGGAGTAGGGTTTTACGCTGATCAGCAGCCCGAACCTGGGTAAAAACTTCCCGCGTCGATCGTTGGTTCTGCTCTTTGCGTATACCTCTCCCCCCGCCGAATCGTAAAGGGGTCTCTCGGGATCCCATAGGTGTCGTACCCCGATAGCACCCTTACGGGGCACCCGATCATCATCTCATTGACAAGAAAACCAAACCCTTAACGGGACATAGAATTGTCCTTGACGAATTGCTCGGCAAGCCCTGTCAGATACACATGACGCCAAATACCGAACCAACACATATCCTTCGGGCATGTTGGGTACTCCGGCAGGTGGCTAAGAGCGGCGAGGCCATCCTCACCAACACCACCCCGGAGAAGCACTCTTCAGAGGATGATGACCTCAATGTCTTTACGGTCTTCGAGACCTTTTCTTCAAATAATCGGCGCAAAAGGGCGCTCCGCGACCTCGCCGAAGTCAACCAAGTAGCCACACTAAATCCTTGGAACGATACGGCAATAACTTTTACTGCCGACGACGAACCAAGGGCCAGATCAGTCCGAGCACCTGCCGCCTTGGTCTTAAACCCAATTGTAGATGGCTTTCAACTCACCAAGGTGCTCATGGACGGAGGCAGTGGTCTAAATCTCATCTACGAAGACATGCTCAATAAAATGCAAATGGACAAGAGTCGCATCGAGCAAAGCATCACCACCTTTCGAGGGATTATCCCCAGTCATGAAGCATGATGTTTGGGGAAAATTAAACTTGATGTAGTATTCGGCACGCCGGAGAACTACAGGTCCGAAGAGTTGCTCTTCCACATGGCACCTTTCAATAGCGGATATCACGCCTTGTTGGGGCGAGGCGCCTTCACACGCTTCCAAGCCATACCCCATTACGGGTATATTAAGCTCAAAATGCCAGGGCCCAACAGAGTTATCACCATCACCAGTGATCCAGATATAGCGCTCCGCGCCAAAAAAAAATGGCATCCTTGGCCCTCGAGGCACTATCTGAAGCCCTAGCGGCCGAGGAGCTAAACACTCTGCATTCCACAGTGGACAAAGATGATGTAATCCTTGATAAGAGGCCCAAGTCCACTTCTTTCAAACCTGCAGACGAAATAGTAAAATTTCAAGTACACCCGACGGATCCCAACAAGATAGCCTCCATTGGAGCATAGCTGGATCCAATGATCGACGCCACACTAAGAGCATTCCTGCGCGAAAATTGGGACATATTCGCCTGGCACCCTTCGGACATGCCTGAGATCCCACGCAGACGGGCCGAACATAGCCTCAATATTATAAAGGGGTTCAAACCAGTCAAGCAAACGCTGCGGCGATTTTTCGAACCCAAACGACAAGCTATGGGGGAGGAGCTAGCTAAGCTTCTCGAAGCAGGGTTCATCAGGGAGATCAAACACCCAGACTGGCTAGCAAATCTGGTCATGGTACCGAACAAGGATAAATCCTGGCGCCTTTGCGTCGATTTCAAAGACCTCAATAAAGCCTACACTAAGGACCCCTTCCCGCTGCCCCGCATTGACCAAATCATTGACGCGACTATAGGACACGATTCACTGTGTTTCCTCGACGCATACTTTGGATACCATCAAATTAAGATGAAAGAGTCCGACCAGCCCACAACGGCATTCATTACCCTGTATGGGCCTTTCTGCTTCAACACCATGCCGTTCGGACTCAAAAACGCTGGCGCCACTTACCAATGCATGATTCAAACATGTCTGGAAAAACAAATTGGCAAGACAGTGGAGGCATACGTAGATGATGTAGTCATCAAGACTAAACATGTCGAATCATTGGTGGACGATCTACGCCTCACATTTGACAACCTCCGAACATATGACATACGGCTCAATCCGGAAAAATGTGTCTTCGGCGTTCCAGCCGAAAAACTACTCGGGTTCATTGTTTCCAATAGAGGAATCGAAGCAAACCCAGCCAAAATCCGAGCCCTGTCACAATTGGCAACCCCAACAGACCTAAAGCAGGTCCAAAAACTAGCTGGGTGCGTGGCAGCTTTGAGCCGCTTTATCTCCAGATTAGGAGAAAAGGCACTGCCACTTTATCGCCTACTCCGACGAACTAACCACTTCGAATGGACGGATGCGGCAACATCCGGATTGGAAGAAATAAAAACTTTGTTAGCAAGCAACCCAATCCTCGCCGCACCAAACATCGGCGAACCTATGTTGCTCTACATATTTGCAACTCACCAGGTGGTGAGCGCGGTGCTCATCGTCGAACGAGAGGAAGAGGGACATAAATTCCCACTCCAAAAACCAGTATACTATGTATCGACGGTCCTTACACCGTGCAAATCTCAATACCCACACTACCAAAAGATAGCGTATGAGGTCATCATGGCATCCCGGAAGCTGCGGCACTACTTTCAAGAGTGTTCGATCACGGTGGCATCCGAAGTACCACTCAATGATATCATAAATAATCGGGACGACACCGGCCGCATAGCCAAATGGGCCATCGAGCTCTTACCGTTTGAAATAACGTACAAACCACGCCAAGCTATTAAATCTCAGGTGTTGGCCGACTTCGTCGCCGAATGGACGGAAGCCGAACTCCCTAAAGAATACAGCACATACTCCAACTGGGTAATGTACTTCGACGACTCTAAAATGTTAGCCGAGTTGGGAGCCGGTGTCATCTTAACTTCCCCTACTGGGGACACAGACCGCTATGTATTGCAAATAATGTACACGGACTCCAAGAACGCAGTCGAATACGAGGCACTACTGCACGGTCTTCGGATAGCTCTTTCTATGGGCATTCAACGCCTAGAGGTGCGTGGGGATTCGAACCTTGCAATATCCCAAATAAATGGATATTTCAATGCAAAAGATCCAAATATGACGGCATACCGCGACGCCGTACTCAAAATATCAGCTCGGTTTGAGGGGCGTTTCATCATGTCGCTCGAGACAGTAATCAGGCAGCAAACATCCTTGCTCGAATGGGTGCTAAACGAGACCCCGTCCCACCTAACACCTTTGTGGAAAGGCTCTTCAAGCCATCCGTGGTATGACAGGATGAGAGCGGCAACACTAGTCCAGAGCCGATCATACCCTCAGATGCCGAACACAATTCCGATATCATCGGGGGCTTGGGCACCGAAATGACACCTTCCGCCCATGTAATCATGGCTGTCATTGCTCCATGGACCGAACCCTTCCTGGCCTACCTTAATAGGCGGGAGCTCCCTGAGGACCAGAATGAGGCCTGTCGCATAGTTCGACGCTCGAAAGCCTACAAGGTTCATGAAGGAGAACTCTACAAGAAAAGTACTACTGGAGTTCTTCAAAGATGTATCGCCGAAGAGGAGGGACGGCAGCTCTTAGCCGAAATACATGCTGGTCTCGGTGGCCTTCACGCCGCCGCTCGGGCCCTCGTAAGTAAGGCCTTCCGTACAGGTTTCTTTTGGCCTACGGCCCGAGCAGATGCACAGGCTCTTGTACAGCGCTATGTCGGATGCCAGCTTTTCGCCAATCAAAGTCACATGCCGCCCACCATCTTAAAAACAATCCCCATTACTTGGCCTTTTGCGGTCTGGGGGCTGGATATGGTCGGACCCCTTAAAGGGGGAAGCCACAAGAAGAAATTTGCTGGTTATGGTGGACAAATTCACTAAGTGGATAGAGGCCAAACCAGTAAAAATGGCTGAAGCTGGACCGGTGATCGACTTTATATCCGGCGTTGTACACCATTATGGTGTCCCTCACAGTATCATTACTGACAATGGCTCTAACTTCACAGCCGATGAGGTGAAAACTTGGTGTTCTAAATTGGGCATCAAGCTTGATTACGCCTCCGTATATCACCCTCAAACAAACGGTCAGGTCGAACGGGCTAATGGCCTGATAATGAGCGGCATCAAACCCAGACTAGTGCGATCCTGTCGGGGCCGGGACACACTATCCTAGAAATTAACCCCTCGTGTCCTCACCAGCCCAGGATTACTGTTACTGGTGGACACGTCCTTGTTACAGATTACCAAGCTATTACAAGAGTTGAATACAAGACCATAAAGGTCCAATGATACAACAATCATGTCTGGTGGTGGATGACAGAATTAACTCGTGGTTCTCCAACGTCGATGGGACTCCATTCCCACAGGAACAGCTGACCCGGATAATTCCTATCCCGCATGGCTGCTATCCTAGGCTCCGCACGGTCGTCGTTGTGGTACTCCTCGTAGAAATCCTGACCTGGCCAAGTAAATAGCCAGGGACAAGCCTGTGAGTAAGTTGGAATGTACTCGCAAACATTATGAACAAAAGATATACCGAATGCAGCAGTTAAAATATAAGATCATGATGGACCAAACTGTATGCTCATGCTGGACTATAATGCATGCTGACAGGAATTAAATTCATGGCATGATAAAATATTAGCATGTGAAAATATATAAAATTGTTAGTGATAAACAAGGAAAGTCAAAGGAAAACAAAATAAAAGGAATGCCGGTCGGATGTCAAGTGACACCACGGTAGGTCTTGAAGAGAAATGCCAAACGGGTGTCTAAAAGAGAAATCGGACAAGACAGGACCATCCGAGAACTCAGGCGACACCACGAGACGTCTTGAAAAGAAATGCCAGTCGGGTGTCAAGTGACGCCACGGTCGGACTTGAAGAGAAATGCCTATAGGGTGTCCACAAGAGTAGTGGCGTGATAAACCGCATGTTAACTCGAGGGACGCCACGAGAGGTCTTGAAAATAAAATTTAGTGCCCGGGGTAGTCTAGCCAGCCCCTGAGACACTGAGGGAATATAAAATAAGAGAAACGGGTTAGTCCACAATAATATTCATAACCATAAAAAATTTCACAGCAATAGTATTCAAATAACCATGACGGTGTTAGTGATGATAACAATATCCTGCAAAATAGTTCAGGCCCAATTAATTATTTTCCTCCGAAGACCGACACGAAGACCGACACTTGACCAACCCAGACTGTAGCCCTTAACCGCGGACACGGCTATTCGAATAGGTTTAAACTCTGCAGAGGGTGTACTCTTTACCCACAAGTAAAGGATTTCTTTAGTCAGTACCGTGACACTGACTAATTCCCATTACGGTCTTTGGGTTGAAAACACACCTAACCAGCACACACCAGATTAACTTTTCGGATGCCCGGAATCACCCAAAGCATCGTTCAAGAAAAACTCTGAGACGGAGAGACCAACGTCCTGCATGGGATCACTATTAATATGCACGGATTCCAAGGGGTGCCCCCCTCTCAGTCACAACTAGAAACACCCATGCCCCCTGACCCGATGACAGGATTTAGTCCGCGGCCGTGGAAACCCTCATCGTGGCCCTCTGTATGGTGTGTGCATGGAAAGGGGTTATCAACTTACTGAACCATACCCTACCCGTGGCAGGGACCTGTGGCAGCACGAGTCAAGTATGGGGGTTACCGGAACAAGACTCGATCTACGGTCGACTCAGGAGGTTCAAGTTTCCTGCAACGGTTAGCACAATATATTCCTTGGTGATACCCAACAGCATCACCACCCGGCATGTCCCGACATGCCCTTACTGATCATTCTCGTCACCACGAGAAATTTCAGTCTCACGGTCACTTTACTCGTGACTGATTCTTTCCTGCAGTTTAGTCCATAACAACACGGGCATACATGATGAATGAAGGTAACCCTACTCACTCATACTTCATGCCTTTAAGATGACAGCAAAATAGCCATGGATCATGCATGCAGAAATAGCCATATGCAATTCTATTAAAAATTATCACAACCATGATTCAAATATTCTAGTTAGTAACCACAAAACATTCACCATATCAAATGTTCAAGATGCTTGCCTTGGGCATGCAGAAGTGTTGGGTGCACTCCAAAAGTTTGAAAATTTATCTTCCCTCCATTTCCTATTTTCAAAAATATTTCAATTACCACTTAAAACAAAAATAGTACTAAAAAGTGTTTCAAACATTTTTGAAGTAAATACTACAATAAACTAGATGAAATATGAAAAATAACAGAAAAAGAAACAATTCATTTGGAGTTAATATGATTTAGTTAGAGTAATTCTAAGGTAGAATAAATGATTAAAAGTACTATTTAATTGATCCAGTGGAGATACTTTTTAGGAAAAAAGTTCACCTAAGCTGGATAATTAGATCATGATTTTATAAGACTGTAGGAATTTGAATCATCAATATTGGATTAGAAATGTAGTCTGTGGAAATTATTAAGTCACTGGATAAAAGAAAAAAAACAGAAAAAGAACATTCTGACGGTAGAGGCTCGCTCCGGGCGAGGCCCAGCTAAACGGCGCCTACTGCGCTGAGCCCAGAGGAGCGGTCGGCTCGGGCGTGAGCTACAGTCACTGACGGTGGGTCCCTTGACCCCACCGGTCAGGTTTGATCGGTCGCCTGGCGCGCGTCCTCCTCTGGCCGAACAGAGGCGGTGCTCCGGCGAGGCTCGCCGGTGAATGGCGGCGCCATTCGGGAAGCCAAAGCCACCTACAAGCTCAGGAGGCCGAGGCGGTCCAGGGGGTACCCTTCTTGGTCCCCGAGGTGGATGGGGTCAACGGCGGTGAGCTCCCCGGCAGACGACAGTGTCGGACGGAAGAGAAACTCCATTCACGAGCTCCGGTTCGTTAAATTGACGAAGGGGATGGACTTGTGGGTGTTCCAGGAGGTGTGTGGTGGAGAGATATGAGAGGAGGAAGCGTCAACTGCGTTGAAATCAACCGGAGTTCGGAAGTGACAGAGGCGGCCGGAGGTGGAGGAGAAGACTACGGTCGGCTCGACTGGGTGGTCGAGAGGCGTCCTTGGTGATCTAGAAGTGCTTCCTGAGAAGAACGGAACTCGAGGTTGGGTATTTATAGGGAAAGGAGGTTGGTTCCGCTCGAGCTGATCGGATCAGAGGTGGTGGTGGCCATTACTGCGCCGCGGAGGTGGTTGAGGGCGGCAGCGCGACATGGGCAAGCTTCTAAGGGAGGCCACCGTCCAGGGAGTGTGCTGGCGGCCTCTGCTTCAAGCTTGGCACCCCTGGACGGTGCTGACAGCGACAGGCGGCGGTGGTGGTTGACGGTTGCGGCGGTGGCCGGTGCTAGGAGTCAGGGAGTGGTGTTGGCAGGGTCGGCGACTGCGGATGAGGTCGGTGGGCTGGTGGTTAAGGCGGGGACAAGCTGGCGGCCTCGGATTTGGCCATGTGGTGGCGCGTCCGAGCCGACGTCCACGGCGGTGGCGGTGGTCGGTGGTGGACGGCACCAGAGGCCAGGGGAGGATGTCGGCGATGCTTAGCGTGGATGGCGGGATCCAGTGGATGACTCGGGAGAGCAGGGGAGGCAGCAGGGCAACTGTGCGGGGGCGCGGCCGAGCCTGCCAAAAGGGCGCTCTGCCCGTGCTCCGGTCGTGCACGCCAGGCATTCGACAGAATGCCACAGTACTCTAGCATGGCTCAATGAGCTTGATATTTGGCAGGGTGGTGTTCCTAGGCATGAGAGGGTCAATGGACATGCTGGTTTGGTCATAGGAGCTAGTGTGCAAAGCAAGTTAGATAGATGCAAAATTCCTGGCATGCACACAGTCTGTTTGACAGAATGCTAAGGTGATCTAGGTGCATCTGATGACTATGAAAATTGACAGTATGGTGTCTCACTGGATGATATAAATTGTGGTGGAGTTGGTTTGGTAAGAGGAGAGACTTTCCAGTGCAAGTTTTGAAGAATTTAGTTTCTGGACAGAAACTACAGAGGAATATTTAGTGAACTAAAATGATTCCAATGGAGCTGAAATTTTGGACTTAAGAGTTTTGTTGGAAGGACTATAAGTGGGAAAAATTCAGAATTTTTGGGGCAAGGAAAATAGGGGTTGTAGTAGAACTCAAATACTGGACAGAAAGGAAAAAGGTGAAGGTTCACTCAAAATTTTCAAAACACTGAGTTAGGTTTTTGCACAAAAGTGTTATGGAGGCATCATATGACCTCCCATAATTTTTGTGGGATTTTAAAACAATTATTTAAAGTGGTTGCAGTGTAACAGAGGCATTTAGAATACTGAAATAGCTATTAAAAGAATTGTTTTGGGAAATTTTTATTATGAAAATAATTCTTACTGTTATTAAAATGTAATTGAAATGATTTGAGAAAACTACCAAAGCCACAATATTATTTCCAAAAATTTCTATATGGAGGGAAGAATTTTGAAATCAGAAAACAGAAAGGGTTCTGAAATGAAATAATGACCTAGTATAATTCAAAACTTTATTTCTGGCCAAATTTTTATTTAGTAAAAACATGATTAAAATTTTGGGGTGTTACAGATCCCTACGGGAGTCAGATAAGCACTGGGTCGAGGAACTCGATTCCGTACTCTGGGGGCTGCGGACCACGCCCAATCGTACGATCGGATACACCCCCTTTTTTATGGTGTATGGCGCAGAGGCTGTTTTGCCCTGCGATATTATTCATGACTCACCTCGAGTGCGCATGTATGAAGAGAGAGAAGCCGAGCTCGATCGGCAGGACAACCTAGACGGCCTGGAGGAGGAGCGCGATGTTGCAAAAGCCCATTCCGCATTCTATCAGCAGCAGGCTCGGAGGTACCAAAGCAGAGAAGTGCGGGCCAAGACTTATAATGTCGGCGAACTCATTTTACGCCTCCCAGAGAAGAAGAAGGACAAGCTCAAACCAAAATGGGAGGGTCCCTTCATTATAGATGAAGTTCTCACAGGAGGAGCCTATCGCCTTCGAAATGCATCGGATAATCGCCTAGAGCTGAATCCATGGAACGCCGCTCGGCTCCGAAGATTCTACGCATGAGTTCGGTCATACTTTTTTCGTCCCTTTTTTTTCTCTCCTCTTCATTTTGTTTTCGTTTCCTCATTTTTATACGATTCCCAGGATGTGTTCGGATAAGCCGAACACTTGGGGGGTAAAACATCCTAAAATGTATACACCCCACCATGACTGGGGGCTTCTTTCACCGAAGCTTGTTATTATTCCGAGCCTGGAGCTCATAATCCATATGTTGTTTGATCAGATACACTCTTTTTTTTGCCATTTTATGCACCTTTATGACTTAAGTTTTTGCCAAGCTGGGTTGCCTTGCTCCTATGTTTATGCCCTACGTTCCCAATTGTTTGACTAGGGCGTAAAGGGAGCACCTCTGCGATTGTTACAACCGGGTCACCGGGCATGTACCTCAGACGGGTGAAGCCGAAAGCTAGCGTTCTTAAGAGAATAAGTGGTCGGCAATCAAACGACAGATTGTTACATTCTTGTAACCACTCCAAATACTGTGCGATAGTTCTTTCGTATAACGGACCAAAGCCCCGGCACGCATACTTACTGCATGCCAACCCAAGGAAAGGAACCCTTAACGGAACTATTCTCCTTGGAAGATGTTTCTTACATATGTAATATAACATACATCCTGAACTACAATGTTTTGTCTGTTCGAGCATAATGACTGGGTTGCCTGGTTTCCGGACATAGTGAATGTTTCTTTTCATTCCCAATAGTATCGGAAACACTCCACCATTTTGGTCCGGAGGTTAAAGCCGAAAGCCTGCAATGACAAAACTTTTCACATGTTCGGATAAAGGCACAGGTTGATCATAACGTACTCTAATACACTGCATCAAATACCTATTCCTTATCTATTCCATCTATAAGACTGTCTAACCTACAGTCTTCCTGCGAATATTTCGCAGCTATCATTACTTGGTCATACACCAAACTCACTGGAATCTCTTTCCTGTCTGGTCCCTGTGGTCCCACTCGGGCCATATGATTTGGATCTAGCTTGGTAAAACGTGTTTTCACCATGGCCCAGGCTTCTCGTGCGCCCTCACAGCAGGCGGATGTCTTCCATAGCTCAAACTAGCGTCGGGCACCTTTGTACAGGTTCGCCAAGCCCTCCATACTCTCTGGAGGGGTATCGGATGGCCATAAAGCCTTCACCATACTCTTCATGGCCTTCCGGGCCCGAGCATGTACCACGGACAGCTCCTTTAGCACGTCGCCTTGAAATCTGGCTACTTCCTCTTCTGGCCTACCAGTTAACAGACCTGCAGCAACAGAGTCATGATATTTCGAATTATGGATTAAACATGAGCACCTAGGGAGGTTCAAAATAAAAGAGGAAGACATACCGAATATGCCGCTCTTCAGTTTTTCATTTTCTCTCTGAGTGGCCGATAACTGAGCCTTCAAGCTCTCTATCTCTTCAGATTGTTTCTCCTTTTCCTCCTTGAGATTTTTCTCCCTAGATGCACTCGTTGCGATCTTTTTCATCTCCGCCAGTTCGGCGGTAACAGCATTCAGCTGCATTTGGTTTGTTTTCAGCTCCTGGGCTAGCGCAGTGTTCTTTTCTTTAAGGACCTGCAGGGTATATCGATCCATAAATCGGTTTGCCTCACCGCTTCAAGTCTCGGGGGCTACTGGCATATGACTATCCAAAATTGCATAAACGCTTACCTGTATGTCCTTTGAGAACAACTGAGTGACTCCGGCAAGTCCGTCTCGAGCGGCTCGGATATATGCATCCACCGTGCTGAGTGCAGTAAACTCTTGCTCGGAAAAAGCCGGGGCACGCATGGCTTCCTTTAATCGACGGTGATTCATCACGCTCTCCACTTCAGAATTCGTGACAGATACGCCGTCCGAATCCTCATGAGGATTCGGATCTGGCATTGCCTCGGTTCTCGTCCTAGTTGGCGGACATTCGGCTAGCAGGGCATTTTCCCACCGTCTGCCGCGTGTTTCTCCTGACATCAAAGATAAGAAGGAGACCTTAAGCAATCCGGACTCATGCCTAGGCATGTATTAAGCGGACATACCTCTTGGAAGACTGTGGGGTTTCTGCAGCACTCCTGGTCCCCTTTCATTCTGAACGGCTGCCCTGTGTAGGGGCCGCCCTTGAGGAGGTACGGTCTGTCGAACATCGATCATGTTAAAAGTTCGAAACGGTATAATAAGCAAAAGTGCAGATAAGGGTTTCCTTTCAAGAGCCCTCTGAATACTTACGATGCAGAAGGGATAGAGGCGGGGGTAGTCGGCGGTGATAGCCACTATTAAGCCGTCAAGGCTCGCTTGATAGAATACCCCATCATCGAACTCTATGTATATGTCCGGATCCTCGTGAAAGCCAGGGTCTCCATTGCGGCTATGGTCCTCTGGCTGTGGAGCGGGACAGCGGACGTCCTCGATCATCTTCCTCCATGACTGTTTTTGGTAACAAAGGGCAAAGTTGGTTAGTATCTGTGACAGCAATAAGGCAGCACAGACAATCGAAATCTTACCCATTCTACGGGGTTGTACATGGAATAGCCATCCCGGCAGTTTAAGCGGAGGAAGTCTTCTTTCTCACCCTTATACAGATTGGCCAGGATTGTGGCCAGTTCGGCAGGGGTATCCGGACCCTTCCGTCTATAACGGGAAGCGTCATCTTCTCCATTATAACACCATAAGGGAGTTACTCTGGATTGGAGAGGCTGGACGCACCTCTTTATTGCAATAGCCATGACCTCGACTATCGAGAGCTTGGTATGGGCTAGTAACCTGACCTTGTTAACCAACCTTTTTATTTCCACACTGTCTTCCTCCTTGGGACTTCGGGGACGCCAGTTGAGATGCTTCTTTAAAGGCGCACTGAAAAATTCGGGAAGGCCGCGCCGAACTGGGTCCGGCAGTGGGACGTCGTCCATGTAAAACCATTCCGAAGACCACTGTGGGTATACCTCCTTGGGAGTTCCTATGAGGTATCCGGATCCGGCTATACGCCATACTTCGGCACCGCCCACTTCAAAAATAGAGCCTCCCTGATGGCGGGGAATAAGGCAAAAGAACTTCCTCCATAGTTCAAAATGGGCCTCGATGCCTAAGAACAGCTCGCAGAGGGCAACAAAACCTGAGATGTGTAGAATCGAACCTGGGTAAGGTTGTGCAGTTGGATGCCGTAAAATTCCAATAGGCCCCTGAGAAAGGGGTGGATTGGAAATCCTAGGCCTCACAGCAGAAAGGGGATGAAGCACACCCTCTCCTCATTGTTGGGGTTGGGGAAATTCTCATCCATCACATCATTGCCAATTGAAGCCAATCCCACTCGAACGGGGACTAGATCCGCGAGGGGAAGGTAGCCCTGCATCTGGAGTCGACTCAGCTGAAGATGAGGCACGGAACAACTCTGCCAATCACCCTCTTGAGGACCATGAGGGCGCGAAGATGAGCCTGGAGCACTGGCCATGCTGGAAAGCTTTGTTCGCAGCTAATCTTGACGGTCTTTCTTTTGCGCGATATGAGATGGCATTTGGGGATCTAGCTCTCCTTATATAGATGCCGTCCGAGCATGGTGAGGGGCTTATTTGCAAAAAATCACAGACCATTCGTATTCGCCCGGCGTGCGGAAATCGAAGCGACCACAGAAAAGGATCGTAAAGGCAGCACATCGAGGTCAGAACCGGACTGTCGTCAATCCAAAGTACAAATGAAGAACCCGCCTTGCAAAGCCGAAGACATAAGCTGATACTACGTCGTCATTGAAGGCAAGTTCGGGGGCTACTGAGGGAGTCCCGGATTAAGGGGTCCTCGGGCGTCCGCGTTATGTGACATGGGCCGGACTGATGGGCCGTGAAGATATAAGATAGAAGGCCTTTCCCCGTGTCTGGATGGGACTCTCCTTTGCGTGGATGGCAAGATTGGCATCCGGATGTGTAATTTCCTTCCTGTGTAAACCGACTCTGTACAACCCTAGCCCCCTCCGGTGTCTATATAAACCGGAGGGTTTAGTCCGTAGAGGCTATCATAACTCTCATAGGCTAGACATCTAGGGTTTAGCCATTATGATCTCGAGGTAGATCAACTCTTGTAACCCCTATACTCATCAAATACAATCAAGCAGGACGTAGGGTTTTACCTCCATTAAGAGGGCCCGAACCTGGGTAAACATCGTGTTCCCTTTGTCCCTTGTTACTTTCGATCCTCAGACGCACAGTTCAGGACCCCCTACCCGAGATCGGCCGGTTTTGACACCGACAGTAGCCTTTGTTATGTCTCGTTGTGTACTTCCTTACCGCGTGCCTGCGCGCTGCCTAGTTTGTCTAGCTACGAGCGTTCCCAAGCTCATACTATCCATTTGAATCTAACTCTGTGCATGGATTGGTATTCTTTAATGGCTACTATCATATATCTAATGCCCTTCTTGTTCATTACTCATGTTACATCGTGAATGACCTCTTACACATGCAGTTTTTCTTGCTAAAATGCCCCTGTTGATTTGGCAGGATGGCTGATGATCCCCCACCTCCACCTTATATTACCATAATGATGCAGCAGTTTGAATTGAGCCGTCAGCTCAACGAGAGTTTGGTGAACAGTTTGGAACGCAACGATGCTCGTCAGGAGCCTGGTCCGATATCGCTTCAAGATTTCGTGCGCCTCAACCCGTCTGTTTTCCGCAACTCCACCAATCCTATGGATGCTGATGACTGGCTCCGAGACATCATGTTTGAGATGAAATCAGCTAATGTTGCTCCTGACAACTACGTCACCTTTGTGACATTCCACTTGAAGGGCCCAACTACTCAATGGTGGGAAAGCCACAAGGGTATGTTACCTGCTGAAACTGTAACTACTTGGCAGGAATTTCAGTCAGCTTTCCGTGCAAGGCACATTCCTCAAGGTCTGATGGACCAGAAGAAAAGGGAGTTCCGCAAACTCATACAGGGCACAATGACTGTGGATGAATATCAGAGGAAATTCCTTGAATTATCCCGCTATGCTGTGGATGACGTCTACACTGACGCTCGCAAGAAGGAGAAATTCTGTGAAGGACTATGTACTGATATAAACCTCACACTTGCTGTCCATGATTGCACAGACTTCGCAACGCTTGTCAGCCAATCTTTCCGAGTCGAAACTGCTCTAACTAAATACCAAGAGTCACTCAAGCATAATTGAGATGTCGGCTCGTCTTCGGGTCAGCCTGCTCGGAAACATCAAGTCTGGATCCCGCACCATGTTTTTCACCGCCCAGCTCCAGCATCGAGGCCGTCTTATGTTGCACCTCGTTTGCCTCCACCGCCGAGACAGCTAACGGTTCAAGCTGGACAGCCCAATGCTATGGCTCCTCCCCATAATGATGGTTTATGCCGCAAGTGTGGACAGCCAGGGCACCGTGCTTTCAACTGTCATTAGGGTCAGCCGCAGAATTCATCACGTCATCCTGTTGACCGAAAGAAGGGCCGTCGAAATCATCATACCAGTAGATGTAGTGCCAGGTCGCCTACGGTGACTGGTGGTCAAGTCACTCATGTCAAAATGGAAGAAGCTCGAGAGTTCCCTAAAATCGTGATGGGAACTCTGCCAGTTAATTCAATTGCAGCTTCTGTTCTCTTTGATTCCAGGGCATCACATTCCTTTATGTCTCAACAATTTGCTCAACGGCATGAGCTACCTCTAGAGTTGTTGCCCACCCCATTAGAGATTAGCACTCCCCGTTCCAGGTGGCAAACCAAGATGGTAAGTCACAACAATTAGATCAGAATTGAAGGGTTGATGTTCTTTGCTTCCCTTATTGCTCTTGGACATTCCGACATAGACATCATTCTCGGTATGGACTGGTTGACCGCCCACAATGCTTTGATTGGCTGTGCTAATAAGACAGTCCAGCTCACTTACCCTGCTGACCAGATAGTACAATACTCAGTCCGAGCAGCTCAGGATGCCGAGAATCAGATATATGTTCTGAATGCATTGAATGCTTCACCTCTTGAAGGCATCGAGAACGTTCCAGTTGTTCATGATTTTCAAGATGTCTTTCCAGAAGAACTTCCAGGAATACCCCCTGCTAGAGTTGTTGAATTCATCATAGACTTGAAGCCAGGCACTACTCCTATTGCGAAGCGTCCTTATAAGATGCCGCCGCATGAACTCCTTGAACTTAAGGAGGAAATTGACAAGTCACTTAGAAAGGGTTTCATCTGCCCCAGTTCATCTGCTTGGGGAGCACCTTCCCTCTTTGTCAAGAAGAAGGATGGTATGAATCGGTTGGTTCAAGATTACCGTCCTATCAACCAGGCAACCATCTAGAATAAATATCCACTTCCTCGGATCAATAATCTGTATGATCAACTTGCTGGATCATCGGTGTTCTCTAAACTTGACTTGAGGTTGGGTTATCACCAGATCTGTGTCCGCGAAGAGGATATTCCCAAGACTGCATTTGTTACTCATTATGGCTCTTATGAGTACACTGTCATGTCATTTGGCTTAACAAATGCTCTAGCTACGTTCTCCCGCCTGATGAATTACATATTCATGGATTACCTCAACAAGTTCGTCGTGGTATATCTGGATGATATTTTGGTATATTCGAAGAATAAGGAAGAACATGCTGAACACCATTGCCTTGTTCTGGAAAAGCTTCGAGAACACCAGTTGTATGCCAAATACTCCAAATATGAATTCTGGCTTTCTGAAGTAACCTACCTTGGTCATGTAATTTCCAAGGATGGCATAGCTGTTAACCCGGAACAAGTTCGGGCTATTCTTGAATGGACTCCACCGAAGAATGTCAAGCAAGTCAAAAGTTTTCTCGGCCCTGCAAGCTATTTTCGTCGCTTTGTCGAGAATTTCTCAAAGATTGCTAAGCCGTTGACTGATCTGCTTCACAAGGGCGTTAAGTTTGAGTGGACAGAAAAATGTCAGGAAAGTTTTCAAACACTCAAATAGAAGCTAACATCTGCCCCAGTACTTGCTCCTCCAGATTCTCGCAAAGACTTCGTAATTTATTGCGATGCATCCCGTGAAGGATTAGGCTGTGTCCTAATGCAAGAGCGTAAAGTGATTGCTTATGGTTCTCAACAGTTGCGTCCGCATGAAGAGAACTATCCAGTACATGAACTAGAACTAGCTGTTGTCATCTATGCATTGATGTTGTGGCGATATTACCTCCTCGGTAATCGTTGCGAGGTCTACATGGATCATAAAAGTCTGAAGTACTTGTTCACTCAGTCATCTCTGAACCTCCATCAGCAAAGATGGATGGAGACCATTACGGACTATGATTTGGGTACTTCTTATACCCCTGGCAAGGCTAATGTAATGGCTGATGATGAGGACATCAATAACATTGTTACACCCACAGCCCCTGCTGCTATACATACTGGACCAATTACTAGAGCTCGCGCACGTCAATTAAATTATCAGGTACTTTTGTTTCTTGGTAATGATTCTAATGTTCATGATAATATGATGCTGCCTAAATTGGATACATTTGTTTTGCTTACAAACAAAGGGCCTAGCTTGGACAAGAAAGAGGAACCTTGGAGCAAGTTCAAGCATGGAGATGATGGCATGTGCAAGGGGAACAAGAACAGAGTTACAAGTGATGATTTCAGGACTTTGAAGCCACCATAATGAGTGCATGAAGCCTTGGACGAAATATACAAGATGCCACTTCATAAATTTCGTCCAGAGGCTATTATAGGTGCTGTGTCACCTTATTATTGGGCCAGGCCCATGTAATTTTGAAATACTTGAGTATAGGCTGTTTTTAGAGTCCGTATGTGTGGGGAAACAAGAGATAGGGTTGGTTTCGGACCCCTCCTTCAAGGGCCATGAAATCCCCCCCTCTTCCTCCATATATACAGCCCTTAGGGCACCGTTTAGACTTTGGGTTTTGTTTAGATTAAAAGTTCGCCATAGCTGCAACTTCGCGTACTTCGTTTGTGTTCAACGACCAGACCAAGACGTCACAGAACCCCACCTTGATCAATAAAGCTTTCATCTTATATTCGCAATATCCAGATTGCAATCTTAGTTTCTTGCTTGTTCTTCGTTTGCTTGCAGGAAATAGACCTTCATGGTCAGGTTGATCGTGCTCCGGCGTGGTCAATAACCTCTCGGAGTTGGTTTAGCGATTGCTAAGGCGCGACGTCTTCGCACGTTCGTAGTCGGATCATGAAAGTCTACTCCTCCGAAACGATAATCACCATCTCATCGAAAGGCGGGACACCTTTGCCTCTATCAGCTGATGCTTTGAGCCGTAAATCCTACTGCTGTGAACTTGAAGTCCAGCTACAGCAACCACTCCTGTATGAAGAGATTCGAAAGCTAAATGTCGAGATAGTTCCTCAAGGATACCTAAATACCATGGTTGTTGAACCAGACCTTGAGAAGGTTATTAAGAGTGCGCAAGCTAAAGATGCTGAAGTTGATTTGATGAAGAAAGATCTTCACCTTGAAAATTACAGGGATTTCTCGCTGTCTGAAGATGGAACCTTGTATTTCAGAGACCGCATTGTCGTACCTCGCTTTGAGCTTATGAATGACAAGGTCATGAAGGAGGCACATGATACACCGCTGTCAATTCATCCGGGGAGCACCAAGATGTATCATGACCTCCGTCAAAGGTACTGGTGGGCTAAAATGAAGCAGGATATTGCACGATATGTTGCTGAGTGTGATGTTTGTCACCGCGTTAAAGCAGAACATCAGAAGCCTGATGGAATTCTGCAACTCCTTCCTATTCCTCTATGGAAATGGGATAAGGTTCAGATGGATTTCATTACTGGCCTTCCCAAATCACAGAAGGGTCACGATGCTATTCTTATCGTCGTCCACCAACTTTCTACGGTTGCACACTTTCTGCCTATCAAAGAGACGATCACTGCTAGTCGGTTAGAAGAATTATATATCTCCAGAATTGTATCACTCCACTGTATTCCGAAGGAGATCAGTTTGGACCGTGGCGGACTTTTTACCTCAAAGTTCTGGGAAAGTTTCCAAGAAGCTATGGGAACTCATATTACCTGGAGTTCAGCTTATCACCCCCAATCCCAAGGCCAAGTGGAGCGAGACAATCAAGTGCTTGAAGACATGCTGCGAGCTTGTGTTATTTCTTTCGGCAAGAAGTGGGAAGAATCTCTCCCGTAGGCTGAGTTCTCTTATAACAACAGCTATCAAGCCAGCTTGAAAATGGCTCCCTTTGAAGTACTTTATGGACGTAAGTGTCGAACCCCTCTGAACTGGTCAGAAACTAGGGAACGACCGCTCGTGGGTCCGGATATTATTCAACACGCCGAAGAGCAAGTCCGTATCATTCGAGAAAATCTGAAGGCGGCTCAGGACCGCCAGAAGAGCAACTATGATCACAAACGATGGGGTTTAACTTATCAACCTGGTGATCAAGCTTATTTGCGAGTCACTCCTATGAAGGGCACCCACCGCTTCGGAATCAAGGGCAAGTTAGCTCCATGCTACATTGGTCCTTTCCGCATTGTTGCTAGACGTGGTCAGGTGGCGTATAAATTGGAGTTGCCGCCACAATTCTCTCATATTCACGACGTCTTCCATGTGTCGCAACTTCGTCGTTGCTTCAAGGAGTCTCCGCACCAAGCAGTGGATCACGAGATGCTCGAATTGCAAGATGACCTATCCTATAAGGAGCATCCGATCCGCATTCTCGATCACGCTGAACATCGAACCCGTCAAAAGACGACCAAGTTCCTGAAAGTGCAGTGGTCGAATCATACAGAAGATGAAGCCACTTGGGAACGCGAGGACCATTTTTGAACGAAATACCCCGACCTCTTTCCTTCTACCTCCTGAATTCTCGGGACGAGAATTTCTTTTAGAGGAGGAGAATTGTAACACCCTTGTTGTAATAAGCACTGTGATCATCTGTTAATTATGCCAAGTCATCTTCATTTGCAATGCTTGATCATAGTGTTTATTACACTTCAATTCAAATCCCCCCTCTGAAATCAATTCAAATTCAAAGTGCAATTCAAAGTTGGACAAAAGTTGCTGGAAAAATGTTCATTATTTTGCAAATATTCCAAAACAATTTGATGTTTAGAAAAACAACATCACTCTTATGCAAAGATGAACAGTATCAATTAATTCAGCACCATTCCAGCATATTTAAATGTTATTTCACTTGTGGAAATTCAAATAAATTCTAATCACTCCCAAACATTTTGTAGCAGTGCATAATATTGCAAAGTGTTTTATGGGCCGAGTCACACATTTTTCTAAAATGTTTAGCAGCCCAAAAAAATCACTAACCCTCTCTGTCTAATATCTAAATGTAAAAAATAGGAAAAAATAGAAAAGGGCCAGAAACACTTACCTGGTCTCTGGGCCAAAGTCACAGTGCGGCCCAGCCCACTCCCACCTACCCCTTCCTCCGTGTCGTCGTCCCCGTGGTTGAGCGCTCCCGCGCCGATCCTAGCTCCCACCGCGACGCAGCAGCTGGGCGAGGGGATAAGCTCGCCCCCGAGCCGTTCCCCCTGGTCGTCTCCTCCATTCGCCTCACTCTCCCCTCTCCTCCTTGCTCGCAAGCCGCTCTCCCCTCTCTGCTCGCGAGTCCCGAACGCTGCTGTCACCGCACCTCTGTTCCGCCGTGGCCACCAGCGGCCCCGTGCTCGCTGGTCCAATCCGTCCGCTCCGCCAGTGTCTGCCTCGTCAATAGGTGCGTACAGGCGGAGCCGGCGAGCACTCCCTCGCGCGATCGGGCTGGTTTTCCCCTTCTGGATCGCCGGCGATCACCGGCGTCTCCAGCCTCCCCTGCTGTTACTAATCGGTCGCCGAGCCACCGTGTGCTCCCGTGGTGAGCACTGCCTCGTTTCCCCTTCCTTTCCACTTGCCCCGTCGCTACTTGCCACCCCTGCCGCCATTACCGAACCGAGCTCCGCCGCCGTGGATGTTGCCGTCATGCTCGGCCATCTCAAGCCGAGCCGTCACCACCATTGAGCTCCTTGAGCTCCGTAGAACCCGCCAGCGTGCTCCGTTCGGGCTAGAACGTCCCAAAACCGCGCGCCCGCGTTGGACCGAATTCCGGCCGTCGTGGTACCCCGTCGTCCGGCCATCTCCGGTCGTTCCCGAGGCCCAGCACCACCTCGTTTGGATGCGGTGCTCCGCGCTCATTCGATAGAGCCCAAAAACGCGCGAAACGGTGGCCTGCACGCGAAACCCGAACGTCGCCGGTGTGCTCCGTCGCTTTTCGAGCTCGCCAGAGCTCTCTCCGACGTCGCGCTGACCTGGCCATTGGTGGGACCCGCTCTGTGCGACTGCCAGTGCCCCCCCCCCCCCGCGCGAAGTTTGACTTCGTTGACTACGGTCAACGTAATTACTGTTCACTCTAGTCTCTGACCAATGGGCCCCTTGTTTAGTTAGATTAATTAAACAGTTATTAATTAAAATCTAATTAGAGTAACCTAACTAGTCACAGACACCTGGGGCCCACCCCACTAGTTAGCTCTGTTAATTTAGTTAATCCACTGTTAAACCCTCAGAGGCTGACAGGTAGGCCCCACCTGTCAGTTTGACTCAGTCAGCTGGCCAGCCGACGGCTGACGCAGTGCTGATGTAATGAATCTTTTCTATTAATTTATTAAATCCAGAAATTGTTTAAATCTTTAGAAATTCATAGAAAATAAACCGTAGCTCGGATCGAAAAACTTTATACATGAAAGTTGCTCAGAAAAATCCCACGAACCCAACTGTGCCATCTGTTTCCGTGTCGGGACCCTCTACGGAGGTGAACCCGCAACTTTTAGCCTATTTCCGATAGATGAATAGTGCATATACACCGGTTAATAATTCCAACTTTAACTCTAAAATAACTAAAATGATTTAGACATGTCTTTAGGCAACCCTGCACTGCACGTTAGCATAGCATGCTCTGTGTTGCATATGATTGCTGTGTATTTATTTGTTTCTTCCCCCTCTTCTCTCTTGGTAGATCCCGATACCGAGATAGTCCCCGAGACCGACGCAGCCCCGGAGGTTGACTACATCATTGACGACCAGACCTTTGCCGTAGAGCTTCCAGGCAAGCACCCCCCCCCCTTTGAACATGCCTATATCGCCTATTCTTTCTCTCTTATGTTTGCATTAGAAATTGCTGCTGCTACTGTTTATCCTATTTCTGATGCATAGCCTGTTTGTGTAACTGCTATTGATACCTACCTGCTTATCCTAAACTGCTTAGTATAGGCTGGATAGAGACCCACCAGAGACCCCACCTTGACCCAGTTGCCCCCGCTGGATTATCAAATGACTCGGCCAACATGATCGACAGCCAGGCCCCAGCGCCGCACATCACCCCCCTTAGTTGTACGACACTGCAGCGTTACTATCGAGTGCCGAGGGTGATACCTCGTTTAGCACTTCTGATGTTAACTCTGTAGAGTAGCTATTCGGTCATGGACATCGAGGGTGATTCCTCCTTCACCACTCCCGATAACAACGCTGTCGTGCAATATCTCAAGTGTGAACCCATCGAGGGTGATTCCTCCATGTTCACCTTGACGAATACATCGAGTAGGAATCCAATGAGGGTGATACCTCGGATACCTCAGATGTTATGGACACACGGATACTTGGACTTTAAAACTGTTCCTTGGAAAGGCGGGTCGACCCTGAGGGGTACCCGCGAGTGATGTGAAGTCGGGTTGACCTGGAGGGTACCCGAGAGATAAATACGAGGCGTGGCCGGGCATTCTTAGCCCTTGCCGCAAGTCCTCGAGACGGGGCGACGGGGTCACATCGATCGTGAGTCTCTGCTCGTTATCACACTACCAAAACACTAACGATTTGGATATTTGATCCGACTGGGCCTCTGGCCCGATAGCACTAACCATCACGCGGGAAAAGTTATGGGCACTCTGCATCGTGGCATCAGCGGAAAGCTCAGTCAGATGTCCAGTTCAGCATGGCGATAGGGTTGGGCCGGCACCATCCTGTAGTGGTGGAGCCTGGACCCGCCCTGCACGCAACAACCCGGAGTGCACAGGGCGATGGCCCAAGACCCCTGAGCACTTAGGATATAGACCGACGGGGACCTCTCTGCTGAGCTCTAGGTAGGGTTGCGGTGTGTCGTTTGGCCGAGGCCGGGCATGACCCAGAAAAGTGTGTCCGGGCGGAGTTAAGCGAGCGTGGTGGGTAAGTTGGTGCACCCCTGCAGGGAAGAACTAATCTATGCATAGCCATATCCTCGGTAACGGACGCTCAGAGTTGTATCCCGATTGATACAACTAGAACTGGATACTTGTGATGAGATATGGATATTAGGGCTCTGGGATTGCTTTCTCGCAGGGAGTCGAGAAAGGATCTCTGGCCGAGGTTGATACTTAATGCTACTACTACTTTATATTGTGCTAATCTACTCTCTTCTAATGCTGCAAGACCGCTGAAGATGCTAGTCTTCGATAGGACTAGGCCTTCTCTCTATTCTGGCATTTCTGTAGCCCAGTCCACATATACAGCCTTTCTATGATAATGTTGCATATGTAGTGTAGATCCTTGCTTGCTGAGTACTCCGGATGAGTACTCACGGTTGCTTTGCTCCCTCTTTTTCCCCATATCCATTTGATGCAACCAAATGACGGAGCCCCAGAGCCAGTTGCCCCTGTCAGCGATCACTACTACTACCCCGAGGATGGCTACTACCACGAGTTGGTTGACGACCAGGAGTAGGTTCGGAGGGTCCCAGGCAGGAGACCTGCGCCTTTTCGATCATAGTGTTTTGTTTTGCCCCGCCTTTTCAAGGACTTTTGTTTTATCTTTTATATCTGTACTCAGATATTTGATGCTTTTGCTGACGCTTGTAAGCGATTTTATGTATTCGAGCCCTCGAGTCCCCTGGCTTGTAACATAAAGCTTGTATTATTTTAATTTATGTCTAGAGTTGTGTTGTGATATCTTCAAGTAAGTCCTTAGGGTTGATCGTGTGCATTTGCGTGTATGATTAGTGTACGATTAAGCCCGGGGCATCACAATATGATACGCATCAACCAGCTCTAATGTCACCTAGATACTCCAATGTCACCACAAGTATCCATGAGTTAATTATATGATACGCATCAAACAATTTCATATTCATAATACTTGATCCAACACAAAGAACCTTAAAGAGTGCCCCAAGATTTCTACCGGAGAAACAAGGACGAAAACATGAATCAACCCCTATACATAGATCACCCCAATGTCACCTTAGGAATCCATGAGTTGAGTGCCAAAACATATATTAAGTGAATTAATATAATACCCCTATTGTCACCACGGGTATTCATATGCAAGACATATATCAAGTGCTCTCAAATCCATAAAAGTATTCAATCCGATAAAACGAAATCTCAAAGGGAAAACTCAATTCATCACAATAAGATAGAGAGGGGGAAACACCATATGATCCAACTATATTAACAAAGCCCAAGATACATCAGGATTGTGCCAACTCAAGAACGCGCGAGAGAGAGAGAGAGAGAGATTAAACACATAGCTACTGGTACAAACCCTCAGCCCTAAGGGTGGATTACTCCCTCCTCATCATGGTGGGCGTCGGGATGATGAAGATGGCCACCGGTGATGATTTTCCCCTCCGGCAGGGTGCCGGAACGGGGTCTAGATTAGTTATTTGTGGCTACAGAGGCTTGCGGCGGCGGAACTTCTGATCTAGGGTTATTTCTGATGGTTTCTCTATTTATAGGATTTTTCAAAGTTGGAATCACGCGAAGATGGGCCTCGAGGTGAGCACAACTCACCTAGGCGCGTTTGGGCCTCCTGGCGCGCCCAGCTGTCTTGTGGCCACCTCCTTCACCTTCTGGTCCTCCCACGAAGCTTGTAGTGCCTCTTTTGTTCCAAAAAAATCATCAAAAAGTTTCATCGCATTTGGAGAACTTTTATTTCTGCACAAAAAACAACACCACGATAGTTCTGCTGAAAACAGCATCAGTCCGGGTTAGTTCCATCCAAATCATACCAAAACCATATAAAATTGTTGTAAACATGGCATGAATACTTCATAAATTATAGATACGTTGGAGACGTATCAGCATCCCCAAGCTTAATTCCTACTCGTCCTCGAGTAGGTAAATGATAAAAGAAATAATTTATGAAGTGTGAATGCTAGCAAAGTGCATAAGTTTGATCAATGATAATTTCAATCACTTTTCCTAGCATCATAACAACAATTCTTTCTTATAAAACTTCTCATGTTAAAGTGGCAACCAATTCACATGTTAAGGTTAAAACAATGAATTCTCTTGAAACTCAAAAACCTATATTCTTGGTCACCAAACAATTGCAATTCAACTTATTCAACAGAGTCTAAGTAAGAGCTCCACATACTCAATCATCTTATAGTCTTCTATGATTGCTAGTACTCAAAGCATATTTTTAGAACAAATGGCATCCATCGAACACAAAGAAAGATAGGGGCTTAATGTTTCGCCTCCCAACTCATTTATCATAGAGATAATTGTCAACAATAATAAATCATGATCAAATATATTTGACTGGCCATATGTGCCTAGATATTTCCCCACCACATGATGCTTGCCAACTAGAGGATAATTGAGGTTGAAATGAGAATGCATACTATTGACTCTTGCATAACAGTAAATACTGAAAAGTAAAAGATAGGCCCTTCGCAGAGGGAAGCAGAGGTTGTCATGCGATTTTTATTGTTGGATGCCCAAACTCTTAATGCAAAGGAACGTCATGTTATATTGCCACTTATGATAGCAACCTTTATTATGCAGTTCGTCACTTTTATTACTTTGCCACCACAAGTTCGTACAACGCTCAATTTTCCCTTACAATAAAAGATCAAACATATTTAGGAGCAATTTTTATCGCTTTATGCACCGATGACAACTTACTTGAAGGATCTTATTCAATGCATAGGTAGGTATGGTGGACACTCATGGCAAGAAACTGGGTTTAAGGGTTTTTGGATGCACAAGTAGTATCTCTACTTAGTACGAATTTTTGGCTAGCAAAAGATCCTAGGCAAACACCACATGTTGGAGGATCCATAACAATATAACTTCTATGAAAATATACACAACCATAACTCATTACGTTGTCTTCATTGTCCAACTTCAACTAATTTGCTCAAGTTTGAAAATAATTAATGGGTATTCACAATCATAGAAGATGTCGAAGAAAATATATTTGTATGTGAAATTTCTCTTCCTTATACTAATCATTCATGAATTGCTTGTATGACCAATATTGTGATTGTCAAGCTTCAAAATATTTCACTTTATAAACCCAATGTGAGGCTACCACTATAGGCATAATATGAACATATAATTTCAACTTCATGATATTCAATTCATTCAACAATTTACTCATAGGATATAAGTAAAGCACAAGAGTAAATGACAGACTACTCCAACAAGATATAAGTGAAGATCAAGCGAGTAGTTAAGTAAATAGGTAGCTATGTGAGGACTCTTTCTTATTTAAAAACATTCAGATAAAAGTATTTTATTAAAACAGCAAGCAAAACAAAAGTAAAATAACATTCCAAGAATAGCACACATCATGTGAAGAAGCAAAAACTTAGGCTCAACCGAGGCTAACTGATAATTGTTGATGAAGAAAGGTGGGATGCCT
The DNA here is from genome assembly GCA_011799875.1 of Thinopyrum elongatum. NCBI lineage: Eukaryota > Viridiplantae > Streptophyta > Magnoliopsida > Poales > Poaceae > Thinopyrum > Thinopyrum elongatum. The sequence continues at coordinate 84,348,590 of CM022301.1, forward strand.
ACCGGGGCATCCCCAAGCTTAGATGCTTGAGACTTCTTGGAATATTAACTTGGGATGCCTTGGGCATCCCCATGCTGGAGCTCTTGTGTCTCCTTAATTCCTTTTATATCACGGTTTCCCTAAATCTGAAAAACTTCATCCACACAAAACTCAACAAGAACTCGTGAGATAAGTTAGTGTAAATCAATGCAATAACCTTATCATTCTCTACTGTAGAAAATCACTAAAATTATTATTTAACATTTCATACTAAATACCTCTGCATATTTAATACTCCTATCGTCAAATAGAATCATTAAACAAGCAAACATACGCAAACAATGCAAACATAACAGCAATCTGTCAAAACAGGACAGTCTATAAAGGATGAAGCAAGATCCATTTTTATTTAACTCAAAAAGTTCTTAAAATTTACCACACTGTAGAAAATTTATCATATCTTATTGTGCAAAAAAATTCAACATTTTATCACATTCTGACTTTTCCCGGGAATTTTTGCAACAGCGACAAACTTTCTGTTTTGAAACAGCAACTCATATACTTGCAAAATAAGCATGGTGAAGGCTATGCTTGCCAATTTTATTGAAATAAAAGATTCAAAACATTATTCTAAATAACAGAAATAAAATCCTAACAAAATAAAATGACACTCCAAGCAAAACTCATATCATGTGACGAATGAAAATATAGCTCCAAGTGAGGATACCGATAATGTTGAAGACGAAAGAGGGGATGCTTTCCGGGGCATCCCCAAGCTTAGTTGCTTGGATCTTCCTTTAATATTACCTTGGGGTGCCTTGGGAATCCCCAAGCTTAGGGTATTGTCACTCCTTATTCTCCTCATATCGATATCTCACCCAAAACTTGAAAACTTCAACCACACAAAACTTAACGGAACTTCGTGAGATGGGTTAGTATGATAAAGACTAATCATTCACTTTGGTACTGTCAAGATAAGATTCATAATTGTTCTCACACAATTCCTACTGTACTATACAATTTCTAAAATTTATATTAAGCAATATAAGCCATAGAAACCATAAAACAAGCAAACTATGCATTGCAAACAGAATCTATCAAAAACAGAACAATACGTAAAGATCGGAGTTAAGGTCATACTTATGTAACTCCAACAATTCTGAAAAAATAGGAAAACTTGGAGAATTTGTATACCCATAAACTGTAAAACATTCAGAATTTTTCCATGTTCCAGTAAAAGATAGGAATTTCTGTACTTGACGCAAAAGTTTCTGTTTTTGCACAGAATCTAGTCAACTATCATCCACACTATCCCAAAGGCTTTACTTGGCACTGTATTGAAACAAAACCTATAAAACATGATTACTACAGTAGCCGAATCATGTGAACACATAAAAACAGTAGGGGTAAATGTTGGGTTGTCTCCCAACAAGCGTTTTTCTTTAATGCCTTTTTAGCTAGGCATGATGATTTCAAAGATGCTCACATAGAGATAAAGAATTGAAATATAAAGAGAGCATCATGAATCACATGTCAAGCACATTTAATTCCAACCCACTTCCTATGCATAGGGATTTTGTGAGCAAACAATTTATGGGAACAAGAACCAACTAGCATAGGAAGGCAAAACAAGTGCAACTTCAAAACTTTCAACATAAAGAGAGGAAACTTGATATTATTGAAATATATATGAGCATATCTTCCCCTCTCATAATAATTTTCAGTAGCATCATGCATGAATTCAACAACATAACTATCACATAAAGCACTCTTTTCATGATGCATAAGCATAGAAATTTTGTTACTCTCCACATAAGCAAATTTATTCTCATCAATAGTAGTGGGAGCAAACTCAACAAAATAACTATCATGGGAATGAAAATTAAAATCATGATGATAAGTTTCATGGTTATCATTATTCTTTATAGCATACATGTCATCACCATAATCATCATATAGGAACTTTGTTGTCATAATCAATTGCAACCACTTCCAAAATAGTGGATTCATCACTAAATAAAGTCATCTCCAAATCCACTTTCATCAATATAATCATCATAAATAGGAGGCATGCTTTTATCATAATAAATTTTCTCATCAAAACTTGGGGGACTAAAAATATCATCTTCATCAAATATAGCATCCCCAAGCTTATGGCTTTGCATATCACTAGCATCATGGATATTCAAAGAATTAATACTAGCAACATTGCAATCATGCTGACCATTCAAAGTTTTTATGCCAAACATTTTATTGAATTCTTCCTCTATCAATTGAGCACAATTTTCCGATCCATCATTTTCAAGAAAGACATTCTAAAGATGAACAATATGAGACCACCTCAATTCCTTTTTTTTTTTGTAGTTTTCTTCTTATAAACCAAACTAGTGATAAAACAAGAAACTAAAATATTCGATTGCAAGATCTAAAGATATACCTTCAAGCACTCACCTCCCCAGCAACGGCACCAGAAAAGAGCTTGATGTCTACTACACAACTTGTTCTTGTAGACTCGTGTTGGGCCTCCAATCGCAGAGTTTTGTAGGACAGTAGCAATTTCCCTCAAGTGGATGACCTCAGGTTTATCAATCCGTGGGAGGCGTAGGATGAAGATGGTCTCTCTCAAACAACCCTGCAACCAAATAACAAAAAGTCTCTTGTGTCCCCAACACACCAAATACAATGGTAAATTATATAGGTGCACTAGTTCGGCGAAGAGATGGTGACACAAGTTTAGTAATGATAGTAGATATTGATTTTTGTAGCAGGAACAATAAAAAATAGCAAGGTAGCAAGTAACAAAAGTGAGCACAAACAGTATTTCAATGCTTGGAAACAAGGCCTAGGGTCCGTACTTTCACTAGTGCAATCTCTCAACAATGCTAATCTAATTGGATCATATAACCATCCCTCAACATGCGATGAAGAATCACTCCAAAGTTCTTATCTAGCGGAGAACATAAGAAGAAATTGTTTGTAAGATACGAAACCACCTTAAAGTTATTCTTTCTGTTCGATCTATTCAAGAGTTCGTACTAAATTAACACAAAGTTATTCTTTCCGTTCGATCTATCCAAGAGTTCGTACTAAAATAACACTATATGATACGCATCAACCAACTCTAATATCACCTAGATACTCCAATGTCACCACAAGTATCCATGAGTTAATTATACGATACGCATCAAACAATTTCAGATTCATAATACTCGATCCAACACAAAGAACCTAAAGAGTGCCCCAAGATTTCTACTGGAGAAACAAGGACGAAAACGTGCATCAACCCCTATGCATAGATTACCCCAATGTCACCTCGGGAATCCGCGAGTTGAGTGCCAAGACACATATCAAGTGAATCAATATAATACCCCATTGTCACCACGGATATTCATATGCAAGACATATATCAAGTGCTCTCAAATCCATAAAAGTATTCAATCCGATAAAACGAAATCTCAAAGGGAAAACTCAATTCATCACAACAAGATAGAGAGGGGAAAACACCATATGATTTAACTATATTAACAAAGCCCACGATACATCAAGATCGTGCCAACTCAAGAACACGAGAGAGAGAGACAGAGAGAGAGATTCAACAAATAGCTACTGGTACAAACCCTCGGCCATGAGGGTGGACTACTCCCTCCTCATCATGGTGGCCGTCGGGATGATGAAGATGGCCACCGGTGATGATTTCCCTCTCCGACAGGGTGCTGGAACGGGGTCTAGATTGGTTTTTCGTGGCTACAGAGGCTTGCGGCGATGGAACTTCCGATCTAGGCTTATTTCTGATGGTTTCTCTATTTATAGGGGTTTTAGCATTGGAATCACGTGAAGATGGGCCTCGAGGTGAGCACAACCCACCTGGGCGCGCCTGGGCCTCCTAGCGCGCCCAGGTGTCTTGTGCCTGCCTCCTTCACCTTCTGGTCCTCCCACGAAGCTTCTAGTGCCTCTTTTGTTCCAAAAAAATAATCAAAAAGTTTCGTTGCATTTGGAGAACTTTTATTTCTACACAAAAAACAACACCACGGTAGTTCTGCTGAAAACAGCGTCAGTCCGGGTTAGTTCCATCCAAATAATACCAAAACCATATAAAATTGTTGTAAACATGGCATGAATACTTCATAAATTATAGATACGTTGGAGACGTATCATGCAACATGATTTACAAGCTTGTATCCAATGTGATTGTGAATCACCTAAAGTTGGTGCTTCCTGAAAAGTGGTGCCAACTTGTTTGTGCGAGCACATATGGTTCAAAACTCAGCTACCGCCGTATCTTGACTCGTGGGGCCCAATGTCAGCGGCTGGAAGCGGTACGAAGCGGTTAGCGTGTGGCATTTTTGCCGAAACCCCCCTAACGTCATAGCGAATCTAAAAAAACTTGAAACGGCGGGAGAAGGCAGTCATTTTGTTTTTTGTGATTTGGTCCTAGGATCGACTTAGTATTGAGAGGCAGTACGCCCGCATGTTCGTATCCCTTCTTTCTCTCCTTGTCTTTATGATCAACCCGAGGCGGCGAAGGACTTGGCGACAGTTGAGCATGGTGGGTGGCGGCGATGACGGGCGAGCCTCGCCATCGGCTGCCCGGTGAGGATGCACCACACTATGGTGAGTTTCTTTCCTCCTATGTGTCTCTTGTATGCGTCGTCTTTCCCCCTCTCTCTCCCTATTTAGGTTAGGGCTAAAAGGGTAACGATCATGGCATGGTAATATGATTTTACATGTATGTTTCATGTGGCGTGTGCTGTGATTTGAGTATTTGTTCGTCCAGGAAGGATTAGATGGGCAAAAGAGCAGATTCGTTCTAGGGTTTAATAAGGGGTTTAAAGGTGGTTCCTTGTCCATTTGATTTTGTTGAAGACTGATAGGAGGAACATATGTACTGGTCTAAATAGGGCATGTAGATCTAAATTTAGTTGAAATGGACAACAATGTACTGCTCTTTGTACCTGGTTATTTTCCCACACAAAAAATTGCTTATATATGTTTTGTTACTCCGTAATATGAGACAAATGGGCAACACAAATTATTCAAGCTTCATTCTCATTCAAGAAAAGACCAAATGCATTTGTTCATCTATTACATTGGAAATCAATAGCTAGCAACATCACTTCTTTGCTACTTCAAACAGAACTGCAAACATGCCAATAATAACAAAAACATGAAACATTAACATCCTATCTCTACATTTCATCTTCTCCTTGTTCATCCTACTTATTAGCTTCTTCTCCATTTTGTGCCTCTCCTTCTCAGCCTCCTTCTCCTTGATTAAATTCTCCAGGATCAAATTCTTGCTAGCTAGCTCACCAATAACTGTTCTTGCCCTCCCCTCCCATGGTTTGTCCACCCACTCCACATACTGACAAGCCCTGAAATCCTGTGCTAATAATCTCATGAGCATAAGTATTTCACTATGAACTAGTTAAGCAACAACAAAAAATGATCAGCGAGCAGCAATAGACCTCATATTGGCACCCCAAAAACCTTGTACCAGTGTCAAACCCATCGCTGCACACTCGACGAGCTGGGTCTAGCAGGCAGATGCACTTATCCACCAATCGCTCCACTACATTAAAATTCGGATCGAATTTGTAATGAGGCAGCCCAAAATCAAAAGCAGGGAGCTCTTCATCCTAAAAAGGATTATTTTCCCCATTCATTTAGAGGGCTCCAACGAGAGTGAGAGAAATTAAGGAGGGGTTGAGCACCTGCGGGGAGTAGTTGGGGTTGTAGTACACCTCCGATGAAATTATGTACCATGGCTCGCCGGCGCCCGGCCATCTCTATGGGGAGGTCTGACTGCAGCGGTCACGCACATTCTCCGTCCTCTTCACTCAAGGGGTTCGCCGCCCTGCCATAGTCGCTGCAAAGCCACCGCCCGCAGAAGTGTGTGATTGGGAATTTTGCGAGGTTTAGGGATTGCGGTGTGCACAATTTGTGATTCGGGGTGAGAGGTGGCCAAATGCCGTTTCAGGTTTTTTTTCTCCTCAGATTCGCTATGAGGTTAGGGGGGGTTCGGCAAAAACGCCACGCGCCAGCCGCTTCGTACCACTTCCGGCCGCTGACACTGGGCCCCGCGAGTCAGGATACGGTGGCAGCTGTGTTTTGAACCGCACGTGCTCGCACAAACAAGTTTTGGCACCACTTTTGTGTATTTTGCAACACCAGGAACCAAACTACACATCCTAAGCAACTTCATGTACCACCTGTGCATTTACCTCAAGGAAAAATGTGACGCGGCCCCATAATTTTTCTTCTTTCAAAATCGTGCGTTATTTGCAGCAACAGAATGAAAAATGAGAGGCCACCAAACTTGGCACGGAAGAAAGCATGCAGCGTGTGTGCGAGGGGCAAGAAAACAAAATGCTGCCATGCAAGCCCCACCGCTTAGTAGAGCAGGAAGGATTGATTCTGGAGTCTTCTATCCCCGGATTGGGGGCCCCACATGCAGACACCCACTAGGCAGGCAGGAAAGAAACCATGCTTTGGATGCGTCCAGTCCAAACTGCCCTGCGTCTGCGCTGCGCTGATACGGCCTGGGTAAAAGCCACTGTTGCTTCGCTCTCTTCCGCTCCTGCACCCTGCCCGCCTGAACGGCTGTTTGCTTTAGCAAAAGAGAACGCAGAGGAAGTGCACTACAGATGAGAAGTAGTGTCTCTTGCAATTCCAGTTGCCCGGTTCCAAATTGTTTGTTGTAACTAAACGCAAAAGATCAATACATTCTATGTGAAGGAAGGATTTGAGGCTTGTACATTGCCTTGATCCATGTTACTATTCTCATCTTTATTTCTGCCGATATTTCATCATCCAAAAGCATGCAACAACCAGGAAAAAGAAAGAAAATTAAGGCCCGGTCAAACTTGGGAGGGAAGAAAGAAACATGCACGCACCGTACGTGCTGCGGCCTGTCCTGGGTAGAAGCAAGGAAACAAACCTGCCTCTGCCATGTAGTATGTTCTCCCATCGCCACTGTTTCACTTTATCAGAGAGCACAAACGGATCTCTGGTCCAAGTTTAAAAATGTTGCACGGGTAGTTCCATAGTATCTGGCCGATCCTTCGGGTCTCCAGCTGGCTTTACACCCACTAGATGACCCGTTGCGCCAATGGCGCAAAGGGCGAGGGCAAACCAAGCATTGTTAGAATATTTAGATACCGATTGGATCATAAGAAAATAGATATGGTCATGTATTAGTCGACAAATGAATATCCGTCAGAGGGTACCACCATACATACAATGCTTACAGACTTGTAGGCCTCACCAGAAGTCCCTTCACCAAGCTTCACTGTGATGCCTAACTATATTTCACAAACATCTTTGTTAACTGATAAAAACAACAGTTCGGGTAAATAAACTCATTTTCACATGTTATGACAAACTGATTTCTTTCAGCTGCTCAAGAAACAGAGGACTAATACATAGAGAGACTGTATAATTGTTAAAGCAACTTTACAAATTAATTTGGGAACATACTGAACATATCAGGATATACACACCAGCTGACTGCGAAGAACAGAAATCACTATCTACTAATACTCTACTAAATGAATTCCATCCATTCATATCTCTAGTATTGTATTATACGTAGTACTTGTTCTTCTCTCAAAGCTGTCAACAAAACACAGTTAGTAGAAAAGTTAGAAGGATTTTGAGCTCTAAACTCCAGTTATCAATACACTTACTATCTACCGATCTCCACCGGGTTAATTATGAATCATCAGATTTATCTTGTGTGTAAGATGTGACTTCCTTGCATGATTTCATAAATAAATATAGTAAAAAAAGGAAGGACTTGCTTACATACCTGGATATTTACATTCACATACAGAGATAATATTCTTCAATTCACATGTAGGCCAGAAGAATGTAGTTACAACTCATAATTCCATGGCAGCAAAAATGAATTGGAAATCCACCCTATAGACTTCCTAGACAGAAGCACTGCCCCCCCCCCCCCACCCCCCAATCACCACACACACACACAGAGGACACTTTGTATACTCAAGACCTGTATTATAGCCGTGCTAATGCCTAAAGTGCCAGAACAAATCATGCTCCTATCCACATCACAACACAGACATGCATAAACACATCACAAATTTCTGAAGAAAAGGGTCAGGGCATCACAAGGCCACATGATTTTCATAGGAAAGACTTCTGGTCATGTGTCATCAAAAAGTATATACATGCTAGGACCTTTCCTCTCTTGATCTTGGAAACATCTACCTGCCTGCAAAGATGCTAGAAGCATGATGCAGATCAGAGGCAGAGATTTTTTTTCCTACAAAGCTACCGAGAGAGCAGTGAGCCAGTGATCCTCACCTAGCACACACACGCGCGCGCATCAAGCCAACACACCATACATGCAGCAGCAGGAGGAGGCAAGCCGCAAACACGCGTGTGGCGCAACGCATGGGGAAGCCAGACACACAACCAATAGATCGAGGAGCAGACAGCCGCGCTTGCCGTCGAGCCGTTCACACTAAAAGGGGTCAAAGAGTAGGATGTTTCTATTCTCAAACCTTCTCATCGTAGGGATTAATTATCAAACAGAGAAACCAAAGTAAAAGGGAAGCAAGAAGTTCCCTTCCTCCATCCGTTTTTTATTTTCTTTCACTTGTCTACATCAGACCAACACACAAGCACTTTAACTATAAACAACATAATTCCCAATTCAAGCACACAGTTGAATATTAGAGCAGCACATACTACTCTTCGTAAAGTAAAACCGGGCATGCCAAGTCTTGATTGACGGATGCTGCTCAGGAAGGATTCGATTATGCTATTAGTCAGTAGGTACACCAGAGTTTGTTCATGCCAAGTAACAATGCAATGCCATTTCACATTCATAAATAAAGCAGGCTGGGTTTAGAATGTTAAGTTCAGGGGGAGGGGGGTCTAAATCATTTAAGGTTGCATACTGTCCAGCTAAAAATGAACTAAAAAATATGGTGTTTAGCAGGTATGTGGATAAAAGAAGATGCAACTTCATTTGCATAAAACTGTCGAGTTCCTTACTGAAACATTAAAAGACCTCATATGCGAGTTGCCACAATAAAACAGTGAAATATATCATTTATTATAGCGATTACCTCTTTTCTTGAGTAGTTCTGTGCATCTCTCCCAGGTTGAATCTCCTAGTAAAATCATACTTTACCTTAGCCTTTGTACCTTCCTGCATAATAGAAAAAGAACATGATTATTCAAAATTAAAGACCCTAAAGGAGGGTTATTGCAATAGGAAGCTAATATCTATACTGAAAAAAACTGGATTGCTCTCACTAAAGTACGGGATGCCTGCACTCATCAGAGGTAAAAATGAGCAAATCAAATCCCAATATTAGGAAATTGAAAACAAAATTAACCACTTCATGATACCTGGATCAGATAGATGAAGGCAGCAAGGAAAATGGACACTAACCACACAGTTAGGGGTGAAATTCAAGTTAGGGGTGAAATTATTTCTTGAAGGATGAAGGCTTCTGAGCGAAGCTGTGCATATGTATGTGATCAACAGTTATGATGATGGACAAATGCTAATAGATATGGCCTAATAGTTGCATGTCAAAAGCTATTATAAATTATTTCCAAGGTTAAAGAAGGGTAAAGGAAATGTATTCACTTTTAGCTTCAGACCAACAACAAAAACAATGCTAATCTAAAATAAAATAATCTGATATTGCTTTCTTTATAAAAGAACAACATATATAGAAAAGGTGTGTATGATTGATATGAGAGTCGTGATAACTTGTGTTATAATCAAAAAGGAGGAAAAAGGAATAAATTATAAATAGCAAGCCCGGGTAAAAGTTGTTGTGTAGATAAGAAACAAAGGCGCCACGAAAAGATTTAAAGGTTGCCAAGTGGGTAGTCATTGTGTAATAAGCACAGAATATTGCGGATAACAATATAGTCTTCTTAAACTGAATTGTGACATTCTTTCACTGATAAATTCTTATTATGCCTCATTTGAGATAGTCATCACAAATATAAATTCTTTCACTATCAAACACCCTTCCATTGGTTTATGACACTCGTCAACCTGCATTAGCAAGACATCAATGTGAGGTTTACACATCAGAAATATGAACACACTGTACTTCTGTGAACTCCAATTCTACAAAACCAGATAAATGTTTTGGAATGGCTAAAGTTAACACAAGAAATAAAATTAGTTACTTCCGGGTAACAAAGCATAACCCCGGGATTACTGATGCCAGACTATTTCTTAAAGCACAAAGTAGCACGGCTAGACAACCTTGCTTTGAGCAAAGCCAGAATAGTAGCTACCCATTTAATGCAGTTATGAAGGAAAAATGGCAACCTAACTTTAATTGCATAACAAATTATTTTCCAGCAGAAACTCGCAGAAAATTGACTATGTAGGACAAATTTACAATTAGCGAGCTTGGTGAGCAATTACACAGGGACAATTAATAAACTCCAGATAGCGGAGAATTACCAGACCATGTATCAAGAGTTAGCAAAAATCAGATCCTCTCAAGCATATCCGACAACATGTGAAAAAAAAGCATCCTTAACGTCACTGGTATTCTTGGTTCAATAGCAAAATCAGAATAGTTGGATGTAGCTTGTCAGCTCAAGGTCCATCCTACACTGAAACTGTGCATGGGCAAGATGAACTTAAAAGTAACCTAAGGCACAAACAGTAGTTCAAAAACAAAAAAATGGATGGACACTTTACTTGTATTAAAAAATTGCATTCGGACCTATGGAGTTGACGCTGCCCAAAAGTCACAGAATTACAAACAGCAGTCCAAAGAACAAAAATAGAATTGTGTTCAGATGTGTGGACATGACATTACCCAAAAGCTAGGCCAAAACTAAAGCAGTAAATATTTAATCTTCCCCTGCAGCTGCTTGGATTTTTGTCAAACATCCTTTAGGCAGAGATAAAAACAAATATACACAAACAAAGATGACACGCTCTGTGAGAGGGAAGGAGGCAAACCAAGAGGGGGTGAAGGGGTGTGGGTACCTGCAGACACACGCACTCTTCTCCTCTCTCTTCTGAACCCTCCTTCCCGGCTCTTCACTCCCCGTGCCTCCTCATCTCTATTCCCCTTCACTGCCCCGAGCCACTCCAGGCCTCTTCCCATCCCTTCCGTTGTTCCATACAAGAGCAGCAGTGAGATGTTGGAGAGAAAGAAATGTAGAAAATGAGAGATGGGGACAGGGCATACAATAGCAGCAGTGAGAGTTTGGACATGAAGAAATGGAGAAAATGGGAGATGGGGAGAGGGCTCTCACCGCCTACACCTCCAGCTCGCCCGTAGGGCGTCCTCCGCTGCCTCTAGCCTGAGCATCTCCATCTCGTGACCACTCCAGCACTTGAATCCGTCATCCCGTGAGCGCTCCAGCCAGAGCTCCGCCATCTCCGCCTCGAGCTCTGACATCACCGCCACCCGATCCACCCCGTCACCCCTCTGGCCATCGAGAGGGTCAGGGAAGAGAGAGAGGGCACAGAGGGGAGAGGGGGAGCACCTGCGTGTGAAGGGCGGGTTGGCCTCGCCGCTCCAGATCGGGAACCTGGGAGGAGGCCAGGAGAGGTGGCGGCCTCCCCGTCGCTCACCGGCGCTCGCCGCCGGCCGCATCAATCGAGCCCCCAACAGGATGTCTTCCTCCAGGGTCTTCGAGAGCTCGCGGAGGTCGATGGCGAGGGTGCGATGGCCAGCAGCAGCAGGGAGGAGACGGGAGAGGAGGCGCAGAGGAAATGGGGGAGGCGGCTGCGGGATTGGTCGTGGGTGTAGGGCTCCTTTTTCCCAGATCAGGATTGGCGAGCACTCGACACAGACTTTGTGTACCAAAAGCTGAAGAAAACTCACATGGATCCCACGACCCCACGCCTAATGAGCCCCACCTGTCATCCTCTTCTAAAGCAGGTGTAAAAGTAAAAAAGAACGGTCGGTTGACCAGACGCTAGCAGCCAAAATAGAACTGTAGTAGATCGATCGGGTGGTCGAACGCGTCGCGCGCGCAATGCCCCCAGATGGGCGGGTAGCGTAGAGTGATTTATATGTTCGATGCGCATGACCATGGTGTGATCACGCACCCGCTCCCTATCCTGTACTGACGGTAATAAAACACTTGTAAACAACGGAGACGGTGGAGTTCCATAGTTTTTTTTTTTTTTTGCGCGAATACGGTGGAGTTCCATAGTATCCATTTATTTTATTTTATGGCAAATTCATAGTTTTCATCTAGCAGTAAAGTCGCTTGTTTACTTTAGTCAAATGACCGGTACAGTAGCTTGTTCCAGATCCGTGAGCCTTGGCTGTTGTTCTTTTCGTTTTTGGGCATGCATGTGTTTGTTGGCTAAAAATCTGGGCACTGCAAAGTGGTAGTACGGTACACTTTGGATTCCATCCTTATCTTGTTGACACGGTCGCCATTTGGTCATTGGGAAAGAAAGCAAATTACACTGCGCTAGCTGTTGCTTGGCTGCCGCTCCTGCACCCTGGCGCCTCAACTGCTCGCGCCTGCCTGTTTACTTTAGCCAAAGCACGCAGAGGGAAGTGGACATGAGAGAGAGTTGAGAGAGAGAGAGAGAGAGAAGGGTCTCTTCCAAATTTTTGTAACTAAGTGCAAAAATCAATACTATATATGTGAAAGAATTGAGGCTTTTTGGAGCGGATGTTTGATTTTCTACGTTGCATTGGTCCATGCATGTTATTCTCATCTTTATTTCTGCCCTATTTTCTTCATTCAAATTCAAAATCGTCCGTGGTTAATTTGCAACAAGCAGGAAAAGGTTGTGAAACAAGACCCAACCAACCACAAACCAAGGGAAGGGAAGAAAGTCACCATGACCCTGCTGCGGCCACTGTTTGCTTTGCTTTATCAGACCCCCTGACCGAGCTACTACGTACGGAGATGGGGCTTCAAGAGAGGATATTTTGTTCAAAAGGATCACCTGCCCAACGGAATGGCTAGAAAAGACCCCTGTCGGATGAAATTGGCAAAAAAGACCCTCTCGACCGTGGTGGCAGGCGCGCCAGCCGACACGTGGCACCTGCCGCCGCACCAGTAGGCGGCCGCACTGTTCATGGCACTGTTTATGCGGGGGATGGTTTTGACACAGCAGAACGGCAATGGACGCTACTAAACAGTGTTGCCGCCACACCAGGAGGAGGCAGCACTGTTCACTTTGCATCACTGTTCACTGTTCATACAGGATGATTAGTAATTTTCAAAAAAATAGCAGAAATTTTTTAAAAAAACTGAATTTTTTTTGTCACCAAAGACGATCGAGTATTCTAAGTGGGTGCAAAATTTCAGATTTTTTCGACTATTTCTGCTAATTTCTTATTTGTTTCTTGAAATTACCGTTCATCCCGCATAAACAGTGCTGCCGCCACACCGGGAGGCGGCAGCACTGTTCACTAGCGTCCCGTTGCCGCTCTACTGCGTAAAATCGTCCCCCGTGTGAATTGTCAATGAACAGTGCCGTCTGCTGGTGTGGCGGCAGGTGCGACGTGTCGGCTGGTGCGCCTGCCGCCACGGCCAAGGGAGTCTTTTTTGTCAATTTCATCTGTAGGGGTTTTTTTCCTAGCAATTTTGTTGGGCAGACGGTTCTTTTGTTAAAAAACTCTCAAGAGAGACGATCTTTCTGGCAACCCGTTGTCCTCCACGCACGCCATGTGATCACGCGCCCCGCTCCGCTATATATACACCCACGCCCCTCCTCGCCCCTCCCACTTTCACCTCACCTCACCGGGTTTCTCTTCCCAGTCTTCGCCCCTCTCCACCCTTTCTGCGGTTCTGCCTTCGCCCCGCCCCTGCCGTCTGTCATGCTACCCGCCGGGAAGACCACGCTGTCCTCAGGCGCCTCGCTCGTGCTGGCCGGCAACAAGGCTGCGTCCGCGTCGCCTTCGGTGGTCTCCGCCAAGCAAGCGCCGGCCGGCGCCGCCGGCGGTGTGGTGCTTGCCGTCGACGGCAAGCGCTCGGTGGCCACGCTCGCTGCCGTCCAAGGACGCGGCCCCGCCTTCTCCGACGACGACCACAAGGTATATATATCCGGCTATCCTCCCTTCCTCCGTCTATTCTACTACGCGCGAGATCCGTGGGGTGGGACTATTTCGAAAACCTCTCGGAGGCGTGGCGTTGAGAGCGGCGCCAGCGTCTTCCTCTCGGAGGCGTCGGCGTCCGAGTGGTTCGCGGAGCAAGGGCGCGCGCTGCAGGGTGGCTACGCCTAGTGCGGGAGTGCATGCGCATGGTGGCCGTGGCTGGGTCTCTCAAGTTGGGAGGGTACGCGGCGGCGGATAGGCGCGCTATAGGGCTAGGGCCTGCCGCGGTTGGTGTAGATCGATCGTCTCCGTGGAGCGGCCGTCTGGAGCTGTCGTGCTCGCGGCGTCCTAGAGCTGTTAGGGAAGTTCGGGAAACGCATCCAGTCGGATATATCGGCGGTGCTCGCCGCACGCGTTGGTCGAGGGGCTCGTGGAGATCCGGCGCGCGCGGGTCGGTGTGTGCCTCGTTCGGGAGTGTGCTAGGTGTAACGGTGGCCCGGTCGCCGAAGCTGGGCGGCGGCGGACATGTCTGGCGCTCCTTGGGGCGGCCTGGCGCTGGTTGAGAATGATGGAGCCGGAGATGTACGCGTTCCGCGCATTCTACGCCGAACTCGTCGCGAGATGCAGGCGTTCCGGGCGTTCGCGAGCCTTGTCTGAGCACGTGGATGCGACGTCGGCATCGGCGGCGATGTTCCCGTAGCTGCTTGTTCTCTGTGATTTGGTTTCGCGTTTGCAATGTTTCGTTTTGCTACGTTTATTAGATCTACTAGCTATATAAACCGCGTTGTCTCATGATGATCTTCTTATTTACCTTTTTTTCGAATTCGTTGTCTCACAATCTGCAGGGGTTCTCGGCGGAGAAGATCAAGACCATGGCTAAGGAAACGTCCTCTCTGCTGCGGGGCCTCTGCCTTCCAAAGCAGAGCAGCATCGCCGAGCAGGTTTGTTTCTCCAAATAAGTCGAGGCCCTCCAGAAGGCGTGCGACGGGATGGTCGAAGGAGCATCCTTCGACGAAGATGGGGCCATCAACATGCTGATCGGCGTGCATGCTCGTATCCGTCTCCTGCTCACCTCTGACAACAAGCTGACCCCCCCAGGAATTCCTCATCTCCTCCATGGGTGAGAACAAGGCCTCGGTGGAGGAGTACATGTCTGCGGAGGACAAGATCATGGTATGCTCTCACTCTCGTGCTAGTGTAGATCTTACCCGCCGTGCTGTTTCCATGCATGTATATCAGACCCAGACCTTGCTGTGTGGTTGGCTGGTTGCAGGGTGAAGCTGAGGGGAGGAGACCAGCCTGTACGAGATGGTGAAGAAATCCTCACTCGTCGAGCCCACGCCCACCGTGTGCTCGGACGATGAGGTGAAGGCCGTGCTCCACAGGACTCTCACGCTCCTCGAATCTTCTGACCCGGCGCACTCAACCACCGGCATGGCCGGCCTGTTCTACAGGGTGCGTTCGAACTGCCGTGCTCTCATGGAAGACGTCGAGAAGAACGGCAAGACCGGCTTCACCATCACCATGATTCACATCGTGCGCTCTTCGTGCTTGGACAGCACAAGAAGTACTTCTCCTACGAGGATGCAGCCGATGATTCTCTGATGGCCTCACTTCGAAGGCTCGAGGTTGCGCTGCGGGACTACAAGATTGGAGGACCGTCGTCTCCACCTTCAGAGACCACTGACTAGTCCTAGCGACTCTACCGCCTACCGATCCATGTCATCGACTAGCTTACCTATCTATCACAAGTCTGCGTGTGTTAGAGTGAGGCAGTCTATCTCAGTCTATGATACTTGCATGAGTTCATGAGGGCGAAACTCTTTTGGTATTTTGTTACTATATATTGCTCTGCCATTATCTATCGCTCAAGTCTTTGTGTTGATGAGTGAGGTTTATTTACTATTTTAGTGGATCTGCAATTTTGCAAGAGCATCTCCAACAGCGGCGCTAAATAGCGAGCGCGCGGGAAACAGCTGGTTTAGCGCGTGGAGCGTTTTCGCGCGCTCCAGCGGGCGCGAGAAATTCCGGCGCACTTGATTCTGTGCGGCAAAGAATCATGCGCGCGTGAAAAAGCGACTCGGCGCGCGGCAGTTTCGCGCGGCGTCCGGCGCGCTCTAAAAAACGCGCATGCCCGAGCCGTCAACCGCACACTCGAACCCCGCCGCCCCCTTCTTCCCCCCGCCGCCCTCTTCTTCCTCGCATCCGACGCCCCGCTGCCGCCGCCGCGCCCTTCTCCCGACGCGCTCTCCCCCGCCGCCGACATGCCGTCGCGCCGCCGGAGCAGCTCCGGCTACCGCGGCGTCCGCGTCCACCCTTCCGGCGCGTTCTACGCAGAGATCTGCTCTGGTGGCGCGCGTCTCGGTCTCGGGACGTTCGAGACCGTGCACCAGGCCGCCCACGCGTACGACGCTACGGCGTGGCGCCTCTCGAGGCCACGCTCGCAGATGAATTTCGACGACGTGTGGACGTCCGAGCAGGCACAGGAAGTCGCCCCTCCGCCGCGGCTAATAACCGACGGCGACCGTCAGGAACACCGTAGGCAGCAGCGCGGCCTTCTCATCACTGAGGCGGATGAGCGAGCCATGGCGGAGTGGTGCCAGCGCTACCCGCAGGACGTCGCCGACGAGAACGCCTTCTGGGCGGAGAGGAGGGCAAGGCGGCGCGCGGAACGGGTGGACAGGCGTGGGCGGAAGGCACTGGCGATATCGCAGTGCGACTCGGGACAGGCGTCATTCTTTGACGACAACGATCCTCGGTGGGAAGACGCGTTTCTTGATACGTCGGACGACACCAGCAAGGATGATGAGGACGACTCGGAATAGTTTCTAGTTTAGTTGCACCGTAGTTTTTATCTATTTTATTTGTATCGGACTTGTTTCTGCTATTTGGTTGAACTATGCTACTTGTATCGTTGAATTTTATCTATATGTATTCTGGTTGCTCGCGTGCGCCGATTTTTTGCAGCGCCTGTTGGAGCGGCTCGCGCGCGCAATAATTTACAGCGCGTTGCATGTCTGTCGAAGATGCTCTAAGGTACTTGCATGACAGCGGAACTCCGCTGCTATTTGGGTTACTAAATATATTGCTCTGCTATCATCTTTCTTAAATGTATTCCCTTAGATTTCGAGATTGATTTATGTAATCCGGTTATTTGCTCACCGTTGGTCTCATCACCTCAACGAACAAAACACGACACCATCCCGCAAAGACGAGCAGGTCTCCGGCCGTCAGTTGACGTGGCTGGTCGCGGCCGGCGGCTTGTATGGATTGGTAGTTTTGTCGTCGGTCACGCGGGTGTGCAGCCTTAGGCCAACTCCAACGCGCGATCCCAAACGGACAAATGTTTGGGATGAAAAAATGGACGCCCATGTCCGGTTGAGGGCGGTCTCGTGTCGATGCACCCAATGCGTAACCGCGGCCTCAAGTGGTCCGTGCAGGACTTTAAAAAAATCCACTAAATTGCATGGAAAAATAAAAAAAAAAGGCATTGCAGAATAACTTAATACATTAAAAAAACATAATTAAAAAGTTGCCATCGTTCACGGCCAATGCACAGTACTTAGATGAAATTTAAAAAAAACTTAAAACAGATGAAGTGGCCGCCCCGCGCGCCACAGAAGCCGTCCCCATAGCCGATGTTGCCGTCGCAGCTGCCGTCTTCAGGCGCCACCATCATCGTCGTCGCTCGTCAGGTCGATGTACGGTGGGGGCGTCTAGAGGTGGGGCGGCGGCCCCCAGTACGGGCCGGGCGCGTGCTATGCAGGCGGGGAGGGGGGGCAGCGGTGCGGCTGGTGGTGATCTCCTGCTTGACGTCCAACTCCGGTACGTAGACGTCGCCAGAGGCCGATAACTCGAGTATCTCCGCTAGACCCTCCCACTCCTCCTCATGTTGGCGCCTATACTCCCGCTCAGAGTCCTCCATGACGCCCTGTAGGAGCCGCTCCCCCTCCTCGGCCGTCATGGCGGGAGGCTGCGGGTGCGGAGGCGACGGGGAGGGAGACAGAGTCGGCGTCAGGGCGTGCACCCGCTTGCGCCCGCACACTCTGGGCAGGCTCGGTGCACGCACACGGGGCACACGGGACAGGCTACGACCACGGCCGGCAAAAAAAGTTTGCCGGCGCATGTCGTGCTCATCCTGGAACCAAGTGTCCCAGAGGGACGAGTCGACGACATACATGCGGTCGGAGAGGAGCTCGCGCGGGATCCTGGCGCGACGGCGAGCGATCTCCTGGAGGCGGGCACGGCCGCTCCCCGGGACGGGAGGAATGGGCACCCAATCCGTGCTCAGATGCCACCCATTGGGAAGGTGCGCATCTGACCACGGCAGCGGCGTGTCGGTCTCCCAGTACCGGCGGCACACTTCGACCTTCACGTACGATCGGAAGCGTGGCGCGGCCACCGGCGGGGAGATGGAGAACGAGGCCGGGGAGGTGGAGTGGCTGGCTACGCTTCCAGACAAGGCGGACGACGATCCCGCCTCGTGGTCGTGCTTGCTCCTCTTGCCGGGGTGCCACTTCCAGAACCCCATGGCCGGCGGGGAGCGAGGTGGACGGCGGCTAGGGTTTGTGGTCTCCGATGGAGGGGACAGTGGTGGGGAAGCAGATGGGGACGGGGAAGGGGAAGTCCACGGCTTCGGCATTAAAAAGGACGTGGCCGGGGGCCGTCTGGGTGGCTGACTCTCGGACGCCGAGACGCCGCGTGCCCGTCCGCTCGTTGTCTGCGCGGCTGCAAAGCTCGCTCAACTTTGCGCCTGAAATGGGGCGAGCGGGACAAAAAGGGATCAGATTTGAGGATGGGGTTGCGCGTTGGGCTGGCTCGTCTGTCCGTTTGGACGTGACCGGCCATTTGGGGGTCTGCGTTGGAGTTGGCCTTAGGGACGGTGTGGAAGTTGGAGAAGGGGCTTAGAAAATCACATGCGCATAGGATGTTGATTTTGGTCGCTTGGATGATAGAGTCTTCGACTAGACTGGTGCGTGGCCACGGGGCAAGCATGGAATTCAGTGTGATGACTCCAAAAATCATTAACCTGTAGGGTGATGGTTTTGGGCGTTTCAACGGCATGGCCTTCGACTATACTATTGTGGGTACCTTGGGGCCAGTGTGGAAGCAGAGCGGTGGCCTTGGATTGGGTTGTACTCCTAGATGGTTGTCTCTGACCACTTGGATGTGGCAAAGTAGTTGACTAGGCTGGTGCGCAGCCTTGGGGTTGATGTGTACATGTGTAGTTGTTGTATCATGTTTTAGACCACTTTTCCTTATTGACCTATCAATTCTTTTCTTCTTAATAAAAAGATGGATCTCTTGTCGGTTTATAGGAAAAGGTCGATGTCAATAAGACACTACTAAGAAAAACCTTATACACAGAGGCATAGCAGTAGCACCGGTTAGAATAGAGCGCTACTGCTACTTAGTAGTAGCGCGTGTCAATAAAGCGCGCTACAACTATGGTTGTAGCAGTAGCGCGTCTGCACGTAAAAGCGCTACTACTATAATTCCCACACTGTTGCCGGTAGGCTAAGAATAGTAATAGCGAGGCTGCAAAAAGCACGCTACCGCTAAGTGCCTTGTAGTAGCGTGTTTCCTGTATAGAACTCTACTGCTAAGAAAAGAAAATAAAATGAAAAAGAAGTAGAAAAGTAAATGAAAATGAAAGAAGTAGAAGAAGGAGAAATGAAAAAAAGAAAATATAAAGATAAACAAAAGAAAAAGAAAAATAAAGGAGAAAGACATAGCAGTAGTGCTGGTTGCCGCAAAGCGATGTAGTTACTATAGCAGTAGCGCGTTTTATAAGCCCGCACTATAGCTACATTCCTTAGATAAAAAGAAAAGAAAAAGGAAAATAAATAACTACATCCTATAGCAGTAGCGCTTTTGGTAGAAAGCGCTATAGCTAACTTAGCTATAGCGCTTTTTGCCTACCAGCGCTACTGCTATTTTGGCTTAACCCCGCGCGGGCTCAAAATTTTGCTAAGTCCTTTCCCCCAATTCCCCATCGATCTCCTCCATCGCCGCCTCTCCCTCGCCGCCGTCGTTCCCTCGCCGGCCCTGCCCCACCGGAGCCGTGCGCCCTCGACGCCCCTGCCTCCCTCGCCGCCACTGCTTCCCTCGTCCGCTCCTCGCCGCCCTGCCTCCCTCGCCGCCACTGCCTTCGTCGCCGCCAACGGAGTCGCGCGCCCTCGCCGCCCCTGCCTCCGTCGCCGAGCACCTCCCCGCCACCGTCTCTCCCCTCTCTGTAAGACCCCCACCCCTCCTCTCTCTCTGCCTGTTGTTCCTGCCATGTTTTTTAGTAGTAGTAGTAGATGTTAATTAGTACTCCCTCCGTCCCAAAATTCTTGTCTTAGATTTATCTAGATACGAATGTATCTAATACTAAAACGTGACTTGATACATCCGTATTTAGACAAATCTAAGACAAGAATTTTGGGACGGAGCGAGTAGTAGGGTTCATAGATAATGTTTTTTAGTAGTAGTAGTAGATGTTAATTAGTAGTAATGGTGGTACTAGTTAACTAGGGCAGTAGGGTTAATAGTAGAAGTTTTTTAGTTAGGGTAATAATAGATGTTAAGTAGTAGATAATGTAGATGTTAATTAGTTCAGTAGGTTTTAGTTTTTGAATTGAGTTTGTTTAACTAGATATTAACTAGGGCAGTAGGGTTTAGTTTAGAGTAAAATTTAGTTCAGTAGTTAACTAAATATAATTTTTCGGAAAAATTTGTATATGCTTAACTAGGGCAGTAGGGTTAGGGCTGTAGGGTTTAATTACAAATGTTAGGAAAGTAAGGTTTAACTAGATGTTAACTAGGGTAGTAGGATTTAGTTTAGAGAAAAAAATCAATATAAAAATATTAATTTCTATTAGTGCTGCAAGTCCAGTAGGTTCTTAATTTTTAGTGATTTTTTATTAGGACATAATTTGAGTTCTAGGGTTCATAATTTTTATTAGGACAGAAATTGAGTTCTAGGGTTCATAATTTTTATTAGGACATAATTTTTATTAGGACAAAAATATGTAAAGGTTCTAGGTTTCTAGGGTTCATCCATCTATATTTGGTTTTTGAATTGAGTTTGAGAGAGCATGAGATTTGTGTAGATTTTCTTGAAGTGTTAAACACTAGGAGATGCAAATTTGAAGTGGTCATGTTATATGCAAATTCCTCAATAGTGTTTGCTCATGTTTATCTACTGTTGTAGTTGCTCGTGTACATGCTTTTAAGTGGTCCTGTTATATGCAACATTGAAGTGGTTCGATTGTGCCCAAGTGGCCTTTTGTTGTTTCCAGGGAATGAAGCCGAGTGGCCTATGTTTTGCCGGAATGTTGATTCATTTTCGTTCGGCAAATTTCAGGTGCTCGATTTGTCCACTTTTTAGCAACGGTCATGCCGAAATTTTCCGTGAATTTCGGCATGACTTGTGCTACAAACTAGGACATATCGAGTGCCCGGGATTTGCTGCACCGGGAAGGAATCAACGTTCCTGCAAAACATAGGCCTTTTTTTATGTCATTATTCATTTTATTAGGTCTAGAATTAATTGACTAGATTTAATCGTAGGAAACATGGCTAGCAACGATGAAGGATAGGATTCTGGTGATTGCAACGTCTACGAGGCGGCAGACGCTTATTTGAACCTTCTCGACGAGCAACGGTTGTTGCAGGGCCCACCTGTCACATCTGAGACCGACATCGAGACCGGCGCCGAGACTGGCATTGAGACCCAGACCGACACCGAGACCGGCGCCGAGACTGGCGAAGCCGGTATAGAACCGAAACCGAAGAGGAGATGTCGACGCCCAAACCAGCTCATCACTACTAGACTGGTGGTCACGGAGGTGGACTCCGACAATTTTGAGACAACACAGCCTGAGGAAGCGCGCGTGTGCTACGGCAATCAAATAGGTTGCATCGTACGGACAACCGCCACCATCAACGATGAGAAACTAAAGAAGATAGAAAATGTGAAGCATTCCCTCCTAACGAAGCTGCACCAGGTATTCTGGTTCCCGGGCCGGGATGAAATCAAATATACTGATCCAGATAAAGACCCGGCAATGAAGAAGATAAACAGACGTGCCATGAGCAAGTTTAGCGACGCGTTGTCCGGCTGGAAAGTAAGGGTGAAAGCAAGGATCATCGACAAAAAGGAACCCTACTCCGAGATTGTAAAGGATAATCCGACAATTACGGAAGAGAAGTTTGAAATATTCAAGGTGGCTTGCGTTGCTGAAGCTGCGAAAGAAAAGTCGAAGTACATGAAGGGGCTTCAAGAGAGGAACATGGGGTGCCACCACCTCGGAAGCCGTGGTTACGCGGGGAAGAGGTCCATATGGTCCAAGGAGGACGCGGAACGCGAAAGTCTGGGTATCCCAGACCCGTTGGCGGAGTTCACCATCCAGCAGGAGCGTGACGTCATCAGGGCCCGGTACCGTTGGGACCCAGTGAAGAAGGTTTTTGAGATGGACGCGGTCACGACGGAGTTCATGAGACTGCTGGTAATTTTAGCTTATGATCAATTCAACTACACGTTTAGTCATATTTGTAAACGATCCTTGTTCCTTTTGCAGAAAGAGCAGCACAGGATTACGGCCGAAAGCGACTCGCCGTCCGAGGCGTTGGCGAGGCCCAAGTGGGACACCCCATTCAACTGGGCATTAAACATATTGAAAGGACTCCCGGTGGACACTTGGCCATCGTATGGACGCGTGCACGGCGTCGGAGACGGCGCCACGTGGAAGAAGTACTACCGTGAGACCACGGAGGAGAGAAAGGAAAGACGGAGGTTAAATGAAGAAAACATCGACAAGAAGGTTGAGATTGCGGTTGAGAAGAAATTAGTTGAGACAGTCGCAACAGCGGTAGCTGCTGCAAAACAGGAGATTGCAGCTTCGTATGGTGTCTTGGTTCCGGCTATCGTCAGTTGGAGCAGGCAAAATCCAAATAAAGAGGCAGCGGAATTTCCCCTTTCCAACTTCTTCGGGAGCAGCTCGACTAGCATTGCACCAGCACCTGCTCCCGCACCTGCTCCTGCACCGGCTCCCGCACCTGCTCCTGCACCGGCTCCCGCACCTGCTCCTACACCGGCTCCCGCACCTGCTCATAGCAGCCCGTCCTTCGTCTCGGACATGCTCGGCGATGCTTCGTCTTTGGCTGAGCTCGACGCCCTCACGGTACCTGTCACACCGGCCCTCTTCAATAAATGTATAATCTCCCGTTTCCATTGCCTTTCGGACGTCTCACGTCGCAGACATGTCTTTGTAGGCCGACGTAACCCCGTGCACCATATTGTACACCATCAGCGGCCAGAAGGTGGACGTGGGGAAGGCGACAATAGTGAAGCCGAAGGAACAATTGTTCCATAGCCGGCCGATCTCCCCTGACGTCTTCAAGGTTTCCGTGACCAGTGTCAAACCGGGCCACGAGAATTTGGCTCCTCCGATACTAGGGGGAGATGACGACGAGACCCCGCGGTGGCTTGGCGATTGCAAGAGATGGGTCCTGTTGTGGCCAAAGAGTCTGCTTCATCTGGAGGCGGCCGGGAGCACACCCACGACCATGCAGCCTCAGCAAGGTATGAACATCAACACCCCACCTACCCAATTAGCGTCGCCTGTCGTGTCGGGTGATAGCGGACGGGGTGAGGAAGAGGCTCCATTAGTCGCTGATGACGTCGCCGCCGTCGAAGAAGCAATGCATGATATCGATGCCATCGATGAGGATGACGATGACACTCTACAGTATCTCAATACTGGCGCCTATGACGACGGAGGATTGATGGCTTAGCAGTATGAGTACTCAGGGTTTGAGCGTCATGAGTCGGTGCCTGAATTGCCGGAGGATGAACGTATTATAGGCAACCTTCCAGTAGCAAAGAAGCATAGGAAGAGACCTAAGAAAGGCAACAAAGCTGCTTCTATGATCCAGCCGCCTCAGCAGCCTCGGGTTCAAGACCGTATAGCTATCCCCGGTGCGGCAAAATGTCATATCCCCGGTCATCCGATCCTACCTAAGGCAGCGGTAGAGGCCATATACGGCGATCTAAGGGGACTTCATGACGATGTGCTGCGGAGAGAGAAAAGCCTAATCGCCTCAGAAAATCCAGGATACCCACTCTACGTGGTTAACGTGCCGTGGCAAAGGTTGTACGTCGACACATTCCCCGCGGAGAAGTTCTTCCTTCGATTCGATTACATCTTCGACATGTTTCACTTGAAAAAGCTGGATTTTACGTTTGTCCGCCTTTTTGCCTTGTACATGAACTACATTATCAGGATTGAGCAGATACCTTATATCTGTGTCGCTGACCCATACTTCATGCACGAGGGCTTCTTGGCAGTCTGCCCAGAGCACCGTGAATACGCGAGGGACTACATCGCCGATTTCATGGTCGCCAATAAGGACAAGGAGACGATTCTCATGCCTTATCATCCCATGTAAGTCATTCGCGCGGATATCCTTCCTTTGATTTCAATCATTCATTTGCACGGTGGAGGCTAATTTGAGGTGTACTTATTTTGCGCAGCCACGGGCGTGCCGTCCTCATCATCCTTTACCCCCGATTCTCCCACGCTCTTTACTTGGACTCGTCGAAGAACATGAACAAAAAGGATTACACCCACATCAAGTCTGTTCTCGACAGTGCTATCTTTAGCTACGGCGTACAGGGTGGAGAGATCAAGACCAGGAAGACAAGGAACCGCAGGCCCGCCTTCGGCCATAAGACCGACTTCTGCAGCATCCAGCAACCGAGTGGTACTCTTAGTGATGGATTCTATGTCCTCCACCACATGATGGAGTACAGACGGGATCAACAGAACCTTCGCTTGTCACCTACATCTGGTGATGCCCATATTCTGCAATGAGTAAAGAACCTAGGAGATATCCTGGATCATCGACTTCGAGCTGAGTTCTATCACATCCAGCGTGAACTTGCCCAAATCATCATGAAGGAGGTCGTCGAAAAAACAGGGATGTTCTACGAAGAAGGGTAAATGTCGCGGGAAGACGTCCGAACACGCGTATCGGCTCAGCGTCTCGACCTGAAGCCTTTCACTGCGCTTGGGGACTATCTCCCTGACTTGGATGGATGGCACGACATGTTGGACTGATTGACGATATATGACAATGTGTCCGTTTAGTCCATACTTTCTCTATGACGAAACTTTGAGTTATGCATGACGAAACTTTATTTGTGATGTAATTAAACCATCCTCCTCAACTAGCGAAGATCACTCTAGTTAGGGCATTTTGGGTACAATGAACTTTGTTATTTATGCTTATGATATGTTGCTTCTATTTTTGCCAAGTCTGTCTCTTTCTGTTGCTCAACTATATATGTTGCATATCATCGACTCATGTGACGATGCAGGTGCATAGATCATCGATGGCGAAGAAGTGCTACGCCAGGAGTATATGATGAGTGGCCGAAGTGTCAGGCCCAGGTGTACCGGTTTCCGAGCGACAACCAGTAGTTAGTTTAGGTTCACGCTAGTGCGAGAGAGGGATACGAACTGACTCCTCAAGAAGTACTACATTATGTATGCTGAGACATATCATGTAACTTGTATAGCTATATTGTGATTATGATGTGACGACATGATTTGTGTTGGATGATATGATGAGACTATTATGTGTATGATATGATGAGCATATTGCATGTTTATGATATGATTAGAATACTATATAAAACCTGTACAAAAACATCGCAAATACGCAGCAAAAAAAAGATATGAGAAAATATAGTAGTAGCGCTCTTTAGTGCTGGACAGGAAAACGCTACTGCTAAAGCACTTAGCAGTAGCGCTGGTTTGGAAAGCGCTACTGCTAAGTAGGTATAGCAGTAGTGCGTGTCAAACAGTGCTACTGCTAAACTTTAGTTGTAGCGCCATATCAGTAGCGCGGGGCACCGCGCTACTGATAGCCCTTAGACCCGCGCTACTGCTAGGCTTTTCCCTAGTAGTGAGATCTTGCTTAAAGGTTTGGACCATATCCTGCAAACAATGATTGGTATAGTTGTGCACCAAACTGTGTGACAAGCGTCAGCAACCTTGTTGCAAATTCTCGAGTAGAATACATAGAGAAACTAGAAAAAAATTGAGTTTGGGAGAAACTTCATCTCCTAGAAGAGCATTACGTTTCTCTAAGGTCCCCAATTAGATGTTTGCACGAATTGTACTTAGACGAGCAATAAGCTTCAGTTTGAAGAGGATCCATAGCGAATTTTGTATGTGCTAGCTCCCATGAAATCTCCAGCCTAGTCCTTGATAATAAAGCCCCATCCATCGATTTCCACGTCAGGGTTGTACGACCCATCAAAATTTATCTTCACCCTATCTTCCACAAGTAGCTCTCCGACGTTGCACATATAGGGCCAATTGGGAGAAGTTGTTGCAAAATCTGAAAAGAACTGGCCCATAAAAAGTTTTGCCGCCATAATGGGGAGGCAGAGTTGCTCATAGTAGATCACACACCTCCCAATCTTTGCACCACTTCCTCTTGTCATAGCAACCCTTCAACATCACTAATTTTTTTTCTTGTTTTTCCTCCCAATCCACAGCAAAGCCACGATCTTGTCAAGTTTGTATTTTGTATGCATTATCACATGCAACACTTCCTTTGGCCTCGACGTCCACACTAGTTCATGTTGGGAAACATAGCATGCAATTTCAAAAAAATTCCTACGCTCACGCAAGATCTATCTAGGAGATGCATAGCAATGAGAGGGGGAGAGTGTGTCCACGTACCCTCGTAGACCGAAAGCGGAAGCGTTTGACAACGCGGTTGATGTAGTCAAACTTCTTCTCGTTCCGGCCGATCAAGCACCGAACGTACGGCACCTCCGAGTTCTGCACACGTTCAGCTCGATGACGTCCCTCGAACTCTTGATCCAGCAAAGTGTCGAGGGAGAGTTTCGTCAGCACGACGGCGTGGTGACGGTGATGGTGAAGTGATCCGCGCAGGGCTTTGCCTAAGCACTACGAAGATATGACCAGAGGCGTAAACTGTGGATGGGGGCGCCGCACACGGCTAGGAATCAATGTTGTGTGTTCTAGCGGTGCCCCCCCCCCCCCACATATATATAGGTGGGAGAGGGAGGCGAGCATCAAGGGGCGCCCCAAGTAGGAGGGGTCCTACTTGGGCGCCTCCTCCAAGTCGGCCTCCCCCCTTCCATATCTACCAGAGGGGGAAGGAAAGAGGAGGGAGGAGGGAAGGAAGGGGGAGGCCGAATCCCTCCCCTTCCTTCTCTTTCCCCCCCTTTCCTTTCCCTCAGGTGCGGCCCATATGGGGGCGCAGCAGCCCCTGCTGGCTGCTGCGTTTCCCCTCTTGGCCCATTAGGCCCATATCTTTGCCGGGGGGTGCTCGGAACCCCTTCCGGTGACCCGATATGTACCCGGTACCCCCGGAACACTTCCGGTGTCCGAATATGATCATACTATATATGAATCTTTACCTCTGAACCATTTCGAGGCTCCTCGTCATGTCCGTGATCTCATCCGGGACTCCGAACAACATTCGGTCACCAATCACATAACTCATATAATACAAAATCGTCATCGAACGTTAAGTGTGCGGACCCTACGGGTTCGAGAACTATGTAGACATGACCGAGACACCTCTCCGGCCAATAACCAACAGCGGAGCCTGGATGCTCATATTGGTTCCCACATATTCTACGAAGATCTTTATCGGTCGTACCGTAATGACAACATACGTTATTCCCTTTGTCATCGGTATGTTACTTGCCCGAGATTTGATCGTCGGTATCTTCATACCTAGTTCAATCTCGTTACCGGCAAGTCTCTTTACTCGTTCCATAATACATCATCCCGCAACTAACTCATTAGTCACATTGCTTGCAAGGCTTATTATGATGTGCATTACCGAGAGGGCCCAGAGATACCTCTCCGATACTCGGATTGACAAATCCTAATCTCGATCTATGCCAACCCAACAGACACCTTTGCAGATACCTGTAGAGCTTCTTTATAATCACCCAGTTACGTTGTGACGTTTGATAGCACACAAGGCATTCCTCCGGTATCCGGGAGTTGCATAATCTCATTGTTGAAGGAATATGTATTTGACATGAAGAAAGCAGTAGCAATAAAACTGAACGATCATTATGCTAAGCTAACGGATGGGTCTTGTCCATCACATCATTCTCCTAATGATGTGATCCCGTTCATCAAATGACAACACATGTCTATGGTTAGGAAACTTAACCAACTTTGATTAACGAGCTAGTCTAGTAGAGGCTTACTAGGGACACAGTGTTTTGTCTATGTACTCCACACATGTATCAAGTTTCTGGTTAATACAATTCTAGCATGAATAATAAACATTTATCATGAATAAGGAAATATAAAATAACAACTTTATTATTGCCTCTAGGGCATATTTCCTTCAGTCTCCCACTTGCACTAGAATCAATAATCTAGATTACATTGTAATGATTCTAACACCCATGGAGTCTTGGTGGTGATCATGTTTTGCTCGTGGAAGAGTCTTAGTCAACGGGTCTGCCATATTCAGATCCGTATGTATTTTGCAAATCTCTATGTCTCCTTCCTTGACTTGATCACAGATGGAGTTGAAGCGTCTCTTGATGTGTTTGGTTCTTTTGTGAAATATGGATTCCTTCGCCAAGGCAATTGCTCCAGTATTGTCACAAAAGATTTTCATTATACCCGATGCACTAGGTATTACACCTAGATCAGATATGAACTCCTTCATTCGCTGCTTCCGAAGCAGCTATGTACTCCGCTTCACACGTAGATCCCGCCACGACGCTTTGCTTGGAACTGCACCAACTGACAGCTCCACCATTCAATATAAATACGTATCCGGTTTGTGACTTAGAGTCATCCGGATCAGTGTCAAAGCTAGCATCGACGTAACCATTTACGACAAGCTCTTTGTCACCTCCATAAATGAGAAACATATCCTTAGTCCTTTTCAGGTACTTCAGGGTGTTCTTGACCGCTGTCCAGTGATCCACTCCTGGATTACTTTGGTACCTCCCTGCTAGACTTATAGCAAGGCACACATCAGGTCTGGTACACAACATAGAATACATGATAGAACCTATGGCTGAGGCATAGGGAATGACTTTCATTTTCTCTCTATCTTCTGCAGTGGTCGGGCATTGAGTCTGACTCAACTTCACACCTTGTAACACAGGCAAGAACCCTTTCTTTGACTGATCCATTTTGAACTTCTTCAAAACTTTATCAAGGTATGTGCTTTGTGAAAGTCCAATTAAGCGTCTTGATCTATCTCTATAGATCTTGATGCCCAATATATAAGTAGCTTCACCGAGGTCTTTCATTCAAAAACTCTTATTCAAGTATCCTTTTATGCTATCCAGAAGTTCTATATCATTTATAATCAACAATATGTCATCCACATATAATATTAGAAATGCTACAGAGCTCCCACTCACTTTCTTGCAAATACAGGCTTCTATAAAAGTCTGTATAAAACCATATGCTTTGATCACCTCATCAAAGCGTATATTCCAACTCCGAGATGCTTGCACCAGTCCATAGATGGATCGCTGAAGCTTGCACACTTTGTTAGCACCTTTAGGATCGACAAAACCTTCTGGTTGCATCATATACAACTCTTCTTTAAGAAATCCATTAAGGAATGTAGTTTTTACGTCCATTTGCCAGATTTCATAATCATAAAATGCGGCAATTGCTAACATGATACGGACGGACTTAAGCATCGCTACGGGTGAGAAAGTCTCATCGTAGTCAACTCCTTGAACTTGTCGAAAACCTTTTGCGACAAGTCGAGCTTTGTAGATAGTAACGCTACCATTAGCGTATGTCTTCCTCTTGAGGATCCATTTATTCTCAATGGCTTGCCGATCATCGGGCAAGTACACCAAAGTCCACACTTTGTTCTCATACATGGATCCTATCTCAGATTTCATGGCCTCAAGCCATCTGTCGAAATCTGGGCTCATCATATCTTCTTCATAGTTCGTAGGTTCGCCTTGGTCTAGTAACATGACTTCCAGTACAGGATTCCCGTACCACTCTGGTGCGGATCATGTTCTGGTTGACCTACGAAGCTCTGTAGTAACTTGATCCGAAGTTTCATGATCATCATCATTAGCTTCCTCTCTAGTTGGTGTAGGCATCACGGGAACGGTTTTCTCTGATGAACTACTTTCCAATTCGAGAGAAGGCACAATTACCTCATCAAGTTCTACTTTCCTCCCACTCACTTCTTTCGAGAGAAACTCCTTCTCTAGAAAGGTTCCATTCTTGGCAACAAAGATCTTGCCTTCGGATCTGTGGTAGAAAGTGTACCCAATTATTTCCTTAGGGTATCCTATGAAGATGCACTTCTCCGATTTGGGTTCGAGCTTATCAGGCTGAAGCCTTTTGACATAAGTGTCGCAACCCCAAACTTTAAGAAACGACAGCTTAGGTTTCTTGCCAAACCACAGTTCATATGATGTCATCTCAACGGATTTAGACGGTGCCCTATTTAACGTGAATGCAGCTGTCTCTAATGCATAACCCCAAAACGATAGTGGTAAATCGGTAAGAGACATCATAGATCCCACCATATCTAATAAAGTACGGTTACGATGTTCGGACACACCATTACGCTGTGG
Organism: Thinopyrum elongatum; assembly: GCA_011799875.1. NCBI lineage: Eukaryota > Viridiplantae > Streptophyta > Magnoliopsida > Poales > Poaceae > Thinopyrum > Thinopyrum elongatum. The sequence continues at coordinate 84,379,229 of CM022301.1, forward strand.
TGTTCCAGGTGGCGTGAGTTGTGAAACTATTCCACATTGTTTGAAATGAAGGCCAAACTCGTAACTCAAATATTCGCCTCCATGATCAGATCGTAGAAACTTTATTTTCTTGTTACGGTGATTTTCTACTTCACTCTGAAATTCTTTGAATTTTTCAAATGTTTCAGACTTATGTTTCATCAAGTAGATATATCCATATCTGCTCAAATCATCTGTGAAGGTCAGAAAATAACGATACTCGCCGCGTGCTTCAACACTCATCGGACCGCATACATCGGTATGTATTATTTTCAATAAGTCATTAGCTCGCTCCATTGTTCCGGAGAACGGAGTTTTAGTCATCTTGCCCATGAGGCATGGTTCGCAAGTATCAAATGATTCATAATCAAGCGATTCCAAAAGTCCACCTGCATGGAGTTTCTTCATGCGCTTTACACCAATATGACCTAAACGGCAGTGCCACAAATATGTTGCACTATCATTATCAACTTTGCATCTTTTGTCATCAATATTGTGAATATGTGTATCACTACGATCGAGATTCAATAAACCATTTATATTGAGTGTATGACCATAGAAGGTTTTATTCATGTAAACAGAACAACAATTATTCTCTGATTTAAATGAATAACCGTATCGCAATAAACATGATCCAATCATATTCATGCTCAATGCAAACACCAAATAACATTTATTTATTTAGGTCCAGCACTAATCCTGAAGGTAGAGGGAGTGTGCGATGGTGATCTTATCAACCTTGGAATCACTTCCAGCACACATCGTCACCTCGTCATTAACTAGTCTCTGTTCATTTTGCAACTCCTGTTTCGAGTTACTAATGTTAGCAACTGAACCGGTATCAAATACCCAGGGGCTGCTATGAACACTAGTAAAATACACATCAATAATATGTATATCAAATATACCTTTGTTCACTTTGCCATCCTTCTTAGCCGCCAAGTATTTGGGGCAGATCCGCTTCCAGTGACCATTTCCTTTGCAGTAGAAGCACTTAGTTTCAGGCTTAGGTCTAGCTTTGGGCTTCTTCACGGGAGTGGCAACTTGCTTGCCATTCTTCTTGAAGATCCCTTTCTTTCCCTTACCCTTTTTCTTGAAACTAGTGGTCTTGTTAACCATCAACACTTGATGCTATTTCTTGATTTCTATCTTCGTCAATTTCAGCATCGTGAAGATCTTGGGAATCGTTTTCGTCACCCCTTGCATATTTTAGTTCATCATGAGGTTCTAGTAACTTGGTGATAGTGACTAGAGAACTTTGTCAATCACTATCTTATCTGGAAGATTAACTCCCACTTGATTCAAGCGATTGTAGTACCCAGACATTCCGAGCACATGCTCACTAGCTGAGCTATTCTCCTCCATCTTGTAGGTAAATTACTTGTCAGAGGTCTCATACCTCTCGACACGGGCAAGAGTCTCAAATACCAATTTCATCTCTTTGGAACATCTCATATGCTCTGTGGCGTTCAAAACGTTTTTGAAGTCCCGATTCTAAGCCGTAAAGCATGCCGCACTAAACTATCAAGTAGTCATCATATCAAGCTTGCCAAACGTTTATAATGTCAGCATCTGCTCCTGCAATAGGTCTGTCACCTAGTGGTGCATCAAGGACATAATTCTTCTGTGCAGCAATAAGGATAATCCTCAGATCATGGACCCAGTCCGCATCATTGCTACTATCATCTTTCAACTTAGTTTTCTCTAGGAGCATATCAAAATAAAACAGGGGAGCTATACACGAGCTATTGATCTACGACATAATTTGCAAATACTATCAGGACTAAGATCATGATAAATTAAGTTCAATTAATCAAATTACTAATGAACTCCCACTTAAATAGACATCCCTCAAGTCATCTAAGTGATATGTGATCCAAATCAACTAAACCATGTCCGATCATCACGTGAGATGGAGTAGTCATCAATGGTGAACATCTCTATGTTGATCATATCTACTATATGATTCATGTTCGACCTTTCGGTCTCAAGTGTTTCGAAGCCATGTCTGTACATGCTAGGCTCGTCAAGTTTAACCCGAGTATTCCGCATGTGCAAAAATGTCTTGCACCCGTTGTATTTGAGCGTAGAGTCTATCATACCCGATCATCACGTGGTGTCCCAACATGACAAACTGTCGCAACGGTGCATACTCAGGGAGAACACTTATACCTTGAAATTTTAGTGAAGGGATCATCTTATAATGCTACCGTCGTACTAAGCAAAATAAGATGCATAAAAGATAAACATCACATGCAATCAAAATATGTGACATGATATGGCCATCATCATCTTGTGCCTTTGATCTCCATGTCCAAAGCACCGTCATGATCTCCATCATCACCGGCTTGACACCTTGATCTCCATCGTAGCGTCGTGGTCGTCTCGCCAACTATTGCTTCTACAACTATCGCTAATGCATAGTGATAAAGTAAAGCAATTACATGGCGTTGGCATTTCATATAATAAAGCGACAACCATAAGGCTCCTGCCAGTTGCCGATAACTTTTACAAAACATGATCATCTCATACAACAACGTATATCACATCATGTCTTGACCATATCACATCACAAGATGCCCTGCAAAAACAAGTTAGACGTCCTCTACTTTGTTGTTGCAAGTTTTACGTGGCTGCTACGGGCTTCTAGCAAGAACCGTTCTTACCTACGCATCAAAACAACAATGGTGTTTCGTCAAGTTTGCTATTTTAACCTTCAACAAGGACCGGCCGTAGTCAAATTCGATTCAACTAAAGTAGGAGAAACAGACACCCGCCAGCCACCTTTATGCAAAACTAGTTGCATGTCTGTAGGTGGAACCGGTCTCATGAACATGGTCATGTAAGGTTGGTCCGGGCCGCTTCATCCAACAATACCGCCGAATCAAAATAAGACGTTTGTGGTAAGCAGTATGACTATCACCGCCCACAACTCTTTGTGTTCTACTCGTGCATATCATCTACGCATAGACCTGGCTCTGATACCACTGTTGGGAAATGTAGCATGCAATTTCAAAAATTCCTACGCTCACGCAAGATCTATCTAGGAGATGCATAGCAATGAGAGGGGGAGAGTGTCCACATACCCTCGTAGACCGAAAGCAGAAGCATTTGTTAACGTGGTTGATGTAGTCGAACCTCTTCTCGTTCCGACCGATCAAGCACCGAACGTACGGCACCTCCGAGTTCTGCACATGTTCAGCTCGATGACGTCCCTCGAACTCTTGATCCAGCAAAGTGTCGAGGGAGATGAGTTCCGTCAGCACGATGGTGTGGTGACGGTGATGGTGAAGTGATCCGCACAGGGCTTCGCCTAAGCACTACGAGAATATGACCGGAGGCGCAAACTGTGGAGGGGGGCGCCGCACACGGCTAACAATTGTTGGTGTGTGTTCTAGCGGTGCCCCCCCACGTATATATATAGGTTGGAGGGGAGGAGAGGCAGCCAAGGGGGCGCCCCAAGTAGGAGGAATCCTACTTGGGCGCTTCCCAATTCGGCCTCCCCCCTTACCATATCCACCGAAGGGGGAAGGAAAGAGGAGGGAGGAGGGAAGGAAGGGGGAGGCCGAATCCCTCCCCTTCCTTCTCTCTTCTCCCCTTTCCTTCCTCCTAAGGTGCGGCCCATATGGGGGGCGCAGCAGTCCCTGCTCGCTGCTGCGTTTCCCCTCTTGGCCCATTAGGCCCATATCTTTGCCGGGGGTGCCCGGAACCCCTTTCCGGTGACCCGATATGTACCCGGTACCCCGGAACACTTCCGGTGTCCGAATATGATCGTCCTATATATGAATCTTTACCTCTCGACCATTTCGAGACTCCTCGTCATGTCCGTGATCTCATCCGGGACTCCGAACATCATTCGGTCACCAAATCACATAACTCATATAATACAAAATCGTCATCGAACATTAAGCGTGCGGACCCTACGGGTTCGAGAACTATGTAGACATGACCGAGACACCTCTCCGGTCAATAACCAATAGCGGAACCTGGATGCTCATATTGGCTCATACATATTCTATGAAGATCTTTATCGGTCGAACCGTTATGACAACATACGTAATTCCCTTTGTCCATCGGTATGTTACTTGCCCGAGATTCGATCGTCGGTATCTTTTATACCTAGTTCAATCTCGTTACCGGCAAGTCTCTTTACTCGTTCCGTAATACATCATCCTGTGACTAAGTCACTTTGCTTGCAAGGCTTCTTATGATGTGCATTACCGAGAGGGCCCGGAGATACCTCTCCGATACTCGGAGTGACAAATCCTAATCTCGATCTATGCCAACCCAACAGACACCTTCGGAGATACCTGTAGAGCATCTTTATAATCACCCAGTTACGTTGTGACGTTTGATAGCACACAAGGCATTCCTCCGGTATCCGGGAGTTGCATAATCTCATAGTCGAAGGAATATGTATTTGACATGAAGAAAGCAGTAGCAATAAAACCGAACGATCATTATGCTAAGCTAACGGATGGGTCTTGTCGATCACATCATTCTCCTAATGATGTGATCCCGCTATCAAATGACAACTCATGTCCATGGTTAGGAAACCTTAACCATCTTTGATCAACGAGCTAGTCAAGTAGAGGCTCACTAGGGACACAGTGTGTGTCTATGTATTCATACATGTATTTAGGTTTCCGATCAATACAATTCTAGCATGAATAATAAACATTTATCATGAATAAGGAAATATAAAATAACAACTTTATTATTGCCTCTAGGGCATATTTCCTTCAGTTAAGATAACAAGTGCATCCACTGGACATAATCATTCCTTGACTAGCTGCTCATCCCAAGTACCCGTGCTCAACTCGATTAGCCCAACAACCCTATCCAAGACTATTTCTTCAGTATGTTATTGTGGATCGACATCCATTCATGGCAACCACAGTCCTTCCATAGTTTTGAACGTTTGCTCCATCTCTGACCCAGTTCATAACCCCTTCCTTTGACAATTGGTCTGCCCAGAGGATACTTCTCCAAGCACACGACAATTCGAGCTTCTCTTCCACATTAAACACAACAATTACCGAAAAGTATTCTGGCCTTCAAAACTCTGGCACGTAAACATGATGATGGGTTAGTTAACATCATCTATCCTTGTTTCACAAGCATCGACATATTCAAATCATACAAGTCTTTGTACCCAGGCACCTAAGATTTCTTCGACTTGGAGTCTGTCTCCCAATTTATCGGGTGAACCTTGTTCACATTATCTTGATGTGCCCAGTGCCCACAAAAGATGCCCAACCATTGCACTGATATGGTCGCATAATCCCTTTGCCGAGTCAAAGCATGACATGGTGAATGTTGGAATATCGTGCACACAAGACTTCGCAAGGATTCCCTTCCCCATTTTTGTCAATCATCTTTCCATCCAGCCAAGCATCTTCATCCACATTTGTTCCCTCAAGTAGCTAAACATTTTCATTTTTGATCGTCCCACAGTAACCCCGGGTACCTCTCATTCTGCGTTTCTCCTCAACATTTGGTCCTTTAAGGAAAGAACATATTAGGGATGGCTTTTTGCGAGATTACAAGAGACGATGACATAACATATGTTGTGGACACAATCTAGGACGCTAGACGAGGTAAGTTGAACGGCGAAGATGGTGCGGATCTGCCAAACGCTTGCATTTATAGGCTAGTATAAAATAATAATGCAATAGTATATCACGTGAAATAATGAATCGGAAGTTTAGAATAGAGGTTCATAGTGTGGTGTATGTTTTTGTACACGTGGTTGCATGCAATATTATATCACGTGAAATCATGAATCAAAAGTTTAGAATAGAGGTTCATAGTGTGGTGTATGTTTTTGTACATGTGGTTGCTCGGTATATGAAAACATAACATATATCTTGAATATATACATTTAATTTCCCATGCACTTTAAATTAAGTTCAAATTTCACACAAAACTAGATCCTATGAAATTAGACGTTTAAAATTAGGACTAGTTTTGCACGTTTCCTTCTACCGTTCTACATGCTCACTCCTTGCTAAAATTGCAAGCTGCTCGGATTTTGAACATATCTTTTTTTTAATCAAAATATGAGTTATATGCCACAAAAAGTAGTATACAAAAGAATTTTATGCCACAAAACTGATGTCATCAGAAGCTTCTTTTAAATACCAATCCAACGATATACTTTCATGGCGCATAATTGATGTGGTCCGTTAGTTTCAAAATTTGAGAGGTTTAGATTTTAGAAAGGAGGAAGTAATATATTTTCAATAGGTTACACATGTTTATCGTAACACGACGTTCTTTTCCATTTTTTTTTAGAAAATATCGACATATGTAATATACAATAGCATATAACGTCCAAACTTAACACAGAATTTAAAGCACATCTTCACAAGGTGCAGCTAGAAAATAAGTTTGGTGGGGTCATGTCCATGATAATGGGGTCATCTTCAGTAAATAGATAGTGTTTAGTACTAAATTAGTGAAGGAATTCCTAATCTCATTGGGGTCAATTGACCCCAATGCCTACAAGGGAGCTTCCTCCCTAGGTGGGTAGTATAGCTTTTACATGCGCCACATGAGGCTTCACACTTTCACAGTGTTGTGTGTATGCTCGCCTGACATAGGCCACTTGGCCCATTGGTGGCATATCGATCGGTGCATGCCTCTGTAGAAAGTTCCGTCGTTTCTGCACCGAAAAAAAAAATGTTCCGTCGTTTCTGGAGTAAAATGTAAGCGCAGGCGTGGCGGAAGGCGAGATGGAACGCGGCAGTGGCCAGGTGCATGCTTGCCATCCTCCATGGGTCGCGCGCCGCGCCAAGAGAGTAGATTTGACGGTTACGTGACCAGGGCGGGGTACGGCTGGCTTTGACGAACTGACACCCAGGCCCACCTGATTCTGTTATGTCCCCCGCCCATCGTCACCCTGGCGTGCTGCATGCAAGCTGGAGACTGATTCTGCGGGGCCTACTCTTCCCGCTTTTTGATGTGGGGACTAATCACGCGACTAATGCATGACACAGGTAACTCCTGGGTTGTAAATAATGCAGCGATATTTTTCACCCTACAGATATCTGTAGTACCTACTCGTGTCGTGTATACAAGCTTAGCTAGATTAATAATTAATTATGATAAATTAATTTAGAGAAGCTAGTAGCAAGTCACAACCATTACATTAGCTTGAGTCGAAAAGCTACCATCAGATCAGCCCAATATCCTGTTAGCATTTTTTTTTTACTATTTCATGTCTAATTTTCACAATTTTTATAACATATACTACATAAAAGATTATGACACCCCCAACTCTAGGGTCCTATATCTGCCATGGATGCATCCTAGAGAAACTCAAGGAGAGTCGCCATATTTGCAGCTTCCAATATACTTATGGAGGGCGCTCAATATTTTTGGAGGTTGTTGAGGCAACATGCAAACTCAGAATCGGCAAAAATACAACCTCCAAATTTTCCATGCATGTGGGACCTGTCAGTCATTGGCTATAACTCTTTCTTCCCACATTACCCACCCATCCACGTGCAATAGACAAAAAATCATCAATTGATTCATACAACTAAAATAAACACGATTTCCTTCATTGGTAGAGGAGAAAACTGAGTCACACCGTGATTTAGTACATATAGAAAGCTAAATTCAAATCTACATCTAAAACTAAACCTAAAATAAAACTAGTTGCGTTGATGGCAAGAATTGCTGATGTGGAATGCAGAATTGACCGCCTCAATCTCGCAAGCCAAGGCGACCTCGTCCCACATCGGCCATGCGCCATCGCTGGAGTCGTATTGTGGGCGGGTGCGCAGTCGCAAAGCCGGCGGTTCCTCTCGGTGTTCATCTTCCGAGCAACATCCACAACGACATTGAAGTCGACCCACTAGGTCTCCTCATCATATATACACCGCCTCCCCGCTCCTGCTCCTCCTCCTACTTCTTGATGGGTGGCTGTGAGAGGTGGTGAGGGGGGCTTGCTTGATGTCGATGGTAATGGAGTTATGATGCGCCATTGAGAGTGGTGGAGAAATGGAGGGAGACGCACCAGAGAGAGGAGTTGAGGAGTCTAGAGGGAGGCTCAGACCTTCTATAGCCTTGAGTGGCGGACGGCGAGATCATGCGCGGGCAGGGGAAAATGTTGGCGGGAACAAGTGCCATTAGTGGATAGTTGGACAGGCGGCAAGCGCCATTAAGGTACGCATCTCCCATGGGAAACGCGACTACGTCATTGTTATAGGTGTGGAAGATAGGGGAATGGAGAGGAATAATAGACTGAAACTTTCCTCCCTCACGGATCGTTGGGTTGGAGCTCGCTCTCTATTAGTTCGTCCGGCCTCCAAATTTGGAGACTATGACCCACTATTTGGAGCAGCCTCCAAAAATTATGGAGGCCCAGGTCGGTATGGCGAGTCCGCTAGACCCGTTTTTGGCCTTGGACGCTACATGAACTGCTTTTGTGGCTATCTGAACGATATGAAGCATCTGCTAGATTTTCTCTTATGCTATAAAATTACTCTAGTGGCCCCCGACATGATATGAGTGTCAAACCTTCAAGCTCCCCGATTCCAATCTTTTTTTTGCGTGTTTGCTTTTCTACGAATTGTATATGCATTGTAAAATAAATATAATTTCTAATTTGTGCATTAGTTTATAAAGTGAAACGAAATGGATGAATTTTAAATAAATTTATTCAGTATAATTTATCATTTTGAATGAAATTAATGGAATTATTGGATTAGGGTGCAAGTAATCACCTTTGGGTGCGCATGCATGGGCTCCGGAGTGGCCCCTCATCGATGGATTGGATGGGATGTGCCGAGCAAATTAAATGGTTAACTACAGTGAAGTAATTACCAGATCCCACTCCAAGGGCGCGTTACCCAAAAGGAAAAAAATAATCTGGCTCGCGCGGTCCTTGCCGCAACCAACCAATGACCGGCACACGCGGGCGCAGTGGCTCGCCTCTCTTCCTCTATAAAACGGACGCAATCCGGCCGCCCTCACACGTTACACACACAAGAGAGACGCAGATCTCGGGTGCTTGCCTCGCTTGCTTGCGCATGGAGGATCCAGCGCAGCAGCCCGAGGAAGCGCCGCTCCTCCACCCAGCCGTCGGCGGCAGCCACGCATGGCTGCAGGTACGTACGTACTCCGGCCCTCCCTTCCTCCGGCCCGTCGGCAACCGAGCCAGTCTTTGGATCTGCGCGCTAGCACGTATCGGGTTTTTCATGTGCGTGTAGCTCCCGTTGGTTGATCGATCGATTCGTGCACCAGATTTATGTGTGCGTGTGGATTCATCATCTCGCCTGCTGTTTGCATCACGATCTGCCCACCTTTATTTCTGCACTAATCCGACACAAGCATGTCATTTAGGCCTTACCGATCAAGTGGATTCTGCTGGGCGTTTTGAGCGTGGTGGTTTTGTCTGCGATCGGCTTGTTGAGCGCCGGTTCCCTTGATTACCATGTGTGGATCGAGACGGTCGTCAGCATGGATGCCAAGCAGCGGCAAAGCGTTCTCTTCAGCTTGGCAGGAGATGCCACGACGCTCTTCCTGGTATACGCACCCATGTACGTGTTTGGTCCTTGTAGTTACTAGCAGGTTTCTTTCGGTAAACCGCTGGACTTTAATTTAGTTTCTAATGCATGATGCCCAACTTGCTTTCCTCTCAGGGACACCTTTATACAGACTAGATCGGGATCGAGCCTTGGCGCGAGGGTGCCGGTCCTAACGTTTTGGTCAAAGAGATAATGCTAAGTTAATAGAAATTCAAGTTTAGCATATGCATTCATACATGATAACAATAAAGCGAAGAAGAAACATTCAATTGTGATAGGAAGCACGCCTTGGCATATGTTGTAAGCAATTCAAACTAATCCAAAAAAAAGGAAGCGCGCCTTGGCTTGAGTTGTCTGGTTGAATGTATTGTCCCAGGAATGATAGGAAGAACGAAATGAAGAAGAAAAATAATTGTTCAATCAGAGAAGTGCTTCTAATATATGTAGCTTCAACATTGATAAGTATGAGCAATTGTACAAAAAAAAGCACTGCCAACGGCAAGGGAAGGATAATTATTATAGGTAGTCTATACAAATGTTGTAGCAATGCTAGTTAGCATAGATGAGTAAATACATGAGCTTTACAAAATACAACGAAACAGCTCATACCAGCAAGTAAGAAACAGGAGCCATCATTTTACATCAGTACATAAGTTCAAAATAAAGCCAAGTAGTTCATACCCTAAATTGTAAAAATAGGTGTTACGGCAGTTGAGTTGTCGGGCCTTTGTCTTTGTTAATCAACAAACATGTACTGTGCTTGTAGATTATCATTTCTGAGAACTCCTACTTCCTCTTTCAACATTCTGAGGTGAAGCTAATGCAGCTCGTAGTGCCGGATACTTGAAATGAAAGAATATGTAGCATCTTCAGGCTTCATTTCCTAAAGATATTGTGTAAGATCTACAAAAATTATTATAATTGGCTAACAAACCTAGGAAAGCTATACATCAGAAATGATGAAGTGGTGTTCTTAACCAAAAAAAGAACATATTTTCATAGAACAAATATATATCAATCTCCATAATACATGTAATAGCAACTCCTTGTGTACACAATGAGGACGATTAAGGTATGCATTCCAGTCACTTTCAATATAAGGAAACAAAAAGTAGCAGCTATGATACTTGACAGCAACAGGTAACCATCATAAGTAAGCTCATCACAAATGAAAGAGCTGATGGGAGCTCTAAGGAATATTCATGTACCTGAACAGCGCCCCTCACACCTTCTGCTTCCGGTTCAGCAACCTGGTCCAAGGCGGTGGGGTCCTCCTTCCACAACTGTTCATGCTCCTCCTGCTGAGTAGACTTCGTATCTAATCGCTGAACAAAGACTTCAGTAGATCAGCACAAACCAAGCAAACCATATTGCAAAAGTTAGGAAATTTGCACCTTGTCATGCACCAAATAACAACATGATTTCCACTTGAATGTCAAAAGTCTTAGCATTGTCATTACAGTTTGGAAATACCATCGACCTCTCATGGTTCTGAGCTTCTAATAATTATTATTTTGACAAAGCTACCACCTAATTAACAATTCAGACAATGAACTCTAACATCATGTGAAACTACATGAGATGATAAAATAATAAAATGATGGATCCATGCATGTAAGGAGCTAGGCGGAAATGAATATTGCCAGTCCTGCAAACAAAACAACTTGAGAAGCATCATTATTTGAAACCACAAGGCAAGCAGAAATATAAACAAGAAGCTACAAAATCCTAAAACAACACACCCAAAAATGGAGGTGCAAAATTCACCCGATTGTTTACAATATACTATTTCTTAGAACATGACAAATGCTTATCATATTTAGTTTGTTACCACACATAAATTCGAACTTCGGTTATTCTGTTCAGGCATACAACCAAGAGCTGAAAGAAGTAAACCCTATAGGCTGAAAATATTGTAGATTCGAAAGCACATCCCATATTTTATTTCATACGAAGCATAGACATGAACTTTAACTATTTTATTTAAACATATGAACAGGATATATCTATGTCCAGAATAAGCCTAAAAAACCAACAGCCCGAGACACCCGTGAATGAGGAACTGACAATAAAATAGTTAGCAAGCTAAACCCGTTGTCACCTGAAGTGATCTGACACCAAGCAAGGATCAACACTATTACTGATTCCATCCTTCTGACAATGTTTTGAGGTTCAGTAACTAACAATATGGAGAATTTATAGGCTTATTACAGTACAGAGCTATGTGGATTCTGACAAATCGACAGCCTGAGACACCCGTGAATGAGGAAACAAGGTGATAAATCTAGGTCCTGCTCCATCAATCATGGGCGTGCCATGAGTAAAACTGAAAGAAACAAATGACATAAACAGTGTTATCACCTTGAATCTTGAGCACCTGTTCACCGACCCAAAGACCACTTGCAGGAAAACAATATATAGTGGCGCAACTGCATCAGTACACTGATCCAAAAAGGACAACCACAATCTATAAGCTACCGAGTTCACCATCCAACCTAAAACTCAAAGGCGAGCTTCACTTCTAGTTTGGCCTAGCGACGCAATCAGCGGCCTCCCGTATCCGACGGCGACAACATGCAAGGATGGATGGGGGAAAGAGGGACTCGCCTTGGGTTTGGGACCGTTAAGCTGGGGAAGCACTCGGTAGGCACCTCGCGCGTCGGACCAGAGGCGGCTCACCTTGGGTCGTCTTCCTCGCCTTCTCCCGCACGCGGCGGCCGTGGGCCATCCACTGCTCTCCCCCGCCGAGCGCATCAAGCTATGAATGGTCCTCACCACCCCATTGATTGCATCCTCCTCTGCCCACCTGGTTCAAGGAGAGATGCAGTCGTGGAATCTGAACATTGTTCACGATAGTCACGAGCCTAAGGTCAGACACCTGAGAAGAACTAACAGTTAAAAAATACAATACCAAAAAGGACAAGCAAAAGAATACAATTCCTAGTAGAAGAAAAGGAATCAGATGTCTCACTTGAGATCGAAACTGAATCTTGAATGAGAAAACTCTCAGCTTAGAGTCCACACGGGGCAATTTCATAAGCTCCATGAAGAACTGCAGTAGAAGAAGCAAATTGTATCTCAGTATTGGGATAATAAGAAGTGTCATTTTTCCACAGCAGTATCGGACCATAACATAGGATCACGATGCCAAATGCCCGTGCGATGCAACGGAACAACAATAAAATATAGAAAGATGTCGGCGTACGACACCTATGGGATCCGAAGGACCCCTTTATGGTTCGGCAGGGAGACAGGTATGCACAAAGAGCAGAACCGAAGATCAACGCGAGGGGATTTTTACCTAGGTTCGGGCCACTGATCAGCGTAAAACCCTACTCCTGCTTTAGTTTATTATCAAGATTTTAGTCCCAGTTCTTGGAGCGCTTGCAATGAACAGTGTGTTCGTGCAGCAGCTACGCATGCAGAATGGGCCGAGAGTGTTCTCTCCCCCTGTAGCAGTTGCCTTGGGCCTCCTTTTATATGATCAAAGGGGTCACCACAGTGGCAAACTGTTCATACGCGAGGTGTAAAGTAGCTACATGGTTATCATACCTAACCACTGACGGTTTAGCACAAATGCATTTAATGCACCGTGAGGTGTCTGTTTAGGTGTCCTTACTTTCTTGGGGATGGAAAAAGGGGCCATCCCATCAGCACCGCTTAAGCTCGCCTCCACTAGCGCCTTGCCACGCATCCAGAGATGGGACCAGAATGCCAGGTCGGTCGCTGCGCTAGAGCGGTGGCACAGTGGCGGAACCTTGCCGGGTGCAAATCTTGCTGGGCTCGGCGGGCTACCCCGGCAAGATCTTGCCGGGAGCCGAGCCTCTGGTCTTCAGCTCTCCTTATCTTCTGATCCTTGGCTTGAATGTCTCTTTGATAAACTTGGATTGATCTTCAGCTGTTCCCCCGACAAGCCTGGCCGCAGGTATGGCTACAACTGCCCATGCACAAGTATGGGGTACTAAAGGCCCAATATTTAGTACACCGACAGGAGCCCCCGGGCCTAGGCCACACACGAGTGCGAGGCATTGTTGGGCTAGGCCCAAACAGTGCACGGGCACGCGTGGTAGGGGTTAACTGCTTATAATCATTCCGCTTACTGCGCTTTCCCACTACGCGCGTTGAATGCGCGACGTGGGAAGCGTGCGCTGAACGGCCACGGCCGCAGCGTGCTCATATACGCGTATTCACATTGGGCAGTAAAAGAGGCAGCCTCGCTCCTTTCCCATAAAAAGGAATCCGCAAAGGCGCTGCTCATTTACCCCTTCTTCTTTCCAATCTGAAATCCGCCATTACCTTCTCTCTCCCGAGCCTAGAGCGGAACTCCTCCTCATCCGCTCACCGCCTCCGCACCCGCTCTATCCTCGGCTTCCGCTCTCGCAACCACCATGCCGCCCAAGGCTAGCAAGAGCAAGGGCAAGGAGATGAAAGCCGATGTCCCGGAGAGCGAGCTGGTGAAGATGCGGAAGAAGTACGTCGTCTTCGCTCCGACGCTCGACGCGGAAGCCTTGTAGAACCGGTACCAGTGCATGTGGGCGAGGGAGACGAAGGCTCACCCCGCGACTCGCGTGACCCCAGGTTCTTCTTCCAAAGGCGTACCTGATAGATATCCCTTCTTTGCCGCTTATTTTTATTGCGGGCTCTGTCCTCCATTCACTGATTTCTTCAACGACATCATGTATACATACGGCTTCCATCTCCTAGATTTCACGCCGAATGCCGTAACATGCATGTCGATTTTTGCTCATCTTTGTGAAAACTTTGCCGGAGTAGTTCCCAACACTGCTCTTTTCCGCCATTACTTTATTCCTCGCCTCCAAAAAGGGGAAGCCCTTTCCGGTTCTATCGCCTGGATCCCAAGGGCATGGAACAAGGAGATATATCCAGATGGAGTTTACCACGAGAAGAGGGAAGAATGGCGGTCCGAGTGGTGCTGGATTAAGGAAGCAGATCCCCATCCATTCTGTTCGCCCCGACGGCAGAAGGCGGTCCGTGGCGAGGACTGGAGTGATCTCGATGCTCAAGACAACAAGCTCACGATCGCCACGACCAGGATCCTCCGTTTGAAAGCTGCCGGGCTCACAATAGAGATGATTGGCTCTGATTTCCTCCGCCGTCGCATCGCCCCTCTGCAGAATAAGGGGAGACCAGCTTGGGAGTTCCGGAACGCGACAGATATCATGAGGCTGCGCCCCGGATTGAACAATAACTTGACAATTATGCAGCTTGGCGCTCTCCGCCACAGGCTATTCCAGCGCGAGGACAAGCATAGGTTGTCGGCGAGAATTATCCCTTTGTGCAACAACTCCACCCTGGGGTCAATCATCGCCGCAATGCCAATGTTCAACGCCCATGGCCTTGACGCGACCTGGGTCGAGCCATCTGCGGAGGAGGCACAAAAGTTCTTCGACAACTTGTCGGAGAGGGCCGTCCGGGAAGAAACAAACCTCATCCGCGCCACCACTGATGAAGAAGTGGCGTATATTGCCACTAGAGTGGAAGAGGCGAATCTTGCCACGGAGGCCGGCAGCGTCGGTTTCACAGAATGGGAAACTAGCGACGCAAAAGTCGTACTGGAGGAGAAACCTGCCGGGAAGGATAAGGCTGCCGGGGAACAGAGCGGTGCAGTCGCCGAGAGCTCATCTGACGAGGATGCAGCCGAAGAACAGCCGCAGGAGGAGCCCCCAGCTCCAAAGAAGGCAAAACGCGTCCTTGGGAAAGCCGCCTCTGGCGTCCCAGCAAGCCAAACTTCTTCGAGCAGCGAGGCTCCCGGCAAGAAGGCGGCTGGCAAGGCTGCACCGCGGCAAGGAGTTCGACAGCAACCCGTGCGGCGCACGAGGCACACACCTGCGGCAACCATTGGGGCGGCAGGGGTGTCTCACACAACAGCACCGGAGGCTGAGGCGGCTGAGCCACGCCAACCCCCTGCACCTGCTGCAGCCAAGCGACCCAGGACCCCTCCTCCGCCTCCCCATACGGATACCGCAACGGAGGTCGATTTCGACATCTCCGACTTCAGCCCGGAACGAGAAGAGGAGGAGTAAGCATCTTGTCACAGTCTTTATCTCCCAAATTCTGAATTCGATTGATCTTATTACCCTTGCTTTGTCTTGTCTCTGCAGGGAGGCAGCAACTTTGGCGGAAAGGATGGCGAAGAGGACAAAGATCTCCACGGGCGACGAGCCCCCGACAAGCTCTGCAAGCGTGCCAGAAACTATCACCATCAGCCCGGAGCTTAGCCCTCGACGCATCCCCCAGCGCAGCCCCCAGCGTGAGTCCACTACTCGTTTTCCGCTGGCGGGTGCTGAAGTTTCTACCTTCGATGCTTATATCTTTGGGCTTGCAGGAGAAGAACAGCAGCAGGGAGAGCCATTGGAGAACGCCCCCGTCGTGCCACCTTCATCAACCGCGCCGCCCGCAAGCGCATCTCCGGCAAGAGCTCCTACCGACGAGCTTACCTTGGAAGAGGAGGAGCCGGCAAACATGGGTACCGGCAACCTTTTCCCGGCAACCAATGTTGCCGGGAGGGGTGAAGCTACCCCTCAACAGCTTGACGCAGGTGACTACTTGCCTCAGAGCACTTGTTATTCTTTCCTTTATCTTTCTGAACCTCAATCTTGATTTGATTTTGCTTCCCTCCTTCGTCCTCAGAATTCCCTGTGATGGAACACATGGAGGTCGATGTCGTCATCGAGGAGACCGCCAGAGACACTGCCGCCGAAGCTGACAGGATTGCTGCTACCGAGGCCACCAAAGATGCCACTATCGAGGTCAGCGAAGCTGCTGCCGAGGAAGCCGCCAAGGAACTTGCTGGGAGGGCCGGCGAGGAGACTGATGACCATACTGACGGCATTCCTGCCGCAGGAGCGCCAGGCGCTTCACCGGCCACAGAGCCCCCAGCCACCGGTGAGACGATTGCCGAAGATCAACCATCGACATCTGAGGCTCCCTCTTTGAGCAAATATCTCAAGGTTGGCGACAACCTATTCATCAACTTACCGGGGACGACAAGTATTGGAGCGCCGACCGAAGGGGAAACTTTTGATGAAGAAGTCATCACCGCTGCCGGGCTCGAGATCGTCGATGAACCAAGCGCCAGCAGTGGCAAATCTGAAGAAGATCGACTCCTCCAGGCCATGGGCGATAATTTCCGCAAGCTCCAGGCGCTCCACCGTGCTCGAAAGGAGAAGGCAGATTCCAGAGCTGCAGTTGTCGAAGCGGCCGAGGCGGATTTCCAGAAGCGCATTGAGCAAATTTAGATCTGGTACGCCGAGGCCCTTCAGGAATTGACCGCCAGCCGGGAACAAGTGAGCCAAAGCTGGACGGAGCTCCTCTTGAAGCAATCTGACATAGAGAGGGCGCAAGAGGAAGCTGCGCAAAGGGTTGCCGCTGAGGATGATCTCCTGACGCAGCGCCGCATTGGGCTTGATGCTCACGAAGAAGATCTTGCCGCGCGCGAGCAGGCACTTGCCGCCAAACTCCGCGGCAAGGACGAGGAAATTGAAAAGCTTGTCGCGCACCGGACCCAGGAGCTGGAGCAAAAGCACAAGAAGGCGCTCGAAGCTTCAACTGTAGATCACGCCAGCAAGCTCAAAGAGGCCATCGATGCCGCCAAGGCCGCAGAGGCCGCCAAGAACGAGCTGAGCAACAAAGTGAAGAAGCTGGAGACGGATCTTGAGGAACACAGCAAGGAGCTCTCGATGCTCAAAGATGACAGGGAGAAAACTCTCCATAGTCTGGCGGAGATGCAAGTTGCTATATCCGACAAGACCAAGCAGCTCTCTTCAGCCAATGATGCCATTGCCGATCTGAGGCTGAAGCTGACCACGCTGGAAAAGTCTCTTAAGGATGGCAGGGCCCGTGAAAAGGCCTTGAGCAAAGATCTCCAGGAAGAGAGGAACTTGCTTAAGAGCGCTGCCGCCGCCCAAATTGACTATGAGCAGGGTGTGAAAATCTGGACCGATCGCCTTGTTGACACCGCGGAGAAGCTCATAGCACAACTGTCAACCATAGGCCGGGAGGGCCTGCAAAACTTCAGGTATTCCTCTGAAGAAAGGATATCCCCGAGCGCCAGGCTGACCATGTTCTTCGAAAGCATCATTGATGCTCTGAAGCAGTTCCAGTCCAACCGAGTGACCCAACTGGCCAATGAATCCCTCAAGCTTTGCCGAGCCGTCCTCCACAAGGTGCTCATCAAGGTGGTACACAAGAACCCTAGCATTGACCTCACCAACGTGCTCGACCGCTTGCCGAAGGATGCAGATCTCAAGGCACTTAAGGAGCTTGTCGCGCCCATCCTTGAGAAGGTAGATTCAATCAAGAGGGTTGAAGGCCAGTGCAGGGACTAGCCATCTCCCTTTTCCTTGCCGCCACCGTTCCATGCCAAAGACAATTTAGTCTTAAGTTAGAACTGCGGCAACTATCGATGTAATATAACTTGCTATGATTGAGTACATGTATGCTATTTCCCCTGTCCGATTTCTTTCTGTATGATATACGCCCTACGCTTACTGGCAACTCGCCGGCGCGCAACCTGCCGCGAGTGCTGGGTGCGGGACTTCAGCAGCCTGCTGGAGGTGCAGCAGCCGGCAAGACACCTTGGCGTTCTTGGTGCAGCCACTTATACTATTGAGTGAACTCGAAACAAAATAAGGGCGCAACCAATTACGACAAGGGTTCCTTCGCATGCAGGTTTTCCATACAAGGGCCGAAATCGTCTAGAGAAAATAGCCTGATAGTAAAAATTGAAAAACTTGCTCAAAGTTTCGCAACTTAGCTTTCTGTCGTTGTACTCCTTCCGGCAAGACATCAATTCTGATCGTCGCCTATTGATATCCATACCTTCCTCCCCCCCCGGCAAACTAGCGTGCGAGGGAGCCTTCTATCCTTTGAGAAAAAGAAAGAAGAGAAAATAAAGAGATGGAACCTTGGTGGTTCATTAGTCTTACCGGGAGCAAGTGTCAAACAATATCTCAGACAAGCATGCATATATATAAACATGGAGATCAACAAGAAATGTACAACACTTAAGCTTATTCAACTGCGCACAGGGTCTGCGCCTGGCTTTGTACAAAGGATTATATGCCTTGCCGGCAAGACTCGTACAAAAGGAGGTTGCCGGGGGCCCCCAGCAACCGCGCCTTATGGGTAAAACTTGCGAAGATGTTTGATATTCCAGGAGTTGCTCACTGGAACGCCATCCTCGGTCTCCAGGCGGACAGCGCCGGGCCTGGTGACTCGTACTACCCGATAAGGGCCTTCCCACTTTGGCGTCAACTTGTTCGAATTCTTGGTGGACTGAATCTGCTGAAGAACAAGGTCGCCTTCCTCAAGGCTTCGGGCGTGAACTTTGCGGCTATGGTAGCGGCGCAAAGCTTGCTGGTAGCGTGTAGCTCGCACAGCAGCCTGAAGACGATCCTCCTCAAGGAGCACAACGTCATCTTGTCGTAGTACTCTTGCTCAAGCTCATCATAAGCGAGCACTCGAGGTGACCCGTATATAAGTTCCGTGGGGAGAACTGCTTCTGCCCCGTAAACCAGAGCGAAGGGTGTCTGGCCAGTGGCTCGATTTGGTGTCGTTCTGATTGACCAAAGAACCATCGGCAACTCATTAATCCAGCGCCTTCCGCGCTTTTTCATCTTGTCAAAAGTCCTGGTTCTGAGACCATGCAGCACTTCAGCATTAGCCCTCTCCGCTTGGTCGTTGCTTCTCGGGTGAGCAACAGAGGCAAAACAAACTTTGCCGCCAAGGTCTTGGACGTACTGCATGAAGGTGCGACTTGTGAACTGTGTGCCGTTGTTGGTGATGATCCTGTTGGGCACACCGAAACGGCAAACTATTCCTTTAAAGAACCTGACGGCTGATTGTGTTGTTACCTTCCTCACTGCTTCCACCTCCGGCCACTTTGTGAACTTGTCGATTGCAACGTACAAGTACTCAAAGCCCCCGGTAGCGCGGGGAAAAGGGCCTAGTATGTTGAGCCCCCAGACCGAAAATGGCCAAGAGAGAGGGATTGTCTGAAGAGCTTGAGCTGGCTGATGCGATTTCTTTGAATGAAACTGGTGTGGCGCCCCCGCTCCCGATCGTACACTAATCATGCACGCAAACGTGTACGATCAAGATCAGGGACTCACGGGAAGATATCACAACACAACTCTAAAACATAAATAAGTCATACAAGCATCATAATACAAGCCAGGGGCCATGAGGGCTCGAATACAAATGCTCGATCATAGACGAGTCAGCGGAAGCAACAATATCTGAGTACAGACATAGGTTAAACAAGGTGCCATAAGATGGCTAGCACAAACAGGGATACAACAGATCGAACAGGCGCAGGGCCTCCTGCCTGGGATCCTCCTAACTACTCCTGGTCGTCGGCGTCCTGGACGTAGTAGTAGGCTCCGCCCTGGTGGTAGTAGTCGTCGAAGGTGGCGTCTGGCTCCTGGGCTCCAGCACCTGGTTGCGACAACCAGCAAGAAGGGAAAGGGGGAAAGGAGGGGGAAAGCAACCGTGAGTACTCATCCAAAGTACTCGCAAGCAAGGATCTATACTACATATGCATGGTATATGTGTAAAGAGGCAATATCGGTGGACTGAACTGCAGAATGCCAGAATAAGAGGGGGATAGCTAGTCCTGTCGAAGACTACGCTTCTGGCAGCCTCCATCTTGAAGCAATAGAAGAGAGTAGTTGGAAATTAACCAAGCAACAACGTATAGCATAATCCTACCCGACGATCCTCTCGTCGCCACCATGCGAGAGAGCGACCACCGGGTTATATCTGTCACTTGTAAGGGTGTGTTTTATTAAGTATCCATTTCTAGTTGTCATGAGGTCGGGATACAACTCCGGGTCGTCCTTTTACCGAGGGACACGGCTATTCGAATAGATAAACTTCCCTGCAGGGGTGCACCACATATTCCCCAACACGCTCGATCCCCTTTGGCCGGACACACTTTCCTGGGTCATGCCCGGCCTCGGAAGATCCACACGTCGCAGCCCCACCTAGGCTCAACAGAGAGGTCAGCACGCCGGACTAATCCTAGGCACTCTGGGGTCTGGGCCCATCGCCCAGTGCGCTCCTGCACGTTGCGTACGCGGCCGCGAGCAGACCTAGCAACCCACACGATCACGGCGGTTACGTTATCGCGGTCAACTACGGCGCGCGCCGCTCAGTCGCTGACGTCAAGAAGGTTCAGCTGATACCACGACGCCGGGATACCCATAACTACTCCCGCGTAGTTGGTTAGTGCGTATAGGCCAGTGGCCAGACCTCGATCAAATATCCATCTCGTTAACGTGTATTATGAGATCACCGCGGACGACGACCAGGGCCAGGCCCACCTCTCTCCTAGGTGGTCACAACCTGCCCTGCCGCTCCACAAACAAAGAGTCAACTTAGGGGGCCGTCGAGAAGGCCAATCCTTCAGCCCCCATTCGTGAATCACCTGCGGGTGCTCCACGAGCCGACCCGACTTTAGTATCCATCTGATGTCACATGTAACAAGTATACATATCCGCAATCGCCACCCGTGGCGAGCACGGCCCAATAATGTAGCATAGCAGACAGAAGAGAATGTAGGGCCACTGATGACAAACTAGCATCCTACACTAGGCAATTAGGATTGCAGGTAAGGTATCAACAACAGTAGCAACAATGACAGGCTATGCAGCAGAATAGGATTAACCGAAAGCAGTAAAAGGCTACACTACTCTAATGCAAGCAGTATAGAGAAGAATAGGCGATATCTGGTGATCAAGGGGGGGGCTTGCCTGGTTGCTCTGGCAAGTAGGGGTCGTCAACAACGTAGTCGGTCGGGGCACCAGCAGCTGCGTCGGTCTCGTAGTCTACCGAAGAGAAGAGGGGGAAGAAACAGTAAACACACGGCAATGATGCAACAGGGATGCATGACATGTCTAAACGCAGGGCCAGGGTGATATACAGCCAACTAAGCGATTTAGTTAATTTAGGAATTTATTCGGATTTATTTAATTAGGGTTGGACACTATTCATTTATCGAAATCGGTCTAATTGTTCAACGTTCTCATAGTTTGCGGGCGTCTGACGGGAATACAGAGATGTATTCGGGTTCGTATCGGTTCTGAGCAAGTTTCATGTATAAAATATTTCATCGGAGTTACGGTTTATTAATATGATTTTCTAAAGTTTATTAATTTCTGAAATTTTAATTAATTATTTAATTCAACATTATCCGAAACAGTGATTGATGACGTCAGCATGACATCATGCTGACGTCAGCAGTTAATTAAGTTAATTACTAATTACTGTTTATTAACACTAAAGTGTTAAATAGATTAACCTAATCAGGATTAATTAACTAATTAATTAATTAATTATTTTAATTATTTATTTTATTTTATTTTTATTTTTTTCTTAAAATCGTTTCTGGGGGGCCCACTGGACAGTGGCACAGCCGGACTCGTCCGCGCTGTGCCGTCCAGAGCGGACGCGTCCGGCGGTGGGGGGTTCAACGCGCGCGCGCGCACGCACTGGCGAGGCCAGGTGGGTGGTGGCCGGGGGTGGCGGCGAGGGCCAGAGGCCGGAGCGGGGGCGCCGGCCGTGGCCGGTGGAGAGGCGGGGCGGGGGAGGAGCGCTGGGGGCGGCGGTGCGGCGTGTGTGCGGCGGCGGGCGGCGTTGCTCGGCGAGGGCGCCGAGGCGAGGCAGGGGGCCGGAGCACGTGCGCGTGCACGGGGCAGGGGAGGGGGAGGCCTGGGGCCTCACCGAGATTCGCAGGAAGGGGTGGGCAGCGGGCTCGAGGCTCGTGGGGGGGTCGGGATGGGGTAGAGGGGGGGGGGTTCGGAGTCGAGGGAGGAGGGGCTGGGGTGGAGGCCGAGACAGAGGGTAGGCCGGGGGGGGCGTCGGTGGAGTCCGGGACGGCGGCGAGCCAAGGGCGACGGCGGTCGCGACGGAGCGTGGCTGGTGTCGAGGCGGAGACGGGGCGCGGTCGGGCGCGTCGGGGCGAGCGCGCGGGGCTCGGGCCAGAGGAGGGCACGTGGGGACGAGGTCTCGGCGACGATGGCGACGGAGACGAGGGTGCAGGCCGGCGGGGAGGAGGGGGGTACGGAGGCGGAGAGAGGACGTAGGAGAAGGGGTGCGAGGAAGGGATAGGGGGAGAGAAACGATAAAAGATCAGCAGACTGGGAGGGGGGAGGGAAGGGCGGGGGGGGCGAGGAATGTGGGAGACAGGGGGGGGTGGGGGGAGAGGAGAATTAGGGCGAACGGGGTCGGGGGGGGGGGGGGGAGAGGGGGGGGGGGGGAGAATGGGGATCGGGGGGGCTAGGGTTTAGGGCCGGGGGGGCCTATAGCCAGGGGGCGACGCATAGGTAGGGCCGGCGGCGAGGCTTTCGGCCCAGTTGGGCCGTGGGGGGGGGGGGGCGGGTTGCTCCTTTATCCTTTTCTGTTTCTTTTTCCTTTTCTTTATTCTCTTTTCTCCACTGTTAAATGTTTAGGCCTCAAATGGTTTTTGTAAAAAGTGTGACCTATTTCATAAATACCAGTGCATTATTCCTTAACACCTAAAATTAGTTTGGACAAAACATAATTCCATATTTATTTCAGATTTAATAAATGGTTACTAAAATATTATCTTTATCCACTGTTTGAGGTTGTTCGAGTCACTTATCCAATTCCAATGATGTTGGTTTCAATTTTAGAATAGCCTCTGGAATATTTGTTATTTATCTGACATTTTAGTTTCTATGTTGGACAACTTTTATATTCCAATTTCATTTAAATTTGAATTTGACTTAGGAGTTGAACTGCAATATGATGCTAATGATGATTATGCACTATTAATCATGATGACATGGCCTCATCAAAAGGGTGATCACTGTAGCTTAATACAGGGGGTGTTACAAATCTCCTCCACTACAAGAAATCTCGTCCCGAGATTTAGGAGGTAGAAAGAAACAAAGCGGGGTATTCATCGCGAAGACGATCCTCGCGTTCCCAAGTGGCTTCATCCTCAGAATGGTTTGACCACTGAACCTTGAGGAACTTGATAACCTTCTGGCGTGTGCGACGCTCGGCTTGATCGAGAATGCGGACCGGATGCTCTTTATAAGAGAGGTCTTGTTGCAGTTCAAGCAATTCGTGATCTACTCCGCGGATAGGGTCTTTGAAGCAGCGGCGGAGTTGTGATACGTGGAACACATCGTGAACCTGAGAAAGGTTCGGTGGAAGTTCCAACTGATATGCCACTCTACCACGCCTTTCAAGAACAGTGAAAGGACCAATATAGCGAGGAGCTAGCTTGCCCTTGATCCCGAATCGGTGTGTACCTTTCATCGGTGTGACTCAAAGATAAGCCTTTTCGCCAGGTTGATAGACCATATCTTTGTGTTTGCGGTCATACTGACTCTTTTGACGTGACTGAGCAGTCTTCAAATGCTCGCGGACAACGCGAACTTGATCTTCGGCAAGTTGGATAATATCCGGACCGAAGAGTGGACGTTCCCCAGTTTCTGACCAATTTAGAGGGGATCGGCACTTTCGTCCGTACAATACTTCGAAGGGGGCCATCTTCAGACTGGCTTGATAGCTGTTATTGTAAGAGAATTCGGCATATGGGAGAGATTCTTCCCATTTCCTTCCGAAGGATATGACACAAGCTCGAAGCATATCTTCGAGAACTTGGTTCACTCGTTCAACTTGTCCTTGAGACTGAGGGTGAAAAGCGGTGCTGAAGGACAGATGAGTTCCCATAGCTTCTTGGAAACTTGCCCAGAATCTTGAAGTGAATAAGCTGCCACGGTCTGAACTGATAACCAGTGGAATACCGTGAAGTGAAACAATTCTGGACATGTAGAGAGTTGCGAGCTGACTAGCAGTAATCGTCTCTTTGACGGCTAGAAAATGTGCAACTTTGGAAAGTCGGTCAATGACGACAAGAATAGCATCATTACCTTTCTGTGATTTGGGAAATCCAGTGATAAAGTCCATTTCAACATGGTCCCATTTCCATTCAGGAACAGCAATTGGTTGCAGAGTTCCGGCGGGCCTTTGATGTTCTGCTTTGACGCGACGGCAAACATCACATTCAGCAACATAGCGAGCAATGTCTTGCTTCATGTTTGACCACCAGAATCTTTGACAGATGTCTTGGTACATCTTGGTACTGCCGGGATGAATAGACAACGGAGTGTCGTGAGCTTCTTGCATGACCTCCTGAGTCATACCCAGGTTACCTTTAGAGGGGACCACTAGACGACTTTTAAAGAACAAGGTGCCAGTATCATCAATAGTGAAGAACGAAGGCCTTCCTTCAGCGAGATAGCGCTTAATCTTGTGGGCTTGAGAGTCATAACCCTGCAGCGTCTTGATGCTGTCCACGAGATCTGGTTTAGCAACCAGGGTATTAAGAGAACCCTGGGAAACAACGTGGAGGTTCATTTTGTAGGAACCTTCAGGAGGGGAAGCGAGTGCTCCAGGAGGAACAATGTGGAGATTCAGCTTTCTGAATTCTTCAATAAGCGAAGGTTGAACTTCGTGAAACTGGAGGTGACTGCAATAAGACTTGCGGCTCAAGGCATCGGCCATTACATTAGCCTTGCCAGGGGTATAAGAAATACCCAAGTTAAAATCCGCTATGGTCTCCATCCATCTCTGTTGACGGAGGTTCAGGTCTGGCTGAGTGAACAGATACTTCAGACTTTGATGATCGGTGTAGATCTCGCAACGATTACCGAGAAGGTAATGTCGCCACTGTTTTAGTGCATGGATGACGGCAGCAAGCTCGAGGTCATGTACTGGGTAATTCTCTTCGTGCGGACGCAATTGACGCGAAGCATAAGCAATTACTCTGCGGTCTTGCATTAGGACACCGCCTAATCCTTGACGGGATGCATCACAATAGATGACAAAATCCCTCTGGGAATCAGGAGGGGCAAGCACTGGGGCAGAAGTCAGCTTGTCTTTGAGCGTCTGGAAACTTTCCTGACACTTTTCCGTCCAATCGAACTTGACGCCTTTATGAAGCAGGTTAGTCAGGGGCTTGGCGATCTTGGAGAAGTTCTCGACAAATCGACGGCAATAGCTGGCGAGTCCGAGAAAACTTCGAATTTGCTTGACGTTCTTTGGAGGAGCCCAATCAAGAATAGCCTGAACTCGCTCGGGGTTGACGGCAATACCATCCTTGGAGATGACATGCCCAAGGTATGTTACTTCGGGAAGCCAGAATTCACACTTGGAAAACTTAGCATATAGTTGATGCTCTCGAAGTTTTTCCAGAACAAGTCGAAGATGTTCAGCATGTTCCTCTTTGTTCTTGGAGTATACTAGGATATCATCCAGGTAAACCACGACGAACTTGTCAAGGTATTCCATGAATATATAATTCATCAGGCGGGAGAATGTGGCGGGAGCATTGGTTAAGCCGAATGACATGACAGTGTACTCGTAGGAGCCATATCGAGTTACGAAGGCGGTCTTTGGGATATCCTCTTCACGAACACGGATCTGGTGGTAACCCAACCTTAAGTCGAGTTTAGAGAACACTGATGAACCCGCCAGTTGATCATACAGATCGTTTATCCGAGGAAGGGGATATTTGTTCTGGATAGTTGCTTGGTTAATAGGACGGTAATCTTGGACCAATCGGTTTGATCCATCCTTCTTCCTGACAAAGAGAGAAGGTGCTCCCCAAGCAGAGGAACTTGGGCGAATGAAACCCTTACGAAGTGAAGCGTCGATTTCCTCCTTAAGTTCAAGGAGTTCATGCGGCGGCATCTTGTAGGGTCGCTTGGCGATAGGAGTGGTGCCTGGTTTCAAGTCGATGACAAATTCGACAGCTCGAGCAGGGGGTATCCCTGGGAGTTCTTCTGGGAAAACACCTTGGAATTCGCGAACAACTGGAATGTTCTCGATGCCTTCAAGTGGTGATGCGTTTAACGCATTCAAGGCATAAAGCCTCGCCTCGGCATTTTGGATGATTTGAGCCTGGTAGCTTATTATTTCATCAGAAGGGTGTAGAAGATGGACGATCTTCGTGGCGTAAACTATAGAAGCAGCATGCGCTTTCAACCAATCCATTCCGAGAATGAGGTCGATACTACAAGACTTTAGTATGAAAGGGGAGGCGTGAAACTCCAGCCCTTCAATTTCAACGGTGACGTCGTTGCCACCCATGGAGGTTTGACATTGACCCGCGGGGGTGTGTATTACTATTGCAGTGTTCATGACCTCACATTTAATGTCGTGTTTGTATGCAAATTCTTCGGACATGAATGAATGCGATGCTCCCGAATCAAATAAAATAGAAGCTGGTACTGAATTAACAAGGAGTGTACCCATCACGGTGGCAGGCTGGTCCTGAGCTTCATTGAAATCGGTGTGGTTGGCCTGAATACGCCCATAAGTCTTGGCATTGTTGTTGCGAGGCTGATTGTTCCTACGGTCAGTTGCAGGAAGTGCCAGTTGGTTCTGGTTCTGAATGCAGTTCCTGGAAAAATGACCTGGCTGCCCACACTTGTAGCACAGACTATCATTGGGATTGGGAGCAGGAGCTCGGGGTGGTGGAGCTGGAAGTCCTGGCTGCCTAGGTGGTGGAGGCAGACGCGGTGCAGTATAGGACTGTCTTGGAGCAGGTGCAGCTGGACGGTACACACTGTTTGGAATCCAGATCCGACGCTTCTGTGCAGGCTGGCTCGAAGATGAACCGGTGCCACGGTTGCGCCTAAGAGATCCCTGGTGTGCCTGCAGACCAGTCTCGACCTGGATAGCCTTGTTCACCAAGATGGAGAAATTATCAAATTCATGCACAAGGAGCGCTAGCTTGATGTCAGCTTGAAGTCCTTCGCGAAACCTTTCCTGGCGGCGAGCATCAGTGGGAATGTCTTCTTCAGCATAGCGGGATAATTCCAGAAACTCCCGCTGATAAGCTTCCACTGTCTTGTTGCCCTGGGTGAGGTTGCGGAACTCTTGCTTCTTCCGGTCCATGATTCCCTGAGGAATGAAACGGGCACGGAAAGCAGCTTGGAAATCCGGCCAAGTGATGACTGTGCCAGCTGGTTGAGTGCGCCTGTGGCTGTCCCACCATTGAGCAGTGGGGCCCTTGAGAAAGAAGGAGGCGAAGGTGACATAGTTTGCAGGGGCAACGCCACCAGATTCCAACTCATAGGTGATGTCGCGAAGCCAGTCATCCGCATCCAGGGGCTGAGTTGAGCCGCGGTAGACGGTTGGGTTGAGGCGCATAAAGTCCTGCAGGGTCCCTGGGCCTGGATACTGGTTCATATTGGGACGAGGAAACTGATCCATGATCCCTTGCATGAACTGACGTTGCAGTTCAAACTGCTGCATCATTCCAGCCATATAGTTCGGCGGTGGTGGATCGTTGGCACCACGGCCACGACCACGACCAGCGGGTCTAACCATCCTGCTAATTTACAACAGGGGGTAGTTTAGTAAAAGCAAGCGCGAGTGCTTAGTGACAAGCATGATGTAACACGACAATACTCCAAGCAGTGTTATAGATACATAACAGTAGTCGATTAAGACATACAGATCCATACCCTACTTCGGGTTACAAAAGCGGACAGCATAACGCGCAAATCAAAAAGCTAGACATACGAGGCGGCGCGCAGGCGCTCGGTAAGGAAGTACACAACGAGAGATGCAAAGGCTACATCAAACGTCGGAGAGAACCCAATGTACGGTGTAGCTGCGAGTGCGGACGACAAATGTTCGTCGCGGAAAGATCCTGTTGCTCCATGTGCACTCTGATGCAGAACCCGTGCTCAGCTGTAAGAAGAGGTCACGTGTCGGTGTGTGACCTCAAACAGTAGGCCGTCAAATACCAGCATCATCTGAGTCTGCGCGGATAAAGGATTGTGCTCCGGATGTATCCCTGCACGAACAGCGGGCAACAACTGCGTCTAGTCATCGTAGACGTGCTCGAGTGGCAACCAACGTCGACGGCAAGAGCCCGAAACAGTGCGATCCAAAGCCTGCGTGCACTGAATCAAACCGCGGGTCGTAGCGACGAGGCTCGTACGGGGCACAGATAGCTGTGTAGTGATCCGGTAGCATCTCCAGCAGGGGCATAGGAATGTATCGGAATCAGAGTCATCCAAGAATGCATTGTGCTCCCCTCGTAGACGTACGACAGCGGAGTAGGCGGCATCATGGACTGCCACGTCAATCGTCACGCCTAATCGTGGAAAAGGTGTAGCTGCGTGGTGTCGAGTGTTTCTGCTGATCATAAATCCGAACTTCAGCATAGTACTGTTTCCTGGTTGAACTCGCGGTAAACCTCATAAACCAAGTACTCAGGGTACCAACGGTAGCCAAGTCTGGTCATGAGAGCGATCAGGACAGCTGGAAACCCAGGGGTATTACGAGCCCCAAGTGTGCGAAGCACAGCTGTGTCGTAGGACGCGGTGTGAACCAAACGTCCATCTGAACAGAGGAAATCAGATTTGTCAATGACAATGAGAAGTTTAACACAATCTGAGAGAAAGGTTAGACAAAACAATGGAAAGGAAAATGATTATCAACTAATCAGATCAAACGACAGGGAAATCGCCCAGATATCCAGCTCTCCGGGTAGACAGAATTTACGAGATCCTAAGTGTCGGCGTTAGTAAATTCATTTAACCCGAGTAGAAGAGAGATCAGAGTCCCAGAGTATAGACGAGGAATAAAGATCCTAATACCACCCAGTTTGGCAATGTGGGCCCGTAGCCACACAGCCAGTTAGTAAACGGTTTTCTTCTTTGTCTAGACTCAACTTCGCCAAGGAATTGGAAAGGGGATTCCTACAGGCAGTCGGCCTGATACCAACTGTGGCGCCCCCGCTCCCGATCGTACACTAATCATGCACGCAAACATGTACGATCAAGATCGGGACTCACGGGAATATACACAACACAACTCTAAAACATAATAAGTCATACAGCATCATAATACAAGCCAGGGGCCACGAGGGCTCGAATACAATGCTCGATCATAGACGAGTCAGCGGAAGCAACAATATTTGAGTACAGACAGGTTAAACAAGGTGCCATAAGATGGCTAGCACAACAGGGATACAACGATCGAACAGGTGCAGGGCCTCCTGCCTGGGATCCTCCTAACTACTCCTGGTCGTCGGCGTCCGGACGTAGTAGTAGGCTCCGCCCTGGTGTAGTAGTCGTCGAAGGTGGCGTCTGGCTCCTGGGCTCCACACCTGGTTGCGACAACCAGCAAGAAGGGAAAGGGGGAAAGAGGGGGGGAAAGCAACAACGTGAGTACTCATCCAAAGTACTCGCAGCAAGGATCTTACTACATATGCATGGTATATGTGTAAAGCAATATCGGTGGAACTGAACTGCAGAATGCCAGAATAAGAGGGGATAGCTAGTCCTGTCGAAGACTACGCTTTGGCAGCCTCCATCTTGAAGCATAGAAGAGAGTAGTTGGAAATTAACCAAGCAACAACGTATAGCATAATCCTACCCGACGATCCTCTCGTCGCCACCAATGCGAGAAGCGACCACCGGGTTTATATCTGTCACTTGTAAGGGGTGTTTTTATTAAGTATCCATTTCTAGTTGTCATGAGGTCGGGATACAACTCCGGGTCGTCCTTTTAACCGAGGGACACGGCTATTCGATAGATAACTTCCCTGCAGGTGCACCACATATTCCCCAACACGCTCGATCCCCTTTGGCCGGACACACTTTCCTGGGTCATGCCCGGCCTCGGAAGATCCACACGTTCGCGCCCCACCTAGGCTCAACAGAGAGGTCAGCACGCCGGACTAATCCTAGGCACTCTGGGGTCTGGGCCCATCGCCAGTGCGCTCCTGCACGTTGCGTACGCGGCCGCGAGCAGACCTAGCAACCCACACATCACGGCGGTTACGTTTATCGCGGTCCAACACGGCGCGCGCCCACTCAGTCGCTGACGTCAAGAGGCTTCAGCTGATCCCCGAGGGGATCAGAACTACCGATACCATACTACTCCGCGTAGTTGGTTAGTGCGTATGGCCAGTGGCCAGACTCAGATCAAATATCCAATCTCGTTAAACGTGTTTTATTGAGATCACCGCGGACGACGACCAGGGCCGCCCACCTCTCTCCTAGGTGGTCACAACCTGCCCTGCCGCTCCACAACAAAGAGTCACTTAGGGGGCCGCGAGAAGGCCAATCCTTTCACGCCCCCATTCGTGAATCACCTGCGGGTGCCCACGAGCCGACCCGACTTAGTATCCATCTGATGTCACATGTAACAAGTAGTAACTACATATCCGCAATCGCCACCCGTGGCGAGCACGGCCCAATATGTAGCATAGCAGACAGACGAGAATGTAGGGCCACTGATGACAAACTAGCATCCTACACTAGGCAATTAGGATTGGCGTAAGGTATCAACAACAGTACCAACAATGACAGGCTATGCAGCAGAATAGGATTAACCGAAAGCAGTAACAGGCTACACTACTCTAATGCAAGCAGTATAGAGAAGAATAGCATATCTGGTGATCAAGGGGGGGCTTGCCTGGTTGCTTTTGCAAGTAGGGGGTCGTCAACAACGTAGTCGGTCGGGGCGCACCAGCAGCTGCGTCGGTCTCGTAGTCTACCGAAGAGAAGAGGGGGAAGAAACAGTAAACACACGGCAATGATGCAACAGGGATGCATGACATGTCTAAACGCAGGGCCAGGGTTATAACAAGCCAACTAAGCGATTTAGTTAATTTAGAAATTTATTCGATTTTTTAATTAGGGTTGGACACTATTCATTTATCGAAATCGGTCTAATTGTTCACGTTCTCATAGTTGCGGGCGTCTGACGGGAATACAGAGGATGTATTCGGGTTCGTATCGTCGTTCTGAGCCAGTTTCATGTATAAATATTTTCATCGAGTTACGGTTTATTAATATGATTTTCTAAAGTTTTTTTATTCTTTTCTGAAATTTTAATTAATTATTTAATTCACACATTATCCGAAACAGTGATTGATGACGTCAGCATGACATCATGCTGACGTCAGCAAGTTAATAAGTTAATTACTATTACTGTTTAATTAACACTAAGTAGTTAATTAGATTAACCTAATCAGGATTAATTAACTAATTAATTAATTAATTATTTTAATTATTTTATTATTATTTTTTTATTTTTATTTTTATTTTTTTCTTAAATCGTTTCTGGGGGGCCCACTGGACTGGCACAGCCGACTCGTCCGCGCTGTGCCCTTCCAGAGCGGACGCGTCCGCGCGGTGGGGGGTTCAACGCGCGCCGCGCACGCACTGGCCGAGGCCATGGTGCGTGGCCTGCCGGGGTGGGTGAGGGCCCAAGGCCTGAGCGGGGCGGCCGGCCGTGGCCGTGGGAGAGGGGGGCCGCGGGGAGAGCGCTGGGGGCCGGCTCCGGCGTGGGCTGCGGCGGGCGGCTTGCTCGGCCGAGGGCGCGCGGATAGGACAGCTTTCGACGTGCGCGGCACGGGGCAGGGGAGGGGGAGGCCTTGGGCCTCACCGAGATTCGCAGGGACGGGGGCAGCGGGCTCGGCTCGTGGAGGGGGGTCGGCGACGGGGTCGAGAGCGGGGCGTCGGGCGTCGATCGCGAGGAGGGGCTCGGGGTGGAGGCCGAGACGACGGGTCGACGGAGGCCGGCGTCGGTGGAGTCCGGCGAGGCGGCGAGGTCCAAGGGCGACGGCGTCCGCGACGGCGTCGGTGTCGAGGCGGAGACGGGCGCGGTCGGGCGCGTCGGGGCGAGCGCGCGGGGCTCGGGCCCAGCGAGGCACGTCGGGGACGAGGTCGTCGGCGACGACGGCGACGGAGAACGAGGTGCAGGCCGGCGGGGAGGCGCGGGCTCCAGGCGGCGGCGAGCGGCGTCGGCGACGGGGCGGACGGGATCGGGGGATCGCCCCGATCCAGATCCGCCGAGGGAGGGGGGCGAACCGGGGGGGGGGAGAATGTGGATCGGAGGGGGCTAGGGTTCGGCCGGGGGGCCTATAGGCCAGGGGCGACGCAGGTGGGGCCGGCCGGCTGGCCTTCGCCGCAGTTGGGCCGTGGGGGTGGGGGGGAAGGGTTGCTCCTTTATCCTTTTCTGTTTCTTTTTCCTTTTCTTTATTCTCTTTTCTCCACTGTTAAATGTTTAGGCCTCAAATGGTTTTTGTAAAAAGTGTGACCTATTTCATAAATACCAGTGCATTATTCCTTAACACCTAAAATTAGTTTGGACAAAACATAATTCCATATTTATTTCAGATTTAATAAATGGTTACTAAAATATTATCTTTATCCACTGTTTGAGGTTGTTCGAGTCACTTATCCAATTCCAATGATGTTGGTTTCAATTTTAGAATAGCCTCTGGAATATTTGTTATTTATCTGACATTTTAGTTTCTATGTTGGACAACTTTTATATTCCAATTTCATTTAAATTTGAATTTGACTTAGGAGTTGAAATGCAATATGATGCTAATGATGATTATGCACTATTAATCATGATGACATGGCCTCATCAAAAGGGTGATCACTGTAGCTTAATACAGGGGGTGTTACAACTGGCATGCTTCACACTTGGTTACTAGTGCAGCTACATCCTGGAGAGCAGTGGGCCAAAAGAAACCTTGTCGGAATGCCTTTCCGACAAACGCTATTGATCCTATGTGAGAGCCACATATGCCTCCATGTATCTCTGCCAACAGCTCCAGTCCATCTTCCCGAGGAATACACTTCAATTTCACACCGTTCAGCCTCTTCCTGTACAGAACGCCATCGGCGAACTGGTACATGCTAGACTGACGGGCTACTTTTTCCACTTCTTCCTGCTCCTCAGGGAGTTCTCCTATCTGAAGAAAATGGACAATGGGCTGTGCCCAAGCTGGAGCCTGGGGCTCGACAACTAGGACTAAAGGCATCTCTTCTGCCGGGGGAACGTTTGTCTCGACGGCAAGGGCCTGAGCCCCTACTGGAGCCTATCATTCCCCGGCATGCTTGTCGCTGATCCCGGCGACTTCCTTGCCGGTGGCTTCCAGGAGCTCTGCCGGAAAGTACTGACCAGAATTCAACTTCCTTCTCTTTTCTTGCCTCATTGATGGCGCTACAGATGGATGAGTTAAACAGAGCACAAGAGTTCCTGGTTCCACAGGTAACTTAAGGGCAGCGTGCTTTGACAGGCCATCAGCAATACTGTTCTCGGCACGAGGAATGTGCTTTGTTTGCAGACCGTCAAAGCGTTCTTCCATTTTTCTCACTTCATCTACATAGGCTTGCATCAATGGACTTTGATAATTTTTGTTGACTTGCCTGACAACGAGCTGCAAATCGCCTCTGATGATGAGCTTCTTGATACCAAGGTCTGCCGCGATCCTGAGACCGGCAAGCAGGCCTTCGTACTCCGCAGTGTTGTTTGTCGAGCTCTCCCGGGGAAAATGCATCTGAATTATATACTTGAGGTGCTCTCCGGTGGGTGCGACAAGCAGCACGCCAGCACCGGCGCCTTGCAGCGTGAAAGCGCCATCAAAGTACATAATCCATTCTTGATCTGTTTCCCTGCCGGGAAGAGTTGTTTCTTGAATCTCCTCGTCTGGCATTGGGGTCCATTCTGCAATGAACTCTGCCAAGGCTCTGCTTTGAATTGCTGAAGTACTTTCAAACTTGAGACCAAAGCTCGACAGTTCCAACGCCCACTCCACAATCCTACTGGTTGCCTCTGGATTTCGCAAAATCCGCTGCAACGGGAAGCGAGTGACGACGGTGATCTCATGTGCTTGGAAATAATGGCGCAGCTTCCTCGAGGCCATGAGAAGGCCGAAGAGCAATTTCTGCACACCAGAGTATCTTGACCTAACTCCCTGTAAAAGGGAGCTGACAAAATAAACTGGACGCTGCACCATCTTTCTCTTTTGCATTAATTCCTCTGACTGCGTAGATCCTGTCTTGCCGACACCAGACCTTGCTGGGGAAGATCCCGACGCGTCACTTGATGATCCTGCCGCTGCCGTTGCCCCCTCGTCGACTTCTCTCTGCGCCACTAACGCAGCACTAACCACTTGATTTGTTGCCGCTAGATACAACAGCAACGGCTCTTGTGGTTTAGGCGTGACTAGCGTCGACGGAGAGGAGAGGTACCTCTTCAAATCTTGTAGCGTTGCCTCCGCTTCCGGAGTCCATCTCATTGGACCTTCCTTCTTCAAAATTTTGAAAAAGGGCAGGGCGCGCTCAGCAGATTTGGAGATAAACCTGCTTAAGGCAGCAACGCAGCCGGCAAGACGACGTACATCCTTGACGTGTCTTGGCGCTTCAATCTGCTCGATAGCTTTGATCTTGTCGGGGTTCGCTTCGATCCCTCGCTGAGTTACAAAGAACCCAAGAAGCTTGCCGGAAGGGACGCCAAACACACACTTCTCAGGATTGAGCTTTAAATTGATCTTGCGCAGATTTGTAAATGTTTCTTCTAGATCTTGTATGAGCGTCACTTTATCTTTGGTTTTGACCACTATGTCATCCATGTATGCTTCCATATTTCTATGTAGCTGAGGCTCAAAACCAATTTGGACCGCTCTCGCAAATGTAGAACTAGCACTTTTCAACCCGAAAGGCATTTGTATAAAACAATACGTACCACATGGGGTGATAAATGCGGTATTTTCTTCATCTTCTTTTGCCATGAAGATCTGATGATACCCCGAGTAGGCATCAAGGAACGACAATAGGTCACAACCAGCAGTGGAGTCCACAATTTGGTCGATGCACGGCAAGGGAAAAGGATCTTTTGGACAGGCTTTATTGATGTCTGTATAATCAATGCACAACCTCCATTTTCCATTCGCCTTGCGCACTACAACCGGATTGGCCAACCACATTGGGTGAAGCACTCCTCTGACCAAACCTGCCGCTTCTAACTTCCTGATTTCTTCGGCAATAAATTCTTGCCGCTCCAAGGCTTGCTTTCTCACCCTCTGCTTGACGGGCCGCGCATGAGGACAGACAGCAAGGTGGTGCTCAATTACCTCCCTGGGAACACCGGGGATGTCAAATGGTTGCCATGCAAACACATCGACATTCGCCCGCAGGAAGGCAACGAGCGCGCTTTCCTATTTGTCATCTAGGGTGGAACTTATGGTGAAAGTTCCTCCCATTCCGTCCTCCTTGACGGGCACCTTCTTGGTCTCTGGTGGAGCGGCCTTGGACTTCCTGTTCTTGCCGGTGGAACTCTCTGGTGCGTCCTCAACGGAAGCGCAGCACTCCGAAGAGGTGCGCTTGCCGGAGTTTGCGCCAGAGATCTTGCCGGTCTTCTTCTCCTTCCCCCCGGGAGTTCCAGCGGCAAGACCAGATGCCTTGACGGCGGGTGCTGCGGCTGCCTCCCGGTAGAGTTGGTCGGTGCAGATTAGTGCATCCTTCTTGTCGGAGTGGATAGTGATGACACTAACCGGCCCGGGCATCTTCAACACATTATACGCATAGTGTGATGCCGCCATGAACTTGGCCAGCACTGGGCGGCCAAGGATCCCATTGTATGACATGGGGATCTTGGCGACATCGAACACTACCTTCTCTGTCCTATAATTGAGCTCACTACCAAATGTTACCGGTAGCGTAATCTTGCCTTTTGGGGTCCTTCCTGGATTGATCCCTTGAAACATGCCCGTTTCCTCGAGATCTTCATCAGGAATTTGCAGCTTCTTGAGCACGTCCGCCGAAATTAAGTTCAGCCCGGCCCCACCGTCAACTAGCATTTTGTCACCTAGAGGTTGCGGATTGTTGGTGAGACCAACAAAGGCAAGCACCCGACCGCAGTTGTGCGGTCAGGGTGATCCTCGGCATAAAAAATGATAGGCGTGTTGGACCACTTTAAAGGTTTCCGTGCATCAAACGATGGCTCCGTCGCATTAACCTCACGCACCCACTGTTTAAGTCAGCGGTGAGAAGAATGCAACGAGGCGCCCCCGTCAATACACATGGCCTCTGTGGCTTTCTGAAACTCGTGCTCGCTGGATTCGTCGTCTTCCTCATCATCATTGCCTCTCTCGTCCTTGTCGCGGCCTCGGGCGGGCCTCTCTTTTTGTCGCTTAGCCTTGCCGCGGCGGCCTCCTCGGCCACCACGCTTCTTGCCAGATCCCTCAGCACTGTCCTGGGCCTTCTCCTTGTCTCGTCTTTCGTACTCAGCTCTCTGCTTCTCGACAAGCTGCTCAACTTGCCGGCAGTTTTGGAGATCATGGCCCTTGGTGCGATGGATCTTGCAATACTAGTTGCCGGAGCCTTCTGGCTTGTCGGCAGCCGCTAAGGCCTGACAGGAAGCGCACCCGGCAACTTCCTTGCCGGGGTCGTCAATCTTGGCCTTCTTGGCGGTGCCGGTTTTGCCGGATTCCTCGACAGCAAGCACGGCCTTGCCTTTGCGCTTCTTGTTCCGCCGCCGGCCTTTCTTTGACGGTGTTGCAGCATCTTCATCCTCAGATTCGCCCCCTGCGCCAACACCCTCGCCGGGGAGTTTCCTCCCTTCTTCAGCTCGAGTGCACTTGTCTGCCAAAGCGTAAAGCTCGGCAATACTCCTGACCTTGTTCATCGCCAGCTCTTCGCGCATCTTGCGGTTACGCACGTTCTGATGAAATGTGCTAACAACAGCGGCAGGATGAACGTCTGGAATATTGTACTGTACTCGGCTAAACCTCTGGATAAACTTGCGCAGGGGCTCGCCCTCCTTTTGAGGGAGGAGATGCAAATCACTTTCTTGGCCAGGAGCTTGGTGGCCTCCAACAAAGGCGCCAACAAACTGATGGCACAGATCTGACCATGAAGAAATGGAATTATCCGGCAGATGCATCGACCACGACCTGACATTGGGTTTGAGCACCAACGGGAAGTAGTTGGAAAGTATCTTGTCATCTCGGCCCCCGGCAGCCTGCACCGCAATGGTGTAGATGCTCAGGAACTCCGAGGGGTGAGTCTTGCCGTCATATTTCTCCGGGACCTCTGGTTTGAACGTTCAGGAGTTGGGCCACTGGACTCGCCGCAGCTCACGAGTAAACGCTGGACAACCTACCTCATAGGGCAAGTCGCCTGCGTTCCCCGACGCAGGCTTGTCGATAGTAGGCCCTGCACGTTTATCAGACTGATGACGTGCCTCCCATCGCCGCTCGATGGTAGTTCGAGCGTCCTCTTTCCTTCGTTCCTGGAGAACTTGACGTTGATCGCGGCGCATCCGCGGATCAGACGACGCCGTGGAATCGTCATCAAGGCCGTCGGTCCGCCGGGTCGACGATTGCCGCTGTTGTCGTGGAGGGGAGTGCACCGTGGTTGCACTGCCTCCGGTCATCTCACCATTGGCTCGCACCAGATCGATAGACCGCTGCAGCGAGGGCCCCGCTTGTTGCGGCCTATCCTTGTTGACGAAGTCGATGAGGCTCTGGATAGTAGATCGCCACTCCTCCATCTTCTCCGGGGCAGGAGGAAAATCGAGGAGCAGCTGCGCATGTGCTAGAGCTTCTGCTGGCGTAGGCGACGGCGACAGGTGCGAGGTACGTGAGGTGCTCTGACTCCTAACAGTGTTAGAAGGAGCATCGTCACGATCATGCGACCGCGCGCCACTTCCACCGGCAGTTTGGCGTGCATGCTGGGCCTGCGCACCTTGGGATCAGTGCGTAGAAGTGTTTCCATGGGGACATTCAGAACCACCAACGCCACGACGCTGCTCGTCGCGTGCGACCTGGGAAGGTTGCAATGCTTGCGCCGGCGTGGGAGCCCCAGAATACGTCCTCCGATCTCTGGAGTTCGTTGCGCCGACTGTTGGCAGCACGACTCCATCTCTGGATCTAGCGGCGTGCGGGTTGTCGTCGTCGCTGCGAATGACGCCGCTCGCCTGGCTCAGATCACCAAAATGCCATGGAGGCTCTAAGCCTCCACCTCCTACATCCACGCCGTCACCCGTCCGAGTGGGCACGGGCAAGACGGACGTAGACGGAACAACCGCCGCCGCACCCTTCTTCTTGGGCGGCATGGTGACAAAGATGGTGAAGAAACTGACGCGCTGATCACCAGATCAGGTTCGCGCAACCTCGACCCCCCTACCTGGCGTGCCAAAAATGTCGGCGTACGACACCTATGGGATCCGAAGGACCCCTTTATGGTTCGGCAGGGAGAGAGGTATGCACAAAGAGCAGAACCGAAGATCAACGCGAGGGGATTTTTACCCAGGTTCGGGCCACTGATCAGCGTAAAACCCTACTCCTGCTTTAGTTTATTATCAAGATTTTAGTCCCAGTTCTTGGAGTGCTTGCAATGAACAGTGTGTTCGTGCAGCAGCTATGCATGCAGAATGGGCCGAGAGTGTTCTCTCCCCCTGTAGCAGTTGCCTTGGGCCTCCTTTTATATGATCAAAGGGGTCACCACAGTGGCAAACTGTTCATACGCGAGGTGTAAAGTAGCTACATGGTTATCATACCTAACCACTGATGGTTTAGGACAAATGCATTTAATGCACCGTGAGGTGTCCGTTCAGGTGTTCTTACTTTCTTGGGGATGGAAAAAGGGGGCCATCCCATCAGCACCGCTTAAGCTCGCCTCCACTAGCGCCTTGCCACGCATCCAGAGATGGGACCAGAATGCCAGGTCGGTCGCTGCGCTGGAGCGGTGGCACAGTGGCGGAACCTTGCCAGGTGCAAATCTTGCTGGGCTCGGCGGGCTACCCCGGCAAGATCTTGCCGGGAGCCGAGCCTCTGGTCTCCAGCTCTCCTTATCTTCTGATCCTTGGCTTGAATGTCTCTTTGATAAACTTGGATTGATCTTCAGCTGTTCCCCCGACAAGCCTTGCATCAGGTATGGCTGCAACTGCCCGTGCACAAGTATGGGGTACTAAAGGCCCAATATTTAGTACACCGACAAAAGACATTTCTCTAGATAATTTTTTCTTAGGACATACATTTTAATAAATTTTTCCCTATTTCTTCATTCACTCATCCACTTCATCCCAGAGTACATGTACATTGATTCAAAATTTACCTCCCAAAGCGCATGTCTATTGCTACAAAATTACACATATTATCCCATGATAGATAATATCTGCGTTTAGATTGCAATGGGGAACTTGCTTGGTTCCGCCAGCAAGCTTTTGTTGGGAAACGTAGGATGCAATTTCAAAAAAAATCCTATGCTCACACAAGATCTATCTAGGAGATGCATAGCAACGAGAGGGGGAGAGTGTGTCCATGTACCCTCGTAGACCGAAAGCGGAAGCGTTTGTTAACGTGGTTGATGTAGTCGAACTTCTTCTCGTTCCGACCGATCAAGCACCGAGCGTACGGCACCTCCGAGTTCTGCACACGTTCAGCTCGATGACGTCCCTCGAACTCTTGATCCAGTAAAGTGTCGAGTGAGATGAGTTTCGTCAGCATGACGGCATGGTGACGGTTATGGTGAAGTGATCCGCGCAGGGCTTCGCCTAAGCACTACGAGAATATGACCGGAGGCGTAAACTGTGGAGGGGGGCGCCGCACACGTATAACAATTGTTGGTCTGTGTTCTAGGCGCCCCCTTCCCATGTATATATAGGTGGGAGAGGGAGGGGAGCAGCAAGGGGGCGCCCCAAGTAGGAGGAATCCTACTTGGGCGCCTCCCAAATTCGGCCTCCACC
This sequence comes from Thinopyrum elongatum, assembly GCA_011799875.1. Taxonomy (NCBI): domain Eukaryota; kingdom Viridiplantae; phylum Streptophyta; class Magnoliopsida; order Poales; family Poaceae; genus Thinopyrum; species Thinopyrum elongatum. The sequence goes on from CM022301.1 coordinate 84,419,359, forward strand.
CCCTTCCTTATTTACCGGAGGGGGAAGGAGGAGGGAGGAGGGAAGGAAGGAAGGGGGAGGCCGAATCCCTCCCCTTTCCTTCTGTCTTCCCCTCTTTCCTTCCTCCTCTGGTGCGGCCCATATGGGGGGCGCAGCAGCCCCTGCTGGCTGCTGCGTTTCCCCTCTTGGCCCATTAGGCCCATATCTTTGCCAGGGGGTGCCCGGAACCCCTTCCGGTGACCCGATATGTACCCGGTACCCTCCGGAACACTTCCGGTGTCCGAATACCATCATCCTATATATCAATCTTTACCTCTCAACCATTTCGAGACTCCTCATCATGTTCATGATCTCATCCGGGACTCCGAACAACATTCGGTCACCAAATCACATAACTCATATAATACAAAATCGTCATCGAACGTTAAGCGTGCGGACCCTGCGGGTTCGAGAACTATGTAGACATGACCGAGACACCTCTCCGGTCAATAACCAATAGCAGAACCTGAATGCTCATATTGGCTCCTACATATTCTATGAAGATCTTTATCGGTCGAACCATTTTGACAACATACGTAATTCCCTTTGTCCATCGGTATGTTACTTGCCCGAGATTCGATCGTCGGTATCTTCATACCTAGTTCAATCTCGTTACTGGCAAGTCTCTTTACTCATTCTGTAATACATCATCCTATGACTAAGTCACTTTGCTTGCAAGGCTTCTTATGACGTGCATTACCGAGAGGGCCCAGAGATACCTCTCCGATACTCGGAGTGACAAATCCTAATCTCGATCTATGCCAACCCAACAGACACCTTCGGAGATACCTATAGAGCATCTTTATAATCACCCAGTTACGTTGTGATGTTTGATAGCACACAAGGCATTCCTCCGGTATCCGGGAGTTGCATAATCTCATAGTCGAAGGAATATGTATTTGACATGAAGAAAGCAGTAGCAATAAAACTGAACGATCATTATGCTAAGCTAACGGATGGGTCATGTCCATCACATCATTCTCCTAATGATGTGATATCGTTATCAAATGACAACTCATGTCCATGGTTAGGAAACCTTAACCATCTTTGATCAACGAGCTAGTCAAGTAGAGGCTCACTAGGGACACAGTGTTTGTCTATGTATTCACACATGTATTTAGGTTTCCGATCAATACAATTCTAGCATGAATAATAAACATTTATCATGAATAAGGAAATATAAAATAACAACTTTATTATTGCCTCTAGGGCATATTTCCTTTAGTCTCCCACTTGCACTAGAGTCAATAATCTAGTTCACATCGCCATGTGATCAACACCCAAAGGGTTGACTAGAGTCAATAATCTAGTTCACATCGCCATGTGATTAACACCAATAGTTCACGTCGCCATGTGACCAACACCCAAAGGGTTTACTAGAGTCAATAATCTAGTTCACATAGCCATGTGATTAACACCCAAAGAGTACTAAGGTGTGATCATATTTTGCTTGTGAGAGAAGTTTAGTCAACGGGTCTGCCACATTCAGATCCGTATGTATTTTGCAAATTTCTATGTCTACAATGCTCTGTATGGAGCTACTCTAGCTTATTGCTCCCACTTTCAATATGTATCCAGATTGAGACTCAGAGTCATCTGGATCGGTGTAAAAGCTTGCATCGACGTAACTCTTTACGATGAAGTCTTTATCACCTCCATAACCGAGAAATATTTCCTTAGTCCTCTAAGGATAATTTTGACTGCTGTCTAGTGATCTACTCCTAGATCACTATTGTTTCCCTTTTCCAAACTCATGGCAAGGTACACAACATGTTTGGTACACAACATGGCATACTTTATAGAACCTATGGCTGAGGCATAGGGAATGACTTTCATTCTCTCTCTATCTTCTGCCCTTGTCGGGCTTTGAGTCTTACTCAACTTCACACCTTACAATACAGGCTAGAACTCCTTCTTTGACTGATTCATTTTGAACTCCTTCAAAATCTTGTCAAGGTATGTATTCATTGAAAATCTTATCAAGCGTCTTGATCTATCTCTATAGATCTTGATGCCCAATATGTAAGTAGCTTCACCGAGGTCTCTCATTGAAAAACTCTTATTCAAGTATCCTTTTATGCTATCCAGAAATTCTATATCATTTCCAATCAGCAATATGTCATCCACATATAATATCAGAAATGCTACAGAGCTCCCACTCACTTTCTTGTAAATACAGGCTTCACCATAAGTCTGTATAAAACCATATGCTTTGATCACCTTATCAAAGTGTATATTCCAACTCCGAGATGCTTGCACCAGTCCATAGATGGATCGCTGGACTTTGTACACTTTGATAGCACTTTTAGGATTGACAAAACCTTTTGGTTGCATCATATACAACTCTTCTTTAAGAAATCCATTAAGGAATGCAGTTTTGACATCCATTTGCCAGATTTCATAAAATGCGGCAATTGCTAGCATGATTCGGACAGATTTAAGCATCGTTACGAGTGAGAAAATCTCATCGTAGTCAACACTTTGAACTTTGTTGAAAACCTTTTGCGACAAGTCGAGCTTTGTAGATAGTAACACTACCATCAGCGTCCGTCTTCCTCTTGAAGATCCATTTATTCTCAATGGCTTGCCGATCATCGGGCAAGTCCACCAAAGTCCACACTTTGTTCTCATACATGGATCCTATCTCAGATTTCATGGCCTCAAGCCATCTGTCGGAATCTGGGCTCATCATAGCTTCTTCATAGTTCGTAGGTTCATCTTGGTCTAGTAACATAACTTCCAGTACAAGATTCCCGTACCACTCTGGTGCAGATCGTGTTCTGGTTGACCTACGAGGTTCTGTAGTCACTTGATCCGAAGTTTCATGATCATCATCATTAGCTTCCTCTCTAGTTGGTGTAGGCATCACGGGAACGGATTTCTCTGATGAGCTACTTTCCAATTCGAGAGAAGGTACAATTACCTCATCAAGTTCTACTTTCCTCCCACTCACTTCTTTCGAGAGAAACTCCTTCTCTAGCAAGGTTCCATTCTTGGCAACAAAGATTTTGCCTTCGGATCTGTGGTAGAAGGTGTACCCAATTGTTTCCTTAGGGTATCATATGAAGACGCACTTCTCCGATTTGGGTTCGAGCTTATCAGGCTGAAGCCTTTTGACATAAGTGTCACAACCCCAAATTTTAAGAAACGACAGCTTAGGTTTCTTGCCAAACCACAGTTCATACGGTGTCGTCTCAACGGATTTAGACGGTGCCCTATTTAACGTGAATGCAGCTATCTCTAATGCATAACCCCAAAACGATAGTGGTAAATAGGTAAGAGACATCATAGATCACACCATATCTAATAAAGTACGGTTACGATGTTCGGACACACCATTACGCTGTGGTGTTCCAGGTGGATTGAGTTGTGAGACTATTCCACATTGTTTTAAATGAAGGCCTAACTCGTAACTCAAATATTCGCCTCCGCGATCAGATCATAGAAACTTTATTTTCTTATTACGATGATTTTCTACTTCACTCTGAAACTCTTTGAACTTTTCAAATGTTTCAGACTTATGTTTCATCAAGTAGATATAACCATATCTGCTCAAATCATCTGTGAAGGTCAGAAAATAACGATACCCGCCGCGTGCTTCAACACTCATTGGACCGCATACATCGGTATGTATTATTTCCAATAAGTCATTAGCTCGCTCCATTGTTCCGAAGAACGGAGTTTTAGTCATCTTGCCCATGAGGCATGGTTCGCAAGTATCAAATGATTCATAATCAAGTGATTCCAAAAGTCCATCTGCATGGAGTTTCTTCATGCGCTTTACACCAATATGACCTAAACGGTAGTGCTACAAATATGTTGCACTATCATTATCAACTTTGCATCTTTTGTCATCAATATTATGAATATGTGTATAACTACGATCGAGATTCAATAAACCATTTACATTGAGTGTATGACCATAGAAGGTTTTATTCATGTAAACAGAACAACAATTATTCTCTGACTTAAATGAATAACCGTATCGCAATAAACATGATCCAATCATATTCATGCTCAACGCAAACACCAAATAACATTTATTTATTTAGGTCCAACACTAATCCCGAAGGTAGAGGGAGTGTGCGATGGTGATCTTATCAACCTTGGAATTACTTCCAACACACATCGTCACCTCGTCATTAACTAGTCTCTGTTCATTTTGCAACTCCTGTTTCGAGTTACTAATCTTAGCAACCGAACCGGTATCAAATACCCAGGGGCTACTATTAACACTAGTAAAATACACATCAATAACATGTATATCAAATATACCTTTGTTAACTTAGCCATCCTTCTTATCCGCCAAGTATTTGGGGCAGTTCCGCTTCCAGTAACCATTTCCTTTGCAGTAGAAGCACTCTGTTTCAGGTTTGGGTCTAGCTTTGGGCTTCTTCATGGGAGTGACAACTTGCTTGCCATTCTTCTTGAAGTTCCCTTTCTTTCCCTCGCCCTTTTTCTTGAAACTAGTGGTCTTGTCAACCATCAACACTTGATGCTCTTTCTTGATTTCTACCTTCACCGATTTTAGTATCGCGAAGAACTCAGGAATCGTTTTCGTCATCCCTTGCATATTATAGTTCATCATGAAGTTCTTGTAGCTTGGTGATAGTGATTAGAGAACCTTGTCCGTCACTATCTTATCTGGAAGATTAACTCCCACTTGATTCAAGCGATTGTAGTACCCAGACATTCTGAGCACATGCTCACTGGCTGAGCTATTCTCCTCCATCTTGTAGGCAAGTACTTGTCAGAGGTCTCATACCTCTCGACATGGGCATGAGTCTGAAATACCAATTTCATCTCTTTGGAACATCTCATATGCTCTGTGGCGTTCAAAATGTTTTTGAAGTCCCGGTTCTAAGCCGTAAAGCATGGCGCACTAAACTATCAAGTAGTCATCATATCGAGCTTGCCAAACGTTCATAACGTCTGCATCTGCTCCTACAATAGGTCTGTCACCTAGCAGTGCATCAAGGACATAATTCTTCTGTGCAGCAATGAGGATAATCCTTAGATCACGGACCCAGTCCGCTTCATTGCTACTATCATCTTTCAACTTAGTTTTCTCTAGGAACATATCAAAATAAAACAGGGGAGCTATACGCGAGCTATTGATCTACAACATAGATATGTAAATACTATCAGGACTAAGTTCATGATAAATTAAGTTCAATTAATCAAATTACTAATGAACTCCCACTTAAATAGACATCCCTCAAGTCATCTAAGTGATACCTGATCCAAATCAACTAAACCATGTCCGATCATCACGTGAGATGGAGTAGTCATCAATGGTGAACATCTCTATGTTGATCATACCTACTATATGATTCACGTTCGACCTTTCGGTCTCTAGTGTTCCGAGGCCATGTCTGTACATGCTAGGCTCGTCAAGTTTAACCCGAGTATTCCGCATGGGCAAAACTGTCTTGCACCCGTTGTATGTGAACGTAGAGCCTATCACACCGGATCATCACGTGGTGTCTCAGCACGACGAACTGTCACAACGGTGCATACTCGGGGAGAACACTTATACCTTGAAATTTTGTTAAGGGATCATCTTATAATGCTACCGCCATACTAACCAAAATAAGATGCATAAAAGATAAACATCACATGCAATCAAAATATGTGACATGATATGGCCATCATCATCTTGTGCCTTTGATCTCCATCTCCAAAGCACCGTCATGATCTCCATCGTCACCGGCTTGACACCTTGATCTCCATCGTAGCGTCGTGGTCGTCTCGCCAACTATTGCTTCTACAACTATCGCTAACGCATAGTGATAAAGTAAAGCAATTACATGGCGTTTGCATTTCATACAATAAAGCGACAACCATAAGGCTCCTGCCAGTTGCCGATAACTTTTACAAAACATGATCATCTCAAACAACAACGTATATCACATCATGTCTTAACCATATCACATCACAACATGCCCTGCAAAAACAAGTTAGACGTCCTCTACTTTGTTGTCGCAAGTTTTACGTGGCTGCTACGGGCTTCTAGCAAGAACCGTTCTTACCTACGCATCAAAACCACAACGGTGTTTCATCAAGTTTGCTATTTTAACCTTCAACAAGGACCGGCTGTAGTCAAATTTGATTCAACTAAAGTTGGAGAAATAGACACCCGCCAGCCACCTTTATGCAAAACTAGTTGCATGTCTGTCGGTGGAACCGGTCTCATGAATGTGGTTATGTAAGGTTGGTCCAGGCCGCTTCATCCAACAATACCGTAGAATCAAAATAAGACATTGGTGGTAAGCAGTATGACTATCACCGCCCACAACTCTTTGTGTTCTACTCGTGCATATCGTCTACGCATAGACCTGGCTCGGATGCCACTGTTGGGAAACGTAGCATGCAATTTCAAAAAAATTCCTACGCTCACGCAAGATCTATATAGGAGATGCATAGCAACGAGAGGGGGAGAGTGTGTCCAGGTACCCTCATAGACCAAAAGCGGAAGCGTTTGTTAACGCGGTTGATGTAGTCGAACTTCTTCTCGTTCCGACCGATCAAGCACCGAACATACGGCACCTCCGAGTTCTGCACACGTTCAGCTCGAGACGTCCCTCAAACTCTTGATCCAGCAACGAGTTGAGGGAGATGAGTTTCGTCAGCACGATGGCATGGTGACAGTGATGGTGAAGTGATCCGCGCAGGGCTTCGCCTAAGCACTACGAGAATATGACCGGAGGCGTAAACTGTGGAGGGGGGGCGCCGCACACGGCTAACAATTGTTGGTCTGTGTTCTAGGCGCCCCCTCCCCATGTATATATAGGTGGGAGAGGGAGGGGAGCAGCAAGGGGGCGCCCCAAGTAGGAGGAATCCTACTTGGGCGCCTCCCCAATTCGGCCTCCCCCCTTCCTTATTTACCGGAGGGGGAAGGAAGTAGGAGGGAGGAGGGAAGGAAGGGGGAGGCCGAATCCCTCCCCTTTCCTTCTCTCTTCCCCTCTTTCCTTCCTACTCTGGTGCAGCCCATATGGGGGGCGCAGCAGCCCCTGCTGGCTGCTGAGTTTGCCCTCTTGGCCCATTAGGCCCATATCTTTGCCGGGGGATTGCCCGGAACCCCTTCCGGCGACCCGATATGTACCCGGTACCCTCCGGAACACTTCCGGTGTCCGAATACCATTGTCCTATATATCAATCTTTACCTGTTGACCATTTCGAGACTCTTCGTCATGTCTGTGATCTCATCCGGGACTCCGAAAAACATTCGGTCACCAAATCACATAACTCATATAATACAAAATCATCATCGAACGATAAGCGTGCGGACCCTACGGGTTCGAGGACTATGTTGACATGATCGAGACACATCTCCGGTCAATAATCAATAGCGGAACCTGGATGCTCATATTGGCTCCCACATATTCTACGAAGATCTTTATCGGTCGAACCGTTATGACAACATACGTAATTCCCTTTGTCCATCGATATGTTACTTGCCCGAGATTCGATCGTCGGTATCTTCATACCTAGTTCAATCTCGTTACTGGCAAGTCTCTTTACTCGTTCCGTAATACATCATCCTGTGACTAAGTCACTTTGCTTCCAAGGCTTCTTATGATGTGCATTACCGAGAGGGCCCAGAGATACCTCTCCGATACTCGGAGTGACAAATCCTAATCTCGATCTATGCCAACCCAACAGACACCTTCGGAGATACCTGTAGAGCATCTTTATAATCACCCAGTTACATTGTGACGTTTGATAGCACACAAGGCATTCCTCCGGTATCTGGGAGTTGCATAATCTCATAGTCGAAGGAATATGTATTCGACATGAAGAAAGCAGTAGCAATAAAACTGAACGATCATTATGCTAAGCTAACGGATGGGTCTTGTCCATCACATCATTCTCCTAATGATGTGATCCCGTTATCAAATGACAACTCATGTCCATGGGTAGGAAACCTTAACCATCTTTGATCAACGAGCTAGTCAAGTAGAGGCTCACTAGGGACACAGTGTTTGTCTATATATTCACACATGTATTTAGGTTTCCGATCAATACAATTCTAGCATGAATAATAAACATTTATCATGAATAAGGAAATATAAAATAACAACTTTATTATTGCCTCTAGGGCATATTTCCTTCAGCCTTGCCTTGCTTGATAACATGATGTATACATGCTAGTGGTGATGATCTGCTTCGTCGGCCGTCCATGCATTAGCTGGCACTGCCTTTGGCAACACCACCTTAAGTTCATAGTTGATTGTCAAATAGCATGGACATTATTTAATATTCTCGTGAGTTTATTTTAGTAAGAATATACATAATAATGGAGATTCTACCTCGGCAATTAAGCAATAAGTATCTCAGCAGTAGAGAAGTTTCAACCAATGTGAAGGAAGAAAATAAAGCAAAGCACTCACTACATGAAAAACACATACAACTCTTTACCTTCAGAAATTGCCTCATTGGTTGTATCCTTAAAGTAGTGGAAAATAATAAATCTTTGGTGCAATCAAATTGCCGCATTGGTTGTATCCCTACAACAGTGTAAAATAATAAATCTTTGGTGCAATCAAATGACCAAATAGAAAGGCCTACACAAAAGAACATTGTATTCGAAAGAAATATGATCCATGTGGTACCAGCAATCTGTAAGCACTAAATATCCTATATTGCCTAAAAATACAATAATTGCAGGTTACCTATTAATGCTGCCCTTCAATTATTCACATACATCATTTAAGCCCTTCTTCTCGGAATATGGAATTTTGTATCCAGCCAAAGGAGATACAAATGCATCAATTCGATGTTTGTCACACAAAGGCCAGGTTGAATAGAGCATCTTCATAGTATGGCAAAGCAAACCCAAAGGGTGAGAATCTGCTGAGTTCTTGAGGGACTTGGAAGGACTGGTAGGAGAAATGGTTCTGAAAAATAGAATCCAGAGTGAATGCATCATCAAAGGAGAAGCAACGCGCATATGTACACATAATATACCGCATAAAAATCAGGAAAGCAAAAGCATGTCCGAGCTTGCTGTGGGAAACATGCATGTACAGAAGATTTATATCACAACAAATGTCACAACAAAAATCAGTTACTTAGCCTTATCGATCTCCGCACACACATGTTGGAAATATGCCCTAGAGGCAATAATAAAATGGTTATTATTATATTTCTTTGTTCATGATAATTGTCTATTGTTCATGCTATAATTGTATTAACCAGAAACCGTAATACATGTGTGAATACATAGACCACAGCATGTCCCTAGTGAGCCTCTAGTTGACTAGCTCGTTGATCAATAGATGGTTGTGGTTTCCTGACCATGGACATTGGATGTCGTTGATAAAGGGATCACATCATTAGGAGAATGATGTGATGGACAAGACCCAATCCTAAGCATAGCACAAGATCGTGTAATTCGTTTGCTAGAGCTTTTCTAATGTCAAGTATCATTTGCTTAGACCATGAGATTGTGCTACTCCCGGATACCGTAGGAATGCTTTGGGTGTATCAAATGTCACAACGTAACTAGGTGACCATAAAGGTGCACTACAGGTATCTCGAAAAGTGTCTGTTGGGTTGGCACGAATCGAGACTGGGATTTGTCACTCCGTATGATGGAGAGGTATCTCTGGGCCCACTCGGTAATGCATCATCATAATGAGCTCAATGTGACTAAGGAGTTAGCCATGGGATCATGCGTTACAGAATGAGTAAAGAGACTTGCCGGTAACGAGATTGAACAAGGTATAGGGATACCGACGATCGAATCTCGGGCAAGTAACATACCGATGGACAAAGGGAATTGTATACGAGATTGATTGAATCCCCGACATCGTGGTTCATCCGATGAGATCATCGTTGAACATGTGGGAGCCAATATGGGTATCCAGATCCCGCTATTGGTTATTGGCCGGAGAGGTGTCTCGGTCATGTCTGCATGGTTCCCGAACTCGTAGGGTCTACACACTTAAGGTTCTATGACGCTAGAGTTGTTATGGGAAATTGTATGTGGTTACCGAAAGTTGTTCGGAGTCTCGGATGAGATCTCGGACGTCACGAGGAGTTCCAGAATGGTCTGGAGGTAAAGATTTATATATGGGAAGTCCTATTTTGGCCACCGGAAAATGTTCGGGATTTTTCGGTATTGTACCGGGAAGGTTCTAGAAGGTTCTAGAGTGGGGTCCACCTGCATGGGGGGGCCCACATGAATGAGGGTAGTGGGGGCAAGGCCCGACACCCCTGGTCAAGGCGCACGAAGATCCCCCCTTATAAGGAATAAGATCATATCCCAAAGGGATAAGATCAAGATCCCTAAAAAGGGGGGATAACAATCGGTGGGGAAGGGAAAGGATGGGATTTCTTTCCTCCCACCTTTGCCAACGCCCCAATGGACTTGGAGGGCAAGAAACCAGCCCCCTCCACCCCTATATATAGTGGGGAGGTGCATGGGAGCTGCAACTCTTGCCCCTGGTGCAGCCCTTCCTCCTCCTACTACTCCTCCTCCGTAGTGCTTAGCGAAGCTCTGCCGGAGAACCACGAGCTCCACCGCCACCACGCCGTCGTGCTGCCGGAGCTCTCCCTCAACTTCTCCTCTCACCTTGCTGGATCAAGAAGGATGAGACATCCCCGGGCTGTATGTGTGTTGAACGCGGAGGTGCCGTCCATTCGGCGCTTGAATCGGATCTTCCGCGATTTGAATCGCCGCGAGTACGACTCCATCAACCGCGTTCTTGTAACACTTCTGCTTAGCGATCTTCAAGGGTATGAAGATGCACTCCCTCTCACTTGTTGCTAGCATCTCCTAGATTGATCTTGGTGACACGTAGGAAATTTTTGAATTATTACTATGTTCCCCAACAGTGGCATCATGAGCTAGGTCTATGCGTAGATTCTATGCACGAGTAGAACACAAGTAGTTGTGGGCGATGATTTGTTCAATTTGCTTACCGTTACTAGTCCTATCTTGATTCGGCGGCATTGTGGGATGAAGCGGCCTGGACCGACCTTACACGTACGCTTACGTGAGACAGGTTCCACCGACTGACATGCACTTGTTGCATAAGGTGGCTAGCAGGTGTCTGTCTCTCCCACTTTAGTCGGATCGGATTCGATGAAGAGGGTCCTTATGAAGGGTAAATAGCAATTGGTATATCACCGTTGTGGCTTTTGCGTAGGTAAGAAACATTCTTGCTAGAAACCCATAGCAGCCACGTAAAACATGCAACAACAATTAGAGGACGTCTAACTTGTTTTTGCAGGGTATGCTATGTAATGTGATATGGCCAAAAGGATGTGATGAATTATATATGTGATGTATGAGATTGATCATGTTCTTGTAATAGGAATCACGACTTGCATGTCGATGAGTATGACAACCGGTAGGAGCCATAGGAGTTGTCTTAATTTATTGTATGACCTGCGTGTCAATGAAAACGCCATGTAATTACTTTACTTTATTGCTAACCGTTAGCCATAGTAGTAGAAGTAATAGTTGGCGAGACAACTTCATGAAGACACGATGATGGAGATCATGATGATGGAGATCATGGTGTCATGCCGGTGATGATGGTGATCATGTCGCGCCTCGAAGATGGAGATCAAAAGCGCAAGATGATATTGGCCATATCATGTCACTTTATGATTTGCATGTGATGTTTACCATGTTTACATCTTATTTGCTTAGAACGATTGTAGCATAAATAAGATGATCCCTCACTAAAAATTTCAAGAAATGTGTTCCCCGTAAGTGTGCACCGTTGCGAAGGTTCGTTGTTTCGAAGCACCACGTGATGATCGGGTGTGATAGATTCTAACGTTCGCATACAACGGGTGTAAGCCAGATTTACACATGCGAAACACTTAGGTTGACTTGATGAGCCTAGCATGTACAGACATGGCCTCGGAACACGAGAGACCGAAAGGTCGAACATGAGTCGTATAGTAGATGCGATCAACGTGGAGATGTTCACCGTTGATGACTAGTCCATCTCACGTGATGATCGGACACGGCCTAGTCGATTCGGATCATGTATCACTTAGATGACTAGAGGGATGTCCATCTGAGTGGGAGTTCATTAAATAATTTGATCAGGTAAACTTAATTATCATGAACTTAGTCTAAAATTGTCTTTACAATCTATCTTGTAGACCCAATGGCCCATGCTAATGTTGCCCTCAACTTCAACGCGTTCCTAGAGAAAACCAAGCTGAAAGACGATGGTAGCAACTATACGGACTGGGTCCGTAACTTGAGGATCATCCTCATAGCTGCCAAGAAAGCATATGTCCTTGAAGCACCACTAGGTGACGCACCCATTTTCCTAGCAACTCAAGACGTTATGAATGCCTGGCAGTCGCGTAGTGATGATTACTCCCTGGTTCAGTGCGGCATGCTTTACAGCTTAGAACCGGGGCTCCAAAAGCGTTTTGAGCAACACGGAGCATATGAGATGTTCCAAGAGCTGAAAATGGTTTTCCAAGCTCATGCCCGAGTCGAGAGATATGAAGTCTCCGACAAGTTCTACAGTTGTAAGATGGAGGAAAACAGCTCTGTCAGCGAGCATATACTCAAAATGTCTGGGTTGCACAACCGCTTGTCTCAGCTGGGAGTTAATCTTCCAGATGACTCGGTCATTGACAGGATCCTCTAGTTGCTTCCACCTAGCTACAAGAGCTTTGTGATGAACTACAATATGCAAGGGATGGAGAAGTCCATTCCTGAGTTATATTCAATGCTGAAATCAGCGGAGGTGGAGATCAAAAAGGAACATCAAGTGTTGATGGTGAATAAGACCACTAGTTTCAAGAAAGGCAAGGGTAAGAGGAACTTCAAGAAGGACGGCAAGGGAGTTGCCGCGCCCGGTAAGTCAGTTGCCAGGAAGAAGCCAAAGAATGGACCCAAGCCTGAGACTGAGTGCTTTTATTGCAAGGAAAATGGTCACTGGAAGCGGAACTGCCCCAAGTACTTAGCGGATAAGAAGACCGGCAACGCCAAAGGTATATATGATATACATGTTATTGATGTGTACCTTACCAGCGCTCGTAGTAGCTCCTGGGTATTTGATACCGGTGCGGTTGCTCACATTTGTAACTCAAAACAGAAGCTGCGGAATAAGCGGAGACTGGCGAAGGACGAGGGGACGATGCGCGTCGGGAATGGTTCCAAGGTCGATGTGATCACCGTCGGCACGCTACCTCTACATTTACCTTCGGGATTAGTTTTAAACCTCAATCATTGTTATTTAGTGCTACCTTTGAGCATGAACATTGTATCTGGATCTCGTTTAATGTGAGATGGCTACTCATTTAAATCCGAGAATAATGGTTGTTCTATTTATATGAGAGATATGTTTTATGGTCATGCCCTGCTGGTCAATGGTTTATTTTTATTGAATCTCGAATGTGATGTTACACATATTCATAGTGTGAATGCCAAAAGATGTAAGGTTGATAATGATAGTCCCACATACTTGTGGCACTGCCGCCTTGGTCACATTGGTGTCAAACGCATGAAGAAACTCCGTGCAGATGGACTTTTGGAGTCTCTTGATTATGGATCATTTGACACGTGCGAACCATGCCTCATGGGCAAAATGACCAAGACTCCGTTCTCTGGAACAATGGAGCGAGCAACCAAGTTGTTGGAAATAATACATACGGATGTATGCGGTCCAATGAGCATTGAGGCTCGCGGTGGCTATCGTTATGTTCTCACCCTCACTGATGACTTAAGTAGATATGGGTATGTCTGCTTAATGAAACACAAGTCTGAAACCTTTGAAAAGTTCAAGGAATTTCAGAGCGAGGTAGAGAATCAACGTGACAGGAAAATAAAGTTCTTACGATCAGATCATGGAGGAGAATACTTGAGTCACGAGTTTGGCACGCACTTAAGGAAATGTGGAATTGTTTCACAACTCACGCCGCCTGGAACACCTCAGCGTAATGGTGTGTCCGAACATCGTAATCGCACTCTATTGGATATGGTGCGATCTATGATGTCTCTTACCGATCTACCGCTATCATTTTGGGGTTATGCTTTAGAGACTGCCGCATTCACTTTAAATAGGGCACCGTCTAAATCCGTTGAGACGACACCGTATGAATTATGGTTTGGGAAGAAACCTAAGCTGTCATTTCTGAAAGTTTGGGGATGCTATGCTTATGTTAAGAAACTTCAACCTGAAAAGCTCGAACCCAAATCAGAAAAATGCGTCTTCATAGGATACCCTAAGGAAACTATTGGGTATACCTTCTACCTCAGATCCGAATGCAAGATCTTTGTTGCCAAGAATGGATCCTTTCTGGAGAAAGAGTTTCTCTCGAAAGAAGTAAGTGGGAGGAAAGTAGAACTTGACGAGGTACCCCCTCTTGAACCGGAGAGTAGCGCAGCTCAGGAAGATGTTTCTGTGGTGCCTGCACCGACTAGAGAGGAAGTTAATGATGATGATCATGAAACTTCGGGTCAAGTTGCTACTGAACTTCGTAGGTCCACGAGGACACGTTTCGCACCAGAGTGGTACGGCAACCCTGTCCTGGAAATCATGTTGTTAGACAACGGTGAACCTTCGAACTATGAAGAAGCGATGGCGGGCCCGGATTCCAACAAATGGCTTGAAGCCATGAAATCCGAGATAGGATCCATGTATGAAAACAAAGTATGGACTTTAACGGACTTGCCCGATGATCGGCAAGCCATAGAGAATAAGTGGATCTTTAAGAAGAAGACTGACGCGGATGGTAATGTGACCGTCTATAAGGCTCGGATTGTCGCTAAGGGTTATCGACAAGTTCAAGGGGTTGACTACGATGAGACCTTCTCACCCGTAGCGAAGCTGAAGTCCGTCCGAATCATGTTAGCAATTGCCGCATTCTATGATTATGAGATCTGGCAAATGGACGTCAAAACGGCATTCCTTAATGGTTTCCTTAAGGAAGAATTGTATATGATGCAGCCGTAAGGTTTTGTCGATCCTAAGAATGCTGACAAAGTATCCAAGCTCCAGCGCTCCATCTATGGGCTGGTGCAAGCATCTCGGAGTTGGAACATTCGCTTTGATGAAATGATCAAAGCGTTTGGGTTTATACAGACTTATGGAGAAGCCTGCATTTACAAGAAAGTGAGTGGGAGCTCTGTAGCATTTCTCATATTATATGTGGATGACATACTGTTGATGGGAAATGATATAGAACTTTTGGAAAGCATAAAGGCCTACTTGAATAAGTGTTTTTCAATGAAGGACCTTGGAGAAGCTGCTTACATATTAGGCATCAAGATCTATAGAGATAGATCGAGACGCCTCATTGGTCTTTCACAAAGCACATACCTTGACAAGATATTGAAGAAGTTTAATATGGATCAGTCCAAGAAGGGGTTCTTGCCTGTATTGCAAGGTGTGAGATTGAGCGTAGCTCAACGCCCGACCTCGGCAGAAGAAAGAGAAAAGATGAGTGTCATCCCCTATGCCTCAGCCATAGGCTCTATTATGTATGCCATGCTGTGTACCAGACCTGATGTGAACCTTGTCATAAGTTTGGTAGGGAGGTACCAAAGTGATCCCGGAATGGAACACTGGACAGCGGTCAAGAATATCCTGAAGTACCTGAAAAGGACTAAGGATATGTTTCTCATTTATGGAGGTGCCGAAGAGCTCGTCGTAAAGGGTTACGTCGATGATAGCTTTGACACAGATCTGGATGACTCCAAGTCACAAACCGGATACGTGTACATTTTGAATGGTGGGGCAGTCAGCTGGTGCAGTTGCAAGCAAAGCGTCGTGGCGGGATCTACATGTGAAGCGGAGTACATAGCTGCTTCGGAAGCAGCTCAGGAAGGAGTCTGGATGAAGGAGTTTATCACCGACCTAGGAGTGATTCCCAATGCGTCGAGCCCGATGACTCTCTTTTGTGACAACACTGGAGCTATTGCCATTGCCAAGGAGCCCAGGTTTCACAGGAAGACCAAGCACATCAAGCGCCGCTTCAACTCTATTCGTGAATATATTCAAGATGGAGACATAGATATTTGTAAAGTACATACGGATCTGAATGTCGCAGATCCGTTGACTAAACCTCTTCCACGAGCAAAACATGATAAGCACCAGAACTCTATAGGTGTTCGATTCATCACAATGTAACTAGATTATTGACTCTAGTGCAAGTGGGAGGCTGTTGGAAATATGCCCTAGAGGCAATAATAAAATGGTTATTATTATATTTACTTGTTCATGATAATTGTCTATTGTTCATGCTATAATTGTATTAACCGGAAACCGTAATACATGTGTGAATACATAGACCACAGCATGTCCCTAGTGAGCCTCTAGTTGACTAGCTCGTTGATCAATAGATGGTTGTGGTTTCCTGACCATGGACATTGGATGTCGTTGATAACGGGATCACATCATTAGGAGAATGATGTGATGGACAAGACCCAATCCTAAGCATAGCACAAGATCGTGTAGTTCGTTTGCTAGAGCTTTTCTAATGTCAAGTATCATTTCCTTAGACCATGAGATTGTGCAACTCCCGGATACCGTAGGAATGCTTTGGGTGTATCAAACGTCACAACATAAATGGGTGACCATAAAGGTGCACTACAGGTATCTCCGAAAGTGTCTGTTGGGTTGGCACGAATCGAGACTGGGATTTGTCACTCCGTATGATGGAGAGGTATCTCTGGGCCCACTCGGTAATGCATCATCATAATGAGCTCAATGTGACTAAGGAGTTAGCCACGGGATCATGCGTTACGGAACGAGTAAAGAGACTTGCCGGTAACGAGATTGAACAAGGTATAGGGATACCGACGATCGAATCTCGGGCAAGTAACATACCGATGGACAAAGGGAATTGTATACGGGATTGATTAAATCCCCGACATCGTGGTTCATCCGATGAGATCATCATGGAACATGTGGGAGCCAATATGGGTATCCAGATCCCGCTATTGTTTATTGGCCGGAGAGGTGTCTCGGTCATGTCTGCATGGTTCCCGAACCCGTAGGGTCTACACACTTAAGGTTCCGTGACGCGAGAGTTGTTATGGGAAATTGTATGTGGTTACCGAAAGTTGTTCGGAGTCTCGGATGAGATCCCGGACATCACGAGGATTTCCGGAATGGTCCGGAGGTAAAGATTTATATATGGGAAGTCCTATTTTGGCCACCGGAAAATGTTCGGGATTTTTGGGTATTGTACCGGGAAGGTTCTAGAAGGTTCCGGAGTGGGGTCCACCTGCATGGGGGGGCTCACATGAACGTGGGTAGTGGGGGCAAGGTCCCACACCCCTGGTCAAGGCGCAGCAAGATCCCCCCCTTAGAAGGAATAAGATCATATCCCGAAGGGATAAGATCAAGATCCCTAAAAAGGGGGATAACAATCGGTGGGGAAGGGAAAGGATGGGATTTATTTCCTCCCACCTTTGCCAATGCCCCAATGGACTTGGAAGGCAAGAAACCAGCCCCCTCCACCCCTATATATAGTGGGGAGGTGCATGGGAGCTGCAACCCTTGCTCCTGGCGCAGCCCTTCCCCCTCCTACTCCTCCTCCTCCGTAGTGCTTAGCGAAGCTCTGCCGGAGAACCACGAGCTCCACCGCCACCACGCCGTCGTGCTGCCGGAGCTCTCCCTCAACTTCTCCTCTCCCCTTGCTGGATCAAGAAAGAGGAGACATCCCCGGGCTGTACGTGTGTTGAACGCGGAGGTGCCGTCCGTTCGGCGCTTGAATCGGATCTTCCGCAATTTGAATCGCCGCGAGTACGACTCCATCAACCGCGTTCTTGTAACGCTTCCGCTTAGCGATCTTCAAGGGTATGAAGATGCACTCCCTCTCACTTGTTGCTAGCATCTCCTAGATTGATCTTGGTGACACGTAGGAAAATTTTGAATTATTACTACGTTCCCCAACAACACACACAAAGACCAATTACCTAACCAGCAGGCATAGCAAATTCTCAGTCAACGGATTTCCCAAACAAAAAAATATGAGAACCAGTCTCCTTGATCTTCCTGAATCAATGAATTTTCCTGAACCAGGAGTAAGAAACCATGTAAAAAAAATAGTGCGGCAATTAACTACACAAATAGTGGCATGTGCTAGGCTAATTGGTGGTGATTGTTGTTTTAGCAGCAGACACATGAATCTAGGAGGAGGGAGAGCAACGAGCTTACCAGGGGCAATGTGGTTGAGTAGCAAGGCTAGGTCGAGCAGCAAAGAAGAACATCCCGTTCTTCCCGTACAATCCAGTGGCCGTTTTCTTCCTGCACATCTACAAGAGAAGATCAGACCAGATGTGAGCATTGGGGATTAGAGAGAGAAACTAGGAGAAGACGGACCTTGTCAAGCACACCAAAGAGTTGTGTCCCGGGCAAGCAGAAGCACGGGGCACAGAGCAGGTAGAAGCCGGCGAGGAAGAAGAGGGAGCCGCAACAATGTCCGCTGCAGGCCACCGCCGGCGCTCCTGATGGCTCAACCACCGCACATGTTCCTTGTGTTCTACTACAAGAGAAACCAGTTATGCAATTGCTTGCTCATATTAAGAGTAAAACTCTCAATTAACTAACAACGATTTCAAGTGCTCCCAAAATCTGCACACAAATGAAAATGAAAAAATGATTCTAGAGAGTTGTCGACTTGTGCATGGCTGCCAAAATCATTGCTTCTCTTTTAGATATTAATTATGATCCCAAAGTCTCTACATATAGACTTCTTTAGTATAATCTTAGTGTCATCTACAATACGCATTCTGACCAAGTTGCGACCCTAGAGCAGCCTAGCAACACGAAATAAATATACCAAAAGTTTAAATTAATGGGGATAAATAAATCAATGAAAAACAAAAGATGAACACTGATTTTATTGAAAACTCAAATTAATGGTGGTCAAGGAAAACATTTTGTTCTTAAAAAAAAGTGAAAACAGCTTGTAGGAAGATTAAAGCATTTCTTTGGTAATACCCTAGTAAAATAAAAAGGATGAAAACTGAGATGTAAGGAATGTAATCGTCTTCGTTGTAAATCATGAAATGCCTAGCAGTATATATGTAGCCGGCATCTTGCTACTCGTTGCAGATTCGCTAGACCAGGGAAGTGACACCTCTCGTTCAATGATCAAGTTGTTTGTCTAGAGATAGCATGGATGGTACTATTTACATGGTAAATTACTAAAATGATGATACTTGTGACGCTCCTAGCAGTACGTGCCTACAAGGCTTATATTACTCTAGGTTTGCACCCATAAGATCTTTCTCAAATTGCTACTGTCAAAATATAGGTTTAATATAGATGAAGAACTTCTTGTGTGAATCCATAAAAGAAAACATTAATGAAAAAATGGACTGAATTCTGGCCAAACATGACGAGGACCCCTTGTGCAAATTTCAACTCATTGGTATGGATAGCTCACCTGCTTCTAGCTTCGCTCTTCAGGCTCCCTCGATCACTAACATCTTCCTTTCCATCCCCACTCTCACAAAGTAAGCACTAAATTACACATGTGAGACTGTAAATAAACAAAAGAAGGACAATGAATGCAACATGGACAGAGCTCATATCTTATAATGAACCGCACCTTCCAAACAACATACCCACCCTAGCTGCATGGCAGACTATAATAATTGGCTTGCACCAGATGCGTGTCATTGCTTTGTTTGGTAGCCTCAGCAACACAACAAAGGCAAACAAGAAAACAAAATGATTCAGTAGGCTGCTACTAAGACCATGGACAAAAAATAGAAGCAAACAAATAAAGCAAGGAAAGGAACAAAAGGAACAATCCTAGGCCCTGCCAGGAGGAAAAGACACATATTTATACTCCAGTAAAAAAACAAGAAGGCAAGGAAACGACCAAAATTAAGTGCACGGAGAGAATAGTAGTCTTACTCTCTACCAAGACATAAAACAAAAGACACTCATTGGCCAATCCGCATAAGAGGAGAAGAGAGGAGGAGAAGAATGGTCGACCTGCAGATCCGTGATGCCGCGGCAGGGAGACAACATGCAGGAACATACCGAACAAGGGATCGACCAAGTAGACGTGAAACCAGAAAAAATGAACCAACCTGCAGCAAAATCAAAGGTAAAATCACGGATGAGCAGCGGCCAATGACCAAGAACAGGACAAAAAAGATGCATGCCTACAATTCAGCTAGCATAGCAACAGATCTGACGCATCAACGACGATAAGAACAAGAGACCTGTAGACAACTGAGATCCAAAATCAATCAAGGACGGTCAAGCCAATGGATAGAAATAATATGAGACAAGGGAAACTACCTTACCCAGCGTCATGGTGCAGCTAAGCCATCACAACCCGAAGCTTGGAGCCCACAGCCATGGCGGATGGGAAGGCGGATAGCCGAGGAGGAGAACGAGCACCGCTGCCGTGGCGGATGGAGAGGCGACCGCCGATGAGGAGGCCGAGCGCCGGAGCCATGGAGGATGGAGAGGCGACCTCCGACGAGGAGGCGAAGCGCTGCAGCCGTGGCGGAGTGCTGCAGCCGTGGTGGAGCGCCGGAGGTTAGCGACGGGGAGAGTCGGCAAAATAAGAAGGGGCGGGAGCGCGGGAGGAAGAACGCGGGCATGAGAGAGGTCCGCGGCGGCGAGGTTTGAGGGGCGGCGGCGACGCGATGTGGGTGGGGCGGCGAGGTACGAGGGATGGAGAGGTCGGGGAGAGGGTTGGGCGAGCGGAGGTGGTTGCGCGAGTGCGGGAGGAGCGACGGCTAGGTCACACCCATGTCGCTATTGGATATTTTTCCAGCCATGTGAAATGATGAAAATGCCCCTGTGGGGGCGCTGGAATTACGCGCGGTGGCACGAAATGGGAGTAACTATTCATTCCTATAGTGCTACTCCCAGATCCGACGGCAGAGTACGTCCGATGGCTTGATCCGATGACCCAAACTCCATCAAGCGAACGCATCCGACGGCCGAAAGTAGTTGAGCTCTGAGGAGGCTCAGTGAGACCTTCTTCTCTTATTTTTGGATATGGACAGAAGGAACTGTGGGTGGGCGAACACACGTCGCCAACATCGCATCAATCATGAACAGTTGTATTTGGATGTGGTATGGCCTCGTGCTTCCGACGGTAAATTACTCGGTGTCCATCGTCAACTTCATCGGTGCCATGTTCCACCTCGGGTATCTTGTCGTATTCTTCACTTGCTGTGAGCGGCGCTTCTTCTTCTTCTCCTTGGTGGGCATTGGCGTTGTCTTCGGCATGGGAGTCGCTGGGGTTGATGTCTATCTCAAGTTCACCGGCCACGAGCTGGCTAGCATGGTCGGCTGCTCGGGTGCTCTCACTGGAGCCGCTATGTACCTCATGTCAACGTTTGATAACATGGTATCTACCCTTGCTTATTTGATTCCCAGCCAACATTAGTGAAATGGATTGCATGAGACCGATTCGTGTACATGGATGTTTCTTTTCAGGTGGTAGCTCACAGGACCAATGGAAAAGAGGGAAAAGCAATGCTACTGGCAACTTTTCTCAATGCCACGCTGTGGACAGTATACGCAAGAATGATCAAAGACAATCTCATGCTGGTAAGCAACTAAACGCCTCTCTCTCCCATCCTCGCAAAAAAGCACCTATCTTCCCCTGGTATATATGACAGTCTAGCTTCTTTTTCTGCCTTACTTCCTTTCTTCCGTAATTATATTGCACCAGCTGTAGCTGAAGGATACATTCGGTGGTGCAACCGAGCCAGATAGCTTTCATGCCTGGGAGACACATTCTTGAAGGGGTTGTTGTCCTGCATGAAACGTTGCATGAAGTTCATTCTAAGGAGCTAGATGGAGTTATCTTCAAAGTGGATTTTGAGAAGGCATATGATAAAGTTAAATGGCCTTTCCTTCAGCAGGCAATGCGTATGAAAGGTTTTAATGAGGCATGGCAGAACCAAGTGGGTTCTCTAGTCCAAAAAGGTAGTATCGGAATTAAGGTTAACGATGATATCGGTCACTATTTTCAGACACACAAGGGATTGAGACAAGGGGATTCAATGTCTCCTCTCCTATTTAATATAGTGGCCGATATGTTGACCATTCTTATAGGCAGGGCCAAGGAAAACGATCAAGTAGATGGACTTGTCCCTCATCTGGTCGATGGGGGAGTCTCCATTCTATAGCACGCTGATGACACTATCCTTTTCATGGAACATGACATTGCAAAAGCGCGGAATATGAAACTCATATTATGTCTCTTCGAACAATTGTCTGGATTAAAAATAAACTTTCACAAGAGCGAATTGTTCTGCTTTGGTAAGGCCAAAGAAGAGCAAGACACATATAGACAATTGTTTGGTTGTGAATTAGGTTCTTTGCCCTTCAGTTATTTGGGCATACCGATTCATCACCGTAAGCTATCTAATAAAGAATGGAAGTGCATCGAAGATCGAATTGAAAAAAAACTTAGTTACTGGAAGGGCAAGCTAATGTCGTATGGAGGTCGGCTAGTGCTGATTAACTCAGTACTTACTAGTATGCCGATGTTCCTACTATCTTTCTTCGAGGTACCGAAAGGGGTGCGGAAGGGACTTGATTTCTTTAGATCCCGTTTCTTCTGGCAGTCAGATGAGGCCAAGAAGAAATACCGTCTCGCACGATGGGATATTTTATGCCGACCCAAGGACCAGGGGGGTCTCGGTATTGAAAACCTGGAAATTAAGAATAAATGTCTTATGAGTAAATGGCTCTACAGGTTAGAGACAGAGCCGGAGGGTATGTGGGTGCAGATACTACGCAACAAGTATCTACAATCGAAAACGCTAGCCCAGGTCACCGCGAGACCAACTGACTCGCCATTCTGGAAGGGACTCATGCGAACGAAAGATTTGTTCTTTCGTAGGGTCAAATTCTTGGTTGGCAATGGGATGTCAACAAGATTTTGGGAGGATACATGGTTAGGGAAGACGCCACTAGCCATACAATACCCCACCCTATATAACATTGTGCAACGTAAGGAGGATTACGTAGGCACATTATTTCAATCGATTCCCTTGAATATCCAGTTCAGACGAGCGTTAGTTGGTGAGCGATGGAATGCCTGGATGCACTTGGTACGGAGATTGATAGATGTTCAATTATCCGATCAACCCGATTCGATGCACTGGAAGTTAGCTAGAAATGGGGTGTTTACAGTGAAATCTTTTTACATGGATCTAATTAATTCTGGTTCAATCTCGCGATCGTTGCATATTTGGAAGGTTAAGGTTCGCTTGCGTATTAAAAAATTTATGTGGTTCGTACACAAGCAAGTGATCCTCACCAAAGATAACTTATTAAAGAGGCGGTGGGTAGGCAGTTCACGTTGTTATTTTTGTGATCATGATGAAATAATACAACACTTGTTCATAGAGTGCCCACTCGCGAAATTGCTTTGGAGAACGATCCATATAGCCTTTAACATTACTCCTTCAATTAACATTGAATCATTATTTGGGACGTGGTTAGCTGGGGTGATCATATTACTGCGACTCGTATTCGGATTGGAATATGTGCGCTTATATGTGCTATATGGAATTGCAGGAATGGTATGATTTTTAACAGACAACATATTTTAACTTTCTTGCAAGTCATTTTCAGAGCTACCGCTTGGATCCATACGTGGTCCTTACTCACTCCTACGGACTCCAGAGAGCCATTGGTTACTGGGTGCAACCAGTGGGAGATGGTAATACGGGCTATATTTAACTAGTTTGGATGGCGGTCGCATAATAGGATAGGAGTGTAGGGAGCTTGTCCTTTACATTGCCACACCGGTTGTCATATTGAGCATTCACATTTCTTTTCCTTTTTGCTCCACTTGCGAGTTGTAAAACTTTTATGACTTTGTGCTACTTCGAGACTTTTTAATAAGATGGCTGCATGCATCGTTCCGATGCAGAAGCCGGGGGCAAGCCTCCTTTAAAAAAGAAAAAAACTAAAGGATACATTACCGAACCATACGACTACTATGTAGTGACATACCTCATTTGCATTCCATTGCAGTTCCCCAGCGCCACAGGTGTTATCCTTTCTGTGTGCCAGGTCTTCCAGCGCTGCCTGTACCAATTCTACATGCCGGCTGGTGAACTGCAAGCCTGGATCATCGGCATTTGGAACGCCTGGTTCCGGGGTCATGGTGGCGATTTGATCGACCCCAACAACAACGATCCGGCTGGCGTGGAGGAGTAGGAGTGGGTTGTGCTGTGTCTTGGTAAACCAAAAGATTTTCTTGTCATGGCCTGTTATGCATGGTTAGATGAATCGCTTGGGTCCGCGTCGTCACGATGAACAAAGCAGTGCGTCGGGCAAAGATCAGCAACCTCGCGAATGAATTTAGCAAATTTTGTTGTGTTCATTCCTATTGACACCCTTGGCATTTTTTTTTTCTGGAACGGAGTTGAGACCCTTATTTCGAACTTGTCTATAGTGCACTAATCTTGATATTGGTTGTACACACATGCGCGTGCGCTATGAGTGTGTTAGCTAGCTTGCATGAGTGTTTGCATCAAGTCATTACGATTCGTGTTAGAGTGATTTGGCAAGTTAGTTGTTTAGAGATGGAGCTATGATTCGTGCTAAGAGTGATTTGGCAAGTTGTTTAGAGATGCAGCGGGTACACCGATGAGCAGTCAGCATGCATGCATGTTTGGTTAATTAGCTGCATGCGGCTGTTAAGAGCATCTCCAATGAACGATGTAGATGTATATTAAATAACTAATTTATACATGTCCGAGGCCCAAAAACCACCTCCAACAGATGATGTAGATGTAAAAAATAAAATAAAATACATCACCTTCTCCAAGTGATGTAAAATACAACACTCGGAGATGCATCTCCACCTCCAGCTGATGTAAAACAGCAGTCGCGCGCCAACCGCCCAACGACCCTTCATTTCACTTTCGCCCGCCCGCCCGCCAGCGATTTACGCCCGGAAACGCGCCGCCGCCGCCCGTCGGCCCATCCCCGACCCACCGTCTAACCCCCCCCCCCCCCCCCCCGGTTGCGCCGCCGTAGCCAACACCAATCTAATTCCTCCCCGCCGACGACCGCGTGGCCGATTTGGAAATTCGCTGGAGCTCCGTCGGCCGTAATGGCTATAGAAGCTATCAGCCACCTTCTTGTAGCAGTTGCCAGCCGCCGGAGCTAAAAAGGGGCTGTCGCGCGACCACCGCAACCGGCCGAGACGGCGGTCTCTCGTTTATTGCCCTCGCCGGTGCATCGCCGCGAGCGGAGTCCTCCTGCAGCTAGGCGGCCGTCCAGAGGCCGTCTGCAGCCGTCGCTCGCCCACCATCTGCAGTCTATAGCCCCCGCCCACGCCTCGACCCGCCGCCGGCCGATTGCTTCCACCTCGCCCGCAACGTGTTCGAGCAAATTCCTCGAGGTAAAAAATCATGCAAACTAGGAGGTTTTTTTATCCGGGCATTAAGATGTAGTTTGACGGTGATTTCCGTATTGTAGATGAGCTCATGTGATTCCTCTTTCATGGATGATTCCTCGCCGGATGAGGAATTTGATTTGATCGAAGAAGAGAACATTGCTATGCTAGTGGCATTGCACAAGAGGAAGAAGCCGAAGCACGGTGGTTCCGTGTTTGGCCGTGAGTTCATCCAGAGAGAACGGGTTGAGGCGCACGAGAGGTTTATGCGCAATTATTTTGGTACACCACCCGTTTTTCCAGAGAGGTACTTTCGTCGCCGCTTCAGGATGTCCAAATATTTTTTATCCAGATTTGCAATTACGTGAAGCAGCATGATCGATCGTTCGAGTAGAGAAGGAATTGTGCTGATTTATTTGGACATAGCACCAAGCAGAAGGTCACCGTCGCTTTGCGCATGATGGCCTATGGTGTTCCGGCTTATTTCAATGATGACAATTTGGCGATGACTGATACGTCTCCGTCGTATCTATAATTTTTGATTGCTTCATGCCATTATTTTACAACTTTCACATACTTTTGGCAAAAATTTAAATGATTTTCCTGGACTAACATATTGATCCAGTGCCCAGTGTCAGTTCCTGTTTGTTGCATGTTTTTTGTTTCGCAGAAAAATCCATATCAAACGAAGTCCAAACGCGATGAAATTTTACGAAGTTTTTTTTTGGAATATATGTGATTTTTGGGAAAAAAGAATCAACGCGAGACGATGCCCAAGAAAGTCACGAGGTAGGATGCGCCGAGTAGGCTCGTGGCTACCCCGTAAGTCAGTTGGAGGTGACCTTGGACCGCAAGAGAGCTAATATCCGGATAAAAATTGTGTTAAAAATTCAGCCCAATCAGGGTTACGGATCTCCAGGAATAAGAAACGGTGAAGGGCCAAAAAAACAGGAACGCAAAACAGAGAGAGAGATCCAATCTCGGAGGGGATCCTGCCCTCCGGGAGCCATCGCGGCCAAGGACCAGAGGAGAAACCCTCCTCCCATCTAGGGGAAAGGCCAAGCAAGAAGAAGAAAGAGGGGGCTCTCTCCCCCTCTCTTCCGGTGGTGCCGGAGTGCCGTCAGGGGAACCATCGTGACAGCAATCTACACCAACAACTTCGTCGTCTGATACATCCATTTTGCATCATGTTTTCCTACTATTATTTATAATCTTTTGAGTTGTTATTTCACTTTATGAAGCAATTCTAATGCCTTTTGTCTCTATTTTGCAAGTTTCACATGAAGAGGGAGATTGCCGACAGCTGGAATTCTATACCTGGAAAAGCTACAACAGGGATAGATATTCTCCATAGCTCCAAATGACCTGAAAATTTATGGAAAATTGTTTTGAAATATATAAAAAATATTGGCGAAAGAAATACCAGGAAGGGACCCACCAAAGAGCGACGAGCTCAAGGGGCGCTCCCCCGCGGCGCGCCGGGTGAGCTCGTGACTCCCAGCAGGCCTCTAGGGCTCGTCTTCTCCTATATGATGTTATTTGCCTTAGAAAAAATCAGGAGAAGACTTTGGGAATGAAGCACCGCCGTCTCAAGGCGGAACCTGGGCAAGAGAACTTTTGCTCTCCGACGGAGCGATTCCGCCGGGGATACTTCCCTCCGTGAGGGGGAAATCGAAGCAATCGACATCACCAATGATCCTATCATCATGGAAGGATCAATCTTCATCAACATCTTCACGAGCACCATCTTCTCTCAAACCCTAGTTCATCTCTTGTATTGAATCTTTGTCCCAAAACCTCAGATTCGTACCTGTGGGTTGCTAGTAGTGTTGATTACATCTTGTAGTTGATGCTAGTTGGTTTATTTGATGGTAGGTTAAATGTTCAAATCCTTAAGCATATTCCATACCCCTCTGATCTTGAACATGAATATGTTTTGTGAGTAGTTACTTTTGTTCTTGAGGACATGGGAGAAGTCTTGTTATAAGTAATCATGTGAAGTTGGTATTCGTTTGATATTTTGATGATATGTATGTTGTTCTTCCTTTAGAGGTGTCATGTGAACGTCGACTACATGACACTTTGCAAGCATTGAAATAGTCGGTAACAGGTAGTTTGATAGCAAGATAATTTATGACGGACAAGTAACGGTAACGGTAGATAAAGTGCAGCAATGTAGCCCAATCCTTTTGTGGCAAAGGACAGGCCAAAACGGTCTCTTATGATTTGCAAAGCGTTCTTGAGGGTACACAGGAATTTCATCTAGTCACTTTTATCATGTTGGTTTGATTCGTGTTCGCTACTTTGATAATTTGATATGTGGGTGGACCGGTGCTTAGGTGATGTTCTTACTTGAACAAACCTCCTACTTATGATTAACCCCCTCGCAAGCATCCACAACTATGAGAAAAGTATTAAAACAAAATCTAACCATAGCATTAAACTTTTGGATCCAAATCAGTCCCTTACGAAGTAGCGCATAAACTAGGGTTTAAGCTTCTGTCACTCTAGCAACCCATCATCTAATAAGTACTCCACAATGCATTTCCTTAGGCCCAAATATGGTGAAGTGTCATGTAGTCGACATTCACATGACACCACTAAGGGAATCACAACATATATATCATCAAAATATCGAACACATAACAAATTCACATGATTACTTGGAACATGACTTCTCCCGTGACCTCAAGAACAAAAGTAAATACTCACAAATGATATTCATGCTCAAGATCAGAGGGGTATTAAATAGCATAATGGATCTGAACATATGATCTTTCACCAAATAAACCATATAGTAATCAACTACAAGATGTAATCAACACTACTAGTCACCCACACGTACCAATCTGAGGTTCCGGTACAAAGATTGAACACAAGAGATGAACTAGGTTTTGAGAGGAGATGGTGCTGTTGAAGATGTTGATGGAGATTGCCCTCCCAAAGATGAGAGGGTTGTTGGTGATGACGATGGTTTTGATTTCCCCCTCCGGGAGGGAAGTTCCCCTTGCGGAATCGCTCCACCGAAGGGCAAAAGTGCTCCTGCCCAAGTTCCGCTTCGAGACGGCGGCGCTTCGTCCTGAAAATCCTATCCTTATTTTTTCTAGGTCAAAATGACCTATATACCAGAAGATGGGCACCGAAGGTGGGCTGGGCTGAGCACAACCCAACAGGGCGCGCCTGGGGGGCCTGGCGCGCCCTGGTGTCTTGTGCTCACCAGGTGGCCCCCCTCCGGTAGTTATTTGCTCCAGTATTTTTTATATATTCCAAAATAATTCTCCGTAAATTTTCAGCTCATTTGGAGATGTGCAGAATAGGTAACTCTGACGTAGCTTTTTCAGGTCCAGAATTCTAGTTGCCGGTATTCTCCCTCTTTGTATAAACCTTGCATATTATGAGAGAAAAGGCATTAGAATTACTCCATAAAGCATTATTATGCATAAAAACATTATAAATAACGGTATGAAATCATGATGCAAAATGGACGTATCAACTCCCCCAAGCTTAGACCTCGCTTGTCATCAAGCGAAAACCGAAATCGAAAAACATGCCCACATGCTTAGAGAGAGAGGTGTCGATAAAAACAAAATACGGACATAGAAGCATCATGTTTATTATCATAACTGCAAAGAACTTTAACATAAAACTTTATCACAAATCTTTTATCATATAACTTCTCATGAACAAGTAACAATTCATCACAACATTGAAGTATAAAGCATAAACTCTTTTGAAAACCAACAAACTATGTTCTCAGTCAACTTTGCAACTACAATTCATCATATTTTCAGGAAGGGTCACGTATCGGAGCCTTTTGACAAGTCCACATACTCAACCATCATTTAATCTTCTATGATTGCTAACACTCACAACATACCCATGAGCAAAAAGTTTGAACCGGACACATAGAAAGATACGGGCTTATAGTTTTGCCTCCCAACGTATTCACTTCAAGGGTGATGTCAACAATAATAAGTCATGCTCATGCATATCCAACTGGATATATGTGCCTAGATCTTTCCTCACCACATGATGCTTGCAAAAAGAGAAAATAAAAAGGAATAGAGAAGAAAACTTTGACTCCTGCATAAAAGTAAATACATAAAAGTAAAAGATAGGCCCTTCGCAGAGGGAAGCAGAGTTTGCCATGCGCTTTTTGTTTGTATGCCAAATCCCTTAATGCAAAAGAACGTCACGTTATATTGCCCCTTATGATAGCAACCTTTATTATGCAGTCCGTCGCTTTTATTACTTTGTCATCACAAGTTCGTACAACACTCAATTTTCTCTTACACTAAATGATCCAACATATTTAGAAGCAATTTTTATTGCCTTATTGCACCGATGACAACTTACTTGAAGGATTTTACTCAATCCATAGGTAGGTATGGTGGACTCTCAAAATAAGATTTTGGGTTTAAGGGTTTTTGGATGCACAAGTAGTATCTCTACTTGGTGCGGAGTTTTTGGCTAGTAAAGATATTGAGCAAGCACCACATGTTGAAGGATCTATGACAATATAACTTCTATGTGAATATAAACAAACATAAATCATTACGTTGTCTTTCTTGTCCAACGTCAACAATTTTGACATAAAATATTTAATGGGGGCTCACAATCATAAAAGATGTCTAAGATAGTATATTTGCATGTGAATCTTCTCTTCCCTTATTAATTATTTCATGAATTACATCATTGACCAATGCTATGTTTGTCAATCTCCAATAAATTTTACCACTTATACTTTTCCTTATGTGATGTCATTACTTACCATAGGATTAGCATATGATCTTTTTCATTTATTTTCCTTTCTTTTTATTGAAACATAAGAGTAAAGAATCAAAACTCAAACTACTCTTTATTATATATCTCGCACACGATTACATAGATAGATAGATCACTAAGCAAACACTCGAAAACAGATCGAAGTAAACTTTTATTCTACTAAATCATAGGATAACTAAAGATCGAACTAAAATACATAAAGGCAAATATAGTGGTGGTGATACGATACCGGGGCACCTCCCCCAAGCTTGGCACAAGCCAAGGGGTGTGCCCATACCCGTTGCTCAAGTCTCCTTTGATGGGGAAGATGATGATGGTGGTGGTGATGAGGTAGTAGCGAGCTTATCCTCCGGTTTCCCTGGCAACGGTTCACCATCATAAGAGGAAGCGCGAGTCTCACGAGTCCTGCAACTGGCAGCTAAACTCATACCTTTAAATCTCGCCTCATATTCAAAGACTTGATTTTGGAGATCATAGATTTGGCTTTGCAGAAAATTGATTTGCTCGTTGAGGGTGAAGACGATGTCCTTCATGGACCGACCATCCACCTTGTGATCACGGGTGAACTCCGTAATCATGAGGTGATTGGCACTGAGCCCACGTTCCACCACCCCCTTGCAGTTGAAGACCTCCTGCTCCATGGCTTCGAGCCTAGCCTCCACGGCTTCCGTCCTCTTGGGCCCTTGGACATCCCGGATGTGGAGCACCCTCTCATGCATCTCAATGGCTTGAGGGTGCTGCATCACCTCCCGCAAATACGGGTTGGTGACCTTCTCGAAGAAATTGTCTTTGGAGGAGCTCGGAGTGGCCATGGGGTTCTAGATCTACCAGAAAAAAGCAAGAAAGAAGAACAGAAGATTTCTCCATGATACGGTGGTCAATACGTTCGGGGGGTATATAAAGATTTTTTATCTTGGGAAACAAGCAAACGAGAGGAAAACAGAGTCGAGAAGGTTCCCGAGGTGGGCACAACCCACCTGGGCGCGCCAGGCAAGGCAGGCGCACCCTGGTGTCTTGTGCCCTCCTCGGTTGCCTTCCTGGTTGTTTCTTATTTTCCTAATTTTTTTAATATTCCAAAACTGACAAAAAAATATTTTTGCGGATTTTTCGGAGTCCGTTTACTTACCGTATCACGTACCTCCTCTTTTTCAGGATTATGGAGTGTTCCGGAAGGTTTCTTTTATGTGTTCCTCTGGTGTCATAGTTTGAATAATATTGCTTTCAACATTAATAGGCGTACATGAGATATAGTGTTTAATTCTTTGCCCATTGACCACCTTCGGGTTAGTACCTTCGGTATTATTAATCTTGATGGCTCCAGAGCGATAAACCTCCTCGATAATATATGGTCCTTCCCATTTAGAGAGAAGTTTTCCAGCAAAGAATCTAAAATGAGAGTTCTACAAAAGAACATATTCTCCAACTTTGAATTCCTGCTTTTGGATTCTTTTGGCATGCCATCTTTTAACCTTTCTTTAAATAATTTGGCATTTTCATAAGCTTGGGTCCTCCATTCATCTAATGAGCTAATATCAAATATCCTCTTTTCACCGGCAAGTTTGAAATCATAGTTGAGTTCTTTAATTGCCCAATATTCTTTATGTTCTAACTCAAGAGGCAAATGACAAGCTTTCCCATAAACCATTTTATAGGGAGACATACCCATAGGATTTTTACATGCTGTTCTGTAGGTCCAAAGTGCATCATCCAATTTCTTAGACCAATTCTTTCGGGACCTATTAACAGTTTTTTGTAATATTAGTTTTATTTCTCTATTGCTAAGTTCAACTTGACCACTAGATTGAGGATGATAGGGTGATGCAATTCTATGGTTAACATCATATTTAGCAAGCATTTTACGGAAAGCACCATGAATAAAGTGTGAACCACCATCAGTCATTAAATATCTAGGGACTCCAAACCTTGAAAAAATAACTTCTTTATGCATTTTAATGGAAGTGTTATGATCAGCACTACTAGTTGGAATAGCTTCTACCCACTTAGTAACATAATCAACAACAATCAAAATATGTGTATGCCCATTAGAGGAAGGGAATGATCCCATATAATCAAAACCCCAAACATCAAATGGTTCGATAGCAATTGAATAATTCATAGGCATTTCTTGACGCTTACCAATATTACCAATTCTTTGACAGTCATCACAAGATAAAACAAACTTACGGGCATCCTTGAAGAGAGTAGGCCAATAAAAACCAGATTGCAATACCTTGTCAGCAGTTCTCTCTCCTGTATGATGCCCTCCATAAGGTTCGGAGTAACATTTCCGTAGGATTTGTTGCTATTTATGCTCAGGTACACAACGTCTAATAATACCATCTACTCCTTCTTTATAAAGATGTGGGTCATCCCAAAAGTAATGTCTTAAATCATAGAAGAATTTTTTCTTTTGTTGATATGTAAAACTAGGTGGTATGTATTTAGCAACAATATAATTAGCATAGTCAGCATACCAAGGAGTATTACGAGAAACACTTATTGCAGCTAGTTGTTCATCAGGAAAGCTATCATCAATAGGTAGTGGGTCATCAAGAATATTCTCTAACCTAGACAAGTTATCAGCTACGAGGTTCTCAGCTCCTTTTCTATCAGTAATATGTAAATCAAATTCTTGTAGCAAGAGAACCCACCTAATGAGTCTAGGTTTAGCATCCTTCTCTTTCATAAGATATTTTATAGCAGCATGATCAGTGTGAACAATTACTTTGGAATCAACAATATAGGACCTGAATTTGTCACAAGCAAACACAACTGCTAAAAATTCTTTTTCAGTAGTAGCATAATTTCTTTGGGCACTGTCTAGAGTTTTGCTAGCATAATGAATAACATTCAATTTTTATCAACTCTTTGTCCTAGAACAGCACCAACAACATAATCACTAGCATCACACATAATTTCAAAAGGCAAGTTCCAATCAAGTGGTTGAACAATAGGTGCAGAAGTTCAGGCTTTCTTAAGTGTTTCAAAGGCTTCTACACAATCATCATCAAAAACAAATGGAACGTCCTTTTGTAAAAGATTTGTAAGAGGCCTAGAAATTTTAGAGAAGTCTTTAATAAATCTCCTATAGAAACCAGCATGACCTAGGAAACTATGAATACCTTTAATATCTTTAGGACATGGCATTTTCTCAATTGCATCAACTTTAGCTTTATCCACCTCAATACCTCATTCAGAAATTTTATGCCCCAAGACAATACCTTCATTAACCATAAAGTGACACTTCTCCCAATTCAAGACAAGATTAGTTTGCTCACATCTCTGTAAAACTCGATCAAGGTTGTTCAAGCAATCATCAAAAGAAGTTCCATAAACAGAAAAGTCATCCATGAAAACCTCAACAATCTTTTCACAAAAATCAGAGAATATAGCAGTCATACATCTTTGAAAGGTAGCTGGTGCATTGCATAAACCAAATGGCATACGTCTATAAGCATAAGTTCCAAAAGGGCAAGTAAAGGTGGTTTTGTCTTGATCAGGTTGTGAAACAGGTATTTGAGAAAAACCAGAATATCCATCATGTAAACAAAAGTGTGTGTGCTTAGATAATCTTTCCAACATTTGATCAATAAAAGGCAGAGGGTAATGATATTTTCTAGTTACTTTATTTATTTTTCTAAAATCAATTACCATTCTATAACCAGTAACAATTCTTTGTGGAATAAGTTCATTTTTATCATTAGGAACAACAATAATACCTCCCTTCTTAGGGACACAATGAACAGGACTTACCCATCTACTATCAGCTATCGGATAGATTATACCTGCTTCCAGAAGCTTTAACATTTCAGTTCTTACCACTTCTTTCATTTAGGATTCAAACGTCGTCAGTGATCAACAACAGGTTTAGCATCAGGTTCCATATTAATCTTGTGCTGACAGAGAGTGGGACTAATGCCCTTAAGATCATCAAGAGTATATCCAATTGCAGCACGATGCTTCTTTAGAATTTTCAGCAATCTTTCTTCTTCATGTTCTGAAAGGTTAGCACTAATAATAATAGGATATATCTTTTTCTCATCGAGATAAGCATATTTCAAAGTGTCAGGCAATTGTTTTAATTCAAACACAGGATCACCATTAGGTGGAGGAGGACCTCCTAGAGTTTTAATAGGCAAATTGTGTTTGAGCAGAGGTCGTTGTTCAAATAAAATTTTATCTATTTCATTTCTTTCATGCATATGAATATCATTTTCATGGTCTAGCAAATATTGTTCTAGTGGATTAGTAGGAGGCACAGCAATAGAAGCAAGACCAATTATTTCATCCTTACTAGTTAGTTCTTTCTTATGAGGTTGTCTATTAAACTTGGAGAAATTAAATTCATGAGACTCGTCACCAAAGCTAACACTGACAGATTGTTTATGACAATCTATAGTAGCATTGACAGTGTTCATGAAAGGTCTACCAAAGATAATGGGACAAAAATCATCTTGTGGGGAACCAAGAACTAGAAAATCAATAGGGTATTTTATTTTCCCACACAAGACTTCAACATCTCTAATAATCCC
The DNA here is from genome assembly GCA_011799875.1 of Thinopyrum elongatum. Lineage (NCBI taxonomy): Eukaryota > Viridiplantae > Streptophyta > Magnoliopsida > Poales > Poaceae > Thinopyrum > Thinopyrum elongatum. The sequence continues at coordinate 84,454,035 of CM022301.1, forward strand.
AAGTGGTGTGATGGTGTCTCTATTTGCAAGTTTAATAGTAACATCTATGTCTTCTTTTTCAGCGGGTGCTATATCATTCATAATTTCTTGGTATAAGGTAAAAGGAATAGCACTCACGCTAGCACCTAAATCACATAAACCATGATAACAATGATCTCCTATTTTAACTGAGACAACAGGCATGCCAACAATAGGTCTAAGTTTATCTTTTTCATCGGGTTTGGCAATTCTAGCAGCTTCATCACAGAAGTAAATAACATGCCCATCAATAATTTCTACCAGGAGATCTTTAACCATAGCAACACTAGGTTCTACTTTAATTTTCTCAGCATGTTTAGGTTCTTTAATATTACTTTTGCGAACCACAGTTGAAACCTTAGCATGTTCCTTTATCCTTACAGGGAAATGTGTTTTTTCAATATAAGCTGTAGGCACAACTGGATCAACATTGCAAATAATAGTTTCATCTTTAACCATGACCGGTTCTTTAATCTCTTCTTTAATAGGGGGATGATATTTAAACCACTTCTCCTTTGGGAGATCAACATGAGTAGCAAAAGATTCACAAAAACAGGCTACTATCTCAGAGTCAAGTCCATATTTAGTGCTAAATTTGTGAAAAGCATCGGTATTCATAAGAGATTTAACACAATAAAATTCAAGCTTAATACCTGACTCTTTACCTTCGTCGAGTTCCCAATCATCCGATTTGCGTTTAATTCTTTCTAAAAGATCCCACCTGAATTCAATAGTCTTCTTCATAAAAGAACCAGTACAAGAAGTATCGAGCATGGATCGATCATCATGAGAAAGCCAAGCATAAAAATTCTGAATAATAATTTCTCTTGAGAGCTCATGATTGGGGCATGAATATAACATTGACTTAAGCCTCCCCCAAGCTAGAGCGATACTTTCTCCTTCACGAGGCCAAAAATTATATATATAATTCCGATCACGATGAGCTAGATGCATAGGATAATTTTTTTGGTGAAATTCCAATTTCAATCGATTTCAGTTCCAAGATCCAATATCATCGCATGGCCTATACCATGTCAATCCTTTTCCTTTTGAAGATAAAGGGAAAACCTTCTTCTTAGCTTCATCTCCGGGCAAACCTGCAAGCTTAAATAATCCACAAATTTCATCCACATAGATCAAGTGCATATCAGGATGTTCGGTTCCATCTCCTGCATGAGGATTAGATAGCACTTATTCTATTATACCCGAAGGAATTTCATAACCAATATTTTTAGTAGGTGCAGTAGGTTGAGGGGCAACTAATTGTGCTTCCGGTCGAGGTGAAGATACCCCGAACAAACCCCTCAAAGGATGGTTCTCCATAGTAACAAGTGACAATAAATTTCAGCACGTAGTAATAATTTTTCCTCACCAATTTCCACTTACCAAGAGCGCTTCACTCCCTGGAAACGGCGCCAAAAAAGAGTCTTGATGACCCACAAGTATAGGGGATCAGATGTAGACCTTTCGATAAGTAAGAGTGTGATACGTCTCCAACGTATCTATAATTTTTTATTGTTCCATGCTGTTATATTATCATTCTTGGATGTTTTACAATCATTTTATAGTCATTTTATATCATTTTTTGGTACTAACCTATTGACATAGTGCCAAGTGCCAGTTGCTATTTTTTGCATGTTTTTTTACATCACAGGAAATCAATACCAAATGGGGTCCAAACGCAGCGAAACTTTTTGTGGATTTTTTTTGGACCAGAAGACATCCAGTGGGGCGGAGAAGCGCCTGGGGGGTGCTCCGAGGGGAGCACAACCCACCAGGGCACGCCTGGAGGCCCAGGCGCACCCTGGTGGGTTGTGCCCACCTCGGGTGCCCCCCGAACCACCTCTTTGCTCTATAAATACCCCAATATTCCAGAAACCCTAGGGGAGTAGTCGACGAAAATCAATTCCAGCCGCCGCAGAGTCCAGAACCACCAGATCCAATCTAGACACCATCATGGAGGGGTTCACCACTTCCATTGGTGCCTCTCCGATGATGCATGAGTAGTTCTTTGTAGACCTACGGGTCCATAGTTAGTAGCTAGATGGCTTTCTCTCTCTCGTTTGATTCTCAATACAATGGTCTCTTGGAGATCCATATGATGTAACTCTTTTTGCGGTGTGTTTGTTGGGATCCGATGAACTTTGAGTTTATGATCAGATCTATCTTTTTATCCATGAAAGTTATTTGAGTCTTCTTTGATCTCTTATATTCATGATTGCTTATAGCCTCATATTTCTTCTCTGATATTTGGGTTTTGTTTGGCCAACTTGATCTATTTATCTTGCAATGGGAAGAGGTGCTTTGTAGTGGGTTCGATCTTACGGTGCTTGATCCCAGGGACAAAAGGGGAACCGACACGTATGTATCGTTGCTACTAAGGATAAAACGATGGGGTCTATTTCTACATAAATAGATCTTGTCTACATCATGTCATCGTTCTTATTGCATTACTCGGTTTCTCCATGAACTTAATACACTAGATGCATACTGGATAGCGGTCGATGTGTGGAGTAATAGTAGTAGATGCAGGCAGGAGTCGGTCTACTAATCTTGGACGTGATGCCTATATAATGATCATTGCCTGGATATCGTCATGATTATTTGAAGTTTTATCAATTGCTCAACAGTAGTTTGTTCACCCACCGTTTGCTATTTTTCTCGAGAGAAGCCACTAGTGAAACCTACGGCCCCCGGGTCTCTTTTCCAATATATTTGCCTTCAAGATCTATTTTGCCATTCGCTCTTTTCTTTATTTGCAACTTTTATTTTCAGGTCTATTAAACCAAAAATACCTTGCTGCACTTTATTTTATTTGGCGTTCGAACTATCAATATTTACTACTCTCTCACGTCCGTTTGCCAATTTTTGGCGCCGTTGCCTGAAAGGGATTGACAACCCCTTTTAAACGTCGGGTTGCGAGTATTTGTTATTTGTGTGTAGGTGCTGTTTACGTAGTGTTGCTTGGTTCTCCTAATGGTTCGATAACCTTGGTTTCATCACTGAGGGAAATACCTACCGCCGCTGTGCTGCATCATCCCTTCCTCTTTGGTGAAATACCGACGTAGCTTCAAGCCACATCAAAAGGAATTTCTAGTGCCATTGCCAGGGAGGATCTTCAACATATACCAGGTTCCTAATCACAAATCTCATCTACTGGCAATTTACATTATTTGCCATTTGCCTCTCGTTTTCTTCTCCCCACTTCACAAAAATTTGCCATTTTATTCGCTCTCTTTTTCGTTCGCCGTTTTCTTGCTAGATCTATTTTTGAGTGCAATCTTGTTGCGTAGTCACAATGACTCAAGAGAACACCAAGTTGTGTGATTTCTCAAATACCAACAACAATGATTTTCTTAGCACTCCAATTGCTCCTCCCGCCACTAGTGCGGAGACTTGTGATATTAATACTGCTTTGCTGAATCTTGTTATGAAAGATCAATTTTCCGGTACTCCTAATGAGGATGCCGCGTCCCATCTTAACACATTCGTGGAATTATGCGATATGCAAAATAAAAAATATGTGGACAATGATGTTGTGAAGTTGAAATTATTTCCTTTTTCTTTGCGAGATCATGCAAAAATTTGGTTTTCTTCTTTGCCTTGTAATAGTATCGATTCTTGGAATAAGTGCAAAGATGCTTTTATCACTAAGTATTTTCCGCCCGCAAAAATTATTTCCCTTAGAACCCAGATCATGAATTTCAAGCAACTTGAACATGAGCATGTAGCACTATCTTGGGAAAGGATGAAAATGATGCTAAGGAATTGCCCAACTCATGGGTTAAATCTTTGGATGATCATACAAAATTTTTATGCGGGGTTGAATTTTGTTTCTCGTAATCTTTTAGATTCCGCCGCTGGTGGTTCTTTTATGGAAATTACTTTGGGTGAATCCACCAAATTGCTTGATAATATCATGGCAAATTATTCACAATGGCATACCGAAAGAGCTCCTACTAGTAAAAAAGTTAATTCGGTTGAGGAAATTTCTTCTTTGAGTGAAAAATTTGATGCTCTTATGAAATTGGTTGCTAGTAAAAGTGCTCCTATTGATTTTAATGATTTGCCTTTGTCTACTTTGATTGAGCAAAATAGTGATGCCGTAGATGTGAATTTTATCTCGCGAAACAATTTCAATAACAATGCTTATAGAGGTAATTTTAATCCTAGGCCTTTTCCTAGTAATTCCTCTAATAATTATGGTAATTCCTATGGTAATCCTTCTTATAATAATAATAGGAACACCTCTGATTTTGAGAATAATATTAAAGAATTTATCAATGCTCAAAAGAATTTTACCACTATGATGGAAGAAAAATTGAGTAAGATTGATGATTTGTCTAGAAGCGTTGATAAAATTTCTCATGATGTAGAAAATCTCAAGATGAAAATTTTTGCGCCTAAAGTTGAGGAATCAATTAAAGCTCTTTATGTTTCTACGGATGAAAGTAAGAAAAGAACCGCTATGCTTAGAGCTAGAAGAGAATTTTTAGAACAGGCGTTTTCTAGTGATTGCTTTCATAAAAGTGATGAAGATCTTAAAATGATTGGTGTTTCTTCTATTGATTCCTTGATTAGTAAAATTAAGATTGATGAAAAAGGGACTGGAGAAGAGTCAACTTTAGTTTGAAGGCGTCCCGATAATTTGGAGGGTGAAAATCTTGTTGAAATTTTTGATAAAAGTGGGTTTGAAGAGGGCAAGACTTTAACTAGTGATGTGCCCACTATTTTGGATTACAAAGACTTTAATTATGATAGCTGCTCTTTGATTTATTGTATTTCTTTGTTGTAATCCATGATAAATTCACCCCATGCTTATGAACAAAATAAAGCCTTTACTAAACATATTGTTGATGCTATGATGAAAGCTTTGGAAGAAATATTGGAATTAAAAGTTTCAATTCCTAGAAAATTATATGATGAGTGGGAACCTACTATCAAAGTCAAGATTAAAAATTATGAGTGTTTTGCTTTATGTTACTTGGGTGCTAGTGTTTCTACAATTCTGAAATCTTTATGTGATGTGCTTGGTTTTACCGATATTGAAGAATGCTCTTTAAATTTGCACTTGGCGGATTCTACTATTAAAAAGCCTATGGGAAGGATTAATGATGTTCTTATTCTTGCAAATAGGAATTATGTGCCCATAGATTTTATTGTTCTTGATATTAATTGTAATCCCTCTTGTCCAATTATTCTTGGTAGACCGTTTTTATGCACTATTGATGCCGTGATTGATATGAAAGAAGGCAATATTAAATTTCAATTTCCAATAAGGAAGGGTATGGAACACTTCCCTAGAACAAGAGTTAGGCCTCCATATGAATCAATCGTGAGGGCATCTTATGGATCTCGAAACAAAGATGACAAAACTTAGATCCTTGCATTATGCCTAGCTAGGGGCGTGAAACAATAGCGCTTGTTGGGAGGCAACCCAATGAATAAAATTTATTTTTGCTTTTTGGTTTCTGTTATTAAGTGTTTGCACAATTATGCTGCTGTTATAATTGTGTTTTTTGTGTTTTAATTAGTGTTTGTGCCAAGTAAAGCCTTTAGGATTATGTTGGGTGATAGTTGACTTGATCTTGGTGGAAAACAGAAACTTTTGCGTCCAGTAAAACAATTTTCAAAATTCACAGCAGAGACGAACAATTCTGAATTTTTTACAAACGATTTATATACAAATTTAATCTGTTTTCCTAATTTTTCATAATTTTTGAAGTTTCATAAGTATTCTAAATATTCAGATTCATATAGACTGTTCTGTTTTTGACAGATTGTGTTTTCTTTGCGTTGTGTTCTTGTTTTGATGATTCTATGGTTTTCTTTGATGAGTTTTTGCCATAGAAAAGTTGGAATACATTAGATACAATGCAAGAATAAAATATGAATTGGTTTTCTACAGTACTTATAGTAGTGATTTGCTTTCTTATACTAACGGATCTCACGAAGGTTTTGTTGAGTTTTGTGTGATTGAAGTTTTCAAGTTTTGGGTTATCTTACGATGGATGAAGGAATAAGGAGTAAGAAGAGCCTAATCTTGGGAATGCCCATGGCATCCCAAGATATTATCCAAAGAGAAGCAAGCAACTAAGCTTGGGGATGCCCCGAGTGGCATCCCCTCTTTCTTCTAACGACCATCGGTATTTTACTCGAAGCTATATTTTTATTCGTCACATACTATGAGTTTTGCTTGGAGCGTCTTGTATGATATGAGTCTTTGCTTGTTTTTCTTTATGTTCTAAGTTATGAATCCTTGCTGGACACACCTATTTGAGAGAGCCAAAATTATGCCATGACTTGTTAGAATTGCTCTCTATGCTTCACTTAAATTTTTAATGAGCTATGGATTTGCTCTAGTGCTTCACTTATATCTTTTTGAGCACGGCGTGCTTTAGTATTTTTGAAGAAATGCTCTCATGCTTCACTTAGATTTATTTGGGAGTTAGTAATTTTTTTAAGAAATTCTCTCTTGCTTCACTTAAATTAATTTGAGAGAAAGAAGTGTTATGCTCATGATCTTCACTTATATTTGTTTGAGCTTATCAAAAGCAACACATGAAAATTAGTTCCAAAGTGGTAGATATCCAAGAAGGATATAATAAAAACTTTCATGAAGATCATTGGACAAAATAAACTTGATTCCTTGTAATAGTTTTGAGATATGATGATGTGATATGTGAGTTATGTTGATGAGTAATTGTGCTTTAGTAAGAATATTGGTGTTAAGGTTTGTGATTCCCTATGCAAGCACGAAAGTCAATAGTCATGCAATGAAATTTCATCCTACTTGTGGTGCATTATTCAGTGTTAATTATGCTTAATGCTCGCTTATGAGATTATTCATTTTTTGGTTGGTTGCTTCTCAATCTTTTGCTAGCCTTCATTTTGCACTAAGTATGATCATTACTTGTGCATCCAAAACCCTTTAAACCAGTTTTGCCACATGAGTCCACTATATCTACCTATATGCGGTATTCTTTTGCCGTTCTAAGCAAATTTGTATGTGCCATCTCTAATTTTCAAAATAAACTTCTCTTTTGTGTGTTCGTACCGCTAGCGAGGTGGTGAGGGGTGGCTAATATTTTCCATGCTAGATGTGTTATTCTCACGATGAGTGTTTATTCACTTGTCATTGCATGAGTAAGGCAAAGGTATTAGGGATGCCCAGTCCCGAAATGAAAAAATGAATTTACTTTATGTTCTCAAATAATAAATTCCTTGGAAAGTGTTGGTATGGAGGGCACCCGTGGATACGGCTAGCCATGGAAAGTGAAAGAAATGGTGGAAAAAGGAATAAACTTTATTTTCTGTTTGGGAACCGCCTATGATATATCTAGCATGGAAAGTGTTGGGAACTCTGAAGTCATTTTCGTTGGTGGGAAAAGCACACCTCCCAAAATGTTTTTATCTCTAAATTTTTTGCTTTGAGCTCTGGCACCTCTACAAATCCCTACTTCCCTCTGCGAAGGGCCTTTCTTTACTTTATGCAATTTTTTTTTTGAGTCTCCATCTTCTCTTATAAAGCACCAACTAGGAGGCACTATGATCGTACTTGAGCATTGGGTGTAGTTAATATTCGGGTGTGTTTTATGAATGGATCAATGGTTGAGCATGATGGGCTAGGGATAACTTATTTTAGCGTTGATATTTTGAAAGACATAGTTGCTTGTTGATATGCTTGAGTATTTAAGTCATCATGTCAAAACTAGACTATTGCTTTGAACCATATAAAAGTCCAAATGTCCATGCTATAAAAGAAAGAATATGATATGACATGTTAGGCAGCATCCCACATCAAAAATTCTATTTTTATCATTTACCTACTCGAGGACGAGCAGGAATTAAGCTTGGGGATGTTGATACGTCTCCAACATATCTATAATTTTTTATTGTTCCATGCTGTTATATTATCATTCTTGGATGTTTTACAATCATTTTATAGTCATTTTATATCATTTTTTTGTACTAACCTATTGACATAGTGCCAAGTGCCAGTTGCTGTTTTTTGCATGTTTTTTTACATCGCAGGAAATCAATACCAAACTGAGTCTAAACGCAGCGAAACTTTTTGTGGATTTTTTTTGGACTAGAAGACATCCAGTGGGCCGGAGAAGCGCCTGGGGGGTGCTCCGAGGGGAGCACAACCCACCAGGGCACGCCTGGAGGCCCGGGCGTGCCCTGGTGGGTTGTGCCCACCTCGGATGCCCCCTGAACCACCTCTTTGCTCTATAAATACCCCAATATTCCAGAAACCCTAGGGGAGTAGTCGACAAAAATCAATTCCAGCTGCCGCAGAGTCCAGAACCACCAGATCCAATCTAGACACCATCATGGAGGGGTTCACCACTTCCATTGGTGCCTCTCCGATGATGCGTGAGTAGTTCTTTGTAGACCTACGGGTCCGTAGTTAGTAGCTAGATGGCTTTCTCTCTCTCGTTTGATTCTCAATACAATGGTCTCTTGGAGATCCATATGATGTAACTCTTTTTGCGGTGTGTTTATTGGGATCCGATGAACTTTGAGTTTATGATCAGATCTATCTTTTTATCCATGAAAGTTATTTGAGTCTTCTTTGATCTCTTATATGCATGATTGCTTATAGCCTCGTATTTCTTCTCTGATAATTTATGACGGACAAGTAACGGTAATGGTAGATAAAGTGCAGCGAGGTAGCCCAATCTCTTTGTGGCAAAGGACAGGCCAAAATGGTCTCTTATGATAAGCAAAGCGTTCTTGAGGGTACACAGGAATTTCATCTAGTCACTTTCATCATGTTGGTTTGGTTCGTGTTCGCTACTTTGATAATTTGATATGTCAGTCGACCGGTGCTTAGGTGTTGTTCTTACTTGAAGAAACCTCTTACTTATGATTAACCCCCTCACAAGCATCCACAACTATAAGAAAAGTATTAAGATAAAATCTAACCATAGCATTAAACTTTTGGATCCAAATCAGTCCCTTACGAAGTAGCGCAAAAACTAGGGTTTAAGCTTCTGTCACTCTAGCAACCCATAATCTAATAACTACCCCGCAATGCATTCCCTTAGGCCCAAATATGGTGAAGTGCCATGTAGTCGAATCACAACATACATATCATCAAAATATCGAACACATATCAAATTCACATGATTACTTGCAACATGACTTCTCCCGTGACCTCAAGAACAAAAGTAACTACTCACGAATGATATTCATGCTTAAGATCAGAGGTGTATTAAATAGCATAATGGATCTGAACATATGATCTTCCACCAAATAAACCATATAGTAATCAACTACAAGATGTAATCAACACTACTAGTCACCCACAGGTACCAATCTGAGGTTCCGATACAAAGATTGAACACAAGAGATGAACTAGGTTTTGAGAGGAGATGGTGATGTTGAAGATGTTGATGGAGATTGTCCTCCCAAATATGAGAGGGTTGTTGGTGGTGACAATGGCTTCGATTTCCCCCTCCGGGAGGGAAGTTCCCATGGTGGAATCGCTCCGCCGGAGGGCAAAAGTGCTCCTGCCCAAGTTCCGCCTCGAGACGGCGGCGCTTCATCCGAAAAGTCCTCTCCTTATTTTTTTCTAGGTCAAAATGACCTATATACCAGAAGATGGGCATCGGAGGTGGGCTGGGCTAAGCACAACCCACCAGGGTGCGCCTGGGGGCCTGGCACGCCCTAGTGTCTTGTGCTCACCAGGTGGCCCCCCTCCGATAGTTATTTGCTCCAGTATTTTTTATATATTCCAAAATAATTCTCCGTAAATTTTCAGCTCATTTGGAGATGTGCAGAATAGGTAACTCTGACGTAGCTTTTTCATGTCCAGAATTCCATCTGCCGGCGTTCTCCCTCTTTGTGTAAACCTTGCATATTATGAGAGAAAAGGCATTAGAATTACTCCATAAAGCATTATTATGCATAAAAACATTATAAATAACGGTATGAAATCATGATGCAAAATGGACATATCACACTTCGCCATACTTGGACCTAAGGGAAGGCATTGGGGAGTAATAAGTAGATGATGGGTTGCGAGAGTGACAGAAGTTTAAACCCTAGATTATGCATTATTCCGTAAGGCGCTTATTTGGATCCATATGTTTCATGATATGATTATATTTTTCTTAGTTCTTCTTTCGTAGTTGCAGATGCTTACGAGAGGGGGTAATCATAAGAGGGTTGCTTGTTCAAGTAAGAACAACACCCTAGCACCGGTCCACCCACATATCAAATTATCAAAGTAACGAACACGAATCAACTAAACATGATGAACGTGACTAGGCGAGAATTCCCATGTGTCCTTGAGAATGCTTTGCTTACTATAAGATACCGTTCTGGCTTGTCCTTTGCAATAAAAAGGATTGCGCCAGCTTGCTGTGCCTTGGTTACAAATTATCTTGCTGCAAAACTATTTGTTACCGCTACTTTTAGTACTTGCAGAGAATACCTTGCTCAAAACCACTTGTCATTTCCTTCTGCTCCTTGTTGGGTTCGACACTCTTACTTATCGAAAGGACTATGATTAATCCTCTATACTTGTGGGTCATCAATACTCTTTTCTGGCACCGTTGTCGGGGAGTGAAGCACCTTCGGTAAGTGGAATTTGGTAAGGAAACATTTCTATTACGTACTAACATTTACTGTCACTTGTTACTATGGAAAATAATCCTTTGAGAGGCTTGTTCGGGGTATCTTCACCTTGACCGGAAGCCATAAGAGTTACCCCTCAATCAACTAAACCTACTGAAAATATTTATTAAGAAATTCCTTCGGGTATGTTAGAGAAACTACTAATTAATCCTTATGAAGGAGATGGAACAGTACATCCTAATATGCACTTAATCTATATAGATGAAATTGATGGATTGTTTAAGCTTGCAGGTTTACCTGAGGATGGAGTTAAGAAGAAAGTATTCCTTTATCTTTGGGGGAAAGGCATTAACATGGTATAGGCTATTAGATGATACCGGGACATGGGACTGGAACCGGTTGAAGCTGGAATTCCACCAAAAAAATTATCCTATGCATTTGGTTCATCGTGATCGGAATTACATACATAATTTTTGGCCTCATGAAGGAGAAAGTATCGCTCAAGCTTGGGGGAGGATTAAATATATGATGCACACATGCCTCAATCATGAGCTCTCAAGAGAGATAATTATACAAAACTTTTATGCTCGACTTTCTCATAATGATCAATCAATACTCGATGCTTCTTCTACTGGTTCCTTCATGAAGAAAATTATTGAATTCAAATGGGATCTTCTGGAGAGGAATTAAACGCAACTCTGAAGATTGGTAAATCGACAAAGGTAATGAATTAGGTATAAAAATCTTGAGTTTGACTGTGTTAAATCTTTTATGGAAATCGATGTTTTTCATAAGTTTAGTGCAAAATATGGACTTGACTCTGAGATAGTAGCTACTTTCTTTGAATCATTTGCTGTTCATGTTGATCTCCCTAAGGAGAAGTGGTTTAAGTTCCATCCACCTATTGAAGAAATTTGTAATGAACCTGTTATAGCTAAAGATGAAACAATCGTTTACAATGTTGATCCAGTTGTGCCTACTGTTGGGGAACGTTGCATGGGAAACAAATTTTTTTTCCTACGCTCACCAAGATCAATCTAGGAGATGCACATCTAAGAGAGGAGAGTGGTGTCTACATACCCTTGTAGACCAAAAGCGTTAACGATCTAGAGATCGTGGTTGGCATAGTCATACTCACGTCGAGATCCAATCCGATCCAAGTACCGCACGTGCGGCACCTCCGAGTTTAGCACACATACGGCTCAGCGTGTCCTCTCCTTCTTGATCCAGCAAGGGAGGGAGAGGAGGTAGATGAGATCTGAACCAACACGACGGCATGGTGGTGGTGGTGGCAGCGAAACCCCGGCAGGGCTTCGCCAAGCGCGTACCGGTGAAACGTGGGAGGAGTTGGGAGAGGTAACGGGCAAGGGTCGAAGGGCGGCTGCCCCCAATGCCTTCCCACCTTTATATAGGCATGGAGGGGGCTGGTGGCTTGCCCTCCAAGGCCCTAGGGTCGTTTGTCAAAGGGGGAGGAAGGAAATCCCTCCTTTCCTTCCCCACCGATCGCTATCCACTACAAAAAAAAACACTTCCGTGATGATACGTGTTTGTCATAGTAGGTCACGTTTTCTATCATCCATGTACATCCATGATGATTTTATGACAGGATCAAGATAGTCATACCTGTGCTGTCGTAGAAGTGTTCCATGATAATACCAAAATTATCATCACGGAAGTGTCCACTTCCATGACGATAAATGGCGCGTCATAGAAGTGCTTTCGTCAAGGGTAACCGACACGTGGCATCCACCATAACGGGTCGCCGTTAAGCTATTGGGTTCCGGTTTGGATCCGATAACCCAATAACTGCCCGGACCAATGGGGATTTTCCACGTGTAAAATTCTCATTGGCCGTAGCAACCATGTGTCAGCCCCGCGTTGAGACATATGTCAACCGCGCAATGGATAGTAGGCGCCTATGATACGTCGACACATGGCAAGGCCCAACAGCGGCCCAATCAGGTCAAAAGGCTGGCCCATTTGACTTGGTCAAAAGGAAGCGGGCCGGCCCACGGAAAGCCTGTTAACGGCATGTTTGCATATAGCCCATTTACAGCCCGCTAACTCACGGCCTGTTATTGTCTATCCGAATTAGACCCAGTAACGTCATCTAGGCCGTCCAATATGATCCGGCCCATTTTAACTTCTGGCCCATGTATGGCCCATGATGTCTTTCGGCCCATATGAGGCCCTTTGTAACTCTTGGCCCATTAACAGCCCGTGGTGAAACTGGCCCGTAATGAACAATGTATCGCTTTATGCCCATTAACGACCCATTATTCCATTGGGCCGTTTCCAGCCCGTGTTACCTTTCGGCCTTCTAAGGGCCCATTTATTCTTGGGATCATTTCCAGCATTCGGTTACTTACGGTCTGTTACTGTCCTGTTCCACTTGTGGGCCAAATTCAGCCCTTGGTTACAATCGGCCCGTTTGTGGCCCGTTAACCCGTTGGGCTATTTTCAAAGCGTCACCAAATACGGCCCATTAATGAACCGTTATGCCTGTCGATAGAATTAATCCTGTTATACATATCGGCCTATTAACGGCCCTTATGGTCTGGCCATAAACAGACGATTTCCACTCTAGCCTGTTAACGGCCTATATTGCGGCCCATGTTTGGCCAATCGATCATACGGCCCGTAAAAGGCCCAATGATTCTACGGCCCGTAGAAGGACCATGGATGCTACAGCCTGTAGGAGTCCCATGGTCACTACGGCAGGTAGAAGGACCATGGTTACAACGGTCAGTATGTTACCCATGGTTATTGTGGCCTAGTTTAAAAAAAATTGGCGCTAAAATGCAGTGACTACAGCTAAACAAATAAACAAGACAATAAGGAAATAAATAAGCAAGCAAATTACGCTAGGCTATTACGGCTATTACACATATTACATCCACTGGGCATCAAAGTTCGCCACCAGTGCAAATATAGGGAACAAAGCAGCATATTACATACATTGGGTCTAAATTGGCCACCAGTGCAAATAAACGCGGCAGCAAAACAAGTCCAGAACTGGAACCACTTTGGAAGAGCTCAAGAAATGATATCCTGGATACCCACCATGCTGGCGAGAAGCTTAGCAAGCTTATTAGTTTTCTCTTGTTTGGCGCTAAAATCCTCCAGCGCTTGCTGTTGCACCAGAAAGTATGCATCTGAATTCTGCAGGGACTTCCTCAGATCTTCGGCTTCTTGCCGCAGCACAGCTAACTGATGCCTTTCAGCTTGTAGCTGAGACTGAAGAAGCCGAAGTGATTTAGGCAGTGAGTTCGAAGAGCTTGTGCCAGCGGTAGTGGCCAGTAACTCGAACACTTCATCAACACATGACTTTGGGGTTGTCTCACTGTCTACAAGATAGTTTTTATCGCCTTTCTTAGAGACCAACAGGGTTGTCTCACTATCTTGAACCTTATCTGCATTACTTTCTCTACCATTGCATAATGGGGTGCTCTTCTCCAATATTCTGTTCACATTCTACAAGAGAAACAAGCAGACACATCAACGGTTTATCATGTAGTATATGAAACTCATTTTGGTAAACCGGTTCAATAGTAAGGTGGACATGATAACAGCATGAAACAAACATATATCTATGTACTATGGTCACTGTATTGTCTATATCATTCTAGTTTATGTTGGCAAATCAAGATAGAGACACAGTTCAAATCATATCTTTTTAAGACACAGCAGCAGACAGAATATAAGTGTGGGAAACTACACAGCACTAACAACACTTGTAATGTGCATGACATGAGAACATAACTGTTTATACAACTGAAACTGAAATCAACATAGAGCAAGAAGTTAGAACAGTAATGCAGTTAACGAAATAGGTGCAAAACATACCTGTTGCGCCATTGGAGTTTCAATTGGATCCTTCAAATTCGAAATTAGTTGGTATGAGTAAATACAGTGATGCAAGAGCAAAGGAGTATGCACCATAGCTACAGAATCTGACTAGAGAACAGTTGCTTTTCTTCTTTAAACGTGGAGTTTGGGTTTGTTGTGGTGGTCTTCATGCTTTGGGCAGTGCAGTTGCCTTACAAACTGCTCGTGTGGGGGTACTTTGTGGTGGACATGGTGCCGTGTCAACTAGAAGTGGGTTACTATCTGCTGGGGTTGGGGTTAGATGGTGTGTAGCTGGTTCTCTGTCCAACGGTGTAGGTGTACAATCTAGAAGAGTCTCGATTATGTGTCGTGGGGCTAGTTCGTGGGCCAGTACAACCATGGTTCTATCTGCATCGACGGGTACCACCGTCTTTTGTGAAGAATGGATTTTACTCCCTTAGATATGGACATCACCCCCTCCAATTCAAATGGCTGATAAACAAGAAAAGAAATTGAATGTACAGACATTGTATGATAGACAGATGTGGTAATTCACATATATGTTGTCTAAGCAAACAGGACAGCATGACAGAATTTCACATATATGATGGCTAACTAAACAAGATAATATGACACAGTTTCAGATATATGATGGATAACTTAACATGATATAATGGCATAATTCAACATATGATGAGTATCTAAACACGATGACATGACATAACTATATGATGTCTTTCTAAAATAGGTTGGGATGAAATAATTCACATACATGTTGTCTAAGTATACAGGATGGCATGATATAATTCACATAATTGATTCATATACTAAGCAGCTGGCACTCGCATGTATGATCTCTAAACTAAGTAGATGGCATTGAATATTGTGTATATGATGTCTAAACTAAGCAATGCAAGACACCATATGCATGATATGAGAAATATAAACATTGCAAGTTAGAGTATACACCTCATGTGGGATATAGGACTGGTCATCTGTCTTTGAATCCTCCTCTCAGGAGCTACCTATAACCATCGAGATATATGCTTCAACAGGTACCATTGTCTGCTCTGAAGACCTTGTTTTCACTCCGGATTTTTCCATAACCAGCTCAAATGGCTGATGCACATGAAGAGTAGTTCAGTATACACGGATTGTCGACAAATGGAATACCCAATACATAATGAAAAAAAGGATGGCATGAGATAATTCACATATATGATGCCTGGCTACACAGGATGGCAGTGCATAATTCACATATATGATAACTGGCTAAAAAAACATGGAATTTCATAATTCACATATCTGATATAGAAAGTAAACACGAGGCATTCACACAAAGCATGTCTAATCTAAGCAGATGGCATGGCAATGCAAGACACCATATGCATGATATGAGCAATATAACCCTGCCTAGCTAGAGCATATACACCTCAGGGGGGAATACGACTGGTCATCTATCTTTGAATCCTCCTCTGAGGAGCTATCTGTAACCAGCAAGAAATCTGCATCGACGGGTAGCACTGACTGCTCAGAAGACCTTGTTTCCACTCCAGATTTTCCCATCGCCGACCCAAATGGCTGATGCAAAGGAAGAATAGATGAATGTACAAACATTGTCGACAAATAGAATACATGATGAAAAAAAGTATGGCACGATACAATTCATATATACGATGAGTGGCTAAACAGGATGGCGTTGCATGATTCACCTATATGATTCCTGGCTAAACAAGATGGCATTGCATAATTCACATATATGATATAGAAACCAAACAGGTGGCATTCACACAAAGTAAATGTAAACTAAATTGATGACATATAAGATGTATAAAGTAAGCAATGCGAGGCGCCATATGCATGATATGAGCAGCATCAGCATGCCAGGTTAGAGCAAACACCTCAGGGGGTAAATAGGAGTGGCCGCCTCCCTCTGAATCACCCTCTGAATAGTTGTCTTCCTCTGGAATACAATCTGGAATGGGGGGAGGGGGGGCCCCACTGAGCCCACCATGGAGCGGCGTCTGCATGACATTATATTCCCACGCAACGGTCTTCTCTTTTTCTCTACATGTTCAGTACAATTGTGTACAATAACTGACATACATAATAAAAAAACATAGTTAGATTATGTAAGGCCTAAGGGGTGCATGCAGAAATCAAGACTGATGGTAGCTAGCGAGTGGATAGATCCAAAACTAATGATAGCAGGCAGATGATAGCTTCACTTTAAAAAGATACTTGATGCCTCGTCTACTGTTTGTTGCCCACCCAACATGAACCACATAGAACACTCGAGATGAACCAGATAGTACACAGAGATACTATTCATTGCTGCCTCGATATGTGCCCCGCAGGCATTTTAAAACTCACGTTTGAACATTAGTTTGGACCTAACTCGGGGTCTAAGAGGTGAACAGAATGATAAAGTAGCAGGTAATAATAATCGATGTATAACGTAAGCAGACACAAAAGAGTGTGACCTCTTGATACGTCTGCAACGTATCTATAATTTTTGCTTGTTCCATGCTGTTATATTATCATTCTTGGATGTTTTACAATCATTTTATAGCAACTTTATATCATTTTTTGGGACTAACCTATTGACATAGTGCCTAGTGCCAGTTGCTGTTTTTTACTTTGTAGAAAATCAATACCAAACGGAGTCCAAATGCAGCGGAACTTTTTGGAGAATTTTTCTGGACCAGAAGACATAAGATGGGCCAAAGAAGTACCCGAGGGGGGCACAACCCACCTGGGCGCGCCTGGGGGCCTGATAACCCACAAGTGTAGGGGATCATTTGTAGCCTTCTTCGATAAGTAAGAGTGTCGAACCCAACGAGGAGCTAAAGGCAGAACAAATATTCCCTCAAGTTCTATCGACCACCGATACAACTCTACGCACACTTAACGTTTGCTTTACCTAAAACAATTATGAAACTATTTTGCAAGAATAAAACTACGAGTGCTTTGCGAGAATAAAACTATGAATAAATTGCAAGGTAATAAAAGTGGATAGCTTTTGTCAACAAGAAAGTCATTTGTCCCTAGGCAATCGATAACAAGTACCGGTAATCATTCTTGTAATTTTATATGAGGGAGAGGCATGAGCTAACATACTTTCTCTACTTGGATCATATGCACTTACGATTGGACCCCTAGCAAGCATCCGCAACTACTAAAGATCATTAAGTTCGTGAAACCCAACCATAGCATTAAGTATCAAGTCCTCTTTATCCCATACGCAACAACCCACTTGGGTTTAAGCTTTTGTCACTCTCGCAACCCACCATAAGTGAATCATGAATATATTGCAACACCCTACAGCGGGGGTCCCTCACATTTCCGCGAGACAGAGGGCACCGTAGGACAGCACCATGAATAAAATATACAATCATACCAACCAAGATCACGATTAACCCATAGGACAAAACGGATCTACTCAAACATCGTAGGATAGCCAAATATCATTGGGAAATAATATATGGAGTTGAGCACCATGTTTAAGTAGAGATTATAGCAGGGAGAAGAGGTGTTACACTATAGCATAGAGGGGGAGAAAGTTGGTGTTGACGGTAGCAAGATTGTTGATGTAGATCGCCGTCCCGATCCTAGCCCCGGCGGCACTCCGGCACCACCGGGAGAGAGGGGGAGAGAGCCCCCCTCCTTCTTCTTCTTCCTTGGCCTCCCCCCTATATGGGAGGAGAGTTCCCCTCTGGTCCATGGCCTCCATGGCAGCGGAGGGGCGGGATCCCCTCCGAGATTGGATCTCCCTCTCTGTTCTGTTCTGTTTCGCGTTCCCCAAATCTAGCCGAAAACCATTTATTATATTCCGGGAGATCCGTATGATTGCACTAAAATTTTAACATGTTTTTTTTTTCAGGTATAAGCTTCCTTGCGCCCGAAGTAGAGCTCCAACCGATGTTCGAGGTGGGTTGTGGTCACTGTGGGCCACCTCTTCTGATGATTCCAACTCCCAAAAATCACAAATATTCCAAAATAATTCTCCGTAAAATTTTATTGCATTTGGACTTCGTTTGATATGGATTTTCTGCGAAACATAAAGAATGCAACAAACATGAACTTTCACTGGGCACTGGGTCAATAGGTTAGTCCAATAAATCATATAAAAAGTTGCCAAAAATATGTAAAAGTTGTATAATATTGGCATGGAACAATAAAAAAGTATAGATACGACGGAGATGTATCAGCATCCCCAAGCTTAATTCCTGCTCGTCCTCGAGTAGGTAAATGATTAAAAAAAGATAAGTTTTGATGTGGAATGCTACCTAGCATAAACTTCATCATATATCTAGTCATGGCATGAATATTAAAACATAAGTGATTCAAAACAATAGTCTATAGTTTGACATAAAGACATTAATACTCAGGCATCCCAACAAACAATCATGTCTTTCATAATATCAATGCTAAAGAAAGCTATCCCTACAAAATCGTATAGTCTTGTCATGCTTTGTCTTCTTAACACAAAGTATTTATCATGCACAACCCCGATGACAAGCCGAGCAATTGGTTCATACTTTTTAATGCGCTTCAGCTTTTTCAACCCTCACGCAATACATGAGCGCAAGCCATGGATATAGCATTATGGGTGGAATAGAGTATGATGATAGGGGTAAATATAGAGAAGACAAAAAAGTACGAAAGTCTCACATCGACACGGCTAACCAACGGGCTATGGAGATGCCCATCAATTGATATCAATGCGAGGAGTAGGGATTGCCATGCAATGGATGCACTAAGAGTTATAAGTGTATGAAAGCTCAATATGAAAACTAAGTGGGTGTGCATCCAACTTGCTTGCTCATGAAGACCTCGGGCATTCGAGGAAGCCCATCATCGGAATATACAAGCCAAGTTCTATAATGGAAAATTCCCACTAGTATATGAAAGTGACTACATAGGAGACTCTCTATATGAAAAACATGGTGCTACTTTGAAGCACAAGTGTGGTAAAAGATAGTAGCAATGCCCCTTCTCTCTCTCTTTTTTCTTTTTTTTTCTTTTTTTTCTTTTTCCTTTTTTTTCTTTTTTTTTCTCTCATTGTCCGGAGTCTCATCCCGACTTGTGGGGGAATCATAGTCTCCATCATCCTTTCCTCACTGGGACATGCTCTAATAATGAATAATGATGATCATCACACTTCTATTTACTTATAACTCAAAAGAAATAAAAATTACAACTCGATACCTAGAACAAAGTATGACTCTATATGAATGCCTCTGGCAGTGTACCAGGATGTGCAATGATCTACCATAACAACGATATCAAAAAAACGGACAAGCCATGGAAATATCGTGCTAGCTATCTTATGATCATGCAAAGCAATATGACAATGAATGCTCAAGTCATCAAAACGAAGGCGGTGGAAGTTGCATGGCAATATATCTCAGAATGGCTATGGAAAGGCCATAATAGGTAGGTATGGTGGCTGTTTTGAGGAAGATATAATAAGGCTTATGTGTGATAGAGCGTATCATATCACGGGGTTTGGATGTACCAGTGAAGTTTGCACCACATCTCGAGGTGAGAAAGGGCAATGCACGGTACCGTAGAGGCTAGCAAATTGCGAAAAGGTAAGAGTGCGTATAATCCATGGACTCACATTAGTCATTAAGAACTCATATACTTATTGCAAAAAAAATTTAGCCCTCGAAGCAAAGTACTACTATGCATGCCCCTAGGGGGATAGATTGGTAGGAAAAGACCATCGCTCATCCCCGACCGCCACTCATAAGGAAGACAATCAATAATAAATCATGCTCCAACTTCATAGCATAACGAGAGACTATATGTGCATGCTTCGGGAATCAAAAACCTTAACACCAATATTCTTACTAACCACAACCGTTTATTAGTACCTCCCACATATTACCATCTCTATATCGCAAAACTATTGCAAGGAATCAAACATATCATATTCAGTGATCCATAAGTTTTATGTAGGATTTTATGACTAACCATGCAATTGACCAATTCCTGTTGACTCTCTAAATAGGTATAAATGAAGCAAGAGAGTTTAATTCTTTCTACAAAATACCATGCTCTAATAAGTATAAATGAAGCAAAAGAGCATTCTACAAATAACGGTTTTCTATGTGAAGAGAAACAGGCAATCCAAACTTCAAATGATATAAGTGAAGCACATGAAGCATTCTATAAAGCCACACTCAAAAGATATAAGTGAAGTGCAATGAGCATTCTATAAATCAACCATGGACTATCTCATACCAGCATGGTGCATAAAAGAAAAATGAAAAATAAACACAAAAGACGCTCCAAGATTCACACATATCACATGAACGAAACGAGAACGAAAACACACCGATACTTGTTGAAGAAAGATGGGATGCCTTCCGGGGCATCCCCAAGCTTAGACGCTTGAGTTTCCTTGAATATTTACTTGGGGTGCCTTGGGCATCCCCAAGCTTGAGCTCTTGCCTCTCCTCCTTCTCCTCATATCGAGACCCCCTCGATCTTTGATCACTTCATCCACACAAAACTCAACAGAAACATCGGTAAGATCCGTTAGTATAATAATGCAAATCACTACTCTAAGTACTATTGAAAACCAATTCATATTTTATTTTTGCATTGTAGCTAATGTATTATAACTTTTCCATGGCTTATACCATCGATAAAAATCGATAGTTTCATCAAAAAAAGCAAAACAATGCATCAAAAACAGAATCTGTCTTAAACAGGACAGTCTATAGCAATCCAAACACCTACCATACTTCTGGTGCTCCAAAAATTAGGAAAAAATAAAAAATTTGTATAGCAATACTGTGCAAAAAGTTTCAGAAACTTTTGACGTTCCAGTAAAAAATGTAAAATCATGCACTACAGCCAAATTTTCTGTTTTTGCACCGCACATACCAACAAGCAATCTAATCATCCTAAAGGCAAATCTTGGCACATTATTTTTATAATAGAATGTATTTGTACAAGGGGATGATTATTTTTTTGAGAATCTTCATGAAAATTTTACATTGTTTCCATGAGCATGAACACAAGTGTTCAAGGTCGACCCTCACTTCTCCAATGCATCACCTTTCAATCGCTTCTCTTTTTGTGAAGTTTTAAGTTCCCCTCTATATTTTTTTGTTTTTAAACTTTATAAAAGCACTCAACAGAAATAAATGACTCTCTAAAACTTCCGAGTTGTCTCCCTGGTAGCGCTTTCTTTACAGCCGTTAAGCTAGGCATAAAGTGCTCAAGTAATGGATCCACTCGGATCCCAAGGTATATCAAAGCCAATTTTAATTAGCAATGATTTGGCATTTAGTAGTGAGCACAAAGCAACATATATCATGCAATGACGAAGTCTAACTCTCTTCCTATGCATCGGCATGTCATACAAGAATAATTCATACACATCAAGTAAAGGCCAATACATAGCATAAGCAGTTTCTTGCAATTTTGTCGAGTTAGAAACATAAAGAGATGGAGATATAGTTTCTCTCTCATAATAATTGCAAGTAGGAGCAGCAAGCACATGCATATTATATTCATCGAAATCATCATGTGCAACGGTAAAGGGCAACCCATCAATGTAATCCTTAATAAGAGCAAACTTCTCCGATATAGTGTAGTTGGGAGAATTCAAAAAGATAATAGGACTATCATGTGTGGGTGCAATAGCAACAATTTCATTCTTAACATAAGGAACTATAGCAAGTTCATCTCCATAAGCATCATTCATATTGGCATCTTGGCCACAAACATAACAATCATCAAGTTCATCAAAAAGGGATATTTCAAATGAATCAACGGGATCATAGCAATTATCATAGCATTGATCCTTCGGTGGGAACAAAGGGACATTAAACAATGTATGAGTTGGAGGGTTACTCTCATTAGAAGGTGGGCATGGGTAGCTAATCCACTCTTCCTCCTTTTGTTCTTCACTCTCCTCATCATCTTTTTCATCCAATGAGCTCACAGTTTCATCAATTCCTTCTTCCATAGACTCCTGCAAAATATTAGTCTCTTCTTGGACAGCGGAGACTTTCTCAATAAATGCATCAATATCGGAATTGTATTTGTAATTATCATAGCAATATTTAAGGATGGAAAAATTTTCAGGTCTATAAACATCATCATCAAAAGCTTCATACTTTAAAAACAAAGATTCAATTTCATAAGCACCCTTAAAAGCAACAAATTCTTCTATTCGTTTTGCATCATAATAATCATATCTACCATTGGCATAAGAAGCCAAGGTTTCATTATCATTAAATTTGTATGAAAAGGGAAGGTCTG
This sequence comes from Thinopyrum elongatum, assembly GCA_011799875.1. Classification (NCBI taxonomy): domain Eukaryota; kingdom Viridiplantae; phylum Streptophyta; class Magnoliopsida; order Poales; family Poaceae; genus Thinopyrum; species Thinopyrum elongatum. The sequence continues at coordinate 84,476,754 of CM022301.1, forward strand.
GAGCCTTTATCCTAGAGCAACAAGTAAAATCACATCTTTGGCATAAATTCCAAGCATACCAATGCAACATATCAATTTGATCCCATAATAGTTTCCCTTTTTGTGTCAAGCGATAATCCTTAAAGTATTCACATTGATCCAACGTGTCTCCCATTATCATGTTGAATGGGGTTTTCTCGGGATTATCAAAGTAGTGCATAATATTTTTCACATAACGAGCATCGAGGGTTTTAGGAGGTTCCCCATCTCCCTGAGTAGCAACTACCACTAATGTTTTTGGTGTTTCGTGTTCCATATCCATAACTAAAGATAGAGAACAACTTAGAACAGAAAATAAAAACTACTTAGTGATAAAGCAAACAAGCACACACGAGAATATTCACCCCACACTATTGCTCCCCGGCAACGGCGCCAGAAAAAGGTCTTGATAACCTACAAGTGTAGGGGATCATCTGTAGCCTTCTTTGATAAATAAGAGTGTCGAACCCAACGAGGAGCTAAAGGCAGAACAAATATTCCCTCAAGTTCTATCGACCACCGATACAACTCTACGCACACTTAACGTTTGCTTTACCTAAAACAAGTATGAAACAATTTTGCAAGAAGAAAACTACGAGTACTTTGCGAGAATAAAACTACGAATAAATTGCAAGGTAATAAAAGTGGATAGCTTTTGTCAACAAGAAAGTCATTTGTCCCTAGGCAATCGATAACAAGTACCGGTAATCATTCTTGTAATTTTATATGAGGGAGAGGCATGACCTAACATACTTTCTCTACTTGGATCATATGCACTTATGATTGGACCCCTAGCAAGCATCCACAACTACTAAAGATCATTAAGGTCATGAAACCCAACCATAGCATTAAGTATCAAGTCCCCTTTATCCCATACGCAACAACCCACTTACTCGGGTTTAAGCTTCTGTCGCTCTTGCAACCCTCACCATAAGCGAATCATGAACATATTGCAACACCCTACAGCGGGGGTCCCTCACATTTGCGCGAGACATAGGGCACCGTAGGACAGCACCATGAATAAAATATACAATCATACCAACCAAGATCATGATTAACCCATAGGACAAAACGGATCTACTCAAACATCGTAGGATAGCCAAATATCATTAGGAAACAATATATGGAGTTGAGCACCATGTTTAAGTAGAGATTACAGCAGGGAGAAGAGGTGTCACACCGCTGCATAGAGGGGGAGAAAGTTGGTGTTGACGGTAGCAAGATTGTTGATGTAGATCGCCGTCCCGATCCTAGCCCCGGCGGCACTCCGGCGCCACCGGGAGAGAGGGGGAGAGAGCCCCCCTCCTTCTTCTTCTTCCTTGGCCTCCCCCCTAGATGGGAGGAGAGTTCCCCCTCTGTTCCATGGCCTCCATGGTTGCGGAGGGGCGGGAGCCCCTCCGAGATTGGATCTCCCTCTCTGTTCTCTTCTGTTTTGCGTTCCCCAGATCTGGCCGAAAACTGTTTCTTATATTCCGGGCGATCCGTAACTCTGATTGCACTGAAATTTTAACACGATTTTTTTCCGGATATAAGCTTCCTTGCGCCCGACCAACGTTCGAGGTGGGCATAAGACACCTGGGCGTGCTTGGGCCCCCAGGCGCGCCCTGGTGGGTTGTGGTCACTGTGGGCCCCCTCTTCTGATGATTCCAACTCCGAAAAATCACAAATATTCCAAAATAATTCTTCATAAAATTTTATTGCATTTGGACTTCGTTTGATATGGATTTTCTGCGAAACAAAAAACATGCAACAAACAGGAACTAGCATTGGGCACTGGGTCAATTGGTTAGTCCAATAAATCATATAAAAAGTTGCCAAAAATATGTAAAAGTTGTATAATATTGGCATGGAACAATAAAAAATTATAGATATGACGGAGACGTATCAGGGCCCAGGCGCGCCCCGGTGGGTTGTGCCCACCTCGATGGCCTCCCACACTGCCTCTTGGCCCTACAAATACCCCAATATTCCAAAAACCCTAGGGGAGTCGACGAAACACAATTTCAGCCGCCGCAAGTTCCAGAACCACGAGATCAAATCTAGACACCAACACGAAGGGGTTCATCATCCTCATTGGTGCCTCTCCGATGATGCGTGAGTAGTTCATTGTAGACCTACGGGTCCGTAGGCAGTAGCTAGATGGCTTCTTCTCTCTTTTTGATTCTCAATACAATGGTCCCTTGGAGATCTATTTGATGTAACTCTTTTTCCGGTGTGTTTGTTGGGATCCAATGAACATTGAATTTATGATCAGATCTATATGCAGGAAAGTTATTTGAGTTCTTTGATCTCTTTTATGCATGATTACTTATAGCCTCATATTTCTTCTTCGAATCTTTGGTTTAGTTAGGCCAACTATATTGATATTTATTGCCATGGGAAGAGGTGCTTTGTGATGGGTTCGATCGTGCGGTGTTCTTTCCCAGTGACAAAAGGGGCAGCAAGACACGGATGTATCGTTGCTATTTGGGATAACAAGATGGGGGCTATTCCTACATGAATAGATCTTGTCTACATCATGTCATCGTTCTTATTGCATTACTCCATTTCTCCATGAACTTAATACACTAGATGCATGCTGGATAGCGGTCGATGTGTGGAGTAATAGTAGTAGATGCAAGCAGTAGTAGGTCTACTAATCTTGGACGTGATGCCTATATAATGATCATTGCCTGGATATCGTCATAATTATTTGAGGTTCTATCACTTGCCCAACAGTAATTTGTTTTCCCACCGTATGCTATTTTCTTAAGAGAAGCAACTAGTGAAATCTACGGCCCCCGGGTCTATTCTTCATCATATTTGCTTTCCGATCTATTATTTGCCACTTTTATTTTCAGATCTATTATTCCAAAAACCCAAAAATATCTTGCTGCACTTTTTATTTGCATCTTTTATTTCACGTTTTATCGAGATCTATTTATCCAATCTACCACAAATTTATCTATCTTTTTACCATAGAGGGATTGACAACCCCTCTTACGCGTCGGGTTGCAAGTATTTGCTCTTTGTGTGCAGGTACCGTTTACATAGTGTTGCTTGCTTCTCCTATTGGATTAATACCTTGGTTTCATAACTGAGGGAAATATCTGCCGTAGCTATGCTGCATCATCCCTTCCTCTTTGGGGAAATACCGACGTAGTTCAAGTGTCATCAAAAGGAATTTCTGGCGCCATTGCCGGGGAGACATCACCAACATCTATCAGGTTCCTAATCACAAATCTCATCTCCTTGCAATTTACATTATTTTCCATTTGCCTCTTGTTTTCATCTCCCCCACTTCACAAAATTTGCCGTTTTATTCGCCCTCTTTTTTGTTCGTCGTTTTCACATCAGATCTATTTTTGTGTGCAATCTTGTTTGCGTAGTCACGATGACTGAAGAAAACACCAAGTTGTGTGATTTTTCCAATACCAACAACAATGATTTTATTAGCACTCCGATTGCTCCTCCCTCCACTAGTGCGGAATCTTGTGATATTAATGCCGCTTTGTTGAATCTTGTTATGAAAGATCAGTTTTCCGGTACTCCTAATGAGGATGTCGCGTACCATCTTAACACTTTCGTAGAATTATGCGATATGCAAAATAAAAAATATGTGGACAATGATATTGTGAAGTTGAAATTATTTCTGTTTTCTTTGCGAGATCGTGCAAAAATTTGGTTTTCTTCTTTGCCTCGTAATAGTATCGATTCTTGGGATAAATGCAAAGATTCTTTCATTACTAAGTATTTTCCGCCCGTGAAAACTATTTGCCTTAGAACTCAAATCATGAATTTTAAGCAACTTGAGCATGAACATGTTGCGCAATCTTGGGAAAGAATGAAGTTGATGCTAAGAAATTGTCCTACCCATTGTTTAAATCTTTGGATGATCATACAAAAATTTTATGCGGGATTGAACTTTGTTTCTATAAATCTTTTAGATTCCACCGCGGGAGGTACTTTTATGGAAATTACTTTGGGTGAAGCTACTAAATTGCTTGATAATATTATGGCAAATTATTCACAATGGCATACCGAAAGAGCGCCTACTTGTAAAAAAGTTAATTCGGTTGAAGAAATTAGTACTTTGAGTGAAAAAGTTGATGCTCTTATGAAATTGGTTCCTAATAAAAGTGCTCCTATTGATCTTTATGATGTTCCTTTGTATACTTTGATTGAGCAAAATAGTGATCCCATTGATGTTAATTTTGTCTCGTGAAACACTTTTAATAACAATGCTCATAGAGGTAATTTTAATCCTAGGCCTTTTCCTGGAAATTCTCTTATAATTATGGTAATTCCTATGGTAATCCTTCTTATAATAATAATAGGAACACCTCTGATCTAGAGAATAATATTAAAGAATTTATCAATGCTCAAAAAGTTTTCAACACTACGATAGAAGAAAAGTTGAATAAGATTGATGATATGTGTAGAAGCATTGATAGGATTTCTCACGATGTAGAAAATCTCAAGTTGAAAATTTTTGTACCCAAGGTTGAGGAATCAATTAAAGCTTTATATGTTTCTATGGATGAAAGTAAGAAAAGAACCGCTATGCTTAGAGCTAAAATAGAATTTTTAGAAAGAGCATTTTCTAGTGATTGCTTTCATAAAAATGATGAAGATCTTAAAGTGATTGGTGTTTCTTCTATTGATTCCTTGTTTAGTAAAATTAAAATTGATCTTAAAGGGACTGAAGAAGAGTCAACTTTAGTTAGAAGGCGTCCCGATAATTTGGAGGGTGAAAATCTTGATGAAATTTTTGATAAAAGTGGGTTTAGAGGGGTCAAAACTTTAACTAGTGATGTGCCCACTCTTTTGGATTACAAAGACTTCAATTATGATAATTGATCCTTGATTGATTGTATTTCTTTGTTACAATCCATGATTAATTCACCCCATGCTTATGAACAAAATAAAGCTTTTACTAAACATATCATAGATGCCATGATGAAAGCTTTGGAAGAAAAGTTGGAATTAGAGATTTCAATTAATAGAAAATTACATGATGAATGGGAACCTACCATCAAAGTCAAGATTAAAAATTATGAGTGTTTTGCTTTATGTGATTTGGGTGATAGTGTTTCCACAATTCCGAAATCTTTATGTGATGTGCTTGGTCTTACCGATATTGAGGACTGTTCTCTCAATTTGCATTTGGTGAATTCTACTATTAAAAATCCTATGGGAAGAATTAATGATGTTCTTATTCTTGCAAATAGGAATTATGTGCCCATAGATTTTATTGTTCTTGTTATTGATTGCAATCTGCCTTGTCCAATTATACTTGGTAGACCGTTTTTACGCACTATAGGTGCCGTGATTGATATGAAAGAAGGCAATATTAAATTTCAATTTCCACTAAGTAAGGGAATGGAACACTTCCCTAGAACAAGAATTAAGCCACCATATGAATTAATCATGAGGGCATCCTATGGATCTAGAACTAAACATGACAATACTTAGATCTATGCATTATGCCTAGCTAGGGGCATAAAACGATAGCACTTGTTGGGAGGCAACCCAATGAATAAAATTTATTTTTGCCTTTTTCTTTCTGTTATTGAGTGTTTGCACAATTATACCTCTGTTATGGTTGTGTTTTTATGTTTTAATTAGTGTTTGGGCCAAGCAAAGCCTTTGGGATCATGTTGGGTGATAGTTGATTTGATCTTGTTGAAAAACATAAACTTTTGCATCTAGTAAAATAATTTTGAAAAATCACAGAAGTGACGAAAAATTGTGAAATTTTTACAAAATATTGATATACAAATTTCCCACATCGTACTAATTTTTCATATTTTTTGGATTAAATAATTATACGAAGTTTTCAGATTGCTACAGACTGTTCTGTTTTTTACAGATTCTGTTTTCGTTGCATTGTGTGCTTATTTTGATGAATCTATGGGTTGTATCGGGGGGTATGAGCCATAGAAAAGTTGTAATACAGTAGCTATAATGCAATAATAAAATATTAATGGGTTTGCAACAGTACTTAGAGTGGTGATTTACTTTGTTATACTAACAGATCTCGCGAAGGTTTTGTTAAGTTTTGTGTGATTGAAGTTTTCATGTTTTGGGTGAGATCACGATGGATGAAGGAATAAGGAGTAAGAGGAGCCTAAGCTTGGGAATGCCCACGGCACCCCAAGTTAATATTCAAGGAGAAATAAGAAACTAAGCTTGGGGATGCCCCAAGTGGCATCCCCTCTTTCTTCTAACGACCATCGGTATTTTACTTAGAGCTATATTTTTATTCGTCACATATCATGAGTTTTGCTTGGAGCGTCTTGTATTATATGAGTCTTTGCATGTTTTGCTTTTTATTTTTCTACAAGTATCCTTGCTGGACACACCTATTTGAGAGAGCCAAAATTATGCTATGATTTAATAGAATTGCTCTATGTGCTTCACTCAAATTTTTTGAGCTATGGAATTGCTCTAGTGCTTCACTTATATCTTTTTGAGCATGGTGTGCTTTAATATTTTTGAAGAAATGCTCTCATGCTTCACTTAGATTTATTTGAGAGTTAGTAAATTTTTGAAGAAATTCTCTCATGCTTCACTTATATTATTTTGAGAGACGAAAAATTTTATGCTCATGTTCTTCACTTAGATTTATTTGAGCTTGTCAAAAGCAATTGCAATATATTAAACTAGTCCCAAAGTGATAGATATTCAAGAGGGATATAATAAAAACTTTCATGAAGATCATTGGACAAAATAAACTTGATTCTTTGTAATAGTTTTGAGATATGATGATAGTGATATGTGAGTCATGTTGATGAGTAATTATGCTTTAGTAAGAATATTGGTGTTAAGGTTTGTGATTCCCTATGCAAGCATGAAAGTCAATAGTTATGCAATGAAATTACATACTACTTGTGGTGCATTATTTGGTGTTAGTTATGCTTAATGCTCGCTTATGTGATTTTTCATTTCTTGGTTGGTTGCTTCACAATCTATTTGCTAGCCTCCACTTGTACTACGTAGAAATACTACTTGTGCATCCAAAATCCTTTAAACCAGTTTTGCCACATGAGTCCACCATACCTACCTATATGCGGTATTTCTGTGCCGTTCTAAGCAAATTTGTATGTGTCATCTCTAATTTTCAAAATTGTCATGGGAAACCACGGCCACCTATGGGGCCATCAGCCCCTCGTAGTTCGGCAAGGGGGATGAGCACATTGCACAAAGAGTGGAGAATGTAGCGCAGCACGACAGAGATCACACGGGCAATTTTACCCATGTTCGGGCCGCCGCGTGGCGTAAAACCCTACTCCTGCTTTGGTGGATTGATGGTGGATTGTGGTGGAAACGTAGCACTCTTGCCCGGCAAGGTTGCCTCGAGGCAAGAGCAGCTATGCGCGTACGAGTGTACCAGGGTCCGAATCCTTTCTATGGTTGCCATGGCCCTCCTTTTATAGATCAAGGGGTCACCACAGTGGCAAATCAGTTATTGTGTACTGATTAGATAGCAAAAATTGCTATCATACCAAACTCTGAAGACAGAGAAGGCTCATTAAATGCGCCGCTTAGTGTCACATTGTGGTGTGCCCGGCAAGCCTTGCCGGGCTGATCGGCCACCTCCTCGTCTGTCTGCTTGCCACATCACGGGACGGGTGTTATTTGGTGGTGATTTCCGTAGGAAGTGGTTGCCACGTGCCAAATAATAGCCACTTAGTCACTTGGGGGCTTGACACCGCATCGATCGATGACTTGCGTCGCTGTGAGGTGGAGCGGTGGAGCCTTGGCGGGGTAGTTTGCCTTCGTCGCGCCCGGCAAGCCTGTCGGGACGGTTTTGATGTTTGACTTCGGGGCCACCTCGTCCTCGCCAGGCTCGCCTGCCCGGCAAGGGAGGCCTTCCCTTAGTGGTGTCTTGCCCATTTAGCTTGTCTTGTTCTTCTTGATCTACCCTTTGATTCCTCGAAGAGCTAGTCCATCATCTTGACCTTGCTTTGGAGGTCGCAAGCTGCCGGGTCAGAGGTTTGTTGTCCATGCACAAGTCAGGGGAAAACATACACCCTTGTTTGTGTACCTCGACAGAAGCCCCCGGGCCTGAGCCATACGTGTCGTGGGGCACATTGGGTTAGGCCCCAAATAGTACACGGACACATGGCGAGAGAATGCTGCGCGTGCAGCGGTTTGTCATGATAACCAGTCAATCCAGCGTCCACTTCGCGTATTTACCGCGGGTCGTGGGGTAGTGGGACTGCAGTAGTTAATGTGAAATGGTAACTTTCTGAAGAGTCGCGCCCTCCCCCACGTCCTTTCCCATAAGAGAGAAAAACGCGGAAGGGCCCTGCTCATTCATCGTTTTCCTTGCCCCTCCATCATCTTCTTCCGCAAGCCAAGCGACAGTTCTTCCGTTCCACCCTGCCCATCGCCGATCCTCGCCCAATTTCTTCCCGCCTCTGCTGTAGTTCGAAGAGATGGGGAAGAAAACCGCCGCTTCGAAGGGGAAGCAGACAACCGTCGCGAAGGAGGTGGCCGCCGAGGGGAGCAAGAGGGCGCTAGAGCTAGATAGGAAGTGACGGGCGGATGTTGTCTTCTTCCCGTTGAATCTAGATGGGGAAGTACTGAAAGCCAGGCATGGATATTTGTGGGGGAGGGAGGTCCCAGAGAGGCATGGTGCTCCCAAGGTTCTGGCAGAGGGAAAAAAGGATCCGCCAGATTCATACCGATTCTTTTGTGCGTATTTCATCTGCGGCCTCTGCCCTACTTTCTCGGATTTTCTTGAAGCAATGATGGTGATCTATGGATTCCATCTTCTGGACTTCACGCCAAATGCAATGGTGTGCATGGTGATTTTTGCTCATCTATGCGATAACTTCGTCGGAGTTGCCCCCAACGTTGATTTGTTCAGGAACTATTTTGTCCCGCAGGTGGAGAACAAAAACCACCATTCTGGGAACATAAGTTGGATGCCACGAGTGCCAAGGGAGAACTGGGATTACCTCCCTGGTCAACAGCACGACAGATGGGAGGAGTGGAGGGGAGATTGGTGCTGGATCCAGGATGAGAAGGCCCCAGCTTTCTGTCAGGCGAGGGCAAAGTGCCTCGAGCGCGGCAAAGATTGGAGGGAAGTCGGCCTTACCGATGACAGGCTTCGCCCGGCAATAAACAGGATCACCCGCCTAAAGGCTGCCGGGCTAACCATTGGCACGTGGGGGCTGACTTCCTCCTTCGCCGTGTTGCGCCATTGCAGAAGAGGGATAGGTTTGCCTGGCTGTACGGGGATGCCGCAGATAGGATGAGGTTGCTTCCTGGCCTGGCCAACAATTTTTCAGTCTATGGCCATGCTTGGTTGTGCGATCAGCTATTCGGTTGCTTTGGGCTTTTCAAGCTGCCGGCAAATGTCATCCCACTGAACATCAATTCCGCCAGGGACCAGATTCTGAAATGGATGCCAGACTGCAATGCTCAGGGAGTCTCGGGCGACTGGCAGTTACCTACGCTCGACGAAGAGCTTGCATGGTCCTCCACCTTGGTGGAAAGGGCTACCAAGGTGGAAGTCAACATGTACAAGCGTGCCTCCAAGGTGGAGGAGGCGTTCATCAAGAGGCGGCTCGAGGAGGACAGGGCACTTCGTGCTGCTGCGATGGCGAAGGTCGGGGATGCAACGAAGGGGAAGGAGGAGGCTAAAGGTGAAGGCCCTTCCCGTGGTAGGAGCGAGGCTCCGGCCGTGGAGGGGACTGCCAGGGATGATCCTGCCGGGGAGGAACCTGCCGGGATCGAGGTTCTATATGCCGCGGCAGCGGAGGCTCTGGAGGAAGAGGAGGTTGAGGAGGCAGAGCAACCTATGGAGGAGTGGCTCGCCAGAAGGCCCTCAATCGCCCGAGCCAGACCTGGACCAGCGTCCTCGCAGGCGAGCGGCTAGCCGGGGAGCAGCAGTTCCTGACCCTGCGCCTGCCGCCAAGAAAGTGAAGAAGACCACCTCCAGGAGCAGCGTCCCCGATGCAGTGTGCCGGCAATCCCCCCGGCTTTCTGGGGCTAAAGCTTCTCCCGCCAAGCGACCGGAAGCCGCTGGAGGTGACTCCAGCTCCCAGTCCAGCCCGAGCTCTTCGCAAAGCTCTTCATCGACGGAGCCCCCTGCGCCTCATCAAGGCTTGAAGTTGCCAGAGAGCTCCGTCCCCCCGCCCCAGAAGAGGAGCAGGTCGCCCTTGCCACCCATGGAGTTTGAGCTGGGCTCCATGCTCATCGACAAAGAGTAAGAAAGAGCAATTTCCTTTTCTCTCAGCCATTTCCACATATCATCTTGCTTGTTAACTGATCTTTACTTGCTGCCTTCGTCAGGGAGGAGGAGGAAGAAGGCGAGACCCTCATCCGCCGGACCAAGCGGCTCAGGCGCGTGGGGCTGCCGAAGACTATGGGAGGCACGGGCCCGATAGGGAGCGGCGCGGATGACCCGGCACCAAGCCCCCAGCCCAGCCCCAGCCTGAGAGTGCAAAACTGGCTCCTTCCTTCGGAGGTGATGGAGGAGAACTCCCCACCCCTGCAGTCAGAGGAGGGGAGTGGAGTACTCCGGGCGAGTCCTTCCAGGAGGGACCCACGCCACTCGTTGATCGAGTTGAGGGATCCCCGCCCAAGGTTTCCTCGAAAGGGTCCGCCCCGGGCGGCGCCGTGGTTTCCCAGCGAGGGGATGGAGATCTTGGCCTAGCAACCGAAGTTGCCAGGGAAACTGAAGCTCCTCCATGGCAGGCATCTCCAGGTAATCCATTTATTCCTTCCGTGTCATGCTGCCCTTATCATCCTGCCCCAGGCTCTTGTCTTGTTAAAAATTCTGCATTCTTGTCATTGATTGCTGATTCTGCTTATAGCCCCTTTGAGTGAAGAGCCAGATCTGTTGGATGAGGTGGCCAGCATAGGGAAGGACGCTGCAGAAGAAGCCGCCAAGATTGCTGCCGTTGAGGGGCAGGAATGTGCTGCCGGGAGCGTTCAGGAACCCCCGATGAAGATGGAGCAGATCCCCGACAGCGTGCCACGGGCGGGGGCAACGTTCGAGGAGAAAATCCCCCTCCAAACCATGTATCCTCTCCCCTCGTTTGGTATCGTGGTGGGGGCCTCGCAGCCATCCTCGAGTCAGTTGGCGCTGGTGCTAGCGCTGCCTGGGCTCGGAGCCCCCGGCTCGTCAGTGACGATGAGCACGGAACTTGATGAAGAACTCCAGCGCATTCTGGCGTCGCTGTATCAAGGGGGTCGACGAGGCAGACGACTCTGTTGCTATCACGATGGACTTATCTTTCCTGGAGTCCATGGCGGCAGGCATTAAGGAGATGCAGGGCCGGCATAGCCAGAAATGGGAGGTGCTCAAGGAGCAGCGCAAGTCCGCCAACAAGGTGGACTAGCAACTAAGGGACAAAGGTAACGAGCTGCGCGACTGGCACGGCAAGCAGTTCCAGATCCTGATGAGGCAGCAGGAGACAATCTCAATGGTGAGGGAGGATGTCAGCGCCCGGGAGGCTCGTATGGTGGAGCGCAAGGCGCTTCTGGATGCCAAGGAGCATGACATCTCTTCCCGGGAGGAGAAACTCGAGGCTACCCTCCGCGCCAAGGAAATTCCTCGTGCAGCAGTGCACCAAGGAGCTAGAGGACAAGCACAAGGCTGCCCAGGATGCCCTCACTGCTAATTCTGCCACCCAACTGAAGAAGCTCGCTGATGACCTTGCCGCTGCATCCACTGTCAAGCCTGACCTCGACCAACAGGTGGCCAAACTAACTGAAGAACTTTCCGGGAGCGCCAAGGAGGTTGCGACCCTCAAGGAGGAGGCGAAGAAGGAAGAGATCCTTCTGAAAGATATACAATCGCAGCTCTCCTCCAAGAGCCAAGGCCTCGAGACTGCCAACGACACCACTGAAGATCTGAAGGCTAGGATTGGCACCTTGGAGAGCTCGGTAGAGTCCAGCGGGGCCCATGAGCAGCAGCTGACAAAGGACCTGGATACCGCAAGGCATCTTCGAAAGGATGCAGAGGATAAGCTGGCAAATCAATCCGAGCAGGTCGACCTCTGGATCAAGAGCTTGATTGACATTGCCAAGCGCCTCACTACTCAGACTGCAGTGATGGGCATGGAGGGCCAATCTACTCAGCCAGCAAGCATGAGGTCCCCAGCGTCAAGCTAGGTGTCTTCTTCAATGAGCTGATCGAGAAGCTGAAGGCACATGAGGAGGGAAGGGCCGGCCGCTTCATGACTGAATCTCGGAAGCATTCCCGTAATGCCCTCTTCATGGTTCTGAGCAACATCGCCTGCCGCCATCCGGGCCTCAATCTCGCTGACGGCTTCAAGAAGCCGTCGGAGGGCGCAGATGTTTCGGCTGCCGAAGAGAAGGCCGCCCCTCTCACCGACAGGATCCTTGGCGTCCCTACCGCCCCACGAGGTCACCAGGCCAGGCCTTGAATTATCCTTGCCGCTGTGCTGTCCTGTAACAAAACACGATGCATGTCTTGTGTTTAGACACCGTACCGCGTATGTTTGTGTGGAACTGATGTTTTTACTTAATCCTGATTGCATGTTTATCCCTCTAGGGTTCACCCATTGGTGCTCGTACGATTAGTCTCCGTGCGTATTTCAGCTGCCTGCCGGTATCGTATTGTCGTGATTGTCGCAAGGGTCGGGCCCTTAGCCGTTATCTTGGCGAACATACATCCCGGCAGGTTTTTCCTTGACAGTTTTGGCATTGCTACCCATTCTGCGAGCAGGCTCGGAACAGAGTGAGGGTGTAGACAAAAACTGATAAGGTGTCGTCCATACGACAGATTTCCTCATACAAACACCTTGGCATCCAAGGGATAAACAAATGCGAAACCCTAAGGTCATGACTAGGCAAGGATTGTGTAAACTTAGCTTTTTCCTTCGCTTTCCTCTACTCACTTCAGCCACGGCCGCTCATCGCAGTCGCATCCTTTCGGGAGGATAGCTGTCGTGCGTGTTGTTCTCCAGTTCCCGGCAGGGACCGGCGAGGAATCATATGTATCTCACAGGCTTCAGGATGCGGTGTAAGGCATGACCGGCCTCTCTCTCCTCCTCTCCACATACTTTAGACAACCTGGTGGCGGCTAGCATAAAAAGTCACGCTAACGCGGACTTCCTTGCCGGGCACACTTGCCGGGGCGCCGATCAATGGATTCGCACCAGCGCTCCACTCAGGATTTCCCTAAGCAGGGTAAATGCTGAACCGATTTTCATGCAGCGCTCATCGCCATTGACGATGCTAAAACCCAGAGTGGCACAATTGTCAATAAGTGGGTGTGGTGGAGAGATAAACCTTGCACCCGTACACTTTGTACCTTTCCCGTGGACGGGGCTTGCATGGCAATCATGCTGCCCGATCTGTTGGGGTTGGCTCGCCGTTGTCATTACTGGCTCTCGCCGCTGCAGCGGCTGTGGCGGAGGGAGGCGGAGGAAGTCGAACAGAGGGTGGGGGAAGCGATATCGCTTCCCTTCTCTGTTCTCATCACCCCCCCCCCGGCCTTAGCTTGGGCATCACAGATGATGAAGCCGTCGATGACAAAGATGATGAAGATGACGCGCTGCGTACGCTTCTCAGGTTCGCGCAAGCGCACCCCCTACCTGGTGCGCCAAAGATGTCTTGGGAAACCACGGCCACCTATGGGGCCATCAGCCCCTTGTGGTTCGGCAAGGGGGATGAGCACATTGCATAAAGAGCGGAGAACGTAGCGCAGCACGACAGAGATCACACGGGCAGTATTACCTAGGTCCGGGCCGCCGCGAGGCGTAAAACCCTACTCCTGCTTTGGTGGAATGATGCAGCGCTCTTGCCCGGCAGGGTTGCCTTGGGGCAAGAGCAGCTACGCGCGTATGAGTGTACCAGGGTCCGAATCCTTTCTATGGTTGCCATGGCCCTCCTTTTATAAATCAAGGGGTCACCACAGTGGCAAATCAGTCATTGTGTACTGATTAGATAGCGAACAGGGCTATCATACCTAACTCTGCAGATAGAGTAGGGCGCATTAAATGTGCCGCTTAGTGTCACATCATGGTGTGCCCGGCAAACCTTGCTGGGCTGATCGGCCACCTCCTCGTCTGTCTGCTTGCCACATCACTGGACGGCTCTCATTTGGAGGTGATTTCCGTAGGAAGTGGCTGCCACGTGCCAAATAACAGCCACTTAGTCACTTGGGGGCTTGACACCGCACAGATCGATGACTTGCGTCGCTGTGAGGTGGAGCGGTGGAGCCTTGGCAGGGTAGTTTGCCTTCGTCGCGCCCGGCAAGCCTGCCGGGACGGTCTTGAGGTTTGACTTCGCGGCCACCTCGTCCTCACCAGGCTCGCCTGCCCGGCAAGGGAGGCTTTCCCTTAGTGGTGTCTTGCTCATTTAGCTTGTCTTGGTCTTCTTGATCTGCCCTTTGATTCCTTAAAGAGCTATTCCATCATCTTGACCTTGCTTTGGAGGTCGCAAGCTGCCGGGTCAGAGGTTTGCTGTCCATGCACAAGTCAGGGGAAAACATACACCCCTGTTTGTGTACCCCGACAAAAATGAATTTCTTTTTTGTGTGCTCGTACCGCTCATGAAGCAGTAGGGGGTGGCCAATATTTTCCATGCTAGATGTGCTATTCTCAAGATGAGTGTTTATTCACTTGTCATTACACGAGAGTGCAGCGATAATAGGGATGCCCAGTCCCGAAATGAAAAAGAAATTTACTTTATATTGTCAAATAATAAATTCCTTGGAAAGTGTTGGTATGGAAGGCACCCGTGGATACGACTAGCCATGGAAAGTGAAAGAGTGGTGGAAAAAGGAATAAACTTTATTTTATGTTTGGGAACCGCCTGTGATATATCTAGCATGGTAAGTGTTGGGAATTACTCGGTCATTTTCGTTGACGGAAAAAGTATGCCTCTCAAAAATTTTATCTATCAATTTAAGCTTTGAGCTCTGGCACCTCTACAAATCCCTACTTCCCTTTGTGAAGGGCCTTTCTATTTACTTTATGCAATTTTTATTTTTATTTGAGTCTCCATCTCCTCTTATAAAGCACCAACTAAGGGGCACTATCTTCGTACTTGAGCATTGGGTATAGCTAATTTGCGAGTGTGTTTCATGAATGGATCAATGATTGAGCATGATGGGCTAGGGATAACTTTCTTTAGTGTTGATATTTTGAAAGACATGGTTGCTTGTTGATACGCTTGAGTATTGAAATCTTCATGTCAAAACTAGACTATTGCTTTGAATCATATAATAGTCCAAATCTCCATACTACAAAAGAAAAGAATATGTGATGAACATGTTAGGCAGCATTTGACATCAAAAATTCTATTTTTATCATTACCTACTCGAGGACGAGTAGGAATTAAGCTTGGGGATGCTGATACGTCTCCAACGTGTCTATAATTTTTGCTTGTTCCATGCTGTTATATTATCATTCTTGGATGTTTTACAATCATTTTATAGCAACTTTATATCATTTTTTGGCACTAACCTATTGACATAGTGCCCAGTGCCAGTTGCTGTTTTTTTGCTTTTTTTACTTCGCAGAAAATCAATACCAAACGGAGTCCAAACGCATCAAAACTTTTTGGAGAATTTTTCTGGACCAGAAGACACAAGATGGGCCAAAGAAGTACCAGAGGGGTGCCCCGAGGGGGGCACAACCCCCCTGGGTGTGCCTGGGGGCCCATGCGCGCCCTGGTGGGTTGTGCCCACCTCGGTGGCCTCCCGCACCGCCTCTTTGCCCTAGAAATACCCCAATATTCCAAAAACCCTAAGGGAGTCGACGAAACACAATTCCAGCCGCCGCAAGTTCCAGAACCATGAGATCCAATATAGACACCATCACGGAGGGGTTCATCATCCTCATTGGTGCCTCTCCTATGATGCGTGAGTAGTTCATTGTAGACCTATGGGTCCGTAGGCAATAGCTAGATGGCTTCTTCTCTCTTTTTCATTCTCAATACAATGGTCTCTTGGAGATCCATTTGATATAACTCTTTTTGCGGTGTGTTTGTTTGGACGATGAACTTTGAGTTTATGATCAGATCTATATCCATGAAAGTTATTTGAGTTCTTTGATCTCTTTTCTGCATGATTACTTATAGCCTCGTATTTCTTCTTCGAATCTTTGGTTTAGTTAGGCCAACTAGATCGATTTTTCTTGCCATGGGAAGAGGTGCTTTGTGATGGGTTCGATCGTGCGGTGTTCTTTCCCAGTGACAGAAGGGGCAGCAAGAAACACTTGTATCGTTGCTATTAAGGATAACAAGATGGGGGCTATTCCTACATGAATAGATCTTGTCTTCATCATGTCATCGTTCTTATTGCATTACTCCGTTTCTCCATGAACTTAATACACTAGATGCATGCTGGAGAGCGGTCGATGTGTGGAGTAATAGTAGTAGATGCAAGTAGGAGTCGGTCTACTAATCTTGGACGTGATGCCTATATAATGATCATTGCCTGGTTACCATCATAATTATTTGAGGTTCTATGAATTGCCCAACAATAATTTGTTTACCCACCATATGCTATTTTCTTGAGTGAAGCCACTAGTGAAATCTACGGCCCCTGGGTCTATTCTTCATCATATTTGCTTTTCGATCTATTATTTGCCACTTTTATATTCAGATCTATTATTCCAAAAACCCAATAATACCTTGCTGCACTTTTTATTTGCATCTTTTATTTCATGTTTTATCGAGATCTATTTATCCAATCTACCACAAATTTATCTATCTTTTTACCGTAGAGGGATTGACAACCCCTCTTACGCGTCGGGTTGCATGTATTTGTTTTTTGTGTGCAGGTACCGTTTACATAGTGTTGCTTGGTTCTCCTACTGGACTGATACCTTGGTTTCATAACTGATGGAAATACCTACCGTAGCTGTGCTGCATCATCCCTTCCTCTTTGGGGAAATACCGACATAGTTCAAGCGACATCACCTCTCTTCCGGAACTGTGTAGTCCTTAGGTTCATCTGCTCCGTCGATGATGGTAATGCAGTTGGTGTGGCTGCCAGCAACGGGGAAGATGATCTGAGTGGCGAAAAAAGGTCTGCAGGGGGGATCTCTGCTGCGGTTGACGCTTCCGTCGATGGTGCACCTCAGGTGGGGTGGATGACGACACGGCAGGAGCGGGACAAAACAAACAGAGTTTTCTTTGAGACCTATCTAAAAATGAAGTAAATCTATAAGGGCTCCTTAGAATTGGAGGATTCTAAAAACGCAGGGATAGGAAAAACACAGGAATAGGATAGGAATGCACATGCAAAATAGAGCATTTGCAAACACAGGATTTCTGTCAACCTGCGTGTTTGGTTCACATGAATTGGAAGAACACAGGAATGGAGAAACATTGTCAAATTAAAGTCAAACCACATGAAAATTTAAAATAAGAATCTTATTATGCCAGTAATGCACTTAGTCCTGTTCTTCATGCATATTAATTTGAAAAGGACGTCCAGGTGGATATTAAAATTTCGATGTTTTTCTTTGAAAAAGACACCAAAGGAAAAAAATCCTCCAGTTTTCTTTGCTCCATTCCTTCTAACCAAATGCATGAATAGTAGTACCATAGGAAAGTTTCCAATTCCTATGTTTTCCTTTCACTTTTTCTTTGAACCAGTGGCGATTCAAGTAGGCAGTCTTCAACAGGCTGAAGCCTACCCTCAAAATTTTTTGTGAGCTTATTTGGTCCGCATGAATATCATATAATGGCTATCTTGCTAAACCGATTCAAATTGTGGTTCAAAAGAGCATTTAGTTTTTCTCCCTGTTAACTTTGTGACCACAATTCATTTCTTTCTAGATTTGCAACTGCTTTGAACCAAAGGATCCCTGAGGGATCGACATGAATGTAGAGTAAAAAAGTGATGCGATGAGTGTACAACCTCTTTGGCGTAGCCTTGTCGACCTTAGCATCATTGGGTTGGACGTGGAGGATGGTGATGCTGGCATGACTGTCGGAGGCGGGGAAGAAGATCTGAGGCCTTTGGAGACGGCGCCGAGGGTACTGCTCCACTATGATGGACGGTTTCGTCGTTGGAGCAGCTCCGGTGAGGTGTACGATGGCTAGACTGAAGCAGGACAAGACAAACAACGTTAATCTGAAGTGGGATTCTAATAGCATCTGCAATAGATGATGTAAAATACATCACCAAAAAGTGCTAGATGTAAAATGCATCAGCCGCGGCCACTCCAACAGATGTTGTAAATACTGTTGACTCTGAACTTAACTGAAGAAACTAAACCTTACAGTCGAAACTGAATTTTACTATCAAAACTGAATTTGACTGACGAAACTGATTGAACTAATAGCAGAGCATTGCAATAGAAGTTTAGGCCGTTCGAGCACTGGTAGCAGAGAAGCACTGATCTAAATCAGCAGCCGCTCGATCAGGGAACGCACTAGCAGAGAGTAGCTCGTGCAACAGCACCGCAAGCGAGTGCTAAAGCAGCAACTCATGTAGCTGCCGCAGGTCGTGTAGCAGCAGCAGCGCGAGCGAGAGCAAGAGCATAGCAGAGCAGCAGCACGAGCGAGAGCAATAGCGGAGCAGCAACGAGACCGAGAGCAAGAGTAGAGCAAAGCAGCAGCATGAATGAAAGCAAGAGTAGAGCAGCAGCGTGATCGACAGCCAGAGCAGAGCCGCAGCGCGAGCGAGAGCCAGAGCAGCAGTAGCTAGTGCTGGTGTGGAAGTCACCGTCGAGGAAGCAACGACATGGGGGAGAGACCCCATGGAGGAAGTGGCCGGCGACGGCGCCGTTGATGGAGACCTGCCATGCCTACTCGGTATCGAGCACTGGCAGCCCCATGAGACTGAATAAATAATAAAATGCAGCGGTGAGTGCAGAACCTCCTTGGTGGCGCCGAGTAGGCCTCGGCTTCATCGGAGGAATTGGTGAGGGTGCTGCGGTTTCGGTCGGGTAGGTGAAGACGGCGCTGTGGGGGTTAAGGTGGCGCGATAGACGAGGCAAACATCGGGGCAGCTCCTTGGAGGTGGAGGATGGGGCGGCTGAACAGGCGGGGCGATGAGATCGACCACAGATCCTCGTCCGGTGTGGTCGATGAGGGGCATCGACCTATTGCTGTGGACGACGTCGTCGGGGAAGAGGCTCCGGCTGGGCGGCGGTCGGGAGGCCGACAGAGGAGCGTAGGGTTTTGGTGGCCTCGGTGTATGAATGGGGGAAACGAAGGGGAAGGTAGGGGAGCCATGGCTTAGGGACGCGCTTGTCCGAAATGTGGGGTAAGTTACGAACGTACCCCCATCGGTTTTGACCACGCGACGTCGAGGCGGCATTTCTGGTTGAAGGGTAGAAGGGGGATTTCCCATGTCTGGGCTGCGCGACCGATTTCGGATGAGGAGTGAGTTTTCGCGCGCGTCGAAATTTTGGGATAACAAGGCGCGATGCAGGTTGAAGAGGCAGGAGTTTCATAGCAGAAGAGACAAGAGATACTCTAGCTTGAAAATTTCGGGATAACAAGGCGCGGATTCCACGTTCGGCAGAACAAAATTAACGTTTACAAAAAAAAGACAATTAATACAAGACACAAGAGAGTCATGTCTCCTTCTACATCTTTTTTTTGCGAGGATGTCCCCTTTTACTATATTGCTACAAATGCCATTGAAAAAACTACAAGAAAAATCTAAAAAAATCGGGAGAACAAGATTAACCTGTACAGTACTGAATCAATTCGCACTTCCCTCAACAACAACAAAAAACCAAATCAATTCCCACCACAAGAAAGAGTCATGTCCCATTTTATATGATTACAAATGCCAGGATCTCGAATTTCAAATTTTGAATCCACGTTATGTTGAATTCGAATATATCGTTAGGTGATCTTGCGGTTTATAATGGATGTTGTCCTACATTTTGATCTTCCATCTTATATGAACATTTTACTCCACCCTATGAATATATATTGTCCTCTAACATATGGACTAAATTCGAATCAATTTTCCCTATTTGAATATGATTATTGTGAAGTTAAACCATCATTTAAATATTAGATTGATAACAGAAACATGCATATAGTATTAATCATGTTTAAATATGAACTACATGTACCATACGATCTCCAATTCAAATATTTGTATCCATTTTATGATGAATTCAAATATCAGTACATTGGTCTACGTAGCAAGATGTTCGGAATAATCTAAACCCTGTTTTCATATGTATCTCTACTCTTATAAAAAAAACTGAGTTGGTGATGATGGTGTGCCTGCTGATACGTCTCCAAGGTATCTATAATTTTTGCTTGTTCCATGTTGTTATATTATCATTCTTGGATGTTTTACAATCATTTTATAGCAACTTTATATCATTTTTTGGGACTAACCTATTGACATAGTGCCATGCCAGTTGTTGTTTTTTGCTTTTTTTTACTTCATAGAATATCAGTACCAAACGGAGTCCAAATGCAGCGAAACTTTTTGGAGAATTTTTTTGGACCAGAAGATACAAGATGGGCCAAAGAAGTACCAGAGGGGAGGCCCGAGGGGAGCACAACCCCCCAGGGCGCGCCCAGGAGCCCAGGCGCGCCTTGGTGGGTTGTGCCCACCTCAGTGACCTCCTGCGCCGCCTCTTCGCCCTATAAATCCCCAAATATTCCAGAAACCCTAGAGGAGTGGATGAAACACAATTCCAGCCGCCGCAAGTTCCAGAACCACGAGATCCAATCTAGACACCATCACGGAGGGGTTCATCATCCTCATTGGTGCATCTCTGATGATGCGTGAGTAGTTCATCATAGACCTACGGGTCCGTGGTCAGTAGCTAGATGGCTTCCTCTCTCTCTTTTGATTCTCAATACAATGGTCTCTTGGAGATCTATTTGATGTAACTCTTTTTTGCGGTGTGTCTGTTGGGATCCGATGAACTTTGAGTTTATAATCAGATCTATATTCGTGAATATTATTTGAGTCTTCTTTTGATGTCTCATATGCATGATTATTTATAGCCTCGTATTTCTTCTCGAATCTTTGGTTTAGTTAGGCCAACTAGATCGATTTTTATTGCCATTGGAAGAGGTGCTTTGTGATGGGTTCGATCGTGCGGTGTTCTTTCCCAGTGATAGAAGGGGCAACAAGACACGCATGTATTGTTGCTATTAAGGATAACAAGATGGGATATTCCTACATGAATAGATCTCATCTACATCATGTCATCATTCTTATTGCATTACTCCATTTCTCCATGAACTTAATACACTAGATGCATGCTGGATAGCAGTTGATACGTCTCCAACATATCTATAATTTTTGCTTGTTCCATGCTGTTATATTATAATTCTTGGATGTTTTACAACCATTTTATAGCAACTTTATATCGTTTTTTGGGACTAACCTATTGACATAGTGCCCAGTGGCAGTTCCTATTTTTTCCTTGTTTTTTAATTCTCAGAAAATCAATACCAAATGGAGTCCAAACGCAGAGAAACTTTTTGGGAATTTTTTATGAACCAGAAGGAACAACTTGGGCCGAAGAAGTACCAGAGGGGTGCCCCGAGGAGGGCACAACCCACCTGGGCGCGCCTGGGGGCCCAGGCGCGCCATGGTGGGTTGTGCCCACCTCGGTGGCCTCCCATACCGCCGCTTTGCTCTATAAATACCCCGAAAATCCAAAAAGCCTAGGGGAGGCAACGAAACACAATTCCAACCGCCGCAAGTTCCAGAACCACCAGATCCAATCTAGACACCATCACGGAGGGGTTCATCATCCTCATTGGTGCCTCTCCGATCATGCGTGAGTAGTTCATTGTAGACCTACGGGTCCGTAGTTAGTAGCTAGATGGCTTCCTCTCTCTCTTTTGATTCTCAATACAATGGTCTCTTGGAGATCTATTTGATGTAACTCTCTTTGCGGTGTGTTTGGTGGGATCCGATGAACTTTGAGTTTATGATCAGATCCATTTTATCCATGAAAGTTATTTGAGTTTTGATCGCTTATATGCATGATTGCTTATAGCCTCGTATTTCTTCTTCGAATCTTTTGTTTAGTTAGGTCGACTAGATCGATTTTTCTTGCCATGGGAAGAGGTGCTTTGTGATGGGTTCGATCTTATGGTGCTCAATCCCAGTGACAGAAGGGGACATGACACGTATGTATCATTGCTATTAAGGATAACAAGATGGGGTCTATTCCTACATGAATAGATCTTGTCTACATCATGTCATCGTTCTTATTGCATTACTCCGTTTTTCCATGAACTTAATACACTAGATGCATGCTGGATAGCGGTCGATGTGTGGAGTAATAGTAATAGATGCAGGCAGAAGTCGGTCTATTAATCTTGGACGTGATGCCTATATAATGATCATTGCCTGGATATCATCATAATTATTTGAAGTTCTATCAATTGCCCAACAGTAATTTGTTTACCCGCCGTATGCTATTTTTCTCGAGAGAAGCCACTAGTGAAATCTACAGCCCCCGGGTCTATTCTTTATCATATTTGCTTTCTGATCTATTATTTTTCTCTTTTATTTTCAGATCTATTATTCCAAAAACCCAAAAATACCTTGCTACAATTTTTTATTATTTATTTTATTTCGTGTTTCTGCGAGATCTATTTATCCAATATACTACAAACCAATCTATCTTTTACCCGAGAGGGATTGACAACCCCTCTTACGTGTCGGGTTGCAAGTATTTGTTCTTTGTGTGCAGGTACCATTTACATAGTGTTGCATGGTTCTCCTACTGGTTCGATAACCTTGGTTTCATAACTAAGGGAAATACCTACCGAAGCTATACTGCATCATCCATTCCTCTTCAGGGAAATACTGACGCGGATACGAGGCATCAAGAAAGGATTTCTGGCGCCGTTGCCGGGGAGGATCAAGTCAAGATAGTCTCCCGTCCACGTGCTGATTTCTGGCGCCGTTGTCGGGGAGACATCATCAACATCTATCAGGTTCCTAATCACAAAGCTCATCTCCTTGCAATTTACATTATTTGCCATTTGCCTCTTGTTTTCATCTCCCCCACTTCACAAAAATTTGTCGTTTTATTCGCCCACTTTTTCGTTCGCCGTTTTCTCGTGACATCTGTTTTTGTGAGTGTTCTTGTATGCGTAGTTGTGATGTCTCAAGAAAACACCAAGTTGTGTTACTTTTCCAATACCAACAACAATGATTTTATTAGCACTCCGATTGCTCCTCCCGCCTCTAGTGTGGAATCTTGTGATATTAATGCCGCTTTGTTGAATCTTGTTATGAAAGATCATTTTACTGGTACTCCTAATGAGGATGCCGCGTTCCATCATAACACATTCGTACAATTATGCGATATGCAAAAGAAAAAGATGTGGACAATGATATTGTGAAGTTGAAATTATTTCCGTTATCTTTGCGAGATCGTGCAAAAATTTGGTTTTCTTCTTTGCCTCGCAATAGTATCGATTCTTGGGATAAGTGCAAGGACGCTTTTATTACTAAGTATTTTCCGCCCACGAAAATTATTTCCCTTAGAACTCAGATCATGAATTTAAAGCAATTTGAGCATGAACATGTTGCACAATCTTGGGAAAGAATGAAATTGATGCTAAGAAATTGTCCTACACATGGTTTAAATCTATGGATCACCATACAAAAAATTTATGCGGGATTGAATTTTGTTTCTAGAAATCTTTTAGATTCCGCCACGGGTGGTACTTTTATGGAAATTACTTTGGGTGAAGCTACTAAATTACTAGATAATATTATGGCAAATTATTCACAATGGCATACCGAAAGAGCTCCTACTAGTAAAAAAGTCAATTCGGTTGAAGAAATAAATTCTTTGAGTGAAAACGTTGATGCTCTTATGAAGTTGTTTTCTAGTAAAAATGCTCCTATTGATCTTAATGATGTGCCTTTGTCTACTTTGATTGAGCAAAATAGTGATGCCGTAGATGTGAATTTTGTCTCGTAAAACAATTTTAATAATAATGCTTATAGAGGTAATTTTAATCCTAAGCCTTTTCCGGGAAATTCCTCTAATAATTATGGTAATCCTTCTTATAATAATAATAGGAACACCTCTGATCTTGAGAATAATTTTAAAGAATTTATCAATGATCAATTTTTTTTCAACAATACGATAGAAGAAAAGTTGAATAAGATTGATGATATGTCTAGAAGCATTGATAGAATTTCTCATGATGTAGAAAATCTCTAATTGAAAATTTTTGTGCCTAAGGTTGAAGAATCAATTAAACCTTTATATGTTTCTATGGATGAAAGTAAGAAAAGAACCGCTACGCTTAGATCTAAAAGAGAATTCTTAGAAAAAGCGTTTTCTACCGATTGCTCTCATAAAAATGATGAAGATCTTAAAGAGATTGGTGTTTCTTCTATTGATTCTTTGTTTAGTAAGATTAAAATTTATGAAAAAGGGACTGAAGAAGAGTCAACTTTAGTTAGAAGGCATCCCGATAATTTGGAGGGTGAAAATCTTGTTGAAAAAATTGATAAAAGTGGGTTTGGAGAGGTCAAAACTTTAACTAGTGATGTGCCCACTCTTTTGGATCACAAAGACTTTAATTATGATAATTGCTCTTTGATTGATTGTATTTCTTTGTTGCGATCCATGATTGATTCACCCCTTGCTTATGAACTAAAATAAAGCTTTTACTAAACATATTGTTGATGCTATGATGAAAGCTTTGGAAGAAAAGTTAGAATTAGAGATCTCAATTCCTAGAAAATTACATGATGAATGGGAACCCACCATTAAAGTCAAGATTAAAAATTATGAGTGATTTGCTTTATGTGACTTGGGTGCTAGTGTTTCCATAATTCGGAAGTCTTTATGTGATGTGCTTGGTCTTACCAACATAGAAGAGTGTTCCTTAAATTTGCACTTGGCGGATTCTACTATTAAAAAGCCTTTGGAAAGAATTAATGATGTTCTTATTCTTTCAAATAGGAAATATGTGCCCATAGATTTTATTGTTCTTGATATTGATTGTAATCCATCTTGTCCAATTATACTTGGTAGACCGTTTTTACGTACTATTGGTGCCGTGATTGATATGAAAGAGGGCAATATTAAATTTTAATTTCCACTAATGAAGGGTATGGAACACTTCCCTAGAACAAGAATTAAGCCTCCATATGAATGAATCATGGGGTCATCCTATGGATCTAGAAACAAAGATGACAATACTTAGATCTATGCTTTATGCCTAGCTAGGGGCGTAAAACGATAGCGCTTGTTGGGAGGCAACCCAATGAATAAAATTTATTTTTGCCTTTTTCTTTCTGTTCTTGAGTGTTTGCAAAATTATGCCTCTGTTATGATTGTTTTTTTATGTTTTAGTTAGTGTTTGTGCCAAGTAAAGCCTTTGGGATAGCTTTGGTGATAGTTGATTTGATCTTGTTGAAAAACAGAAACTTTTGTGTCTAGTAAAATAATTGTTGTGATTTACAGAAGCGAAGAAAAATTCTTAATTTGTTACAAAATATTGATATAGAAATTGTACCTGTTGTCCTAATTTTTCATAATTTTTCGAGTTACAGAAGTATGAGAACAATTCGTATCTTTACAGACTGTTCTATTTTTGACAGATTCTGTTTTCTTTACATTGTGTGCTTATTTTGATGAATCTATGGTTTGTATCGGTGGGTATAAGCCATGGTAAAGTTAGAATACAGTAGATATAATGCAATAACAAAATTTGAATGGGTTTTCTATAGTACTTAAAGTAAAGATTAGTTTTCTTATACTAACGGATCTCATGAAGGTTTTGTTGAGTTTTGTGTGATTGAAGTTTTCAAGTTTTGGCTGAGATCACGATGGATGAAGGAATAAGGAGTAAGAAGAGCCTAAGCTTGGGGATGCCCCATGGCACCCAAAGCTATTATCCAAAGAGAAACAAGCAACTAAGCTTGGGGATGCCCAAGAGTGGCATCCCCTCTTCCTTCTAACGACCATCGGTATTTTACTTGGAGCTATATTTTTATTCGTCACATATCATGAGTTTGCTTGGAGCGTCTTGTATTATATGAGTACTTTCTTTTTTGCTTTTTAGTTTGTGTCATCTATCCTTTCTGGACACACCTATTTGATAGAGCCAAAATTATACTATGATTTGTTAGAATTGCTCTATGTGCTTCACTTAAATTTTTCTTGAGCTATGGAATTGCTCTAGTGCTTCACTTGTATCTTTTTGAGCATGGTGTGCTGTAGTATTTTTGAAGAAATGCTCTCATGCTTCACGTAGATATATTTGAGAGTTAGTAGATTTTTGAGAAATTCTCTCATGCTTCACTTATATTATTTTGAGAGAAGAAAATTTTATTCTCATGTTCTTCACTTAGATTTGTTTGAGCTATTAAAAGCAACATATGAAACTAGTCCCAAAGTGATAGATATTCAAGAGGGATATGATAAAAACTTTCATGAAGATCATTGGACAAAATAAACTTGATTCTTTGTAATAGTTTTGCGATATGATGATATAATATGTGAGTCATGTTGATGAGTAATTATGCTTTAGTAAGAATATTGGTGTTAAGGTTTGTGATTCCCTATGCAAGCACAAAAGTCAATAGTTATGCAATGAAATTACATCCTACTTGTGGTCCATTATTCGGTGTTAGTTATGCTTAATGCTCGCTTATGTGATTTTTCGTTTCTTGGTTGGATGCTTCTCAATCTTTTTGCTAGCCTTCCCTTGCACTAAGTGGGATTACTACTTGTGCATCCAAAATCCTTAAACCTAGTTTTGCCATATGAGTCCACTATACCTACCTATATGCGGTATTTTCGTGTCGTTCTAAGCAAATTTGTATGTGCCATCTCTAATTCTCAAAATAATTTTCCTTTTTGTGTGCTCGTACCGCTCATGAAACGGTAGGGGGTGGCTAATATTTTTCCATGCTAGATGTGTTATTCTCAAGATGAGTGTTTATTCACTTGTCATTACACGAGAGTACGGAAAAGGTATTAGGGGTGCCCAGTCCCAAAATGAAAAATGAATTTACTTTATGTTGTCAAATAATAAATTCCTTGGAAAGTGTTGGTATGGACAACACCTGTGGATACGGCTAGCCGTGGAATGTGAAAGTATGGTGAAAAAGGAATAAACTTTATTTTCTGTTTGGGAACCGCCTATGATATATCTAGCATGGAAAGTATTGGGAACTAGTCGATCGTTTTCCTTGACAGGAAAAGCATGCCACCCAAAACGTTTTATCTCTATTCTTTTTCGCTTTGAGCTCTGGCACCTCTACAAATCCCTACTTCCCTCTGCGAAGGGCCTTTCTATTTACTTTATGCAATTTTTATTTTTATTTGATTCTCCATTTTCTCTTATAAAGCACCAACTAAGGGGCACTATGATCATACTTGAGCATTGGTTATAGCTAATATGCGAGTGTGTTTCATGAATGGATCAATGATCGAGCATAATGTGCTAGGGATAACTTGCTTTAGTGTTGATATTTTGAAAGACATGGTTGCTTGTTGATATGCTTGAGTATTAAAATCTTCATGTCAAAACTAGACTATTGCTTTGAATCATATAAAAGTCCAAATGTCCATGCTACAAAAGAAAAGAATGTGTGATGAACATGTTAGGCAGCATTCCACATCGAAAAATTATGTTTTTATCATTTACCTACTCGAGGACGAGTAGGAATTAAGCTTGGGGATGCTGATTCTCCAGCATATCTATAATTTTTGCTTGTTCCATGCTGTTATATTCTCATTCTTGGATGTTTTACAACCATTTTATAGCAACTTTATATCAATTTTTGGGACTAACCTATTGACATAGTGCCCAGTGCCAGTTCCTGTTTTTTCCTTGTTTTTTACTTCGCAAAAAATCAATACTAAACGGAGTCCAAACGCAGTGAAACTGTTTGGAGATTTTTTATGGACCAGAAGGAACAACTTAGGCCGAAGAAGTACCAGAGGGGTGCCCCGAGGGGGGCACAACCCACCTGGGTGCACCGGGGGGCCTAGGCGCGCCCTGGTGGGTTGTGCCCACATCGGTGGCCTCCCGCACTGCCTCTTTGCTATGTAAATACCCCGAAAATCCAAAAACCCTAGTGGAGTCGACGAAACACAATTCCAGCCGCCGCAAGTTCCAGAACCACAAGATCCAATCTAGACACCATCACGGAGGGGTTCATCATCCTCATTGGTGCCTCTCCGATGATGCGTGAGTAGTTCATTATAGACCTACGGGTCCGTAGTTAGTAGTTAGATGGCTTCATCTCTCTCTTTTGATTCTCAATATAATGGTCTCTTGGAGATCTATTTGATGTAACTCTTTTTGCAGTGTATTTGTTGGGATCCGGTGAACTTTGAGTTTATGATCAGATCTATTTTATCCATGAAAGTTATTTGAGTTTTGATCTCTTATATGCATGATTGCTTATAGCCTCATATTTCTTCTTCAAATCTTTGGTTTAGTTAGGCCGACTAGATCGACTTTTCTTGCCATGGGAAGAGGTGCTTTGTGATGGGTTCGATCTTACGATGCTCAATCCCAGTGATAGAAGGGGACATGACACATATGTATCGTTGCTATTAAGGATAACAAGATGGGGTCTATTCCTACATGAATAGATCTTGTCTACATCATGTCATCATTCTTATTGCATTACTCTGTCTCACCATGAACTTAATACACTAGATGCATGCTGGATAGCGGTCGATGTGTGGAGTAATAGTAGTAGATGCAGGCAAGAGTCGGTCTACTAATCTTGGACGTGATGCCCATATAATGATCATTGCCTGGATATCGTCATAATTATTTGAAGTTCTATCAATTGCCCAACAGTAATTTGTTTACCCGCCGTATGCTATTTTTCTCGAGAGAAGCCACTAGTGAAATCTACGGGGCCCGGGTCTATTCTTTATCATATTTGCTTTCTGATCTATTATTTGCCTCTTTTATTTTTAGATGTATTATTCCAAAAACCCAAAAATACCTTGCTGCAATTTTTTGTTATTTATTCTATTTCGCGTTTCCGCGAGATCTATTTATCAAATCTACTACAAACCAATCTATCTTTTACCCGAGAGGGATTGAAAACCCCTCTTACGCGTCGGGTTGCAAGTATTTGTTCTTTTTGTGCAGGTACCGTTTACATAGTGTTGCTTGGTTCTCCTACTGGTTCAATAACCTTGGTTTCATAACTGAGGGAAATAGCTACCGAAGCTGTATTGCGTCATCCCTTCCTCTTTGGGGAAATACTGACGCGGATACGAGCCATCAGCGGTCGATGTGTGGAGTAATAGTAGTAGATGCAGGTACGAGTCGGTCTACTAATTTTGGACGTGATGCCTATATATTGATCATTGCCTTGGATATCGTCACAATTATTCGATCTTCTATCAATTGCCCAACAGTAATTTGTTTACCCACCGTGTGCTATTTTCGTGAGAGAAGCCACTAGTGAAATCTACGCCCCCCGGGTCTATTCTTCATCATATTTGCTTTGAGATCTATTTTTATTTGCTTTTATTTTCAGATCTATCATTCCAAAAACCCAAAAATACCTTGCTGCACTTTTTTTTTATTTCATGTTTTATCGAGATCTATTTATCCAATCTACACAATTTTTATCCCGTCAACTTGACAATTTCTGGTGCCATTACCCGTACAGGGATTGACAACCCCTCATAAGCGTCGGGTTGCAAGTATTTGTTCTTTGTGTGCTGGTACCGTTTACATAGTGTTGCTTGGTTCTCCTACTGGATTGATACCTTTGTTTCATAACTGAGGGAAATACCTACTGTAGTTGTGCTGCATCATCCCTTCCTCTTTGGGGAAATACCGACGTAGTTCAAGCGACATCACCTGCCATCCTGCAATATAGACCGTCTGATCTATATCTGACGGATAGAAAGCAAACTATGGCAATTTTGCAAAAATATACCCGCACCCCTATCCACATTTGCAGATAAGGCCTTCCCTCGTTCATCTTTGTCTCCCACAAGATAAACAACTCATACAAATGCATCTTGATGTTCCGTGCAACGCATGGGCCTCTTGCTAGTAATGTGTTTAACACACACAACAATGCATCCCCCCTGCCCACACACACAACATTTAGATGTTAGCTTTGAAAGCCACACATTATCTCAAATTCGAATAGTTATGTCCATGCACAGATGCAATGTGGTCAGACGATGCCTGCCATCGTTGTCGCAAGTTCAAATCGATTTGGCCTTGTTCGATGTGAATATAGTATATAGCACATTTGATTCAAAACCACTCCAGACATATCTGCATTATATTCATGCATGCATGAGTTACGAACATCATGGGCTCTTATTCAAATATTTGAATCCACTTTTATACTGATTATCGTCTCTGTAAGTCTTTTACACGCACACACACTCCTCCTTCCTTTGTGGATAACAACAACTTTCCTCTACATCGTGCACACACACTCCCCACCACTTTGCATCCTCTACATCATGCACACACATTCTTGTTCTTTAGGTCGATCTCCCACGATCTCCCTACGTCTCCATCTTTCCAACATACACCGATCGATATACCCCTCTAGCTAGCCAGACCTGCCTACGACACACACACATGTACACACATAGTCCCTCCCCTCCTCTCACCATCCATGCCTCCCGCCCTAACTCTGAGGCACACGGGCACTGTCGCACCCTCTGTTGTTATCCATATTGCACTCGTACAACGTCACAAGCTAGTTGCACCCCCCACCACACACACACCTCTCCCTCTCTTCATCACTCCGGGTGTTCTTTATCTCGACACATGCATGCATGTGCACCAATCGATTACCCTATCTGTGTAGCTAGGTCTCTCGCTATTTCCCCACTCAAAATGTCCGATCTATATCTCTAGTTAAGTCTCCCCCTATTTACCCACGTACACATAGACCAAACCACGACCTCTCTGCATAGGACCGCCTACCACACATACATTAATTGCCCCTCCCCGTCTCATCATCCATGCCTTCCGCTTTGTCTATCGACCAGACAAGCGCGCCCACGCACGTTATCATCGCCTCTCTTTAATTATCGATCTCGCACTTGTACTACTTCCTTGTCTTCACCTAGTTGGCCTCTCGCGTCATCTTCGAACATGCACCCCCTCTTTCCTAGCGCTTGTACGCTCGTAAAGTTCTTCCCTCTATCCGTGTCTATCGATATGTTGCGTAAATGATCCTTCCCCCTCTCTTCTCGTATATCACCCTCTCCACATACATATACTATGTATTCAGGCCTCTCTTTGACAGAAACATATGTATAGAGGCATGTCGGACACACCATCTCCCACTCTCTCGCTAACACACCC
The DNA here is from genome assembly GCA_011799875.1 of Thinopyrum elongatum. Taxonomy (NCBI): domain Eukaryota; kingdom Viridiplantae; phylum Streptophyta; class Magnoliopsida; order Poales; family Poaceae; genus Thinopyrum; species Thinopyrum elongatum. The sequence goes on from CM022301.1 coordinate 84,508,005, forward strand.
ACTAGGTGGAGCCGTGAAGGACATGTATGAAGAGAAGAGGTGCACGCACACACGCACCGCCTCCCTCACACACACATGCGGGTACATGGTGGAGCACATTTCTCTAAGGAGAGTTAGCCCTTGTGACAATTGGGCACATGTTGAAAGACTTGTTAGATGACGTGGCACTGGTAGTATAGCCAACAACCGGCTATATGGAGTTGCCATGTCATATATAGTCAACCTCATAGCCAACGTGTATAGTATAGCTAGTTGCTAAGCAGTACTACTTTATTAATGCATGGCCCACTATACACTCTCACAATGTTTCTTGGAGTCTGTGCTGTAGCCGTCCGTTAATCTACAGCCCGCTTCCATTCTCTCTCCTCTTCTCTCTCATCCAACTGAACACAAATATAATTGTTTAATCATTATAGCCTGCAGACTATAACTTATTATACTTGCTCTTCCAGTACGTGCAAAGCAAGTAGGAAAACAAATACGAGCAGGTTTTTGTTTCAGGAGATGTCTCTCTTTTTCAGTCAATATATTTTTGAATAAAATGATGGAGGAGCTCAATGAAGCCACGTGGCACATGTGGAGGGGTTGTTTGCCAGCTTCTTGTGTGGATTGATCACACTGACGTGTTGATGCTTCCAGAAGAACGTAGATACTGCTGGCTACAATGAGGTTACCTTAGACGCGAATCCCAGCCATTCCGAGGAACTTAGACCGTTGGATCAACATCAATGAACGGCAAATATCGTGTTGCATGTGAAATTGAGAATTTCTAAACTGATTATAGAAATAACTAGCAGCGGGCTACTCATTTTTTGCTCCGAGAGGTTGCAGGCGTCTGGCTCCGCCACGATGGCCTCTGAGAATGCGGGCCCACGTACGCGTCCGAGAAACGTATGTAATGAGGATTTCTGGCAACCGATCTCGTTAAGGAGGCAAAGCAAGTGTTACCCTTTACAAATTAAGTTAGGCGGTAAACTTATAGCCCGTGGCGCTGGCGTCGCCCCAACACACGGTTGGTCCAGCCCGCCGGTCACCGAAGGGACGCGCATCGGCTTGGTGTGCCACTGACACGTGCGACCGCATGTAAGCAGTAGCACCAACACATGGTCGGTCCGGCCCACGGCTTAGCATGAATAGATGGTATGTCCGGCCCGCCGCTCACCGAAGCGACGCGCATCGGCTTGGTACATCACTTATGTTCGACCGCATGTGAGCAGTAGCAAACTGATAGGCCAAGCTCCCCCGTCTACCGCGCGCCAAAAGCCCGGCCTTTTATTGTAGATCCCTTTAAAAAATGAAGATCGCACATAGGAGCAGACCATGGCAGTTGCACACGGCACCAACACAACACGAGCTTCGTCTGCCTGGTGCGCAGTCGGGTGAGTACTACTAGTAGTAGTACTACTTTGATGTGTCGCGTCAACTACAGAAGTATGCAACACTTCCTCAACAAACAAGCATATAAGCAGCTTATACTCCTTACCCAAAGGATCTTTATATCCAACGGACACAAAATATCCCTTCGACTGTTGGAAATTACTTTAACTGCTGATCTGATGTCGAAGTAATTGCTGCATCGCCACCAAAATCCACCATCTCTTAAGCTAAAGTAGACCAAGCTAAACCCTATATTAGCATATTGCTAAGATACATAGAAGGCACTATAGAATCATTTAGGTGAGATTTTCAATCTGAATGTGGAGGGACACCATCCTCGACAACCCAGCCCCGGCCAGCAGCTTGGGCGGCACTATGAAGAGGGTCAGCTCCTGCACGGCGACGGCGCCGGGCTCCTTGCTGCTTGTCACCTCGATTTCCACCTTGACGGAATCCGTCCTGCCTTTGTGCTCCTATTTGTACCTTAGGAATTACCATAATTATTTGAGGAATTTCCAGGAAAAGGTCTAGGATTAAAATTACCTCTATAAGCATTGTTATTAAAAATTGTTTCGCGAGACAAAATTCACATCTACGACATCACTACTTTGCTTAATCAAAGTAGACAAAGGCACATCATTAAGATCAATAGGAGCACTTTTATTAGCAACCAATTTCATAAGAGCATCAACTTTTTCACTCAAAGAATTTATTTCTTCAACCGAATTAACTTTTTTACTGCTAGGAGCTCTTTCGGTATGCCATTGTGAATAATTTGCCATAATATTATCAAGTAATTTAGTAGCTTCACCCAAAGTAATTTTCATAAAAGTACCACCCACGACAGAATCTAAAAGATTTCTAGAGACAAAATTCAATCCCGCGTAAAAAAATTGTATGATCATCCAAAAATTTAAACCATGAGTAGGACAATTTCTTAGCATCAATTTCATTCTTTCCCAAGATTGCGCAACATGTTCATGCTCAAGTTGCATAAAATTCATGATCTGAGTTCTAAGGGAAATAATTTTCATGGGTGGAAAATACTTAGTAATAAAAGCATCCTTGCACTTACCCCAAGAATCGATACTATTGCGAGGCAAAGAAGAAAACCAAATTTTTGCACGATCTCGCAAAGAAAACGGAAATAATTTTAACTTCACAATATCATTGTACACATCTTTTTTTCTTTTGCATATCGCATAATTCTACGAATGTGTTAAGACGGGACACGGCATCCTCATTAGGAGTACCGGAAAATTGATCTTTCGTAACAAGATTCAACAAAGCGGCATTAATATCACAAGATTCCGCACTAGTGGCGAGAAGAGCAATCGGAGTGCTAATAAAATCATTATTGTTGGTATTGGAAAAGTCACACAACTTGGTGTTCTCTTGAGTCATCATGACTACGCAAACAAGATTGCACACAAAAACAGATCTGACGAAAAAAAGGTCGAACGAAAAAGAGGGCGAATAAAACGACAAATTTTTGTGAAGCGGGGGAGATGAAAATGAGAGGCAAATGGCAAATAATGTAAATTGCAAGGAGATGAGATTTTTAATAAGGAACTTGATAGATGTTTATGATGTCTCCCCGGCAATGGCGCCAGAAATTCCTTTTGATGCGACTTGAACTACGTCGGTATTTCCCCAAAGAAGAAGGGATGATGCAGCACAGCTACGGTAGGTATTTCCCTCAGTGATGAGACCAAGGTTATCGAACCAGCAGGAGAACCACGCAACACTATGTAAACGGTACCTTCACACAAAGAACAAATACTTGCAACCCTACGTGTAAGACGGGTTGTCAATCCCTCCCGGGTAAAAAGATAGATAAATTTTTAGTAGATTGGATAAATAGATCTCACGGAAATGCAAAATAAAATTAATAATAAAAATTGCAGCAAGGTATTTTTGGGTTTTTGGATTAATATATCTGAAAATAAAAGCAAATAAAAATAGATCTCGAAGGCAAATATGATAAGGAAGAGACCCGGGGGGCGTAGATTTCACTAGTGGCTTCTCTCGAGAAAAATAGCATACGGCGGGTAAACAAATTACTGTTAGGCAATTGATAGAACTTCAAATAATTATGACAATATCCAGGCAATGATCATTATATAGGCATCACATCCAAGATTAGTAGACCGACTCCTGCCTGCATCTACTACTATTACTCCACACATCGACTGCTATCTAGCATGCATCTAGTGTATTAAGTTCATGGAAAAACGGAGTAATGCAATAAGAACGATGGCATGATGTAGAGAAGATCTATTCATGTAGGAATAGACCCCATCTTGTTATCCTTAATAGCAATGATACATACGTGTCATGTCCCCTTCTGTCACTGGGATTGTGCACCGTAAGATTGAACCCATCACAATGCACCTCTTCCCATGGCAAGAAAAAATGATCTAGTCGGCCTAACTAAACCAAAGATTCGAAGAAGAAATACGAGGCTATAAGTAATCATGCATATAAGAGATCAAAGAAACTCAAATAACATTCATGGATAAAAAAGATCTGATCATAAACTCAAAGTTCATCAGATCCCAACAAACACACCGCAAAAAGAGTTATATCAAATAGATCGCCAAGAGACCATTGTGTTGAGAATCAAAAGAGAGAGAGAGGAAGCCATCTAGCTACTAACTACGGACCCGTAGGTCTACAATGAACTACTCACGCATCATCGGAGAGGCACCAATGAGGATGATGAACCCCTCCGTGATGGTGTCTAGATTGGATCTGTGGTTTCTGGAACTTGCGGTGGCTGGAATTGTGTTTCGTCGACTACCCTAGGGTTTTTGGATTTTCGGGGTATTTATAGAGCAAAGAGGCGGTGCGGGAGGCGGACGAGGTGGGCACAACCCACCAGGGCGCGCCTAGGCACCCAGGTGCACCCAGGTCGGTTGTGCTCCCCTCGGAGCCCCCCTCTGGTACTTCCTTGGCCCATCGTGTGTCTTCTAGTCCAAAAAAATTCTCCAAAAAGTTTTGCTGCATTTGGACTCCGTTTGGCTTTGATATTCTGCGAAGTAAGAAACAAGCAAAAAATAGCAACTGGCACTGGGCACTATGTCAATAGGTTAGTCCCAAAAAATGATATAAAGTTGCTATAAAATGATTGTAAAACATCCAAGAATGATAATATAACAACATGGAACAATCAAAAATTATAGATACATTGGAGACGTATCAGCATCCCCAACCTTAATTCCTGCTCGTCCTCGAGTAGGTAAATGATAAAAACAGAATTTTTGATGTGGAATGTTGCCTATCATGTTCATCACATATTCTTTTCTCTTGTAGCATGGACATTTGGACTTTTATATGATTCAAAGCAATAGTCTAGTTTTGACATGAAGATTTCAATACTCAAGCATATCAACAAGCAACCATGTCTTTCAAAATATCAACACTAAAGCAAGTTATCCCTAGCCCATTATGCTCAATCATTGATCATTCATGAAACACACTCGCATATTAGCTACACCCAATGCTCAAGTATGATCATAGTGCCCCTTAGTTGGTGCTTTATAACAGAAGATGGAGACTCAAATAAAAATAAAAATTGCATAAAGTAAATAGAAAGGCCCTTCGCAGAGGGAAGTAGGGATTTGTAGAGGTGTTAGAGCTCAAAGCGGAAAAAGATAGAGATAAAACATTTTGGGTGGCATGCCTTTCCTGTCAATGAAAATGATCGAGTAGTTCCCAATACTTTCCATGCTAGATATATCATAGGCGGTTCCCAAAAAAAATAAAGTTTATTCCTTTTTCCAGCATACTTTCACATTCCACGGTTAGCCGTATCCACGGGTATCGTCCATACCAATACTTCCCAAGGAATTTATTATTTGACAACATAATGTAAATTCATTTTTCATTTCGGGACTGGGCATCCCTAATACCTTTACCATACTCTCGTGCAATGACAAGTGAATAAACACTCATCTTGAGAATAAAACATCTAGCATGGAAAAATATCAGCCACCCCCTACCGTTTCATGAGCAGTACGAGCACACAAAAAGGATATTTATTTTGAAAATTAGAGATGGCACATACAAATTTGCTTAGAATGGCACGGAAATACCACATATAGGTAGGTATAGTGGACTCATATGGCAAAACTGGGTTTAAGGATATTGGATGCACAAGTAGTATTCCTACTTAGTACAAGTGAAGGCAAGCAAAAAGATTGAGAAGCATCCAACCAAGAAACGAAAAATCTCATAAGCGAGCATTAAGCATAACTAACACTGAATAATGCACCACAAGTAGGATGTAATATCATTGCATAGCTATTGACTTTCGTGCTTGCATAGGGAATCACAAACCTTAACACCAATATTCTTACTAAAGCACAATTACTCATCAACATGACTCACATATTATATCATCATATCGCAAAACTATTACAAAGAATCAAGTTTATTTTGTCCAATGATCTTCATGAAAGTTTTTATTATATCCCTCTTGAATATCTATCACTTTTGGACTAATTTCATATGTTGCTTTTGATAGCTCAAACAAATCTAAGTGAAGAACATGAGCATAAAAAAATTCTTCTCTCAAAATAATTTAAGTGAAGCATGAGAGAATTTCTTAAAACTTTTACTAACTCTCAAATAAATCTAAGTGAATCATGAGAGCATTTCTTCAAAAATACTAAAGCACACCATGCTCAAAAAGATATAAGTGAAGCACTAGAGCAATTCCATAGCTCAAAGAATTTAAGTGAAGCACATAGAGCAATTCTAACAAATCATATCATAAGTTTGGCTCTCCCAAATAGGTGTGTCCAGCAAGGATAGATGACACAAAATAAAAAGGCAAAACAAGCAAAGACTCATATAATTCAAAACGCTCCAAGCAAAACTCATGATATGTGACGAATAAAAATATAGCTCCAAGTAAAATACCGATGGTCGTTAGAAGAAAGAGGGGATGCCACTCGGGGGCATCCCCAAGCTTAGTTGCTTGTTTCTCTTTGGATAATGGCTTGGGGTTCCATGGGGCATCCCCAAGTTTAGGCTCTTCTTACTCCTTATTCCTTCATCCATCGTGATCTCACCCAAAACTTGAAAACTTCAATCACACAAAGCTCAACAAAACCTTCGTGAGATCTGTTAGTATAAGAAAACCAATCTTTACTTTAAGTACTGTAGAAAACCCATTGAAATTTTGGTATTGCATTATATCTACTGTATTCTAACTATACCATGGCTTATACCCCCCCGATACAAACCATAGATTCATCAAAATAAGCACACAATGCAAAGAAAACAGAATCTGTCAAAAACAGAAGAGTCTGTAAAGATGCGAATTGTTCTAATACTTATGTAACTCCCAAAATTCTGAAACCTTAGGACAACAGAGACAATTTGTATATCAATCCTGTCTAAAAAATTCAAAAATTTTATTCTCTTTTTGATTTTAAACAATTATTTTACTGGACGCAAAAGTTTCTGTTTTCCAACAAGATCAAATCAACTATCACCAAAGCTATCCCAAAGGCTTTACTTGGCACAAACACTAATTAAAACATAAAGACACAATCATAATAGTAGCATAATTGTGCAAACACTCAAGAACTGAAAGAAAAATACAAAAATAAATTTTATTTATTGGGTTGCCTCCCAACAAGCGCTATCGTTTTATGCCCCTAGCTAGGCATAATGCATAGATTCAAGTATTATCATCTTTATTTCTAGATCCATCGGATGCCCTCATGATTGATTCATAAGGTGGCTTGATTCTTGTTCTAGGGAAGTGTTCCATACCCTTCCTTAGTGGAAATTGAAATTTAATATTGCCTTCTTTCATATCAATCACGGCACCAATAGTACGAAAAAACGGCCTACCAAGTATAATTGGACAAGACGGATTGCAATCAATATCAAGAACAATAAAATCTATGGGCACATAGTTACTATTTGCAAGAATAAGAACATCATTAATTCTTCCCAAAGGCTTTTTAATAGTAGAATCTGCCAAGTGCAAATTTAAAGAACACTCTTCAATATTGGTAAGACCAAGCACATCACATAAAGACTTTGGAATTGTGGAAACACTAGCACCCAAGTCACATAAAGCAAAACACTAATAATTTTTAATCTTGACTTTGATAGTAGGTTCCCATTCATCATGTAATTTTTTAGGGATTGAAATCTCTAATTCCAACTTTTCTTCAAAAGCTTTCATCATCGCATCAACAATATGTTTAGTAAAAGCTTTATTTTGTTCATAGGCATGGGGTGAATTTATCATGGATTGCAACAAAGAAATACAATCTATCAAAGAGCAATTATCATAATTAAAGTCTTTGTAATCCAAAAGAGTGGGCACATCACTAGTTAAAGTTTTGACCTCTCAAAACCCACTTTTATCAATTTTTTCAACAAGATTTTCACCCTCCAAATTATCGGGACGCCTTCTAACTAAAGTTGACTCTTCTTCAGTCCCCTTATCATCAATTTTAATTTTACTAAACAAGGAATCAATAGAAGAAACTCCAATCATTTTAAGATCTTCATCATTTTTATTAAAGCAATCACTAGAAAATGCTTTTTCCAAAAATTCTCTTCTAGCTCTAAGCATAGCGGTTCTTTTCTTGCTTTCGTCCATAGAAACATATAAAGCTTTAATTGATTCTTCAACCTTAGGCACAAAAGCTTTCAACTTGAGATTTTTTACATCATGAGAAATTCTATCAATGCTTCTAGACATATCATCAATCTTATTCAACTTTTCTTCTATTTTATTATTGAAAACTTTTTGAGCATTGAGATATTCGTTAATATTATTCTCAAGATCAGAGTTGTTCCTATTATTATTATAAGAAAGATTACCATAGGAATTACCATAATTATTAGAGAAATTTTCAGGGAAAGGTCTAGGATTCAAATTACCTCTATAAGCATTGTTATTAAAATTGTTTCGCGAGACAAAATTCACATCTACGGCATCACTATTTTGCTCAATCAAAGTAGACAAAGGCACATCACTAATATCAATGGGAGCACTTTTATTAACAACCAATTTCATAAGAGCATCAACTTTTTCACTGAAAGAATTTATTTCTTCAACCGAATTAACTTTTTTACTACTAGGAGCTATTTCGGTATGCCATTGTGAATAATTTGTCATAATTTTATCAAGCAATTCAGTAGTTTCACCCAAAGTAATTTCCATGAAAGTACCACCTGCGGCGGAATCTAAAAGATTTTTAGAGACAAAATTCAATCCCGCGTAAAAAATTTGTATGATCATCCAAAAATTTAAACCATGATTAGGACAATTTCTTAGCATCAATTTCATTCTTTCCCAAGATTGCGCAACATGTTCACGCTCAAGTTACTTAAAATTCATGATCTGAGTTCTAAGGGAAATAATTTCCGCGGGCAGAAAATACTTAGTAATAAAAGCATCCTTGCACTTATCCCAAGAATCGATACTATTGCGAGGCAAAGAAGAAAACCAAATTTTTGCACGATCTCGCAAAGAAAACGGAAATAATTTCAACTTCACAATATCATTGTCCACATCTTTTTTCTTCTGCATATCGCATAATTCTACGAATGTGTTAAGATGGGACGCGGCATCCTCATTAGGAGTACCGGAAAACTAATCGTTCATAACAAGATTCAACAAAGCGGCATTAATATCACAAGATTCCGCACTAGTGGCGGGAGGAGCAATCAGAGTGCTAATAAAATCATTATTGTTGGTATTGGAAAAGTCACACAACTTGGTGTTCTCTTGAGTCATCATGACTACGCAAACAAGATTGCACACAAAAACAGATCTGACGAAAAAAAAGCGAACGAAAAAGAGGGCGAATAAAACGGCAAATTTTTGTGAAGTGGGGGAGATGAAGACGAGAGGCAAATGGCAAATAATGTAAATTGCAAGGAGATGAGATTTGTGATTAGGAACCTGATAGATGTTGATGATGTCTCGCCGGCAACGGCGCCAGAAATTCCTTTTGATGCGGCTTGAACAACGTCGGTATTTCCCCCAAGAGGAAGAGATGATGCAGCACAACTATGGTAGGTATTTCCCTCAGTGATGAGACCAAGGTTATCGAACCAGTAGGAGAACCACGCAACACTATGTAAACGGTACCTGCACACAAAGAACAAATACTTGCAACCCAACGTGTAAGAGGGGTTGTCAATCCCTCCAGGGTAAAAAGATAGATAAATTTGTAGTAGATTGGATAAATAGATCTCACAGAAACGCGAAATAAAATAAATAATAAATAATTGCAGCAAGGTATTTTTGGGTTTTTGGATTAATAGATCTGAAAATAAAAGCAAATAAAAATGGATCTCGAAGGCAAATATGATAAGGAAGAGACCCGGGGCCGTAGATTTCACTAGTGGCTTCTCTCGAGAAAAATAGCATACGACGGGTAAACAAAATAATGTTGGGCAATTGATAGAACTTCAAATAATTATGACGATATCTAGGCAATGATCATTATATAGGCATCACGTCCAAGATTAGTAGACCGACTCCTGCCTGCATCTTCTACTATTACTCCACACATCGACCGCTATCCAGCATGCATCTAGTGTATTAAGTTCATGGGAAAACGGAGTAATGCAATAAGAACGATGACATGATGTAGACAAGATCTATTCATGTAGGAATAGACCCCATCTTGTTATCCTTAATAGCAATGATACATACATGTCATGTCCCCTTCTGTCACTGGGATTGAGCACCGTAAGATCAAACCCATCACAAAGCACCTCTTCCCATGGCAAGAAAAATCGATCTAGTCGGCCTAACTAAACCAAAGATTCAAAGAAGAAATACGAGGCTATAAGTAATCATGCATATAAGAGATCAAATAAACTCAAATAACTTTCATGGATAAAAAAATGATCTGATCATAAACTCAAAGTTCATCGGATCCTTACAAACACACCGCAAAAAGAGTTACATCAAATAGATCTCCAAGAGAACATTGTATTGAGAATCAAAAGAGAGAGAGAGGAAGCCATCTAGCTACTAACTACGGACCCGTAGGTCTATAATGAACTACTCGCGCATCATCGGAGAGGCACCAATGAGGATGATGAACCCCTCCGTGATGGTGTCTAGATTGGATTTGTGGTTTCTGGAACTTGCGGCGGCTGGAATTGTGTTTCATCGACTCCCCTAGGGTTTTGGGATTTTCGGGGTATTTATAGAGCAAATAGGCGGTGCGGGAGGCGGCCGAGGTGGGCACAACCCACCAGGGCGCGCCTGGGCCCCCAGGCGCGCCCAGGTGTGTTGTGCTCCCCTCGGAGCCCCCCTCTGGTACTTCATTGGCCCATCGTGTGTCTTCTGTGTAACACCCCCAATGGTTAGCTACAGTAACCCCACATGATAATGCCAAGTCATCATGGTTAACTTTGCTTGATCATCATTTGCATCATATCTCATTTCACTTCCAAATTCAAATTGAAATTCAAATGCAAGTGAAATTATTATTTCTCTGAACGGTAAAACTAAAATGTTCGAATAATTCTATAATTTCCCCTGATCATTGTCATGTTGAAATCAACTTCATTGGACTCACAAATAAATTCCTAGTAAAATAATAAGTGGTCCTACAATAAATATTTTGGTCTTTTCGAAATAAACAAATGTTTCAACTTTTCAAAATAAATTGAAAATGTTTGTGCAGCCCCATAATAATACAAGGCATTTTTGTGGCAAGTCTCACATTCAACAAAAATCATTTGGTATTGGACTTAATTGCAAAACAGTAAAGAAAATACGTAACAGAAAGATAAAAAAGAAAGGCTAAAGCCTGCTATGCAATTGTAGCCCACGCGCTACTGAGTGAGGCCTAGCCCACCAGGTCCTTTCCTCAACCTTTGAACAGGAGAGGAAGGTAGAGCCATGGCCGTGGCCTCTGCTCGCCCGTCCATATGCCCGATGCCATCGTGGCGGCCATCCCTCGCATCCTCAACGACTACAAGGCCCCCCCACAGCCCGTCGGTGAACCCTAGCACCCCGTTCGCCCTCTCCCTCGCTCCCTCCCCTCGATCTGGATGGTCCAGACGCCGCCGTCGCCATTGCCTCCACCGTCATCGCGGCCACCGTCGCCCCCGAGACGAGTTGAGGCATCCCGCAGATCCGCCGTTGTCCGCCGCATCGCCTACGCCCACCCGTTGGAGCTCATCGCCTCCGCACTGGGCTCCTCACAGCCATCTTCTTCATGGGCCGCCACCACTACCTGGCCGGATCTCCTCGCCGGAGACTCCCCGGCCTTGTCAGGCTCGTCCACGGCCTCTCCCTGCCGGTCCTGATGTGAGGTCCCAAGTCCCCTCGTCCCTTTGCTTCATTACCCGTTGCCTCCCATACTAGAGGCCGAACCCCGCCGTCCGCCACGGCTCGTCGTGGCCGTGCTTCCCCGCATCTCTGGCCGCCCCAGTCTGCGCCCTCACGCGACCGCGCCACGCCCGCCTGCGCCTTGCCCGCGCATTGCTCGTCCGGGCCACGCCCTGGCTGCTCGCTGGCTGCGCTGCCTGTAGCCGTCCCTGCCGCCCGAGACACGCCCCGCCGCTGCCGCTGCTACAGCCGCCACTGCGGTTGCCGCCTGCTGCTGCCGCTGCGCGCTGCGCTTGCCCGTTCCCCGCCGGCCGCGCCACACCCAGCGCCCAGCCCGCGCGTGCGTGCGTTCCCGCGTCCGTGCTGCTGGCGTTGCTAGCTTCAGCCGTCGGCGCCCCTGTGTGCGCGTGCGTGCTGCTGCTGTCTACCGTCTGCTGCCACTCCTACTGACTGCTAGCTACAGTAACATTCAGTTACTGTAGCTGCAGCTAGCTTCGGCAAATTCACATTGAGTAGCCCCTTTGACAGCCAATAAACATCCATAAAACAAATTCTTATGTGGATAAAAATAATATGATCTGAGAGTACACTTGATAAACTTCATTTTATCCCACTGGACCAAATCCATTTGAGGCACGGATTAAATCTTACGAAAATCACAAAGTTCTATGTTCTGTTAACAGAAAAACCGGAAAAGCAACTTTATTTTCACAGCTACTTTAAAGTTGTTGATGATCAAGCAAATGAACTCTAATATGGATGAAAGTGCTACTATCTTGTAAATCACAGAGAATACTCAAAACTGATATAAGGCACAAAATCATAGGATGTACAGAACAATAGTTGTAGCCTTTTGGAAACAGCTAAGTGATGTTTAAAAAACTGACGAATTCTCAGACTTAGCAAAATTTCAGGGATTTTCCGGGTATTGTTAAATCTTTGAGAAATCATAGAAAAATATCCGTAGCTCGGATGAAAATACTTTGTACATGAAAGTTGCTCAGAAAGACGAGACGAACCTGAATACGCAATCCGTTCGACTATCACGCGTCCCTAGCATAGCGAACCTGCAGCCGTCCCCCTCTGGTTCGTCTATCCAAAAAGGCCAGACTTTGGGAAAGCATTCTCGGATGTTTTCCCCCTTCACCGGTATCATGTAGTACTGCGTTAGAACACCCCTAGCACCGCTTATTGTCTTGTCATGCATCTGTGTGCCTTGTATTTACTGTTTCTTCCCCCTCTTCCTCTTCGGTAGACCCCGAGATCGCTGCTGATGCCACTGTGATCGACTATGTCGACGACGACTATTCTTCCTTTTCGGCAAAGCTTCCAGGCAAGCACCCCCCCTTTGAACATGCCTATATCGCCTATTCTTTCTTCCTCCTACTTGCATTAGAATTTGCTACTGCTTTGAGTTATCCTATTTCTGATGCATAGCCTATTTTTGTAACTGCTGTTGATACCTACATGTTATCCTAAACTGCTTAGTATAGGCTGGGTAGAGAACCACCAGAAACCCCACTTTGACCCAGGTGCCCCCGTTGGATTATCAGATAACTCGATCAGCATGATCGACAACCAGGCCCCGGCACCGCACATCACCCCCCCTTAGTTGTACGACACTGCAGCGTTACTATCGAGTGCCGAGGGTGATACCTCGTATAGCACTTCTGATGTTAACTCTGTAGAGTAACTATTTAGTCGTGGTCATCGAGGGTGATTCCTCCTTCACCACTTCCGATAACAACGCTGTCGTGCAACATCTCAAGTGTGAACCCATCGAGGGTGATTCCTCCGAGTTCATCTTAACGGATACATCGAGTAGGAATCCAACGAGGGTGATACCTCGGATTCCCTTGATGTTATGGACACACGGATACTTGGACTTTACAACTGTTACTTGGAAAGGTGGGTCGACCCTGAGGGGTATCCGCGAGTGATGTGGAGACGGGTTGACCTGGAGGGTGCCCGTGAGATAATTACGAGGCGTGGCCGGGCATTCTTAGCCCCTGCCGCAAGTCCTCGAGATGGGGCGACGGGGTCACATCGATCATGAGTCTCTGCTTGTTACTGCACTACCAAAACACTAACGATTTGGATATTTGATTCGAGTGGGCCTCTGGCCCGATAGCACTAACCATCACGCGGGAATTGTTATGGGCACTCTGCATCGTGGTATCAGCCAAAAGCTCTGTCAGATGTCCAGTTCAGCAATGTGGCATGGTCGGATCGTGCCGGCCATCCGAGGCGGTGCTGGTATCCACCCTGCACACAATGACCCGGAGTGCAACGGGCGATGGGCCCAAGACCCCGGAGTGCTTAGGATGTAGACCGGCGGGGACCTCTCTGCTGAGCTCTAGGTAGGGCTGCGGTGTGTCATTTGGCCGAGGCCGGGCATGACCCAGAAAAGTGTGTCCGGCCGGAGTTAAGCGAGCGTGGTGGGTAAGTTGGTGCGCCCCTGCAGGGAAGAACTAATCTATGCATAGCCGGATCCTCGGTAACGGACGCTCGGAGTTGTATCCCGATCGATACAAATAGAACATGATGTTGAGTTGAGAAATGGATAGTATGGCTCTGGGATTGCTTTCTCGCAGGGAGTCGAGAAAGGATCTCTGGCCGAGGTGGATACTTGGATATTAGGGCTCTGGGATTGCTTTCTCGCAGGGAGTCGAGACAGGATCTCTGGGCGAGGTTGATAACATTACTACTACTTTACATCATGCTGATCTACACTCTTCTAATGCTGCAAGACCGCTGAAGATGCTTGAAGATGCTGAAGATGATAGTCTTCGATAGGACTAGGCCTCCTCTCTATTCTGGCATTTCTGCAGCCCAGTCCACATATACAGCCTTTCTTTGATAATGTTGCTTATGTAGTGTAGATCCTTGCTTGCTGAGTACTTCGGATGAGTACTCACGGTTGCTTTGCTTCCTCTTTTTCCCCATATCCGTTTGATGCAACCAGATGACGGAGCCCCGGAGCCAGCTGCCCCTGTCGATGATCACTACTACTACCTCGAGGATGGCTTCTACTACGAGCTTGCCGACGACCAGGAGTAGGTTCGGAGGGTCCCAGGCAGGAGGCCTGCGCCTTTTCGATCGTAGTGTTTTGTTTTGCCCCGCCTTTTCAAGGCTTTTCTATTTATCTTTTATATCTGTACTCAAATATCTAATGCTTCCACTGACGCTTGTAAGCGAGCTTATGTATTCGAGCCCTCGAGGCCCCTAGCTTGTAACATAAAGCTTCTATTATTTTAATTTGTGTTTTAGAGTTGTGTTGTGATATCTTCAAGTGAGTCCTTAGGCTTGATCATGTGCATTTGCGTGTATGGTTAGTGCACGATTAAGCCGGGGGTGTCTCATTCTGGTCCAAAAAAATTCTCCAAAAAGTTTCACTACGTTTGGACTCCGTTTGGTATTGATTTTCTGCGAAGTAAAAAACAAGCAAAAAACAGCAACTGGCACTGGGCACTATGTCAATAGGTTAGTCCCCAAAAATAATATAAAGTTGCTATAAAATGATTGTAAAACATCCAAGAATGATAATATAACAGCATGGAACAATAAAAAATTATAGATACGTTGGAGACGTATGAACCACTATGGGAATCACAACATACATATCATCAAAATATCGAACACATATCAAGTTCACATGATTACTTGCAACATGACTTCTCCCGTGGCGTCAAGAACAAAATTAACTGCTCATAAATGATAATCATGCTCAAGATCAGAGGGGTATTAAATAGCATAATGGATCTGAACATATAATCTTCCACCAAATAAACCATATAGTAATCAACTACAAGATGTAATCAATACTACTAGTCACCCACAAGTACCAATCTAAGGTTTCGGTACAAAGATTGAACACAAGAGATGACCTAGGGTTTGAGAGGAGATAGTGCTGTTGAAGGTGTTGATGGAGATGGCCCTCCCAAAAATGGGAGAGTTGTTGGTGATGATGATGGCGATGATTTCCCCCTTCGGGAGGGAAGTTCCCCCAGCGGAATCGCTCCGCCGTAGGGCAAAAGTGCTCCTGCCCAGGTTCCGCCTCGAGATGGTGGCGCTTCATCCCGAAAGTCCCCTCCTGATTTTTTCTAGGTCAAAATGACCTATATACCAGAAGATGGGCACTGGAGATGGGCCGAGGAGGGCACAACCCACCAGGGTGCGCTTGGGCTCCCTGGCGCGCCCAGGTGGGTTGTGCCCACCTGGTGGGGCCCCTCTAGTAGTTATTTGCTCCAATATTTTTCATATATTGCAAAACAATTCTCCGTAAATTTTTAACTTATTTGGAGATGTGCAGAATAAGTAACTCTGACGTAGCTTTTTCAGGTCCAGAATTCCAGCTGCCGCTATTCTCCCTCTTTGTGTAAACCTTGCATATTATGAAAGAAAAGGCATTAGAATTACTCCCAAAAGCATTATTATGCATAAAAACATTATAAATAACAGTAGGAAAACATGATGCAAAATGGACGTATCAACTCCCTAAGCTTAGACCTCGCTTGTCCTCAAGCGAAAACCGAAATCGAAAAACATGCCCACATGCTTAGAGAGAGAGGTGTCGATAAAACAAAATACGGACATAGAAGCATCATGCATATTATTATAACAGCAAGGAACTTAAAAAAACTTTACCAAATAACTTTTATCATATAACTTCTCATGAGCAAGTAACAATTCATCACATCATTGAAGTATAAAGCATAAATCTTATTGAAAATCAACAAACTATGTTCTGCGTCAACTTTGCAACTACAATTCATCATATTTCTGGGAAGGGTCACGTATCGGAGCCTTTAGGCAAGTTGTAATGCCCGGATAATTAAGCTACAGTAATCCCACGTTAATGATGCCATGTCATGACTTTTACTGTTGCTAAGTCCCACGTTGACTCAAATCCAGTTAAAATTCAAATTCAAAATAAAGTCAAACAATTAAAGTTTTCAAATGTCAAAACTAAATTGTTCAAAATGTGTCAAATAATTCATAAGTAATTATGGTGATGAAACCACATTTTTATAAAATATTTAAATACACTAAAATAATTAAAGCAGTGGCTTAGACAATTAATTAAATGCCTTTTATAAATTATAAAATATTAAACTATTTTATCTAGGTGCCAAAATTATTGTGGCAGTGGTATAATTAGTATTACTAAATTAGATGCTATAAGTATGTTTCATAAAACTAAAATAATTTAAAAAATAAAGTAAAACATAGAATAAATAAATATAAAAGTAAAGAAAAACAAAACACAAAAATAATAATAAAATGGGCCACCCCCCCCCCCCCCCCCCCACACTGGGCCAACCGGCCCAGCTGACAGACCTGGCCCAGCCCAACCGGGTCACCTCTCTCCTCGCTACAGGAGCGGAGACGGCGTGGCGCCCATCGACCGGCGCCACTGCCGACGACGCCCACGCGCCGCCCATTTGACGGTCCGCGGAGGGGATAAGGCCACACCCAGCCTCCTCTCCCTCGCGGAGGAACCCTAGCGCGCCCCAAAGCCCCCAGTTCCTTCGTTCCCTCGCCTCGCTCTCCCCCGAGCACACCCGCCCGCAACCGTCGCCGTGCGGTCGTCACCACCGTGGCCACCGGCCACCGTCCTCTGTCTGCTGGTGTCCGGGACGTCCATCATCGTCGCCTTCATCAACTCCAAGAAGTGGAGCGACCGGAGGAGCACCACAGCCTCGGGATCGACCTCGCTTACGCCGCCGGTCACTGACGCTACTCGCCGCCGATCCGCTACGACCAGCGCCTCCCCGAGCCCGCTGCCTTTCCCTACCGGATCACTGTGAGCATACGCTCCTCCTCGGCCTTTCCCCCCCTTAACCGTGGTTCTAGCTGCTTGTGCCGCCATGGCCGAGAGCTCCTGGCCATGTCGCCACCGCGGTAGCAGCAAGCAAAGCTTGCGTACGAGCACTGCTGCGTGGTCAACAGATCCTTGGCAAGCCAGCGCCACCCTTAGCCGCCCCTTTTACTCACTGTATCGCTCAGCCCGTCGAGCTCGAGCTCCGGCTGCCGCCCCAGCTCGTCGCCGTCGCCGATGTAGTTCACCCCCGCACGAACCAGGACCCCCGCTGGACTCGCCGCACTCCTGCACCGCCGCCTCGCCACGCCCCGGTTCCCCTCGTGTTCACCACCCCGCGGCCACTTCCGCACCTTGCGCCCCTGTCCCGCGCTCGCGCACCTTGGCCGCCTTCTGGCGAGGCCTCGTCGCCTGCATCTGCGCCTAGCCGCGCAGCCCCGCTCTCGCCGCCCCCCTCCCCCGCTTGCCCGCGCGCCGGCTACGCCCGGGCTGCGCCCCGTGCGTGTGCCCGCGATGCTGCCTGCTGCTGCCGCTACCGCCGCTGCTTCCCTGCTGCTTCTGCTGATGCGTGCTGCCGCTGCCGGTGCGCTGCTGCGCCCATAACTGCTACTGCCGCTGCTTCCTTTGACTGCTGCTGCGGCAACTTCTGTCCAGGAGGCCGGTCCTTTGCTAATTAGGGGCTAAATTTCCCTTTAGGTCTAACCCCCCACCTAATAGGCACTAACTGATGGGCCCCACTGACTAATTAGACCCAATTAACTAAATGGGTTTGCTACAGTCTTTGACAGGTGGTCCCAGTCAACCCCTTTGACTAGTCAACGGCTGACCAGTCAACTGCTGACTGGGCAGTTGACTGGCCCCACCGGTCAGCCCCACTGTACACTGCTGGGTGCACCTAGCCTTTCCCCTTTTATTTCTCGAAATTAAAGAAATTATAGAATTTAGAAAATGTTTAAAACTTTGAAATTAATATAAAATAATCCGTAACTCGGATGAAAATACTTTATACATGAAAGTTGCTAAAAAACATAACGAATCCCAATACGTAGTCTGTTCGTCTGCCACACGTCCCTAGCATAGCGAACATGGAACCATCCCCCTCCGGTTCATTTGTCTGAAAATACCAAACTTCGGGAAAACTTTCCCGGGTGTTTTCCCCCTTCGCCAGTAGCACCTAGTATCGCGTTAGGGCATACCTAGCACCGCTTATTGTCATGTGATGCATCGTCATGCATCTGTTTGCATTGAATTCATTGTTTCTTCCCCCTCTTTTCGCTGGTAGACTTCGAGACTGACGCCACTACTGCCCCAATCAACTACGGTGTTGACGACCAGTCCTTCTCTGCCGAGCATCCAGGCAAGCAAAACCCCCTTGATCAACCAGATATCGCCCACTCTCTTCTCTCTTATTCTTGCATTAGGTTTGCTACAGTTGTTGATTCGATAGCTCCTATTCTGATGCATAGCCTGTCATTGTTGCTACAATTGTTGATACCTTTACCTGCTATCCTAAATGCTTAGTATAGGATGCTAGTTTATCATCAGTGGCCCTACATTCTTGTCCGTCTGCCATGCTATACTATCGGGCCGTGATCACTCGGGAGGTGATCACGGGTATATACTATATACATTATACTCCCTCCATCCCAAAATTCTTGCCTTAGATTTGTCTAAATACGGATGTATCAAGTCACGTTTTAGTATTAGATACATCTGTATCTAGACAAATCTAAGACAACAAATTTTGGGACGGAGGGAGTACATGATACCATGATGTGACTAAAGTCGGGTCGGCTCGTTGAGTACCCGCGAGTGATTCACGGACTGGGGTCTGAAAGGACATGTTTCCCGACGGCCCTCTGAGTGGATCTTTGTGGCAGAGCGACAGGGCGGGTTGAAACCACCTAGGAGACAGGTGGGCCTGGTCCCTGGTCGGCGTCCGCGGATATTTAAATTACACGCTTAACGAGATTGGGTATTTGATCTGAGTTGGTATTGACCTATACGCACTAACCGCCACGTGGGACAAAATATGGGCAACCGGTGTCGTAGTATCAGCCGAAGCTCTTTAGACGTCAGCGACTGAGTGGCGCGCGTAGGATTGGACTGGAACGCCTGCTCTTGTATTAGGGGGGCTAGGTCTGCTTCCGGCCGCCCACGCAACATGCAGGAGTGCAAAGGGCGATTGGCCCAAGACCCCTGCACGCTTAGGATTTAGATCGGCATGCTGACCTCTCTGTTGTACCTAGGTAGGGCTGCGACGTGTTGATCTTCCGAGGCCGGGCATGACCCAGGAAAGTGTGTCCGGCCAGAGTGATCGAGCGTGTCGGGTAATGTGGTGCACCCCTGCAAGGAAGATTGATCTATTCGAATAGCCATGTCCACGGTAACAGGATGACCTTGAGTTGTATTCCGACCTCATGACAACTAGAACTGGATACTTAATAAAACACACCCTTTCAAGTGCCAGATACAACCCGGTGATCGCTCTCTCACAGGGTGACGAGGAGAGGATCGTCGGGTAGGATTATGCTATACTATGAAACTTGTTACATACTAGCTACTCTCTTCTACTGCTGCAAGATGGAGGTTGTCAGAAGCGTAGTCTTCGATATGACTAGCTTTCCCCCTCATATTCTGGCATTCTGCAGTTTAGCCCACAGATATTACCCCCTTTATATAGATACCAATGCATATGTAGTGTAGATCCTTACTTGCGAGTACTTTGGATGAGTACTCACGGTTGTTTTGCTCCCTCTTTTCCCCCTTTTCCATTCTTCTCGGATGTCGCAACCAGATGCTGGAGTCCAGGAGTCAGATGCCACCGCCGACGACTACTACTACCCCGACGGAGGCTACTACGACGTGGAGGTCGCCGACGACCAGGAGTAGTTTAGGAGAATCCCAGGTAGGAGGCATGCGCCTCTTCGATCTGTATCCCAGTTTGTGCTAGCCATCTTATGGCACCTTGTTTAACTTATGTTTGTACTCAGATATTGTTACTTCCACTGACTCGTCTATGATCGAGCTTATGTATTCGAGCTCTCGAGGCCCCTGACTTGTAATATGAAGCTTGTATGACTTATTTGTGTTTAGAGTTGTGTTGTGATATCTTCCCGTGAGTCCCTGATCTTTATCGTACACGTTTGTGTGTATGATTAGTGTACGATTGAATCAGGGGCGTCACACAAGTCCACATACTCAACCAACATTTCATCTTCTATGATTGCTAACACTCACAGCATACCCATGAACAAAAAGTTCCAACCGGACACTTAGAAAGATAGGGGCTTATAGTTTCGCCTCCCAATGCATTCACCTCAAGGGTGATGTCAACAATAATAACTCATGCCTACTCATATCCAACTGGATATATGTGCCTAGATCTTTCCTCACAACATGATGCTTGCAAAAAAAGAAAATAAAAAGGAATAGGGAGGAAAACTTTTGACTCTTACATAAAAGTAAATGCTTAAAAGTAAAAGATAGGCCCTTTCGCAGAGGGAAGCAGAGGTTGTCATGCTCTTATTTGTTTGTATGCCAAATCCCTTAATGCAAAAGAACGTCATGTTATATTGCCCCTTATGATAGCAACATTTATTATGCAGTCTGTCGCTTTTATTATTTTGCCATCACAAGTTCGTACAACGCTCAATTTTCTCTTACACTAAATGATCCAACCATTTAGAAGCAATTTTTATTGCCTTATTGCATGGATGACAACTTACTTAACGGATCTTACTCAATTCATAGGTAGGTATGATGGACTCTCAAAATAAGATTTTGGGTTAAGGGTTTTTGGATGCACAAGTAGTATCTTTACTTAGTGTGTTGTTTTTGGCTAGAAAATATATTGAGCAAGCACCACATGTTGAGGGATCTATGACAATATAACTTCTATATGAATATGAACAAGCATAAATCATTACGTTGTCTTCCTTGTCCAACGCCAACAATTTTGACACAAAATATTTAATGGGGGCTCACAATCATAAAAGATGTCCAAGATAGTGTATTTGCATGTGAATCTTCTCTTCCCTTATTAATTCTTTCATGAATTGCATCATTGACCAATGCTATGTTTGTCAATCTCCAATAAATTTCCACTTATACTTTTCCTTATGTGATGTCATTACTTACCATAAGATTAGCATATGATCTTATTCATTTATTTTCCTTTCTTTTTATTGAAACATAAAAGTAAAGAAACAAAACTCAAACTACTCTTTATTATATATCTTGCACAAGATTACATCGATAGATAGATCACTAAGCAAACACTCAAAAAGAAAGGATCGAACTAAACTTTTATTCAACTAGATCAAAGTGTAACTAAAGATCGAACTAAAATAGATAAAAGCAAATATAGTGCTGGTGATACGATACTGGGACACCTCCCCCAAGCTTGGCACAAGCCAAGAGGAGTGTCCATACCATGAATTCATGTCTCCTGTGGTGGTGAAGAAGGAGGAGGTGGTGATGAGGTAGTAGCGATCTTATCTTCTGGTTTCCATGGCAATGGCTCACCATCATAAGAGGAGGAGTGAGTCTCGCGAGTCCTACAACTAGCAGCCAAACTCATACCTTTAAACCTTGCCTTATACTCAAAGACTTGGTTTTGGAGATCACAGATTTGGCTTTGCAGAAAGTTGATTTGCTCGTTGATGGTGAAGACGACGTCCTTCATGGACCGGCCATCCACCTTAAGATCACGGGTAAAATCCGTAATTATGAGGTGATTGGCATTGAGTCCGTGCTCCACCATCCCCTTGCACTTGAAGACCTCTTGCTCCATAGCTTCGAGCCTAGCCTCCATGGTTCCCGTCCTCTTGGGCCCCTGGACGTCCCGGATGTGGAGCACCCCCTCATGCATCTCAATGGCTTGAGGGTGCTGCATCACCTCCCGCAAATACGGGTTGATGACGTTCTCGAAGAACTTGTCCTTGGAGGAGCTTGAAGCGGCCATGGCGATCTAGATCTGTCAGAAAACAGCAAGAAAGAAGAACAAAATATTTCTCCGTGATACGGTGGTCAATACGTCCGGGGGGTATATAAAGATTTTTTTTATCTTGGGAAACAAGCAAACGGGAGAAAAACGGAGTCGGGAAGGTTCCCTAGGTGGGCACAACCCACCTGGGCGCACCAGGTGGCCCTGGCGCGACTTGGTGTCTTGTGCCCCCTCGGATGCCTTCCTGGTTGTTTCTTATTTTCCTAATTTTTGTAATATTACAAAACTAACAGAAAATATTTTTGCGGATTTTTCGGAGTCCGTTTACTTACCGTATCACGTACCTCCTCTTTTTTAGTATTGTGGAGTGTTCCGAAAGGTCTCTTTTATGTGTTCCTCCGGTGTCATGGTTTGAATAATATTGCTTTCAACATTAATAGGCGTACATGAGATATAGTGTTTAATTCTTTGCCCATTGACCACCTTTGGGTTACACCTTCGGCATTATTAATCTTCATAGCTCTAGAGCGATAAACCTCCTCGATGATATATGGTCCTTCCCATTTAGAGAGATGTTTTCCTGCAAAGAATCTGAAACGAGAGTTGTACAAAAGAACATATTCTCCAACTTTGAATTCCCGCTTTTGGATTCTTTTGTCATGCCATCTTTTAACTTTTTCTTTAAATAACTTGGCATTTTCATAGGCTTGGGTTCTCCATTCATCTAGTGAGCTAATATCAAATAACCTCTTTTAACCAGCAAGTTTGAAATCATAGTTGAGTTCTTTAATTGCCAAATGTGCTTTATGTTCTAACTCAAGAGGCAAATGACAAGCTTTTCCATAAACCATTTTATAGGGAGACATACCCATAGGATTTTTATAAGCTGTTCTGTAGGCCCAAAGTGCATCATCCAATTTTTTAGACCAATTCTTTCGGGACCTATTAACAGTTTTTTGCAATATTAGTTTTATTTCTCTGTTGCTAAGTTCAACTTGACCACTAGATTGAGGATGATTGGGTGATGCAATTCTGTGGTTGACATCATATTTAGCAAGCATTTTATGGTAAGCACCATGAATAAAGTGTGAACCACCATCAGTCATTAAATATCTAGGGACTCCAAACCTCGGGAAAATAACTTCTTTAAGCATTTTAATGGAAGTGTTATGATCAGCACTACTAGTTGGAATAGCTTCCACCCACTTAGTAACATAATCAACAGCAACCAAAATATGTGTATACCCATTGGAGGAAGGAAAAGGTCCCATATAATCAAAACCCCAAAAATCTAATGGTTCAACAGCAAGTGAATAATTCATAGGCATTTCTTGACGCTTAGCAATATTACCAATTCGTTGACATTCATCACAAGATAAAACAAACTTACGAGCATCCTTGAAGAGAGTTGGCCAATAAAAACCAGATTGCACTTGTGAGCAGTTCTATCTCCCACATAATGTCCTCCGCAAGCTTCGGAGTGACATTTCCGTAGGATTTGTTCCTGTTCATGCTCAGGTACACAACGTCTAATAATACCATCTACTCCTTCTTTATAAAGATGTGGGTCATCCCAAAAGTAATGTCTTAAATCATAGAAGAATTTTTTGTTTTGTTGGTATGTGAAACTAGGTGGTATGTATTTAGCAACAATATAATTAGCATAGTTAGCATACCAAGGGGTGTTATGAGAAACATTTATTGCAGCTACTTGCTCATCAGGAAAGCTATCATCAATATGTAGTGGGTCATCAAGAATATTCTCTAGCCTAGACAAGTTATCAGCTACGGGGTTCTCGGCTCCTTTTCTATCAGTGATATGTAAATCAAATTCTTGTAGCAAGAGAACCCACCTAATGAGCCTAGGTTTAGCATCTTTCTTTTCCATAAGATATTTAATAGAAGCATGATCAGTGTGAACAATTACTTTGGAATCAACAATGTAAGATCTGAATTTATCACAAGCAAACAGAACTGCTAAAAATTCTTTTTCAGTAGTAGCATAATTTCTTTGGGCACTATCTAGAGTTTTGCTAGCATAATGAATAATATTCAATTTTTTATCAACTCTTTGTCCTAGAACAGCACCAACAACATAATCACTAGCATCACGCATAATTTCAAAAGGCAAGTTCCAATCAAGTGGTTGAACAATAGGTGCAGAAGTTAAGGCTTTCTTAAGTGTTTCAAAGGCTTCTACACAATCATCATAAAAAAAAATGGAACATCCTTTTGTAAAAGATTTCTAAGTGGCCTCGATATTTTAGAGAAGTCTTTAATAAAGCTCCTATAGAAACCAGCATGACCGAGGAAACTACGAACACCTTTAGTATCTTTAGGACATGGCATTTTCTCAATTGCATCAACTTTAGCTTTGTCCACTTCAATACCTCGTTCAGAAATTTTATGCCCCAAGACAATACCTTCATTAACCATAAAGTGGCACTTCTCCCAATTCAAGACAAGATTAGTTTGCTCACATCTCTGCAAAACTCGATCAAGGTTGCTCAAGCAATCATCAAAAGAAGTTCCATAAACAGAAAAATCATCCATGAAAACCTCAACAATCTTTTGAAAAAAATCAGAGAATATAGCAGTCATACATCTTTGAAAGGTAGTAGGTGCATTGCACAAACCAAAAGGCATATGTCTATAAGCATAAGTTCCAAAAGGGCAAGTAAAAGTGGTTTTTTCTTGATCAGGTTGTGAAACATGTATTTGAGAAAAAACAAAATATCCATCAAGGAAGCAAAAGTGTGTGTGCTTTTATAATCTTTCTAGCATCTGATCAATGAAAGGCAAAGGGTAATGATCTTTTCTAGTAGCTTTATTTAACTTTCTAAAATCAATTACCATTCTATAGCCAATAACAATTCTTTGTGGAATAAGTTCATTTTTATCATTAGGAACAACAGTAATACCTCCCTTCTTAGGGACACAATGAACATGACTTACCCATCTACTATCAGCTATGGGATAGATTATACCTGCTTCCAGAAGCTTTAATATTTCAGTTCTTACCACTTCTTTCATCTTAGGATTCAAACGTCGTTGATGATCAACAACGGGTTTAGCATCAGGTTCCATATAAATCTTGTGCTTACAAAGAGTGGGACTAATGCCCTTAAGATCATCAAGAGTATATCCAATAGAAGCACGGTGCTTCTTCAGAATTTTTAATAATCTTTCTTCTTCATGTTCTGAAAGGTTAGCACTAATAATAACATGATATATCTTTTTCTCATCGAGATAAGCATATTTCAAAGTGTCAGGCAATTGTTTTAATTCAAACATGGGATCACCTTTAGGTGGAGGAGTACCTCCTAGAGTTTCAATAGGCAAATTGTGTTTCAGCAGAGATCGTTGTTCAAAGAAAATTTTATCTATTTCATTTCTTTCATGCATATGCATATCATTTTCATGGTCTAGCAAATATTGTTCTAGTGGATCAGTAGGAGGCACAGCAATAGAAGCAAGACCAATTATTTCATCCTTACTAGGTAATTCTTTCTTATGAGGTTGTCTATTAAACTTGGAAAAATTAAATTCATGAGACTCATCACCAAACCTAACACTGACAATTTGTTTATGACAATCTATAGTAGCATTGACAGTGTTCAAGAAAGGTCTACCAAAGATAGCGGGATAGAAGTCATCTTGTGGGGAACCAAGAACTAGAAAATCAGTAGGGTATTTTATTTTCCCAGACAAGACTTCAACATCTCTAACAATCCCAAGTGGTGTGATGGTGTCTCTATTAGCAAGTTTAATAGTGACATATATGTCTTCTATTTCAGCGGGTGCTATGTCATTCATAATTTCTTGGTATAAGGTAAAAGGGATAGCACTCACGCTAGCACCTAAGTCACATAAACCATGATAACAATGATCTCCTATTTTAACTGAGACAATGGGCATGCCAACAACAGGTCTATGTTCATCTTTTTCATCGGGTTTGGCAATTCTAGCAGCTTCATCACAGAAGTAAATAACATGCCCATCAATATTTTCCACCAGGAGATCTTTAACCATAGCAACAATAGGTTCTACTTTAATTTGTTCAGCAGGATTAGGTGCTCTAATATTAGTTTTGCGAACCACAGTTGAAACCTTAGCATGTTCCTTTATCCTTACAGGGAAACACTACTAGAATCTGCTACTTTGCCATCTGCCAGCTCTTTGCCGTCTGCCAGCTGATGGCAAAGAGGCTCTTTGCCGTCTGCCTTGGGATAGCAGACGGCAAAGAGCTGGCAGATGGCAAAGAGACTGTTTGCCATCAGCTGGCTATTTGCCGTCTGCCAGCTGACGACAAAGAGGGAAAAGGCAGACGGCAAAAAGCCTAGTGGGCCCCACGGGGCACGACGTGGCTAGGTCAACTTCTTTGCCGTCTGCTGGCAGGCGGCAAAGAGGTTAACTTCTTTGCCGTCTGCTAGCAGACGGCAATGTCCAACCTTTGCCGTCTGCCAGCAGACGGCAAAGAAGTGACGTGGGGCCGCTTAACAGGCAAAGAACAAATAGCAGCCAGCAAAGCCGGGGCGGACAGCAAAGAAGAAGCACAACACCCAGATCGATCATGTGGATCGATGACTTGGCATCCCCACCCACACCCCATCGGACGCACACCCACGCACGCACCCATGATGCACACGCCCCGAGGGCAGCATCACCCCACCACGTCCCACCTCACCCCATCACATCTCTCTCTCTGTCCCTTATCCCCACCTCACCCCACCACATCTCTCTCTCTCTCTCCTTTCTCTCCCTCTTGATCCAAATCGGCACACCGGCCGGCCGGCGCCCGCCACCGCCTTGACCCCCGGCCTTGCCGGCCAACACCTCGCCCGCCGGATCCAGCCTCACCGGCCACCACCTCTTCCGCCGGCCACGTCCACTTCCCACTTCACCGCCGGCCCCGGCTACTTCGCCCGTCGCCCTCACCGGCCTCCATCGGCCCGCCGGCACCCGCCACCACCTCGTTGGCCGCCATCTCCCCTGCCGGCCCTGGCCCCGTCGCCCGTCGCCCTCGCCTGCCTCCGCGTCTCATCGCTCGTCGACCGCGGAGGCCTCCGCGCCCCGTCTCCCCTGCCGGCCTCCATCGGCCCCGGCTCCGTCGGCCCCGCCGGCCTCGAACCCCGGCCCCGGCCTCAAGGAGAAGTGAGAGGGTGCGGCTGCTAGTTGCTCCGGCGACCACGGGAACAGAGGAGTCCGTTCGTTCTTGGAACAAAGTGTGGATGGATAATGTCGTGTTCGTATTGTGAAATTTGTGAAATTTGTGAAATTTTTCCATTCGTGGATGATGTATTCTTGGAACAAAGTGTGGATGATGTATTCTGTGTAAATATTGTAATTTTGTATTGTGAAATTTGTCCGTTCGTCTTCGATTCTTGGAACAAAGTGTGGATGGATAATGTCGTGTTTATTTATAGCCTCTGCACTTGGACTGTTTATATTTTTTAATAAACAAACAAACTTCTTTGCTGTCTGTGATTGTAGGAGGCTGACGGCAAAGCCTCCCGTTAGCGGCTAACGGAGCTAACCCTATCCAGTGGCTTTGCCGTCTGCTAGCAGACGGCAAAGAAGCAAGTTCTTTGCCGTCCGCTAGCAGACGGCAAAGTAGCCTTTGCCGTCATCTATTCAGCCGGACTGTTGGTCGTCTGCTGGCAGACGGCAAAGGCTTTGCCGTCCGCCAGGCATGCCTTTGCCGTCTGCTATGGCAGACGGCAAAGCAGCTGATTCTAGTAGTGAAAGGTGGTTTTTCAATATAAGCAGTTGGCACAACTGGATCAACATTGTAAATAATAGTTTCATCTTTAGCTAAGTCAGGTTCTTTAATTTCTTCTTTGATAGGGGGATGATATTTAAACCACTTCTCTTTGGGGAGATCAACATGAGTAGCAAATGATTCACAAAAATAGGCTACTATCTCAGAGTCAAGTCCATATTTAGTGCAAAAACTTGTGAAAAGCATCGGTATTCATAAAAGATTGAACACAATCAAATTCAAGATTAATACCTGACTCTTTACCTTCGTCGAGTTCCCAATCTTCAGAGTTGCATTTAATTCTTTCTAAAAGATCCCACCTGAATTCAATAGTCTTCTTCATAAAAGAACCAGTACAAGAAGTATCGAGCATGGAAGCCGAGCATAAAAATTCTGAATGATAATTTCTCTAGAGAGCTCATGATTGGGGCATGAATATAACATTGACTTAAGCCTCCCCCAAGGTAGAGCGATACTTTCTCCTTCACGAGGCCAAAAATTATATATATAATTCCGATCACGATGAACTAGATGCATAGGATAATTTTTTTGGTGAAATTTCAATTTCAAGCGATTCCAGTTCCAAGATCCAATATCATCGCATAGCCGATACCATGTCAATGCATTTCCCTTCAAAGATAAAGGGAAAACCTTCTTCTTAGCTTCATCTCCGGATAAACCTGCAAGCTTAAATAATCCGCAAATTTCATCCACATATATCAAGTGCATATCAGGATGTTCAGTTCCATCTCCTGCATAAGGATTAGCTAGCAGTTGTTCTATCATACCCAAAGAATTTCATAACCAATATTTTCAGTAGGTGCAGTAGGTTGAGGGGCAACTAATTGTGGTTCCGGTCGAGGTGAAGATACCCCGAACAAGCCCCTCAAAGGATGGTTCTCCATAGTAACAAGTGACAATAAATTTCAGCATGTAGTAATAATTTTTCCTTACCAATTTCCACTTACCAAGAGCGCTTCACTCCCCGACAACGGCACCAGAAAAGAGCCTTGATGACCCACAAGTATAGGGGATCAATCGCAGTCCTTTTGATAATTAAGAGTGTCGAACCCAACGAGGAGTAGAAGGAAATGACAAGTGGTTTTCAGCAAGGTATTTTCTGCAAGCACTGAAATAGTCGGTAACAAGTATTTTGAGAACAAGATAATCTGTAACGAGCAAGTAACGGTAACTAAATAAAATGCAGCAAGGTAGCCCAATTGTTTTGTGGCAAAGGACAGGCCTAAAACGGTCTCTTATGATAAGCAAAGCATTCTTGAGGGTACACGGGAATATCATCTAGTCACTATCATCATGTTGGTTTGATTCGTGTTCGCTACTTTGATAATTTGATATGTGGGTGGACCGGTGCTTAGGTGCAGTTCTTACTTGAACAAACCTCCTACTTATGATTAACCCCCTCGCAAGTATCCACAACTACGAGAAAAGTATTAAGATAAAATCTAACCGTAGCATTAAACTTTTGAATCCAAATCGGTCACTTACGAAGTAGCGCATAAACTAGGGTTTAAGCTTGTGTCACTCTAGCGACCCATCATCTAATAACTACTCCACAATGCATTCCCTTAGGCCCAAATATGGTGAAGTGACATGTAGTCGACGTTCACATGACACCACTAAGGGAATCACAACATACATATCATCAAAATATCGAACATATATCAAGTTCACATGATTATTTGCAACATGACTTCTCCCATGGCGTCAAGAACAAAAGTAACTACTCACAAATGATAATCATGCTCAAGATCAGAGGGGTATTAAATAGCATAATGGATCTGAACATATAATCTTCCACCAAATAAACCATATAGTAATCAACAACAAGATGTAATCAACACTACTAGTCACCCACAAATACCAATCTAAGGTTCCGGTACAAAGATTGAACACAAAAGATGAACTAGGGTTTGAGAGGAGATGGTGCTGCTGAAGATGTTGATGGAGATTGCCCTCCCAAAGATGGGAGAGTTTTTGGTGATGACGATGGCGATGATTTCCCCCTCCGGGAGGGAAGTTCCCCCGGCGGAATCGCTCCGTCGGAGGGCAAAAGTGCTCTTGCCCAGGTTCCGCCTCGACACGGCGGCGCTTTGTCCCGAAAGTCCCCTCCTGATTTTTCTAGGTCAAAATGACCTATATACCAGAAGATGGGCACCGGAGGTGGGCCGAGGAGGGCACAACCCACCAGGGCGCGCCTGGGCTCCCTGGCGCGCCCATGTGGGTTGTGCCCACCTGGTGGGCCCCCTCAGGTAGTTATTTGCTCCAATATTTTTCATATATTGCAAAACATTTTTTCGTAAATTTTCAGCTTATTTGGAGATGTGCAGAATTGGTAACTCTGACGTAGCTTTTTCAGGTCTAGAATTCCAGCTACCGGTATTCTCCCTTTTTGTGTAAACCTTGCATAGTATGAGAGAAAAGGCATTACAATTACTCCCAAAAGCATTATTATGCATAAAAACATTATAAATAACAGTAGGAAAACATGACACAAAATGGACGTATCACGCACGCCAAAGCCACCGCCGTGCTCGCACTTCTGGCACTGCCGCTGGTTCCCGGGGCGCT
This sequence comes from Thinopyrum elongatum, assembly GCA_011799875.1. Classification (NCBI taxonomy): domain Eukaryota; kingdom Viridiplantae; phylum Streptophyta; class Magnoliopsida; order Poales; family Poaceae; genus Thinopyrum; species Thinopyrum elongatum. Next base: position 84,538,837 of record CM022301.1, read on the forward strand.
CGTCGCGGCAGTCCACGCAGGCCAGGTGCCCTTCCTTGCACTGCACAAATCAATCGAATAACACATCAATCAAGAAACACGCACCTTGCTCGATCAGCCGAATGGATGAGGTGTATTCAAACCTCATACACTGGAGGCTTCAAGGGGCAGAGGCACAAGGGGCAGTGGAGCAAGGTGAGGTCCATAGAGACCTCCATCGTCCGGTCCTGTTCCCTCAGCATTATCTCGCCTTCCTCGTGCACCACCATCTCTCGCTTTAGGGCCGGGGCATAGAAAGTTTTACCATCACATATTCATACTACTTGAAGGTGCATTAAATCGACACATGCAAGTATCAAAAGGAAAGTCACGGCATGCATGCATGCGTTGTAATTAATGCATTGGTAAATGCAAATTATTGAAATATATTGAGTGCACTGCTTTGATGTGCCGTGTCAACTCGTACAACAAGGAGAAGCTTGATTACAACGGACTCTCCCTCGCCCATGAGCGTGGTGGCTCGCAGGACTAGGAGAAGCTTTCGCTACACGCTCTCCCTCCCGCACGTAGTGGACATGCCGCAGTTCATTCGGTGTCAGATGACTAGAAGCATACTGTAGTAGTACCATCAAGTTCGACTTCCCGAAGAGGCGAAGAGCCAAGCAACCCGAACGCTCGTGTGGTAGTTTCATGTATAGTGGAGGTAGTAGTAACTAGTCTAGGATAGCGTGTACCATGACTCTAAGCTTAAGGCTGGCCATAGTGGGGGTAACATAACTGGTATCATGCATTTGGGACTAGCAAACATGCTTATGTGGCAGATAATTAAAGAAGAGAGAGAGGGTTAGAGTAACATAGGTAGATGCCGTATCATGTTTGGCAATAAATATGATTATCTATGATACTACTCCATGATACTATGCACCATGGAGGTAGTATAATACACTAGTATCATATGCATGATACTAGTATATGATACTCAATCATTGGAGTTGGCTCCATGCTATGAGGCCGTCTTGAAGCATTTTTTGATTAAAATAATCTTCTGGCCCTACCTGTCATCCTGGTGATTGTAGTTTGCATGCTGATCTGGTCAAGAGAGGAATGCATATTTTAATTTGTGGTGGGGTAAATGTTAGAGGTTGCAGCAAATATTGTACACTGCGGTTCTTTTAGCCAAGTTTAGAGGCAAGCATATGGGGCTAGTGCTATGATGTGTCGCGTCAACTCGTACAATAAGGAGAAGCTTGATTACTAGTATGCCCTCTCCCTCACCCATGCATGCGGTGGCTCGCGTACGAGGAGAAGCTTTTGCTTACTACAACAAGCTATCCCTCCCCCACGCGATGGACGGACATGCAACAGTTGATTCGATACTGTAGAAGTAGTAACATCATTGTTCGACTTCTCGAAGAGGTGAAAAGCCAAGCGCAACCCGAACGTGGCGGTTGCGAACGCTCGTGTGGCAGTCTTTGTGTAGGGGTGGGGCGTGGTGTGGCAGTTTTGTGGCAATTCTTTTCTATTGTTGTTTGCGTCCAATAGGTGCCACCGTCGGATGCAGATCTTATGGTTATTGTGACGATTGCTAGTTATAGCCATCTTACGAAAATCAAATAATCCCAAAAAAACCCGACCATGTTTCTTGTTTCTAGACATGAATAGGAATCAACCAATAAGAGACGTGGGCCGTGTATGTTTTTAATGCCTTGAGACGTACCTAGCACGACATGCAGCGGTAAGTTCATTGCATGCAATGGTATTAATTAGCAAATAGTCCCTCTGTTCCTAAATATTTGTCTTTCTAGAGATTTCAACAAGTGACTACACCGTAAATGAGTACATACGGAGCAAAATGAGTGAATCTACACCGTAAATATTTAGGAACGGAGGGAGTAAATATTAAGTTCTCTCGTTTTCCTCTCCGCCTTGGTAGTAGTGCACAATATTACGTACTACTACTGACTAGTCTCTTTTTGACACGCATTTACGTTGATACGGCTTGAATGCCAACGAGGGAGAGGGTAGCAGTTCCTGAAATGTTGAAGGGTCGATGATGCCTCCTCATTCAATTAGCATGCAGAGGTAAGTAATTTGAGAAGCAGAATGGAGCCAGCACGATGTGAATGCAATGCAGTTTGGACTCTCGTATAAAGGCACCCCACCACTCCAATCCATCTACTCCTAGTCTCTGCGCAACACTGCTTACTTCAATCCAAGACCAAGACCAAGTGACCAGAAGCCACCAGCACCCATGGCGTCGATGGACGCGAGCGGCAGTCAGCTATGCCAGATCATCCAAGACACCGGCCTACGGCCCCGCACCGCCCAACGTTTCCAGACGGTGCTGGCGACCGCCAGCGTCATAGCCCTCGCCGACACCGGCTTCGCCTCTCGCATAGGCGAGATGATGGTCTACTCCATCCGCAAGTTCACCGTCATCAAGAAGCGCATGGACGACCTTGCCGTACTCCTTCAGCCCGTGTGCCCAGGCTCCTTGTTGCCTGCCACCCTCATCGGCCTCCAAGGTGACGAACTCTTTGAAGCACTGTTGGCCCTGCAGCTGCTGGAGGTCGCGACAAAGAATGTGCACCTCGAGGCCGCGCTCGCCGTGCAGCGCCTCGCCATGCAAGAAACCGTCGACCTGCACATCCACATCTACGAGGAAATCGTCTACATAGGCCACTACAAGGCCAGCAAGGACAGAAAGACATTGGCCTTCTTCCACCAGCTGGAATCTTTGGACGCCATTATTCGAAACCACGTTAACCTGGCCATGAAATCCGCTTCTACTTAGCCGTCGTTTGGTGGGCCGGCGCCCTGAGTCGAGGAGGAGGAGGTCGTCGATGGATGCATCTTTCTTCTTGCCTCCTATAACCAGCACTGAATCGCCTCGTGGCCTTAATGTATTAGTGTATGGCATTTTTATTCTAGTCGTAAATGACATGTGTGATCCCTTGCTCTTATTTGGCGTTAATTATATGCAGTATCACTGTCTTCGTCCTGGTTTACTACCTACATCCTGGTTTATTAGTCCCTTTTGTAATTTGTGCTAAATTTTGACCAAAGATTAAACTGACAAAATGTTAGTGCATGTCAACAAAAATTATATCGTTGGATTCGTATTTGAACATAGTTTTCAATGATATAATTTTGGTGACATTCTTGAACACTTTGTTAGTAAAGTTTATGGTCAAAATTTGGCACAGATTACGATGGGGACCAATAAACCAGGACGGAGGTAGACTGGTCACCATCGCTTGTTGTGCCAAATTTTGACTTCAGCTTTACTCCCGCCGTCCGGTGAAGAGTGTACATTTAGCTTTAAAATTTGTCACAAAAGCGTGTATTTCTATCTTTCCACTGCACTTTAAAGTAGGAAAAAATGTTTCTCTCTCATCACACGGTAATCAAGACCAATAACATTCTACGTATGGTCTCCTTAATTTCTACATGCACTTAGCTCATTGGGGGGTGGGTAATTAAAGAGAAGATTGATGGTGGCTTGCATCTTTCCAATGCATTTTTTTACTCCACTCCATAATTTGTCCTAAAATTTCTATATGTACACTTTTCACCGGACGGAGGGAGTAAGTACAAGACCCGACCTACATGGAGGGAGTATATATATTGGAGCAACAACTCATACGTCTCCAACGTATCTATAATTTTTTATTGTTCCATGCTATTATATTATCTATTTTGGATGTTTTATATGCATTAATATGCTATTTTATATTATTTTTGGGACTAACCTATTAACCTAGAGCCCAGTGCTAGTTTATGTTTTTTTCCTTGTTTTTGACTTCTACAAAAAAGGAATATCAAACGGAGTCCAAACAGAATAAAACTTTACGATGATTTTTTTCTTGGACCAGAAGACACCTACGTGACTTGGAGAGAGGGCCAGAAGAGTCCCGAGGAGGCCACAAGCCTCTAGGGCGCACCCCAGGGGGGTGCCCTGAGGGCTTGTGGGCCCCTCGGGAGTCCCCTAACCCTAGTTTCACCTCTATATATTGTCAAATATTCCCCAAACATCAGAAGCGTCCACCAAAATACTTTTTCGCCGCCGCAAGCCTCTGTTCCCGTGAGATCCCATCTTGGGGCCTTTTCCGACGATCTACCGGAGGGGGATTTGATCACGGAGGGCCTCTACATCAACCTTGCCGCCCTTTCGATAATGCGTGAGTATTTTACCAAAGACCTACGGGTCCATAGCTAGTAGCTAGATGGCTTCTTCTCTCTCTTTGATCTTCAATACAATGTTCTCCTCGATGTTCTTGGAGATCTATTCGATGTAATCTTCTTTTGCGGTGCGTTTGTTGAGATCCGATGAATTGTGGATTTATGATCAGATTATCTATGAATATTATTTGAGTCTTCTGTGAACTCTTTTATGCATGATTAAGATATCTTTGTATTTTTCTTCGAACTATCGGTTTGGTTTGGCCAACTAGATTGGTTTTTCTTGCAATGGGAGAGGTGCTTAGTTTTGGGTTCAATCTTGCGGTGTCCTCACCCAGTGACAAAAGGGGTAGCGAGGCACGTATTGTATTGTTGCCATCAAGGATAAAAAGATGGGGTTTATATCATATTGATTGAGTTTATCCCTCTACATCATGTCATCTTACTTAAGGCGTTACTCCATTCTTATGAACTTAATACTCTAGATGCATGCTGGATAGCAGTCGATGTGTGGAGTAATAGTAGTAGATGCAGGCAGGAGTTGGTCTACTTGTCACGGACGTGATGCCTATATTCATGATCATTGCCTTAGATATCATCATAATTATGCGCTTTTCTATCAATTGCTCAACATTAATTTGTTTACCCACCGTATGCTATCTTCAAGAGAGAAGCCTCTAGTGAAACCTATGCCCCCCGGGTCTATTTTCCATCATATATTTTCAGATCTATAAAGCAAAAAACCCAAAAATACCTTGCTGCGCTTTATTTGTATTTACTTTAGTTCGCTCTTTTCTTTATCTTTTATACCTATCTCTATTAGATCTCACTCTTGTTCGTGACCGTGAAGGGATTGACAACCCCTTTTTCGCGTTGTGTGCAAGTGTTTGTTAGTTTGTGCAAGTGCATATATTGGAGACTTGCTTGTGCCTCCTACTGGATTGATACCTTGGTTCTTAACTGAGGGAAATACTTATCTCTACTTTGCCGCATCACCCTTTCCTCTTCAAGGAAAAAATCAACGCAAGCTCAAGAAGTAGCAGGAAGAATTTCTGGCGCCGTTGCCGGGGAACTTCTACATCAAGCCTACCAAGTACCTATCATAAACTCTCATCTCTTGCACTTACATTATTTTCCATTTGCCTCTCGTTTTCCTCTCCCCCACTTCTAAAACGTTTTCAGAAAAACACAAAAATATTTGCCTTTTTATTCGCCCTTCTTTTGTTTGTCTTTTCATTTGCTTGTGTGCCAGATTGCTTGCTTTGTCACAATGTCTCAAGAAAATACCAAGTTGTGTGACTTTTCCAACACTAATAATAATGATTTTATTAGTACTCGGATTGCTCTCGCCACTAGTGTGGAATCTTATGAAATTAATGCCGCTTTGTTGAATCTTGTTATGAAAGAACAATTTTCCGGTCTTCCTAGTAAAGATGCCGCATCCCATCTAAATACTTTCGTTGAGTTGTGTGATATGCAAAAGAAAAAATATGTGGATAATGATATTGTTAAATTGAAGCTATTTCCGTTCTCACTACGAGATCGTGCTAAAACTTGGTTTTCATCTTTGCCTAAAAATAGTATTGATTCATGGAATAAGTGTAAAGATGCTTTTATTTCCAAGTATTTTCCTCCCGCTAAGATCATCTCCCTGAGGAACGATATAATGAATTTTAAGAAACTTGATCATGAACATGTTGCATAATCTTGGGAGAGGATGAAATTGGTGATAAGAAATTGCCCTACTCATGGTTTAAGTTTATGGATGATCATACAAAATTTTTATGCCAGATTGAATTTTGCTTCTAGAAATCTTTTAGATTCCGCCGCGGGAGGTACTTTTATGGAAATTACATTAGGAGAATCTACTAAACACCTAGATAATATTATGGCAAATTACTCTCAATGGCATACCGAAAGATCTTCTACTAGTAAAAAAGTGCATGCGATTGAAGAAATTAATACTTTGAGTGGAAAGATGGTTGAACTTATGAAATTGTTTGCTAGTAAGAGTGCTCCTATTGATCCTAATGATATGCATTTGTCCACTTTGATTGAGAATAATAATGAATCTATGGATGTGAATTTTGTTGGTAGTAACAATTTTGGTAATAACACGTATAGAGGTAATTTCAACCCTAGGTCGTTTCCTAGTAATTCCTCTAATAATTTTGGTAATTACTACAACAATTCTTATGGAAATTATAATAAAATACCCTTTGATCTTGAGAATAATGTTAAAGATTTCATTAATTCTGAAAAGAATTTCAATGCTATGGTAGAAGAAAAATTGCTTAAGATTGATGATTTGGCTAGAAACATTGATAAGATTTCTCTTGAGATTGATTCTTTGAAGATGAGATGTATGCCCCCAAGAATGATATTAATGAATCTCTGAAAGCTATTAAAATTTCTATGAATGAATGTAAAGAAAGAACCGCTAGGATGCGTGCTAAGCGAGATTGGTTTGTAAAAGCGTGTTCTCCTATTTCTTGTGATAATAATGATGAATATCTTAAAGTGATTGGTGTGACTCCTATTGAATCTTTGTTTTCTAATATAAATCTTGATAAATATGGGACTGGAGATGAGTCAACTTTAGCTATAAGTCCCAATAATTTGGAGTTGAAAGATCTAAATGAAAAAATTGATAAAAGTGGGATTGGAGAGGTCAAAACTTTAAGTAGCGATGAACCCATTCTTTTGGATTTCAAGGACTTTAATTATGATAATTGTTCTTTGATAGATTGTATTTCCTTGTTGCAATCTATGTTAAATTCACCTCATGCTTACAATCAAAATAAAGCTTTTACTAAACATATCGTTGATGCTATGATAAAATCTTTTGAAGAAAAACTTGAGTTGGAAGTTTCTATCCCTAGAAAGCTTTATGATGAGTGGGAACTTACTATTAAGATTAAAATTAAAGATATGAGTGCAATGCTTTGTGTGATTTGGGTGCTAGCATTTCCACGATTCCAAAAACTTTATCTGATGTGCTAGGTTTCCATAAATTTGATGATTGTTCTTTGAATTTGCATCTAGCGGATTGCACTATTAAGAAACCTATGGGAAGGATTAAAGATGTTCTTATTGTTGCAAATAGGAATTATGTGCCCGTAGATTTTGTTGTGCTTGATATAGATCGCAATCCTACATGTCCTATTATTCTTGGTAGACCTTTCCTTAGAACGATTGGTGTAATTTTTGATATGAAAGAAGGAAACATTAGATTTCAATTTTCGTTAAGGAAGGGCATGGAACACTTTCCAAGAAAGAAAATTAAGTTGCCATATGAATCTATTATGAGGGATACTTATGGTTTGCATACCAAAGATGACAATACATAGATCTATGTTTTATGCCTAGCTAGGGGCGTTAAACAATAGTGCTTGTTGGGAGGCAACCCAATTTTTATTTTTGTGTTTTTTGTTTTTGGTTCATTTTTTCAATAAATACACATTATTACCTCTGTAGTAATTGTGTTTTGGTGTTTTAATTAGTGTTTGAGTCAAGTATGACCTTTGGGATGGTCTACGGTGATAGTTGATTTGATCTTGCTGAAAAACAGAAACTTTTGCGCTCATTGCCAAAATTTTAGAAAATTAGAGAAACATGCTTTTGATCTGAATTTTTTACACAAGATTGATATACAGATTTCCCAGGTTGTCCTAATTTTTTAGAATTTTTGGAGTTACAAAAGTATACGAAATTTCTAACATATCTATAATTTCGAGACCTCGGTGATCCATCCTAGCCTATGGCGCTGGCCAGGCCATCCCTCTACCCCCACACATTCTCCGGCGGCGGCAGCTCCATCGGCCCACCCTGCACCTGAACAAGTCAACCCTCGTACTCCCCTCTGCCTGCGTCTTCCCCGGCTCCGGATCATTCCGGTCCGACGTCTCGACGTCGTCCTCCGCCTTGGTGCTCTCGCCGCAGCGCCGCCGTCTATCGTTCCAAACATGGTCAACAAAACAAGAGGAATCGGGAGACGACTGTTCGTCGAGAGGCTGACAGTCCGGGCCCACAAGGTCCATGGCCTAGGTTTTGTTGTTTAACACGTGCAGCCCATGACATGCAGACATAGTTGATCCAGCAAGTTTCAACTTTTTTTTAGGGTCCGACAGGTATCAAGAGGCCGCTGGGGCTCCCAGCCTAGCTTGTCTATAACATCAGCAGCCCAAGTTATGTTTGTTTTTCAAGATAACGCACAACTCAGTTCTATTTTTCTATAAGAATGCAAAACTGAACCTATGTTTTCTCTTCTATAATAGTATATATATATACTTATATTTATATTTATATCTTATTTTATTACATATTTTATTACATATATATATATAATATAAACAACATAAGGTTCTGTTAAACCTGTCGTTCATCCAACCATTGTATAGACCTTCCCACTTCCTTTATTTTTCGTTTTTATTAATCCTATATCTGAATTTTCTCCCACTTTCTTTTTCGATGTAATCTGAGTTTTCTCCCAGTACTTTTCCCTAGAACCAACTCAACTGTCCCACATTTAGCCTAAAAAATAATAATACCCCACGTCCTATTAACTCATCAAATTAAAATGATATTTTATTTCGTAAATCAAAAGTTCTTACAAAATAATAATAATTGTTTATATATAACTTGGCAAGTTAACTCCTGGTGATTGCGTATATAAGCTTGCAAAGATTTTACTGACCAATCAGTAATAGAAGGGCAATCATGTGTTTATGTTTTTATAACATTTCTCCGTCCAGCCCAACATGATATTTTCACCAGCCCAGCAAGTCCGTGGATTTCGAAAAAAAATGCAAATGGGCTTTAAATTCTAACTTAATATATAAACAGGCTACATAGACTCTACATGATTGTTTCACCCAGCCCACCAAATGGACTATAAAAAACCGAATGGACTGGCTGACATGTGGGCCAGTAGGTCGAAGCCAAAGCACTTCCGCAAAAGAATACAAAGGTCGAAGCCTAAGCAAGGCGTTGGATTTACATCCAACGGCCTGCATTCTTCTTCAATCTCTCGTCTTCTTCCTCCAGTGCTGCCGGGACCGCCTGCTCCAGCCTCTGGCGTCCAGCGGTGCTGTTTCGCGCTCCTCGCAGCGAAACGCTGCCCCACCGACGGCCAGGCCATCCCTCCACTCCTTCGTACCTCCTGTTATTCTCTACCGAGTGTAGGCCCACGCCGCACCCGAACCAGTCAAGTTTCCCACTCCTCTTCGTCTGCGACTCCACTGCCGCGTCTTCCCCATCTTCGGGTCATTCCAGTTCGGGGCCTCGCCGTCGTCCACCGCCCTAGGTGCGGTCGGCACGGTGTGGTCAACGTGGTCAACAAACGAGAGTCATCGGAAGATGCTTGTACGTGGAGAGGCTGACAGTGGGGACGCACCACGCCCATGGACACATGCATGCAACTGCATCCTTTTTACCCTGAAAAATAATATTTTCTCCCCCTGACAGCTGGGCCCACCAGCTACATCTTCGCACGCAAGGAAGTGCATCCTTATTACGGGCAAAAAGAAAATGATTCCTCCCCCTGACAGCTGGGATCCATCAGCTATATCTTCGCACGCAAGGAAGTGCCTCCTTAACCTCCCTGACAGCTGGGACCCACCCGGTCGAACCATATGTAAGGTTGTCTCTCTGGTCGCGAACGTGTAGGTACATACTGGTCGATCGGTCTCTCTGCAAGGATGAACCATGGACAAGCAAGGAGCGGCACATGTGACGTAGCAGTTGAGGTAGTCTTGTATAAATTGTGTACACGTAGATACAGCCATGCTGCAAGAAAGCAAATACGGCTACATATGTACATACGGACGGGGTCTCGAACGCATACAGCGATGGTGTCCTATTCATCGGTAGCCAACCGGCCGGGTTGGAACGGAGGAAACCGCGTCGTGTTCATCGGGAGGCAAGCGACTGGGTCGGAATGCGTCCTGTTCATCGGGAGCCAACCGACTTTGATGGAACAGCCCAAACCAGGTCATGTTCATCGACTCAGGGTCTTGCATCCCGCAAAACGGAGGAAACAGAGTTCTCTTCTACCGCCTATGGTTGAAACGGGGTCCTGTTCATCGGGAGGTGTCTTGCGTACCGCAAAACAGAAGAAACAAACTTCTCTCCAACCGCGTACAGTCGAAACAGGGTCCTGTTCATCGGGAGGGGTCTGGCGTACCGCAAAACGGAGGAAACAGATTTCTCTCAACCGCCTACGGTCGAAACGGGGTCCTGTTCATCGAAGGGGTGTGTGGCGTACCGCAAAATGGTACTCCACGGGCTACTGTTCATCCAGCCTCCACAGGGTCCTGTTCATCCACCCCAACCGGCTGGGTGTGTGGCGGCCTCCTCGGGGTCCTGTTCATCCAGCGGCAACGGCATACTACCACGGGGTCCTATTCATCCAGCGGTAACCACATACTACCACGGGGTCCTGTTCACCCAGCGGCAACCGCCTACACACGACCGGGGTCCTGTTCATCCAACCCCCACCGGGAACTGTTCATCCACAGCCAACCCAACCGGCTCGACTCACCACATCTCGACTCGTTCTACGTATCACGCGCGTGGCAGCAACATGCACTATTCATCTAGAGGCAACCCAACCAGCTAGCTACGTCTCGCACAGGGGTTCGATCGGCTTCAGTAAGTAGCAGCAGTGATCAATCGGGTTCAGTTAGCAGCGAAGGAGTCGGTCGGGTTCAGTTAGCAGTGAAGGGATCGATCTAGTCCTGGCCATGGGCAGCCCGGCCCGGACGGCCCGACCTGACCCGACTCGAAAAAGCCCGACCCGACCTTGCCCATGGGCCGGGTTTGGGCCTAGATTTTGAGCACGACGGCCGGGCCGGGCTAGGCCCGGGCCCATCATTTTCGCAGTTTAAGGAAGAGGCCCGGCCCGTCGGGCTTTTAGCATGATGGCCCGGGCTCGGGCCTGATTTTTAGGCATGACGGCCGGGCCGGGCCGGGCTCGGGCCTGGGTTTTTTGCGTCGGGCTTTGGTTGGCCTGGCCTGAAGCCCAGCCCGGCCCGACAGATGGCCTGGTATAGATCAATCGATTAGCTTCAGTACATAGCAGTACGCGATCACTCGGGTTCAGTAAGTGAATGCCTCTCGCTCGGGTTGAGTTATAGCGACACGGCTCGCACCACGCGCGCGTACGAGAGAAAAGCGCAAACCACAGTGCATCGCTCGGACCCGACCAACCCACCGTACCCGGGAACTCCGCAAAAATTTCCTCGCCCTCACTTCTACCACAAAAATTTATGTCATGGACGGCCCAAAGAATGTCATGCAGGTGCGTCCCCGGCCCGCCCAGGACGAAAAGCCCATTTTCTGTCATGATTTTTTGTCATAGAAGTAGGAGCCCACCACATCTATGATGATACGTGCTTTTGTCACAATTATCGTCATAGAAGTGTCATAAGAATGACAAAAAAAATCGTTCGGCCCAAAATGTCACGGATGTGTCTTTTTTTGTAGTGATCTCCCCTTTTTAGGGATCCTGATCGTAACCGTTCGGGATATGATACTATTCCTTTTAAGGGAGGATCTTGGTGCGCCTAGACCTGGGTTGTGGGGACTTTCCCCACTACCCACAGTCATGTGGGTCCCCCATGCAGGTGGGCCCCACTCCGGAACCTTTTAGAACGTTCCCGGTACAATACCAAAAAAACTCGAACTTTTTTCGGAACCCTGATAACAGCTTTCCATATATGAATCTTTACCTCCGGACTATTCCGGAGCTCCTCATGACATCTGAGATCCCATCCGGGACTCCGAACAACCTTTCGGATTTTCCACTATTAATATCTCAATACTACCCTAGCGCTACCGAATGTTAAGTGTGCGACCCTACGGGTTCGGGAATATGCAAACATGACCGAGACTCCTCTCCGGTCAATAACCAATAGCGGGACCTAGATTCCCATATTGGTTCCTACATATTCAACGAAGATCTTTATCAGTTGAAACACGATGTCAAGGACTCAGCTAATCTCGTATGCAGTTCCCTTTGTCCATCGGTATGTTACTTGCCCGAGATTCGATCGTCGGTATCTCCATACCTAGTTCAATCTCGTTACTGGCAAGTCTCTTTACTCGTTCCGTAATACAAGATCCCGTGGCTAACTCCTTAGTCACATTTCTTGCAAGCTCATTGTGATGCTGTATCACTGAGTGGGCCCCAAGATACCTCTCTATCATACGGAGTGACAAATCCCAGTCTCAATCCATGCCAACTCAACAGATACCCTCGGAGATACCTGTAGAGCATCTTTATAGACACCCAATTACATTGCGACGTTTGATACACACAAGGTACTCCTCCGATGTCAGTGAGTTGCATGATCTCATGGTTATAGGAACAGATCCATGACATGCAGAAAACGATAGTAATAAACTTGATATGATCATATGCTACGTTTATAGTTTGGGTCTTGTCCATCACATCATTCTCCTAATGATGTGATCCCATTATCAAATGACAACTCATGTCCATGGCTAGGAAACCATAGCCATCTTTGATCAACGAGCTAGTCCGGTAGAGGCTCACTAGGGACATGTTGTTGTCTATGTATCCACACATGTATTTGAGTTTCCAGTCAATACAACTATAGCATGGATAACAAACGATTATCATGAAGAAGGAAATATAATAATAAAAACTTTATTGTTGCCTCTAGGGCATATTTCCAACAGTCTCCCACTTGCACTAGAGTCAATAATCTAGCATTACATTGTAGTGAATCTAACACCCATAGAGTTCTGGTGTTGATCATGTTTTGCCCATGGAAGAGGTTTAGTAAATGGATCTGCAACATTCAGATCCGTATGTACTTTGGAAATGTTTATGTCTTCCTCCTTGATCGCATCGCGGATGGAATTGAAGCATTGCTTTATGTGTCTGGTCCTCTTGTGAAACTTTGGTTCCTTGGCCATAGCAATGGTACCAGTGTTGTCACATAACAGAGTCATTGGGTTCAGTACACTGGGCACAACTCCAAGATCTGTCATGAACTGCTTCATACAAACACCTTCCTTCGCTACCTCCGAGGTGGCTATGTACTCCACTTCGCATGTAGAATCAGCTACCACGCTCTGCTTTGAACTGCACCAGCTTACCGTTCCCCCATTCAGAATATATACGTATCCGATTTGAGACTTAGAGTCTTCCGGATCATTGTCAAAGCTTGCATTGACGTAACCCTTTACGACGAGATCTTGATCACCTCCATAAATGAGAAACATTTCCTTAGTCCTTTTCAGGTACTTAAGGATATTCTTTACCACTGTCCAGTGTTCCACTCCTAGATCACTTTGAAACCTTCTGGCCATACTTATGGCAAGGCAGACATCTGGTCTTGTGCATAGCATCGCATACATGATAGAGCCTATGGTAGAAGCATAGGGGATGACACTCATTTTTTCTCTATCCTCTGTAGTGGCTGGGCATTGAGTCTTACTCAACTTCACACATTGCAAAATAGGCAAGAACGCCTTCTTGGACTGATCCATTTTGAACTTCTTCAGAATCTTATCAAGGTATGTGCTTTGTGAAAGTCCTATTAAGCGTCTCGATCTATCTCTATAGATCTTGATGCCTAATATGACTCTCCTAGGCCCTTCATTGAATAACTCTTGTTCAAATATTCCTTCACGCTTTCCAAAATCCTATATTATTTCCAATCAGCAATATGTCATCCACATATAATATCAGAAACGCTATAGAGCTCCCACTCACTTTCTTGTAAATACAAGCTTCTCCATAAACTTGTATAAACCCAAACGCTTTGATCACCTCATCAAAGTGAAGATTCCAACTCTGAGATGCTTGCACCAGTCCATAAATGGATTGCTGGAGCTTGCACACTTTGTTAGCATTCTCTGGATCGACAAAACCTTTTGCTTGCATCATATACAACTCTTCCTTAAGGAAACCGTTAAGGAACGTTGTTTTGACATCCATCTGCCAGATTTCATAATCGAAAAATGCAGCTAGTGCCAACATGATTCTGACGGACTTAAGCATCGCTACGGGTGAGAAAGTCTCATCATAGTCAACTCCTTGAACTTGTGAAAACCCCTTTGCCACAAGTCTTGCTTTATAGACGGTGACATTATCGTCCGTGTTCGTCTTCTTCTTGAAGATCCATTTTATTCTGAATGGCCTTTCGCCCTCCAGGTAATACTTCCAAAGTCCATTCATTGTTTTCATACGTGGATCCCATCTCGGATTTCACGGCCTCTAACCATTTGTCAAAATCCGGGCCCACCATCGCTTCTCCATAGCTCGTAGGTTCATCGTTGTCCAATAACATGACATCTAAGACAGGGTTACCGTACCACTCAGGAGCAGTATGTATCCTTGTCGACCTACGAGGTTTGATAGTAACTTGATCTAAAACTTCATGATCACTATCATTAGCTTCTCTTCAACTGACGTAGGTGCCACAGTAACATCTTTCTACAATGCGCTACTCTCTGGTTGAAGTGAAGGTTCAACAACCTCATCAAGTTCTATCTTCCTCACACTCAATTCTTTCGAGAGAAACTCTTTCTCGAGAAAGGACCCGTTCTCAGCGACAAACACTTTGCCCTCGGATCTGAGATAGAAGGTATACCCAATCGTCTCATTTGGATATCCTATGAAGACACATTTGTACGCTTTGGGTTCGAGCTTTTCTGGCTGATGCCTTTTGACATAAGCATCGCAGCCCCAAACCTTAAGAAACGACAGCTTAGGTTTCTTGCCAAACCATAGTTCATACGGTGTCGTCTCTACGGACTTAGATGGTGCCCTATTTAAAGTGAATGCAGCTTTCTCTAATGCATAACCCCAAAATGAGAGTGGCAGATCGGTAAGTGTCGTGGAGTTGTCACGACAGATGTCCTAATGAAAGGACTTAGTTGTGGAGCCATGGCGATGAGGTTAGCTTAAAGGGGTTAAACGGGACAAAGGACACGAGGAGTTTATACTGGTTCGGCCCCTTGCGGTGAAGGTAAAGGCCTAATCCAGTTTGAGGTGTTATTGCTAGGGTTTCGATTACCAGGGAGCGAATACGCTTTGCCTGGCTTTCGAGCTGTTGTTCTTTTTCTTCTCCCTAAGTCGCTGTCGGGTCGTCCCCTTATATACATGGGTTGACGCCCTGCGGCCTACAGAGTCCCGGCCGGCTCATACAAACGTGTCCGGCTCGGTGACTTACCTTATATGCCTTACAATACAAGTTTACATATACATGGAAGTTTACACTTACGGGCCTTGCGCCGCCTTCGGGTTTGGGCCCTTTAACAAGCCTGTCTTATGAACCGCCATCTTCAATATACTCTTAGGCTTCATTTAGATGAACCGCCATTGGGATGACCCGGCCCCTCCTGGGCGGGTCATATCTAATAGTCATATCCCCAACATTAGGCCCCAGGTTGATTTGAACTTGTTCATGTCAATCTTCTACAGTTAGAAAAAATCACTCTTCATCTTCCTCTGTTATTTGTAATCCGTCATGACGTCATCTCCTGAAATCGCGGTGACCCGCCGTTACGTCACCTGTCATTAATTCTATATATGGCCCAAATCTTAATAAATCTTTTCCTTTACTGAACCTCCGAAAATCGAGGCGTCCGCACCGTTATATATCCATTTTCTTGTCTCCTTGATTCCCGCGCATGCCACTTATCCTTCCAACCTTATAAATAGGGCCTCGATACCTTCTTTCACTCTTCCTCTTTTCCTTCTCGCCTTCTTCTTCCTCCTCGCAGCGCCCCAGCGCACCCGAGCTCCGCCGTCGTCGATCTTCATCCCCTGCTTTTTCCGGCCGCTCCATCGCCCTGAACTAACCAGAACGTTGCGGCGCCCCTCCGCTGTCAACCAGCGCCGGTGAGTCCTCCCCTTTCCTCTTCATAGATCTGTGTTAGGGTTTCTCTGTTCGTCGGTGTTCATCACCGTTCTTCCCTTTCTTTTTTATCTTGCATAATTTTGATCTGAAGACAGTACAAACCTTGCGCAGTAGCAGTTTTAGCACTTGTTTTGCAATATCGGAATATATCCTCATAGCAATAGATCTCATCTAAACATCCCCACTTCTCTGCTGCCGCCACCTTAGGTTTAGATTTTATTCCATTTTTCTGAACAACTGCAGATCCAATCACATAGCTTTAATTTACAAGACCTGTTTGTCCCAATACTTAGCAAAATTTTCTCTTGTCAGACCTTGAATACCAGTACTTGTTATGGCGGCTTACATCACTGGCTTATAATTACTCATATATCATTAGTCCTCATTTAAGCCGCCATTCTGAATATACACTGTAGCTATTTTACTTGTGGTTTCGCAAATTGATCTGAACCGGCAAAATTTTCCTTTCCTTTAGGTTTTCTCTCTTCACAATGCCGCCAAAGACAGTCTATACATGCAATTGGGTTCCCTCCGTCATCACTAAGGGCTCACTTAAAGACTTTGTCAAAATCAGGTACTTGCCCGCAAAGAATGTTATGCATTATCGTGCTCCTGATCCAGGCGAAGAAAGACCTCAGCCAAAGGACGGCGAAATCATTGTATTCACTGATCACATGAACCGGGGCTTCTCACCACCTGGCTCTAAGTTTTTCCGAGATGTTCTGTACTTCTTCCATCTCCATCCTCAAGACATCGGACCCAATTCTGTGTCAAATATCTGCAACTTTCAAGTCTTCTGCGAAGTATACCTTCAAGAGGAGCCCAGCGTCGAACTCTTTAGGGAATATTTTTATTTAAACTGCCAGAACGAGGCTACGTGTAACACCCCCTGTATTAAGCTACAGTGATCACCCTTTTGATGAGGCCATGTCATCATGATTAATAGTGCACAATCATCATTAGCATCATATTGCATTTCAACTCCTAAGTCAAATTCAAATTTAAATGTAAGTGGAATATAAAAGTTGTCCAACATAGAAACTAAAATGTCAGATAAGTAACAAATATTCCAGAGGCTATTCTAAAATTGAAACCAACATCATTGGAATTGGATAAGTGACTCGAACAACCTCAAACAGTGGATAAAGATAATATTTAATAACCATTTATTAAATCTGAAATAAATATGGAATTATGTTTTGTCCAAACTAATTTTAGGTGTTAGGGAATAATGCACTGGTATTCATGAAATAGGTCACACTTTTTACAAAAACCATTTGGGGCCTAAACATTTAACAGTGGAGAAAAGAGAATAAAGAAAAGGAAAAAGAAACAGAAAAGGATAAAGGAACCCCCCCCCCGACTGGGCCTCGGCCCAGCAAGCCACCGGGCCGCCCAGGCCGGCCCACGCCGCGCCTACTTAGCCGGCCACCCCCCACCCGAAACCCTAGCCCTACCCCGATCCCCCTCCTCACTCGTCGCTCCCCCCTCCCCCCGATCCAGATCGGATCGGAGCGACCGTGCCATCGCCTGGATCGTGTCGCCGTCGCCGTGGACGCCGCCGCCCGGAGCCCGCTCTCCCTCGCCGGCCTGCTCCCTCGACGCCGCTCGCCCGACGCGGCCGACCCGCGCCCCCCCCCCCCCCCCCGTCTCCATCTCGCCACCGACGCCGCACGTAGCCACTTCGTCCCCGCCGGCCTGCCTCCCCATCGCCGTCGTCCCCGTCGACCACCCCGACCCCCGCTGCCCCGTCCCTACGGATCACGGTGAGGCCTCGGGCCTCTTCCCCCCTCTCTGCTCCCGCACCTCGCCGCGCACGCATCCGCGCCGGCCACTGCCGCGACCACCCCGTGCCTCCCCGTCCTCGCGCCCGCGCGCCTGACGCCGTGCTCCCCGCGCCCGTCCCGCGGTCGCCTCGACCCGCTCCGGCCCCCGCTCAGCCACCGCGCTGCCGCTCCAGCCACCGCGCTGCCGCCCGCGGCCGCTCCAGCCGCCGCGCCGCCGCCCCGCCTCCGGCCCCGCGTGCGCTCGCCTGCACCCACGCTTCGCCGCGCCCCCGACCGCCCGCGCCCGCCCGTGCGTCCCCTTTGGGCACCGGACATGTCCGGTCCCAAAAGGGGCACGCCCCGGACGTGTCCGCCCCTGGTCCACTGACCAGTGGGGCCCATGACCCAAGTAAAAATAAAAGATAAAAAAAAAAATTAATTAATTAGTTAATTAATCCTGATTAGGTTAATTTAATTAACTAGTTAAGTGTTAATTAATCAGTAATTAAATTAATTAAACCTAATTAACCTAACAGCCTATGACAGGCGGGACCCACCCTGTCAGGTGGCTGCTGACGTCAGCATGATGTCATGCTGACGTCATCAATCACTGTTTCGGATAATGTTGAATTAAATAATTAATTAAATTTCAGAAATTAATAAAAACTTTAGAAAATCATATTAAATAAACCGTAACTCCGATGAAAATACTTTGTACATGAAACTTGCTCAGAACGACGATACGAACCCGAATACATCCTCCGTATTCCCGTCAGATGCCCGCAGCTATAAGAACGTTGAACAATTAGACCGATTTTGATAAATGAATAGTGTCCAACCCTAATTAAATAAATCCGAATAAATTCCTAAATTAACTAAATCGCTTAGTTAGGCTGTATATCACCCTGGCCCTGCGTTTAGACATGTCATGCATCCCTGTTGCATTATTGCCGTGTGTTTACTGTTTCTTCCCCCTCTTCTCTTCGGTAGACTACGAGACCGACGCAGCTGCTGGTGCCCCGACCGACTACGTTGTTGACGACCCCTACTTGCCAGAGCAACCAGGCAAGCCCCCCCCTTGATCACCAGATATCGCCTATTCTTCTCTATGCTGCTTGCATTAGAGTAGTGTAGCCTGTTACTGCTTTCGGTTAATCCTATTCTGCTGCATAGCCTGTCATTGTTGCTACTGTTGTTGATACCTTACCTGCAATCCTAAATGCCTAGTGTAGGATGCTAGTTTGTCATCAGTGGCCCTACATTCTCGTCTGTCTGCTATGCTACATTATTGGGCCGTGCTCGCCACGGGTGGCGATTGCGGATATGAATACTACTTATTACATGTGACATCAGATGGATACTAAAGTCGGGTCGGCTCGTGGAGCACCCGCAGGTGATTCACGAATGGGGGCTGAAAGGATTGGCCTCCTCGACGGCCCCCTAAGTGACTCTTTGTTGTGGAGCGGCAGGGCAGGTTGTGACCACCTAGGAGAGAGGTGGGCCTGGCCCTGGTCGTCGTCCGCGGTGATCTCATAATAACACGTTTAACGAGATTGGATATTTGATCTGAGTCTGGCCACTGGCCTATACGCACTAACCAACTACGCGGGAGTAGTTATGGGTATCCCGGCGTCGTGGTATCAGCTGAAGCCTTCTTGACGTCAGCGACTGAGCGGCGCGCGCCGTGTTGGACCGCGATAACGTAACCGCCATGATCGTGTGGGTTGCTAGGTCTGCTCGCGGCCGCGTACGCAACGTGCAGGAGCGCACTGGGCGATGGGCCCAGACCCCAGAGTGCCTAGGATTAGTCCGGCGTGCTGACCTCTCTGTTGAGCCTAGGTGGGGCTGCGACGTGTGGATCTTCCGAGGCCGGGCATGACCCAGGAAAGTGTGTCCGGCCAAAGGGGATCGAGCGTGTTGGGGAATATGTGGTGCACCCCTGCAGGGAAGTTTATCTATTCGAATAGCCGTGTCCCTCGGTAAAAGGACGACCCGGAGTTGTATTCCGACCTCATGACAACTAGAAATGGATACTTAATAAAACACACCCTTACAAGTGACAGATATAACCCGGTGGTCGCTCTCTCGCATGGTGGCGACGAGAGGATCGACGGGTAGGATTATGCTATACGTTGTTGTTTGGTTAACTTCCAACTACTCTCTTCTATTGCTTCAAGATGGAGGCTGCCAGAAGCGTAGTCTTCGACAGGACTAGCTATCCCCCTCTTATTCTGGCATTCTGCAGTTCAGTCCACTGATATTGCCTCTTTACACATATACCATGCATATGTAGTATAGATCCTTGCTTGCGAGTACTTTGGATGAGTACTCACGGTTGCTTTCCCCCTCCTTTCCCCCTTTCCCTCCTTGCTGGTTGTCGCAACCAGATGTTGGAGCCCAGGAGCCAGACGCCACCTTCGACGACTACTACCACCAGGGCGGAGCCTACTACTATGTCCAGGACGCCGACGACCAGGAGTAGTTAGGAGGATCCCAGGCAGGAGGCCCTGCGCCTGTTCGATCTGTTGTATCCCTGTTTGTGCTAGCCATCTTATGGCACCTTGTTTAACCTATGTCTGTACTCAGATATTGTTGCTTCCGCTGACTCGTCTATGATCGAGCATTTGTATTCGAGCCCTCGTGGCCCCTGGCTTGTATTATGATGCTTGTATGACTTATTTATGTTTTAGAGTTGTGTTGTGATATCTTCCCGTGAGTCCCTGATCTTGATCGTACACGTTTGCGTGCATGATTAGTGTACGATTGAATCGGGGGCGCCACACTACGAACGGACCCAGCTTGGAACTTGGTGGAATCTCAATTCAGCAAAGAAGAGACGGCATCTTTCCCTACGCTCGCTTGCCAAGTCACCCCAAAGATTGGAACCAAACATGGTTTTATTGCAAAGACACCTCTTCGGCTGACGAAAATCCATTGCCGGGTTATCGTGCCCAACGTCTTGACACAAAGCATCATCTTCCTGAAAAGCTTACCGCTGCTGAGCGTAAAAAACTTGCTCCCACCATTGCAAAGGTTAAAGCTCTGCTGGGAAACGGTTTAACTGGCATTGACTTGGTTCGGTGCTGGGTTGCCTGGCGGATCATACCTTTGAGCCGTCGACCCGGCTTAATGTGCACTTATACAAGCAGTACCAAGGATCCATTACGCCACAGCCCCTTGCGTTTAACTGATGACGCAATTACCGATATGGTTAAAACTCTTTTGAACGAAGATTCCGAAGACTGCAGCAAAGTGGGTCTAAACCCTTACTGCAAACTTAATCCGCCGCCAGATGTGAGTCTAACTCATCTTACTTATATCTCGTTATTCAAACATTGTACTAACTCAACTTTGCTAATTTCCACAGGCTAAATCTGATTTCTGGAAGGCAAAATATGACCATGAAGCCACCAAGAAGGCCAGGGCTGCCAATAAAGCCGCCAAGAAAACCACCAAGAAGCATAAGAAGAAACCAACTGCCTCTCACATGTTTGATCTAGATGACACCTCTGAGTCAGAGGTAGCCCTTGACTCTCTTGGCTCCTTTTTCAATTATCTTATTAACATTGATTACTCTCAGGATGACACGGGGGCCAGCCAAGCAGTTGAAGAAGAGGTAACTATTATTTCCTCCGACTCAGAGCCTTTGCCAAGACAGAAATTTCGACGAGTAACCCGGAAAGTAAGGTTTTCACACCCCTTAGCTCATTTGGATCCTCACTTTCTTTTGAAGCAAAAGCAACACGAAAGCCGACACCAGACTCGGAACAGCGGAGGTGAAGAATTGTCTTTCGGCTTACCGAATACTCCAGTTCCACGGAAACGCCAAAATGAGGTCCTTCTAAGCTTAACTTCATTTTACCCACTGGCGGGTTGCTTTTGCCAGCCACTCAATTCCTCTGACTCAAACTACTAGGAAACCTCTCGTTCTTCCTCTGGCGACTCATCACAGACCCAACTGCCGGCTTTCAAGACTGCCCCTGGGTAACAACAATTACTTTTATTCTTTACCTCTTTACACTCTAATAACTATACTGACCTGTCACAACCCGTGCAGTGGACAAGCAAAGCCTAGCAAGAAGGCCAAAGTTACCAAGCCAACTAAAGCTCCTAAAATTGTTGAAATGGAGCAGCAATTCTCTGCACCTAAAGCTTCTGAAAAACAGCCAGAAGAACCTGCCCCTCGCGTTCCACCTGAAATTCCTGATCTCTCCATTGATCATACCAACACCGACTCTTTGATCACTGAACCGTCAAGCTCACCTGAGCTGTCAGAGACTCATACTGATGACGTTCTGATCACTGGCTCCGGTTTTATAGAACCGAGAAATCCAACTATCTTGGCAAAACATTCCGCCAAACAAGAGGTTATTGAAAGGCGGAAAGTGAGGTTTGATGTCTCTCACTATGCACAATTGAGCAGCAGCGAGATATTGTCTAGCTATCTCAACCAAGTACACTCCAGCCACGATCTTGAAATTGAGATTGTGAAACAAATGCATCAGAAACATGAGGTATGAATTCCTGCTTAAATAAATTATATACATCCTGCCAGCCCCCAAGTCTACTGGTTATGATAAGATTGAATAGGCTGTAGGCTTTAGCAGAAATGTGAATGTAGCGAATCCTCCAAAGCCGGCTTGTTCTGATAACATTGCATCCGTAGCACCCAAGGGCCGGCTTAATCAGCATGCATGAGCCGGTCCTGTTTCCCATTGCTTATAACAGAGAGCTTATCTGTGTAGCCCCCATGAGCTGGCTGTGACTGTTTACAGCACAACCGGGTCATTATAAGATAGTTAGGAGACACGAGCAATATGCATTAGCCCCCAAGTGCCAAGTACTCTTGCTTGCAAAGTGCTTGGGACTTTATTCACATGAATTGTTTGTATAAAGAAATTTTTTGGCAGGCATTATCCCCCAAGTGCCAAGTGCTATTGCTTGCAAAAGACTTGGGACTTGTACTCTTGTAATCCTGATATGAATGTGTTGATAAGTCTGTACTTCATATAGGCTGCAACTGCTGAACTTGAATCACAATTGACTAATGCAAAGACCCGGCTGGACAATCAGGAAGCTGAGACCCGGAAGGCCAAATCAAAATTCGAATTTAACGTGGCTGAGACGGAAAAGATGAAGACCAGTTTTGAGGCAGAGAGAAACACTTGGGCTGAAGAGAAGACTGCTTTGATACAACGAGCTGAAAAAGCGGAGGCGGCTCTTCAGGAGGTGACCACTGAACTCACCGGTTTAAAACACCGTGTATCTCAGATGGTTTCCACTATCTTTGGTGAGTCGCCTTCTTAAACATCAAAAGTGAATCTTTTCCTTGATGGTTATAAACCGCCTCTGACCGATTTATGATTTACTCAGGTCCAAGGAGCAGCAACTTTAACCAAGACATGCTAGTGAAGCTGAAGGCGGTTTACACCCTTGTCGAACAACTGTATACTGGAGCTCAGCGTACACTGGCTACAGTCTCTCCGACTATTCAAGCACCAACTGTTTTGTCAGATGTCTTGAAAAAACTTTTCGTGCTACCTGCCAGGATTGATGAAATAAAACGGTCATCTGCAAGAGCAGGTGCTGTAATGGCCTTGAGCCGGGCCAAGGCATGGCTACCAGAGCTAGACCCGTCTGAGGTAGCTACTGGATATCCAAGCTTAAAAGAGGACGGCACTGCATTTGATCAGAAAGACTTTGCTGCCTGTGTGAAAGAAATACACCCACTGGCCAGTCTGATCACGAATGAGACGGATCTGTCGAAATATCACCCGGCTTACAGCATGGAGAATCAAAAGATGCCTACGCCGGCTTATAAAGTGATGGGTTTAATCCCTCCAATCCGTAAGCATACTTTTGCCCCCGAAGTTGACCCGTCTGGACTTATAGATGATGAGGCTGAATTTCAAGCTTTATGTGGCATTGATTGGTCAGCACCGAATCTCCAGACAGCGGCAGAGGACGAAGATCCAGAGAAGGATAATCCAGAAGCCTCAAGTCAGCAAGGCCAAGAAGATTGAACCGCTGGGCGGTTTATATTTGATCTGTATGAAAAACACTTGATCTATTGACTCATGGAGTCATGTAATAGGGTAGTGAAACTTTAAACCACCATGCCATCATGCACGCTTCTGTTTTGCGCAACACGGCTGATCTGCCAGTTTAAGAAACCATCACTTTATGCTTATGGCAGCGTGAATTGATGCAGATCTGATTTATCATTACCCTGCACACAAAGAAATTACAAGTGCCCTGGCAGCTTACCGCCGGGCGGGTCATGATACCCAATTGAAGCCACTAGGGACGAATAGTCCATAACCAGGGCCGGTCTGACTACAATGTTGACACAATTTAAATAAAAGGTCGTACCTGTGATGTACGCTTTAAACTGCCAACTTAATAGCTTTATGTGATTAGAGCTATAACTCGAAACATAATACTATTATGCTCTTGGTGACTTAGAGTCTGCCATCCTGGTGGGTTGCAGAAACCCGAAAGGTGCTTCAAATATGAGCCGAAAATAGGGCAGCTTGGCCCGATTTGTAAAACCAAATGTCAAAAAATAAGAAATCAAGATACTCAAGAAACTCGAGGCTGTTGTAGGCCGCCAAGCCAAAGTGTCTTCTTCGATGAAACTAGCCTGAGCCACTGGAAGGGACGTGCTTTCCGTGAGCCGGCACTCACAGTACCCAATCGACATTTGAACCCAGATAAAGTCAGGTCTTGTATAAAGATAGACTTATCAGGAGTACGCGGGGTCAGAGTAGCAGCATGCATCATGGGCCGATTTATCCAAGTTTCAAAGAAGGCGTCTTATGAAGCCTGGATCTATCCTGACTATCTGTAAGCCGTGCTCTCGCATGACAAGCCGCCGTTTAAACCTTAACAAGCTCAAGATCTTTGGTGAATACATCGTAAAAGATTGGTTGTTAAGAGTTCGACGGGTCAATCAGGATGACCTGATGGAGTTGAAGCAGCTGGTATACAGGTAGGATGACCCGGAAAGGTTATGTTCTATTTGGTCGAATACGCCTGTGTTTGAACAAGATAACCTGGTCAAGAGGGTAGTCACGCTATGTTCTCTTTGGTCGAATACGCCTATGTTTGAACAGGAAGCCCCCAAGTGACATACTTACGGATTGTGTTCGTCGAGGACCTATGTTTGAGCTGTGCTGTGCATCCAACTCTCTTTGGTCTTTGTAGTTTGGGCATCAAGCCTCTTAAATGAACAGGTAAGATGATGATAAGGACTCAGCTTCGAAGAAGTGAAAACGACAGAGGCCCTGAATTATCAGGGATGCCGGTTTTAATGTACTATTTATAATATATACATCATCAGACTATGTACATTATGAGAGCCGATGGCTCAAGTATAGTAGGGCCGAAGATGAGCAATATTCCACGGCCGACGTGTCTCCTCCTCCGACTTACGTGAGTCTTTGTGGTCTCGAACATCGATAAGATAGTATGATCCATTATGCAGATTCTTGCTGACCACAAAAGGTCCTTCCCAAGGTGGTGATAGCTTATGCATATCTGTCTGATCCTGGATGAGCCGGAGCACTAAGTCGCCTTCTTGAAAGGTTCTGGTTTTGACCCGGCGGCTGTGATAACGACGTAGGTCTTGCTGATAAATTGCCAAACGAGCCGCCGCAAGATCACGCTCCTCATCCAACAGGTCAAGTGCATCTTGACGCGCCTTTTCGTTATCAGCTTCAATGTAAGCCACCACCCGGGGTGAATCGTGACGGACGTCACTAGGGAGAACCGCCTCTGCTCCATAAACCATGAAGAAAGGTGTGTAACCCGTAGATCTGTTGGGAGTTGTATTGATACTCCATAACACTGAGGGTAACTCTTCCACCCAACAACTCGGTGTTCTTTGCAAAGGAACCATAAGCCGGGGCTTGATACCTCGCAGAATCTCTTGATTAGCTCGTTCCGCTTGACCGTTGGACTGAGGGTGTGCCACAGAGGAGACGTCAAGTCGAATATGCTCCCGTTGACAAAATTCTCTCATAGCGCCTTTAGAAAGATTAGTACCATTATCTGTTATAATGCTGTGTGGAAAGCCAAAACGGAAGATCACCTTTTTGATGAATTGAACCGCCGTTGCTGCATCACACTTACCGACCGGCTCTGCTTCAATCCACTTAGTGAACTTGTCAACCCCCACCAAAAGGTGGGTCTTCTTATCCTTGGACCTCTTGAAAGGCCCCACCATATCAAGCCCCCAAGTTGCAAAAGGCCAAGTAATTGGAATCATCCTCAACTCTTGAGCCGGCACATGAGCGCGGCGTGAAAACTTCTGACAATCGTCACACTTGCTGACCAAATCCTCTCCATCAGCATGAGCCGTCAACCAATAAAACCCATGACGAAAAGCTTTGGCTACGAGAGATTTAGAGCCGGCATGGTGACCACAATCTCCTTCGTGGATCTCTCGCAGAATCTCACAGCCTTCTTCAGGAGAGACGCAACGTTGAAACGCCCCTGAGACACTGCGATGGTGCAATTCCCCATTAACAATTGACATTGACTTAGACCGCCAGGTTATCTGTCTGGCCAGAATTTCATCCTCAGGTAATTCGCCCCGGGTCATGTAAGCCAAATACGGAACTGTCCAATCAGGAATAGCATGAAGAGCCGCCACCAATTGTGCTTCCGGGTCAGGAACAGCAAGATCCTCCTCAGTAGGTAATTTAACAGAAGGGTTGAGCAAGACATCCAGGAACGTGTTGGGTGGCACCGGCTTACGCTGAGAGCCCAACCGGCTTAAAGTGTTTGACTTGGTATCCTTTGAAGTGACCCGCAATAGTATCAACCTCTCGACGATAAGCCGCCATGAGTGGATCCTTAGAATCCCAAGTGCCGAAAACTTGCTGAGCTACCAGATCTAAGTCACCAAAACACCTTACTCGACTTAAATTCATCTCCTTAGCCATCCGAAGACCATGGAGCAAGGCCTCATACTCAGCTGCATTGTTAGTACAAGGAAGCATTAACCGGAGAACATAAGAAAATTTATCACCTCGTGGGGAAGTCAAGACGACTCCAGCCCCCGAGCCTTCCAATTGCCTGGACCCATCAAAGTGAATAGTCCAATATGTGTTATCCGGCTTTTCCTCAGGCGTTTGCAACTCTGTCTAGTCATTGATAAAATCCACGAGCGCTTGGGACTTGATGGCCGTACGAGGCACATACTTCAGATCATGAGGTCCAAGCTCAATGGCCCACTTGGCGACCTGGCCTGTGGCTTCTCTATTTTGGATGATACCCCCTAAAGGAGCAGAGCTGACCACAGTAATGGGATGACCCCGAAAATATTGCTTGAGCTTTCGGCTTGCCATGAAAACCCCATATACAAGTTTTTGCCAATGCGGATACCTCTGTTTGGACTCAATAAGTACCTCGCTGATGTAGTAAACCGGCCGTTGAACCGGATACTCCTTGCCTGCCTCTTTCCTTTCCACCACAATAGCCACACTGACAGCTCGGCCATTGGCAGCCACATATAACAACAGAGGTTCCTTATCAATGGGAGCAGCCAGAACCGGCGGCTCAGCCTGTTGCTTTTTAAGCGCCTCAAATGCCTCATTAGCAGCATCACTCCAGACGAAATTATCTGTCTTCTTCATCATCTGATACAGAGGAATAGCCTTCTCTCCCAACCGGCTTATAAACCGGCTTAAAGCTGCAATGCGACCCGCCAGACGCTGAACATCGTTACACGCCGGCTTAGCCAAAGAAGTAATGGCTTTGATCTTCTCCGGGTTAGCTTCAATGCCTCTGTTAGAAACCAAAAAACCCAAGAGCTTGCCTGCTGGTACACCAAAAACACATTTGGCCGGGTTAAGCATCATCTTGTAGACCCGGAGATTGTCAAACGTCTCCTTCAAATCATCAATCAAGGTTTCCTTCTTCCTGGATTTCACCACAATGTCATCTACATAAGCATGAACATTTCGCCCGATCTGACTGTGAAGGCAATTTTGCACACACCGCTGGTAAGTCGCCTGTGCACTCTTGAGCCCAAAAGGCATAGACACATAGTAGAAGGCTCCAAACAGAGTAATGAAAGCCATCTTCTCCTGGTCCTTAACCGCCATCTTGATCTGATGGTAACCAGAAAAAGCATCGAAAAAACTCAATCGCTCACAACCCGCCGTAGCATCAATGATTTGATCAATACGGGGGAGAGCAAACGGATCAGTCGGACAAGCCTTATTTAAGTCCGTGTAATCCACACACATTCGCCACGTGCCATTCTTCTTGAGTACCAACACCGGGTTAGCCAACCACTCCGGATGAAAAACTTCAACGATAAACCCGGCCGCTAAGAGCCGGGCCACTTCTTCACCAATGGCCTTTCGCCTCTCCTCGTTAAAATGACAAAGGAATTGCTTGACTGGCCTAAACTTTGGATCAATATTGAGAGTGTGCTCAGCGAGTTCCCTCGGTACACCCGGCATGTCGGAAGGCTTCCATGCAAAGATATCCCGGTTCTCATGGATGAACTCGATGAGCGCGCTTTCCTATTTCGGATCCAAATTGGCACTAATGCTGAACTGCTTAGATGAGTCACCAGGAACAAAATCAATCATTTTAGTGTCATCTGCCGACTTAAATTTTAGCAAAGGGTCATGTTCTGTGGTTGGCTTTTTCAAGGACGTCATGTCCGCCGGGTCAACATTATCTTTGTAAAATTTCAGCTCCTCCGCCGCACAAACTGATTCAGCATAAGCAGCATCACCTTCCTCACACTCCAGGGCCACCTTGCGACTCCCATGTACTGTGATGGTGCCCTTATAACCCGGCATCATAAGCTGTAAGTAAACATAACAAGGCCTCGCCATGAACTTAGCATAAGTCGGTCGACCAAACAGAGCATGATAAGGGCTCTTGATCTTGACCACTTTGAAGGTTAGAGTCTCAGACCTGGAGTCATGCTCATCTCCAAAGGCAACTTCTAAAGATATTTTACCCACTGGATAGGCTAACTTACCCGGCACCACACCATGGAAAATAGTGTTTGACGGCTTAAGATTTTTATCAGTCAGTCCCATGCGACGGAAGGTTACATAATAAAGTATGTTAATGCTGCTGCCTCCATCCATGAGTACCTTAGTAAATTTATAGCCCCCAACCTAAGGCGCCACCACCAGAGCCAGGTGACCCGGATTATCAACCCGGGGCGGATGATCATCACGGCTCCACACAATAGGCTGCTCTGACCACCGTAAATAACGTGGCATCGCTGGCTCAACCGCGTTTACTGCCCTCTTGTGAAGCTTCTGATTCTGCATACACAGGTTGGTGGTGAAGACATGGTATTGTCCACTATTCAATTGCTCCGGGTTGCTCTGATAACCAGACGGTTGCTGCTGCTGATTCCCCTGATTATTCTGCTGGCTGTAACCACTTTGATTGCCTTGACCGTGAAACCCGGAATTTGAGCCGCCGCCTCCACGACCCGGACCATGAGAGCCAGATCCTGAACCACCGTTCGGGCAATGGTTGTGCTGGACAGACTCCCTGAATTGTCTCATGATACTGCAATCTTTCCACAGGTGGGTAGCTGGCCTCTCCTCCGTTCCGTGCTTCGGACATGGCTGATTCAATATTGCTTCAAGGTCAAATTTTGTCCCTTGAGTCGGCCTCCCCTTACGACGCTGGTTATAACTCCACGCATCGTTGTTAGCCACAAAATCATCCGCCTTGCACTTACCATTGCCGCCCTGATTGGATGAGTTGTTCTGCTGTCCCTTCATGCCGCTACTCTTCTTTCCCTTTCCCGATCTTTCATCTTCAGAGTCGGGGTCCTTGGTACCATCAGAGTCGGCATACTGAACAAGAGCCGCCATAAGCTCCCCCATGTCGTTGCAATGACGCTTAAGCCGCCCGAGCTTCTGCTTAAGTGGAATGAAACGGCAATTTTTCTCCAACATTAGAACCGCTGAACCGACGTTAATGTTATCTGAAGAATGTATGGTAGTCGAGACCCGGCGCACCCAGCTGGTCATTGACTCGCCCTCGGCTTGAACACAAGAAACCAAATCCACGATCGACATGGGCTGCTTGCACGTATCTTTGAAATTCTGGATAAACCGGGCCTTCAGCTCTGCCCAGGACCCGATGGAGTTAGCCAGTAGCCTCTTCAACCAGGTACGAGCCGTTCCTTCCAGCATCATGGTGAAATACTTAACGTATGCAGCCTCACTAACATCCAGCATCTCCATAGCCATCTCATAACTCTCCACCCAAGCCTCAGGGGGCTGATCTGCTGTGTAATTAGGCACCTTGTGGGGGCCTTTGAAGTCCTTGGGCAGACATTCGTTTGGCAGAGCTGCCGTTAAACATGGCACACCCAGCGCTCTAGAAGTTACACCTGCCTCAATTGAAGCCGTCGGGTAAACCGGCGCGTGCTGATGAGCCGCCAGTCAAGCCGCCAGCTCAGCATCTCGGTGCGCTCTGCCCTGGTCCACTAAATCCTGTGCATTGGTATCATTGCGCGCCGGGTCATATCCATGAGGTTGGTTACGGCGCTGCTCAGTACTCGAGACGGCTGGCGAGTCAATGTGCCTACTGTAGCTCCGGCCTGGATGAGGGGTCGAATGAATTCGGTCACGACTATAAGAATAAGCCTGCTGCTATACCAAAGCTGTTTGAAGAAGCTCTCTAGCCCTTCGGGTTTCAACCGCCGTCGGGGTCTCGCCCTCAACTGGCAGAGCTGCCAATCTTGTAGCTGCAGCAATCATATTGTCTAAAGGGGTTGAGTAATGATCCGGCGGCGTCACCATGTGCTGAGGCGGGGTGTAGTTCATATGCGGAGAACCTGTCACGCGTGGCTGACCCGGTGTTCCACCCCCTCATGCTTCAGCCATCGGATTTATCACTGGCGGGTCACTGGCCCCTGCTCCAGGTGTGTTGAAGAGGTTCCTCGACTCATAAACCAAAGGTAGACGACTCCCGTGCTTTCTCCTTAAGACCTCGTTGGCAGCGTTCTGATCCACCGAAAGCCGGTATGAATCTGCTTGAATCCGCTGTGCTTGTGTGTTTAAAACGGCCCGCTCTGCATTCATCCTAGCATTCTCCGCTGCCAGCTCTATCTTGGCCTGTGCTATCTCATCGCGCAGCTTAGCCACTTCCGCCTTATGCTGCTCCTGGTTGTCTGGGGTTACATCTACCTCCATCAGGGTTGCCAGAGCTTCCAACAAATTTGGTAAAACTTGAGCCGGCGGGCGTGCTGAACTGCCAACACCCGCTGCCGTCACCGCCGCTGTACTAGAGGTCATGGCCGCGGCGGCTGTCGAACCGAGAACCGGCTGGGTGCCAGCCATGAAGATCGCCACCCTATTCGGCGGCTCATGGGGATCCAGAATACTGTTGCCATCGGAACAGCCCCCAAGCCGTCCGTCTCGTAGTTGATACAGCGAGCTGGTCTCCCCCATGGACGACTCACCATCAGAGTAGATGGCCGTCTCACCGCCAGACACAGAGCCTTCTAGCTCAGCCCCGTGGATAAACCCAACGAAGGCACGCTTCACGGCGGGTTGAACCCGGGCAGGTCATGCGCGCTGAGCCGTCTCGATGATGTCGGCGCCGACGTCCCGCTCACGGCCCGGCTCACCGATCTTGCCGATGAAGACGTGGATTCCGCCGAAGGGGACCCGGTACCCGTACTCAATTGAGCCGGCCTCGGGGCCCCAGCCTGCATCATCGATGTAAAGCTTGCCGTGATGACTCTTGGTCATCCGGCCCACAGCGTACCCCTTGATCCCTTCGAAGCTGCCCTTCAAGAACTCAAAACCACCATGCGCAGGCCCCATGGTGGGCGCCAACTGTCGTGGAGTTGTCATGGCAGATGTCCTAATGAAAGGATTTAGTTGTGGAGCCATGGCGACGAGGTTAGCTTAAAGGGGTTAAACGGGACAAAGGACACGAGGAGTTTATACTGGTTCGGCCCCTTGCAGTGAAGGTAAAGGCCTAATCCAGTTTGAGGTGGTATTGCTAGGGTCTCGATTACCAGGGAGCCAATACGCTTTGCCTGGCTTTCGAGCTGTTGTTCTTTTTCTTCTCCCTAAGCCGCTGCCGGGTCGTCCCCTTATATACATGGGTTGACGCCCTGCGGCCTACAGAATCCCGGCCGACTCATACAAACGTGTCTGGCTCGGTGACATACCTTATATGCCTTACAATACAAGTTTACATATACATGGCGGTTTACACTTACGGGCCTTGCGGCGCCTTCGGGTTTGGGCCCTTTAACAAGCCTGTCTTATGAACCGCCATATTCAATATACTCTTAGGCTTCATTTAGATGAACCGCCATTGGGATGACCCAGCCCCTCCTGGGCGGGTCATATCTAATAGTCATATCCCCAACAGTAAGGGACATCATAGAACGCACCATATCCAATAAGGTACGATTACGACGTTCAGACACACCATTACGCTGTGGTGTTCCAGGCGGCATCAGTTGTGAAACAATTCAACATTGTCTTAAGTGATTGCCAAACTCATAACTCAGATACTCTCCCCCTCGATCAGATCGTAGGAATTTAATCTTCTTGTTATGATGATTCTCAACTTCACTCTAAAATTGCTTGAACGTTTCAAACATTTCAGACTTATGCTTCATTAAGTAAATATACCCATATCTACTCAAATCATCGGTGAAGGTGAGAAAGTAACAATATCCACCGCGTGCGACAACACTCATCGGACCGCACACATCAATATGTATGATTTCCAACAAGTAACTTGCCCGTTCGATTGTTCCGGAAAACGGGTTTTAGTCATCTTGCCCATGAGGCATGGTTCACATGTGTCAAGTGATTCAAAATCAAGTGACTCCAAAAGTCCATTAGCATGGAGTTTCTTCATGCGCTTTACATCAATATGACCTAAGCGGCAGTGCCACAAGAAAGTGGTACTATCATTATCAACTCTACATCTTTTGGCATCAATGTTATGAACATGTGTATCATCACTATCGAGATTCAATAAGAACAAACCCCTCACAATGGGTGCATGACCATAAAAGATATTCCCCATATAAATAGAACAACCATTATTCTCTTATTTAAATGAGTAACCGTCTCGCATTAAACAAGATACAGATATAATGCTCATGCTCAACGCAGGCACTAAATAACAATTATTTAGGTTTATCACTAATCCCGATGGTAATCGAAGAGCGAGCGTGCCGACGACGATCACATCAACCTTGGAACCATTTCCCACGCGCATCGTCACTTCGTCCTTCGCCAGCCTTCATCTATTCCGTAGTTCCTGTTCAGATTTGCAAATATGAGCAAACACACTACCCGTGTTCATGTGGGTCCCCCATGCAGGTGGGCCCCACTCTGGAACCTTCTAGAACCTTCACGGTACAATACCGAAAAACTCAAACATTTTCCGGAACCCCGATAACAACTTTCCATATATGAATCTTTACCTCCGGACTATTCCCGAGCTCCTCATGACATCCCGGATCCCTTCCGGGACTCCGAACAACCTTCGTATTTTCCACTATTAATATCACAATACTACCCTAGTGCTACCGAACGTTAAGCGTGCGACCCTACGGGTTCGGGAATATGCAGACATGACCGAGACTCCTCTTCGGCCAATAACCAATAGCGGGACCTGGATGCCCATATTCGTTCCTACATATTCAACGAAGATCTTTATCGGTTGAACCACGATGTCAAGGACTCAGCTAATTGAAGGAAATATGCCCTAGAGGCAATAATAAAGTTGTTATTTTATATTTCCTTATTCATGATAAAGGTTTATTATTCATGCTAGAATTGTATTGATTGGAAACTTAAATACATGTGTGGATACATAAACAAATAGTGTGTCCCTAGTGAGCCTCTACTAGACTAGCTCGTTGGTCAAAGATGGTTAAGGTTTCCTAACCATAGACATGTGTTGTGACTTGATGATGGGATCACATCATTAGGAGAATGATGTGATGGACAAGACTCATCCGTTAGCTTAGCATATG
The DNA here is from genome assembly GCA_011799875.1 of Thinopyrum elongatum. NCBI lineage: Eukaryota > Viridiplantae > Streptophyta > Magnoliopsida > Poales > Poaceae > Thinopyrum > Thinopyrum elongatum. The sequence continues at coordinate 84,572,679 of CM022301.1, forward strand.
ATCATTCAGTTTATTGCTATTGCTTTCTTAATGTCAAATACATATTCCTTCGACTATGAGATCATGCAACTCCCGGATACCGGAGGAATACCTTGTGTGCTATCAAATGTCACAACGTAACTGGGTGATCATAAAGATGCTCTACAGGTATCTACGAAGGTGTTTGTTGAGTTGGCATGAATCGAGATTAGGATTTGCCACTCCGTGTATCGGAGAGGTATCTCTAGGCCCTCTTGGTAGTACACATCACAAGAAGCTTGCAAGCAAAGTGACTAAGGAGTTAGTTACAAGATGATGTATTATGGAATGAGTAAAGTGATGTGCCGGTAACGGGATTGAACTAGGTATGAAGATACCGATGATCGAATCTCAGGCAAGTAACATACCGACAGACAAAGGGAATTACGTATGTTGTCATAAGGTTCGACCGATAAAGATCTTCGTAGAATATGTAGGAACCAATATGGGCATCCAGGTTCCACTATTGGTTATTGACCGGAGAGGTGTCCCGGTCATGTCTACATAGTTATCGAACCCGTAGGGCCCGCATGCTTAACGTTCGTTGACGATATAGTGTTATATGAGTTATGTGATTTGGTGACCGAATATTGTTCGAAGTCCCGGATGAGATCATGGACATGATGAGGAGCTTTGGAATGGTCCGGAGGTAAATATTGATATATAGAACAATGCTATTTGGACACCGGAAAGGTTTCGGGTTGTACCGAGTAACCATCGGATCACCGGAAGGGGTTCCGGGAGGCCCCGGGAGGTCTATGGGCCTAATGGGCCAAGGGGAGGCACACACCAGCCCACAAGGGGGCTGGCGCCCCCTCTCCTTGGTCGCCGGCCCTAGGGGAAGGAAAGGGGGAGGGTTGGCCCCTCCTGTCTTTCCCTCCTCATGAGAGAAAGGAAAGGGGGGGGGGGGCGCCACCTCCACGTGCCTTCCTCCCGCGCTCAAACAAGGAAAGGGGGCGGCCAAGGGCAGGAGCCCAAGGAGGATTCAGCCTCCTTGGGGGCGCCTCCTGGCTGCCTCCCCTCTCCCCCACCTATATATATAAGGGAGGGGGTGCCACACAACACCACGACAATCTCTTAGCCGTGTGCGGCGCCCCTCTCCACAGTTTCGTCCCTCGGTCATATTTACGTAGTGCTTAGGCGAATCCCTGTGGAGATAGCATCACCACCACCGTCATCATGCCGTCGTGCTGCCGGAACTCATCTACTACTTCGCCCGTCTTGCTGGATCAACAAGGCGAGGACGTCACCGAGCGGAACGTGTGCTGAACGAGGAGGTGTCGTACGTTCGGTACTTGATCCGTTGGATCGCGAAGAAGTTCGACTACATCAACCGCATTACTAAACGCTTCCGCTTACGGTCTACGCGGGTACGTAGACACACTCTCCCCTCTCGTTGCTATGCATCTCCATGGATAGATCTTGCGTGTGCGTAGAATTTTTTTTGTTTTCCATGCAACGTTCCCCAATAGTGGCATCCGGGCCAGGTCTATGCATAGATGATATGGATGAGTAGAACACAAAGAGTTGTGGGCGGTGATAGTCATACTGCTTACCACCAACGTCTTATTTTGATTTGGTGGTATTGTGGGATGAAGCGGCCCAGACCAACCTTACATGTCCACGCACATGAGACCGGTTCCACCGACTGACATGCAACTTGTTTTGCATAAAGGTGGCTGGCGGGTGTCTGTTTCTCCTACTTTAGTTGAATTGAATTTGGCTATGGCTGGTCCTCGAAGAACGTTAAAACAGCAAACTTGATAATCACCGTTGTGGTTTTTGCGTAGTTAAGAACGGTTCTTGCTAGAAGCCTGTAGCAGCCACGTAAAACTTGCAACAACAAAGTAGAGGACATCTAACTTGTTTTTGCAGGGCATGTTGTGATGTGATATGGTCAAGATATGATGTGATATATGTTGACGTATGAGATGATCATGTTTTGTAATATCGACAACCGGCAGGAGCCTTAGGGTTGTCTCTTAATTATTGTATGAAATGTAAACGCCATGTAATTGTTTTACTTTATCGCTATGCGTTAGCAAGAGTTGTAGAAGCAATAGTTGGCGAGACGACCCCGATGCAGCGACGGAGAACAAGGTGTTGAGCCGATGACGATGGAGATCATGACGATGCTTTGGAGATGGAGATCAAAAGCACAAGATGATGATGGCCATATCATGTCACATATTTTGATTGCATGTGATGTTTATCCTTTATGCATCTTACTTTTCTTAGAATGGCGGTAGCATTATAAGATGATCCCTTGACTAAATTTCAAGATAAAAGTGTTCTCCCCGAGTATGCACCGTTGCCAAAGTTCATCATTTCGAAGCACCTCGTGATGATCAGGTGTGATAGACTCTACGTTCACATACAATGGGTGTAAGACTGTTTTGCACATGCAGAATACTTGGGTTAAACTTGACGAGCCTAGCATGTACAAACATGGTCTCGGAACACTGGAGACCGAAAGGTCGAACGTGGGTCATATAGTAGATATGATCAACATAGAGATGTTCACCATTGATGACTACCCCATCTCATGTGATGATCGGACATGGGTTAGTTGATTTGGATCATGAATCACTTAGGTAACTTGAGGGATGTTTATTTAAGTGGGAGTTCATTAGTAATTTGGTTAATTGAACTTAATTTATCATGAACTTAGCCTTAATAGTTTTGCATATCTATGTTGTAGATCAATGGCGTGTGCTACCGTTCCCCTGAATTTCAATGCGTTCCTAGAGAAAGCTAAGTTGAAAGATGATGGTAGAAACTACACGGACTGGGTCCGTAACTTGAGGATTATCCTCATTGCTGCACAGAAGAATTATGTCCTTGATGCACCGCTAGGTGACAGACCTGCTGCAGGAGCTACTGCAGATGTTATGAATGTCTGGCAGGCTTGATCTGATGACTACTCGATAGTTCAGTGTGCCATGCTTTACGGCTTAGAACCGGGACTTCAAAGACGTTTTGAATGTCATGGAGCACATGAGATGTTCCAAGACTTGAAGTTAATATTTCAAGCAAATGCCCGGGTTGAGAGACATGAAGTCTCCAACAATTCTATAACTGCAAGATGGAGGAGAATAGTTCTGTCAGTGAACACATACCCAAAATGTCTGGGTATCATAACCACTTGACTCAGCTGGGAGTTGAACTTGCAGTTGATAGTGTTATTGACAGAGTTCTTCAATCACTGCCACCAAGCTACAAAGGCTTCGTGATGAACTATAATATGCAAGGGATGACGAAAACGATTCCCGAGCTCTTCGCAATGCTTAAGGCCGTGATACGTCCATTTTGCATCAAGTTTTCCTACTGTTATTTATAATGTTTTTATGCATAATAATGCTTTTGGAAGTAATTCTAATGCCCTTTCTCTCATAATTTGCAAGGTTTACACAAAGAGGGAGAATACCGGCAGCTGGAATTTTGGACCTGAAAAAGCACGTCAGAGCTACCTATTCTGCAGAACTCCAAATAAGCTGAAACTTCAAGAAGATTTTTTATGGAATATTTAAGAATTATTGGAGCAAATAACTACCATAGGGGGCCCACCAGGTGGGCACGACCCACCTTGGCGCGCCAGGGTCCCCAGGCACGCCCTGGTGGGTTGTGCCCTCCTTGGCCCACCTCCGGTGCCCCTCTTCTGGTATATAAGACATTTTGACCTAGAAATAATAAGGAGAGGACTTTCGGGATGAAGCGCCGCCGTCTCGAGGCGGAACTTGGGCAGGAGCACTTTTGCCCTCCGGTGGAGCGATTCCGTCAGGGGAACTTCCCTCTCGGAGGGGGAAATCATCGTCATCGTCATCACCAACAACTCTCCCATCTTGGGGAGGGCAATCTCCATCAACATTTTCAACATCACCATCTCCTCTCAAACCCTAGTTCATTTCTTGTGTTCAATCTTTGTACCAGAACCTTAGATTGGTGCTTGTGGGTGACTAGTAGTGTTGATTACATCTTGTAGTTGATTACTATATGGTTTATTTGGTGGAAGATTATATGTTCAGATCCATTATGCTATTTAATACCCCTCTGATCTTGAGCATGATTATCATTTGTGAGTAGTCACTTTTGTTCTTAAGGTCATGGGAGAAATCTTGTTACAAGTAATCATGTGAACTTGATATGTGTTCGATATTTTGATGGTATGTATGTTGTGATTCCCTTAGTGATGTCATGTGAACGTCGACTACATGGCACTTCACCTTATTAGGGCCCAAGGGAATCTATTGTGGAGTAGTTATTAGATGATGGGTTGCGAGAGTGATAGAAGCTTAAACTCTAGTTTAGGCGCTACTTCGCAAGGGGCTGATTTGGATCCAAAAGTTTAATGCTATGGTTAGATTTTATCTTAATACTTTTCTCGTAGTTGCGGATGCTTGCGAGGGGGTTAACCATAAGTAGGAGGTTTGTTCAAGTAAGAACAACACCTAAGCACCGGTCCACCCACATATCAAATTATCAAAGTAGCGAACACAAATCAAACCAACATGATGAAAGTGACTAGATGAAATTCCCGTGTACCCTCAAGAACGCTTTGCTTATTATAAGAGACCATTTTGGCCTGTCCTTTTCCTCAAAAGGATTGGGCTACCTTGCTGCACTTTTGTTACCATTACTGTTACTTGCTCATTGCAAATTATCTTGCAACCAAACTACTCGTTACTTATAATTTCAGTGCTTGCAGAGAATACCTTGCTGAAAACTACTTGTCATTTCCTTCTGCTCCTCGTTGGGTTCGACACTCTTACTTATCGAAAGGACTACGATTAATCCCCTATACTTGTGGGTCATCAAGGCGCTTTTCTGGCACCATTGCCGGGGAGTGAAGCGCTCTTGGTAAGTGGAAATCGGTAAGGAAAAATTATTACTATGTGCTGAAATTTATTGTCACTTGTTACTATGGAGAACAATCCTTTAAGGGGTTTGTTCGGGGCATCTTCGCCTCGACCGGAAGCACAACTAGTTGCCGCTCAAACTACTGCACCTACTGAAAATATTGGTTATGAAATTCCTTCATGTATGATAGAACAACTGCTAGCTAATCCTTATGTAGGATATGGAACCGAACATCCTGATATGCACTTGATCTATGTGGATGAAATCTGTGGATTATTTAAGCTTGCAGGTTTACCCGGAGATGAAGCTAAGAAGAAGGTTTTCCCTTTATCTTTGAAGGGAAAAGCATTGGCATGGTATAGGCTATGCGATGATATTGGATCTTGGAATTGGAATCGATTGAAATTGGAATTTCATCAAAAAAATTATCCTATGCATCTAGTTCATCGTGATCAGAATTACATATAAAATTTTTGGCCTCGTGACGGAGAAAGTATCGCTCTAGCTTGGGGGAGGCTTAATTCAATGTTATATTCATGCCCCGATCATGAGCTCTCAAGAGAAATTATTATTCAGAATTTTTATGCTCGGCTTTCTCGTGATGATCAATCCATGCTTGATACGTCTTGTACTGGTTCCTTTATGAACAAGACTATTGAATTCAGGTGGGATCTTTTAGAAAGAATTAAACGCAACTCTGAAGATTGGGAACTCGATGAAGGTAAAGAGTCAGGTATTAATCTTAAGTATGATTGCGTTAAATCTTTTATGAATACCGATGCTTTTCAAAAGTTTAGCACTAAATATGGACTTGACTCTGAGATAGTAGCCTCCTTTTGTGAATCATTTGCTACTCATGTTGAACTCCCTAAGGAGAAGTGGTTTAAATATCACCCACCTTTTAAAGAAGAAATTAAAGAACCGGTAATAGCTAAAGATGAAACCATTATTTATAATGTTGAATCCGTTGTTCCTACTGATTATATTGAAAAACCACCTTTCCCTGTTAGGATAAAGGAACATGCTAAAGTTTCAACTGTGGTCAATGAAAGTTATATAAGAGCACCTAAACCTGCTGAACAAATCAAAGTAGAACCTAGTGTTGCTATGGTCAAAGATCTCCTAGTAGAAAATTTAGATGGGCATGTTATTTACTTCTGTGATGAGGCTGCTAGAATTGCTAAACCCGATGAAAAAGAGAAACATAGACCTGTTGTTGGCATGCATGTTGTCTCAGTCAAAGTAGGAGATCACTGTTATCATGGTTTATGTGATTTAGGTGCTAGCGTGAGTGCTATTCCTTTTACCTTATATCAAGAAATTATGAATGATATAGCACCCGCTGAAATAGAAGACATAGATGTTACTATTAATCTTGCTAATAGAGACACTATCACACCACTTGGGATTGTTTGAGATGTTGAAGTCTTGTGTGGGAAAATAAAATATCCTACTGATTTTCTCATTCTTGGTTCCCCACAAGATGACTTTTGTCCCATTATCGTTAGTAGACCTTTCTTAAACACCGTTAATGCTAAAATAGATTGTAAGAAGCAAACCGTCGGTGTTAGTTTTGGTGATGAGTCTCATGAGTTTAATTTTTCTAAGTTTAGTAAGAAGCATCATAAGAAAGAATTACCTAGTAAGGATGAAATAATTGGTCTTACTTCTATTGACGTGAATCCTACAGATGCACTAGAACAATATTTGCTAGACCATGAAAATGATATGCATATGCACGAAAGAAATGAGATAGATAAAAATTTCTTTGAACAACGACCTCTGCTTAAACACAATTTGCCTGTTGAAATTCCAGGAGGTCCTCCTCCACCTAAAGGTGATCCTGTGTTTGAATTAAAACAATTGCCAAACACTTTGAAATATGCTTATCTTGATGAGAAAAATATATATCATGTTATTATTAGTGCTAACCTTTCAGAACATGCAGAAGAAAGATTATTGAAGGTTCTTAAGAAGCACTGAGCTGCTATTGGATATACTCTTGATGATCTTAAGGGTATTAGTCCCACTCTCTGTCAGCACAAGATTAATATGGAACCTGATGCTAAACCCGTTGTGGATCACCAAAGACATTTAAATCCTAAAATGAAAGAAGTGGTAAGAACTGAAATATTGAAGCTTCTGGAAGAAGGTATAATTTATCCTATAGCTGATAGTAGATGGGTAAGTCATGTTCATTGTGTCCCTAAGAAGGGAGGTATTACTGTTGTTCCTAATGATAAAAATGAACTTATTCCACAAAGAATTGTCACTGGTTATAGAATGCTAATTGATTTTAGAAAATTAAATAAAGCTACTAGAAAAGATCATTACCCTCTACCTTTTATTGATCAAATGCTAGGAAGACTATCTAAGCACACACACTTTTGTTTCCTAGACGGATATTCTGGTTTTTCTCAAATACCTGTTTCACAACCTGATAAAGAGAAAACCACCTTTACTTGTCCTTTTGGAACTTATGCTTATAGATGTATGCCTTTTGGTTTATGTAATGCACCTGCTACCTTTCAAAGATGTATGACTGCTATATTCTCTGACTTTTGTGAAAACAATGTTGAGGTTTGCATGGATGATTTTTCCTTTTACGGAACTTCTTTTGATGATTGCTTAAGCAACCTTGACCCAGTTTTGCAGAGATGTGAGCAAACTAATCTAGTCTTTAATTGGGAGAAGTGCCACTTTATGGTTAATGAAGGTATTGTCTTGGGACATAAAATTTCTGAACGAGGTATTGAGGTGGATAAAGCTAAAGTTGATGCAATTGAGAAAATGCCATGCCCTAAAGATATCAAAGGTATTCGTAGTTTCCTCGGTCATGCTTGTTTCTATAGGAGATTTATTAAAGACTTCTCTAAAATTTCTAGGCCACTTACAAGTCTTTTACAAAAGGATGTTCCATTTGTTTTTGATGATGATTGTGTAGAAGCCTTAGAAACACTTAAGAAAGCCTTAATTTCTGCACCTATTGTTCAACCACCTAATTGGAACTTGCCTTTTGAAATTATGTGTGAAGCTAGTGATTATGCTGTTGGTGCTATTCTAGGACAAAGAGTTGATAAGAAATTAAATGTTATTCATTATGCTAGTAAAACTCTAAACAGTTCTCAAGGCAATTATGCTACTACTGAAAAAGAATTTTTAGTAGTTGTGTTTGCTTGTGATAAATTCAGATCTTACATTGTTGATTCTAAAGTGACTGTTCACACTGATCATGCTGCTATAAAATATCTTATGGAAAAGAAAGATGCTAAACCTAGACTCATTAGGTGGGTTCTCTTGCTACAAGAATTTGACTTGCATATCACTGATAGGAAAGGAGCTGAGAACCCCGTAGCTGATAACTTGTCTAGGTTAGAAAATATTCTTGCTGACCCACAACCTATTAATGATAGCTTTCCTAATGAACAATTAGCTACAATAAATGTATCTCATAACACTCCTTGGTATGCTGACTATGCTAATTACATTGTTGCTAAATATATACCACCTAGCTTCACATACCAACAAATAAAAAATTCTTCTATGATTTAAGACATTACTTTTGGGATGACCCACATCTTTATAAAGAAGGAGTAGATGGTATTATTAGACGTTGTGTACGTGAGCATGAACAGGGACAAATCCTACAGAAATGTCACTCCGAAGCTTATGGAGGACATCATGCGGGAGATAGAACTGCTCACAAGGTATTGCAATCTGGTTTTTATTGGCCTACTCTCTTCAAGGATGCCCGTAAGTTTGTTTTATCTTGTGATGAATGTCAAAGAATTGGTAATATTGGTAAGCGTCAAGAAATGCCTACGAATTATTCACTTGCTGTTGAACCATTTGATGTTTGGGGTTTTCATTACGTGGGACCTTTTCCTTCCTCTAATGGGTATACTCATATTTTGGTTGCTGTTGATTATGTTACTAAGTGGGTAGAAGCTATTCCAACTAGTAGTGTTGATCACAACACCTCTATTAAAATGCTTAAGGAAGTTATCTTCCCAAGGTTTGGAGTCCCTAGATATTTAATGACTGATGGTGGTTCACATTTTATTCATGGTGCTTTCCGTAAAATGCTTGCTAAGTATGATGTTAATCATAGAATTGCATCTCCCTATCATCCTCAGTCTAGTGGTCAAGTTGAACTTAGCAAGAGAGAAATAAAATTAATTTCACAAAAAACTGTCAATAGGTCCCGAAAGAATTGGTCTAAGAAATTAGATGATGCACTTTGGGCTTACCGAACAACATATAAAAATCCTATGGGTATGTCTCCTTATAAAATGGTTTATGGAAAAGCTTGTCATTTGCCTCTTGAGTTAGAACATAAAGCATATTGGGCAATTAAAGAACTCAACTATGATTTCCAACTTGCCGGTGAAAAGAGGTTATTTGATATCAGCTCACTAGATGAATGGAGAACCCAAGCTTATGAGAATGCCAAGTTATTTAAAGAAAAAAATTAAAAGATGGCATGTCAAAAGAATACAAAAGCGTGAGTTCAAAGTTGGAGAATATGTTCTTTTGTACAACTCTCGTTTTAGATTCTTTGCAGGAAAACTCCTCTCCAAATGGGAAGGACCCTATGTTATCGAGGAGGTTTATCGGTCTGGAGCCATCAAAATAAATAATGCCGAAGGTACCAACCCGAAGGTTGTCAATGGGCAAAGAATATAACATTAGATTTCAGGTATGCCCATTAATGTTGAAAGCAATATTATCCAAACTATGACACCAGAAGAACACATAAAGGAAACCTTCCGGAATACTCCAGAATCATGAAAAAAGAGGAGGTACATGATACGGTAAGGAAACGGACTCCAAAAAATCCACAAAGATATTTTCTGTCGGTTTTTGAATATATTAAAATTAGAAAAATAAGAAACAGCCAGGAAGGTAACCCTGGTGGGCACAAGACACCAGGGCGCGCCTGGCTTGCCTGGCGTGCCCAGGTGGGTTGTGCCCACCTCGGGTACCTTCCTGACTCTGTTTTTCTTCCGTTTGCTTGTTTCCCAAGTTAAAAAATCTTTATATACCCCCTCAAACCTATTGACCACCGTATCACGGAGAAATCTTCTATTCTTCTTTCTTGTTGTTTCCTGACAGATCTGAAAATTATGTCATCCCAAGATTTAGAGGAGGAGAGCCATGTTTTTTACTAGCCTTTGGATAAAAATATCTTCAAGGACACCTATCCCTATATATTGTTCACCGATGAGGAAGATGAAGATGAGCCAGTCCCTCCTCGGTTCGAGCAAGAAAGCAAGGAAGCATTATGCAAGAGGATAATAAAGCTTGAGATAGAGAACGATGAATTGAAGATAGATAACTTTTACCTCCGACACAAGCTTGAGAAGAGGGACAAGATCGCGACTACTTCATCACCACCTCCTTCTTCATCACCAAAGAAAACTTGAGTATCGGGTATGGGCACTCCCCTTGGCTTGTGCCAAGCTTGGGGGAGGTGCCCCGGTATTGTATCACATCCACTATCTTTTGCCTTTACTTATCTTAGTTCGATCCTCAGTTATCTTTTGCTTTAGTTGAATAAAAGTTTAGTTCGATCCTTTCTTTTCGAGTGTTTCCTTAGTGATCTATCCTTGTAATCGTGTGCGAGATATATGATAAAGTTTTGTTTGAGTTTTGTTTTCTTTACTTTCATTTTCAATAAAAAGAAATAAAATAAATGAAAAAGATCATATGCTAATCTTATGGTAAGTAATGACATCACATAAGGAAGATTATAAGTAGAAAATTTTATTGCAGATTTACAAACATAGCATTGGTCAATGATGTAATTCATGAAAGAATTAATAAGGGAAGAGAAGATTCACATGCCAATACACTATCTTGGACATCTTTTGTGATTGTGAGCCCCCATCAAAATATTATATGCCAAAATTGTTGACGTTGGATAAGGAAGACAACGTAATGATTTATATTTGCCCATATTTACATAGAAGTTATATTGTCATAGATCCTTTAACATGTGGTGCTTGTCCCCCATCTTTGCTAACCAAAAATTCCGCACTAAGTAGAGATACTACTTGTGCATCCAAGAACCCTTAAACCCAAATCTTGCTTTGAGAGTCCATCATACCTACCTACGGATTGAGTAAGATCCTTCAAGTAAGTTGTCATCGGTGCAATAAGGCAATAAAAATTGCTTCTAAAAGTATTGGATCATTTAGTGTAAGAGAAAATTGAGCGTTGTACGAACTTGTGATGGCAAAGAATAAAAGCGACAGACTGCATAATAAAGGTTGCTATCATAAGGGGCAATATAATGTGACGTTCTTTTGCACTAAGAGATTGAGCATAAAAACAAAAGGTGCATGGCAACCTCTGCTTCCCTCTGCGAAGGGACTATCTTTTACTTTTATGTATTTACTTTTATGCAAGAGTCAAAGTATTTCTCTCTATTCCTTTTTTTTATTTTCTCTTTTGGCAAGCACCATGTGGTGAGGAAAGATCTAGGCACATATATCCAGTTGAATATGAGTGGGCGTGAGTTATTATTGTTGACATCACCCTTGAGGTGAATACGTTGGGAGGCGGAACTATAAGCCCCTATCTTCCTATGTGTCCGGTTGAAACTTTTTGCTCATGTGTATGCGGTGAGTGTTAGCAATCATAGAAGACTATATGATGGTGGAGTATGTGGACTTGCCTAAAGGCTCCGATACGTGACCCTTCCTGAAAAGATGATGAATTATAGTTGCAAAGTTGACTAGGAACATAGTTTGTTGGTTTTCAATAGAGTTTATGCTTTATACTTCGATGTTGTGATGAATTGTTACTTACTCATGAGAAGTTATATGTAAGAAGTTCTATGATAAAGTTTTATGTTTAAGTTCTTTGTTGTTATAATAATATGCATGATGCTTCTATGTCTGTATTTTGTTTTTATCGATACCTCTCTCTCTCTAAGCATGTGGACATGTTTCTCGATTTCGGTTTTCGCTTGAGGACATGTGAGGCCTAAGCTTGGGGGAGTTGATACGTCCATTTTGCATCATGTTTTCCTACTGTTATTTATAATGTTTTTATGTATAATAATGCTTTTGGGAGTAATTCTAATGCCTTTTCTCTCATAATTTGCAAGGTTTACACAAAGAGGGAGAATACCAGCAGCTGGAATTCTGGACTTGAAAAAGCACGTCAGAGCTACCTATTCTACACAACTCCAAATAAGCTAAAACTTCACGGAGATTTTTTATGGAATATTTAAGAATTATTGGAGAAATAACGACCAGAGGGGTCCCACCAGGTGGGCACAACCCACCTGGGCGCGCCAGGGCCCCCAGGCGCGCCCTGGTGGGTTGTGCCCTCCTCGACCCACCTCCAGTGCCCCTCTTCTGGTATATAAGTCATTTTAATCTAGAAAAAATAAGGAGAGGACTTTCAGGATGAAGCGCCGCCGTCTCGAGGCAGAACTTGGGCAGGAGCACTTTTGCCCTCCGGCGGAGCGATTCCGCCAGGGGAACTTCCCTCCCGGAGGGGGAAATCATCGTCATCGTCATCACCAAAAACTCTTCCATCTTGGGGAGGGAAATCTCCATCAACATCTTCAACAGCACCATCTCCTCTCAAACCCTAGTTCATCCCTTGTGTTCAATCTTTGTACCGGGACCTTAGATTGGTGCTTGTGGGTGACTAGTAGTGTTGATTACACCTTGTAGTTGATTACTATACGGTTTATTTGGTGGAAGATTATATGTTCAGATCCATTATGCTATTTAATACCCTTCTGATCTTGAGCATGATTATCATTTGTGAGTAGTTACTTTTGTTCTTGAGGTCATGGGAGAAATCTTGTTACAAGTAATCATGTGAACTTGATATGTGTTCGATATTTTGATTGTGTGTATGTTGTGATTCCCTTAGTGGTGTCATGTGAATGTCGACTACATGGCACTTCACCTTATTAGGGCCTAAGGGAATGCATTGTGGAGTAGTTATTAGATGATGGGTTGTGAGAGTGACAGAAGCTTAAACCCTAGTTTATGTGCTACTTCATAAGGGGCTGATTTGGATCCAAAAGTTTAATGCTATGGTTAGATTTTACCTTAATACTTTTCTCATATTTGCGTATGCTTGCGAGGGGGTTAATCATAAGTAGGAGGTTTGTTCAAGTAAGAATAGCACCTAAGCACCGGTCCACCCACATATCAAATTATCAAAGTAGCGAACACAAATCAAACCAACATGATGAAAGTGACTAGATGAAATTGCCGTGTACCCTCAAGAACGCTTTGCTTATTATAAGAGACCATTTTGGCCTGTCCTTTGCCTCAAAAGGATTGGTCTACCTTGCTGCACTTTTGTTACTGTTACCGTTACTTGCTCATTACAAATTATCTTGCTATCAAACTACTCATTACTTATAATTTCAGTGCTTCCAGAGAATACCTTGTCGAAAACTACTTGTCATTTCCTTCTGCTCCTCGTTGGGTTCGACACACTTACTTATCGAAAGGACTACGATTGATCCCCTATACTTGTGGGTCATCAGGCCGCAGAGGTAGAAATCAAGAAGGAGCATCAAGTGTTGATGGTTAACAAGACCACTAGTTTCAAGAAAAAGGGCAAGGGAAAGAAAGGGGACTTCAAGAAAAATGGCAAGCAAGTTGCCGCTCCCGGGAAGAAGCCGAAAGCTAGACACAAGCCTAAAACTGAGTGCTTCTACTGCAAAGGGTATGGTCACTGGAAGCGGAACTGCCCCAAATACTTGGCAGATAAGAAGGATGGCAAAGTGAACAAAGGTATATTTGATATACATGTTATTGATGTGTACCTTACTAATGCTCGTAGTAGCGCCTGGGTATTTGATGCTGGTTCGGTTGCTCATATTTGTAACTCGAAACAGGAGCTACGGAATAAACGAAGATTGGCTAAGGACAAGGTAACGATGCGCGTCGGGAATGGTTCCAAGGTCGATGTGATCGCCGTCGGCACGCTACCTCTACATCTACCTTCGGGATTAGTTTTAGACCTCAATAATTGTTATTTGGTGCCAACATTGAGCATGAACATTATATCTGTCGGGGCACGACACCTATGGGATCCCGAGAGACCCCTTTTACGATTCGGCGGGGGGAGAGGTACACGCAAAGAGCAGAACCGGTGACCGACGCGTGAGGTTTTTACCCAGGTTCGGGCCGCTGATCAGCGTAAAACCCTACTCCTGCTTTGTGTTCTTATTGATGTTCTTGAGCCCAGCCTTCAGGAGCGCTCGCAATGAACAGTATGTTCAAAGAGCAGCTACGCATGTAGAATGGGCCAGAAGTCCTCTTCCGCTGTAGCAGTTGCCTTGGGCCTCCTTTTATATGCTCAAAGGGGTCTCCACAGTGGCAAAATGTACATACATTGAGGTGTAAAGTAGCTACAGGGTATCATACCTAACCCCTGACGGATTAGGACAAGCGCATTTAATGCACCGTGAGGTGTCCGTTTAGGTGTCCTCACTTTCTTGGGGATGGAAAAAGGGGCCATCCCATCAGCACCGCTTAAGCTCTCCTCCACTGGCGCGCCGCCACGCATCCATGGAAGGAGCCAGAATGTCAGACTCGTCACTGTGCCGAAGCGGTGGCACAATGGCAGAACCTCGCCAGGCGCCGAAACTTGCTGGGCGCCAAGCCTTGCCGGGCACCGATCCTTGCCGGGTTCCTCAGGCCACCCCGGCAAGTATCTTGCCGGGGAGGCTGGTCTTTGATTTCCAGCTTTACTCATTTGCTGATCCTCAGATTTCTGACTTGATGATTTCCTCGATAACTTAAATCGACCTCGAGCTGATCCCGGCAAGCGCGGCCGCGAGGACGGCTACAACTGCCCGTGCACAAGTAAGGGGTACAAAGGGCCCAATACTTAGTACACCGACAATATCTGGATCTTGTTTATTGCGAGACGGTTATTCATTTAAATCGGAGAATAATGGTTGTTCTATTTATATGAGTAATATCTTTTATAGTCATGAACACTTGATGAATGGTCTATTCTTGTTGAATCTCGATCGTAGTGATACACATATTCATAATATTGATGCCAAAAGATGCAAAGTTGATAATGATAGTGCAACATACTTGTGACACTGCCGTTTAGGTCATATTGGTGTAAAGCGCATGAAGAAACTCCATGTGGATGGACTTTTGGTATCACTTGATTATGAATCATTTGATACTTGCGAACCATGCCTCATGGGCAAGATGACTAAAACTCCGTTCTCTGGAACAATGGAGCGAGCTAATGACTTATTGGAAATAATATATACCGATGTATGCGGTCCGATGAGTGTTAAAGCACGCGGCGGGTATCATTATTTTCTGACCTTCACAGATGATTTGAGTAGGTATGGATATATCTACTTGATGAAACACAAGTCTGAAACATTTGAAAAGTTCAAGGAATTTTAGATGGAAGTGGAGAATCATCGCAACAAGAAAATAAAGTTTCTATGATCTGATCGTGGAGGTGAATATTTGTGTTACCAGTTTGGCCTTCATTTAAAACAATGTGGAATTGTTTCACAACTCACGCCACCTGGAACACCACAGCGTAATGGTGTGTCCAAACGTCATAACCGTACTTTATTAGATATGGTGTGTTCTATGATGTCTCTTACCGATTTACCACTATCGTTTTGGGGTTATGCATTAGAGACAGTCGCATTCACATTAAATAGGGCACCGTCTAAATCCTTTGAGATGACACCGTATGAACTATGGTTTGGCAAGAAACCTAAGCTGTCATTTCTTAAAGTTTGGGGATGCGAGGCTTATGTCAAAAGGCTTCAGCCTGATAAGCTCGAACCTAAATCGGAAAAGTGCGTCTTCATAGGTTACCCTAAGGAAACTATTGGGTACACCTTCTACAACAGATCCGAATGCAAGATCTTTGTTGTTAAGAATGGATCCTTTCTAGAGAAGGAGTTTCTCTCGAGAGAAGTGAGTGGGAGGAAAGTAGAACTTGATGACGTAATTGTACCTTCTCTCGAATTGGAAAGTAGCACATCACAGAAAACCGTTCCCGTGATGCCTACACCAACTAAAGAGAAAGCAAATGATAATCATCATGAAACTTTAGATCAAGTTACTACTGAACCTCGTAGGTCGACCAGAGCACGATCCGCACCAGAGTGGTATGGTAATCCTGTCCTGGAAGTTATGCTATTAGACCATGGCGAACCTACGAACTATGAAGAAGCTATGATGAGCCCAGATTCCGATAAATGGCTTGAGGCCATTAAATCTGAGATAGGATCCATGTATGAGAACAAAGTATGGATTTTGGTGGACTTGCCCGATGATCGGCAAGCCATTGAGAATAAATGGATCTTCAAGAAGAAGACTGACGCTAATGGTAATGTTACTATCTACAAAGCTCGACTTGTCACAAAAGGTTTTCAACAAGTTCAAGGAGTTGACTATGATGAGACTTTCTCACCCGTAGCGATGCTTAAATCTGTCCGAATCATGTTAGCAATTACCGCATTTTATAATTATGAAATCTGGCAAATGGACGTCAAAACTACATTCCTTAATGGATTTCTTAAAGAAGAGTTGTATATGATGCAACTAGAAGGTTTTGTCGATCCTAAAGGTGCTAACAAAGTGTGGAAGCTCCAGCGATCCATCTATGGACTGGTGCAGGCATCTCGGAGTTGGAATATACGCTTTGATGAGGTGATCAAAGCATATGGTTTTATACAGACTTACGGTGAAGCCTGTATTTACAAGAAAGTGAGTGGGAGCTCTGTAGCATTTCTGATATTATATGTGGATGACATATTATTGATTGGAAATGATATAGAATTTCTGGATAGCATAAAAGGATACTTGAATAAGAAGTTTTCAATGAAAGACCTCGGTGAAGCTGCTTATATATTGGGCATCAAGATCTATAGGGATAGATCGAGACGCTTAATAGGACTTTCATAAAGCACATACCTTTACAAAGTTTTTAAGAAGTTCAAAATGGATCGGATCAGTCAAAGAAAGGGTTCTTGCCTGTGTTACAAGATGTGAAATTGAGTCAGACTCAAAGCCCGACCACTACAGAAGATAGAGAGAAAATGAAAGTCATTCCCTATGCCTCAGCCATAGGTTCTATCATGTATGCTATGTTGTGTACCAGACCTGATGTGTGCCTTGCCATAAGTTTGGCAGGGAGGTACCAAAGTAATCCAGGAGTGGATCACTGGACTGCGGTCAAAGAACATCCTAAAGTACCTAAAAAGGACCAAGGATATGTTTCTCATTTATGGAGGTGACGAAGAGCTCGTCGTAAATTGTTACGTCGATGCTAGCTTCGACACTGATCCGGATGACTCTAAGTCACAAACCGGATACGTATTTATATTGAATGGTGGAGCTGTCAGTTGGTGCAGTTCCAAGCAGAGCATCGTGGGAGGATCTACTTGTGAAGTGGAGTACATAGCTGCTTCGGAAGCAGCGCATGAATGAGTCTGGATGAAGTATTTCATATCCGATCTGGGTGTAATACCCAGTGCATGGGTCCAATGAAAATCTTTTGTGACAACACTGGAGCAATTGCCTTGGCGAAGGAATCCAGGTTTCACAAGAGAACCAAACACATCAAGAGACGCTTCAACTCCATTTGTGAAAAGGTCAAGGATGGAGACATAGAGATTTCCAAAATACATACGGATCTGAATGTAGCAGACCCGTTGACTAAGCCTCTTCTGCGAGCAAAACATGATCAGCACCAAGACTTCATGGGTGTTAGATTCATTACAATGTAATCTAGATTATTGACTCTAGTGCAAGTGGGAGACTGAAGGAAATATGCCCTAGAGGCAATAATAAAGTTCTTATTTTAGATTTCCTTATTCATGATAAAGGTTTATTATTCATGCTAGAATTGTATTGATTGGAAACTTAAATACATGTGTGGATACATAAAAAATACCATGTCCCTAGTGAGCCTCTACTAGACTAGCTCGTTGATCAAAGATGGTTAAGGTTTCCTAACCATAGACATGTGTTGTCACTTGATGACGGGATCACATCATTAGGAGAATGATGTGATGGACAAGACCCATCCGTTAGCTTAGCATATGATCGTTCAGTTTATTGCTATTGCTTTCTTAATGTCAAATACATATTCCTTTGACTATGAGATCATGCAACTCCCAGATACCTGAGGAATACCTTGTGTGCTATCAAACATCACAACATAACTGGGTGATCATAAAGATGCTCTACAGGTATCTCCGAACGTGTCTGTTGAGTTAGCATGAATCGAGATTAGGATTTGTCACTCCGTGTATCGGAGAGGTATCTTTGGGCCCTCTCGGTAATACACATCACAAGAAGCTTGCAAGCAAACTGACTAAGGAGTTAGTTACGAGATGATGTATTACGGAACGATTAAAGAGACTTGCCGGTAACGAGATTGAACTAGGTATGAAGATACCGACGATCGAATCTCAGGCAAGTAACATACCGACAGACAAAGGGAATTCCGTATGTTGTCATAAGATTCGACCGATAAAGATCTTCGTAGAATATGTAGGAACCAATATGGGCATCCAGGTTCCGCTATTGGTTATTGACTGGAGAGGTGTCTCGGTCATGTCTACATAGTTCTCGAACCCGTACAGTCTGCACGCTTAACGTTCATTGACGATATAGTGTTATATGAGTTATGTGATTTGGTGACTGAATGTTGTTCGGAGTCCTGGATGAGATCACAGGCATGGCGAGGAGCTCTGGAGGTAAAGATTGATATATAGGATGATGCTATTTGGACACCGGAAAGGTTTCGGGTTGTACCGAGTAACCATCGGATCACCGGAAGGGGTTCCGGGAGGCCCCGGGAGGTCTATGGGCCTAATGGGCCAAGGGGAGGCACACACCACCCCACAAGGGGGCTGGCGTGCCCTCTGCATGGCCGCCGGCCCTAGGGGAAGGAAAGGGGGAGGGTTGCCCCTCCTGTCTTTCCCTCCTCATGAGAGAAAGGAAAGGGGGCGCCACCTCCCCCTGCCTTCCTCCCGCGCTCAAACAAGGAAAGGGGGGCGGCCAAGGGCAGGAGCCCAAGGAGGATTTGGCCTCCTTGGGGGCTCCTCCTGGCTACCTCCCCTCTCCCCCCCACCTATATATATGAGGGAGGGGGCACCACACAACACCACGACAATCTCTTAGCCGTGTGCGGCGCCCCTTTCCATAGTTTCGTCCCTCGATCATATTTTGGTAATGCTTAGGCGAAGCCCTGCCGAGATAGCATCACCACCACCGTCACCACGCCGTCGTGCTGCCAGAACTTATCTACTACTTCGCATGTCTTGCTGGATCAAGATGGCGAGGGCATCACCGAGCTGAACGTGTGCTGAACACGGAGGTGTCGTGCGTTCGGTACTTGATCGGTTGGATCGCGAAGAAGTTCGACTACATCAACCGTGTTACTAAACGCTTCCACTTACGGTCTACGAGGGTACGTAGACACACTCTCCCCTCTCATTGCTATGCATCTCCATGCATAGATCTTGCGTGTGCGTAGAATTTTTTTTTGTTTTCCATGCAACGTTCCACAACACTAATCCCATATGCAGTTCCCTTTGTCCATCGGTATGTTACTTGCCCGAGATTCGATCATCGGTATCTCCATACCTAGTTCAATCTCGTTATCGGCAAGTCTCTTTACTCATTCCGTAATAAAAGATCTTGTGGCTAACTCCTTAGTCACATTGCTTGCAAGCTCATTGTGATGTTGTATTACCGAGTGGGCCCCGAGATACCTCTCCGTCATACGGAGTGACAAATCCCAGTCTCGATCCATGCCAACTCAACAGATACCCTTGAAAATACCTGTAGAGAATCTTTATAGTCACCTGGTACTCCTCCGGTGTCATTGAGTTGCATGATCTCATGGTTATAGGAACAGATACTTGACATGCAGAAAACGATAGCAATAAACTTGATATGATCATATGCGACGTTTATAGTTTGTCTTGTCCATCACATCATTCTCCTAATGATGTGATCCCATTATCAAATGACAACTCATGTCTATGGCTAGGAAACCATAGCCATCTTTGATCAACGAGCTAGTCCGGTAGAGGCTCACTAGGGACATGTTGTTGTCTATGTATCCACATATGTATTTGAGTTTCCGGTCAATACAATTATAGCAGGGATAACAAAACAATTATTATTAACAAGGAAATATAATAATAAACACTTTATTATTGCCTCTAGGGCATATTTCCAACACCTACTGCTTATATTGAGATACCTCATTTCTCTATTAGGATTAGGGAACATGCTAAAGCTACAACTATGGTTCATAAGAGTAATATTAGAACACCTACACCTTCTGAACAAATTAAGATAGAACTTAATATTGCAATGGTTAAAGATCTCTAGGTCGATGATATTAATGGACGTGTTATTTACTTCTGTTCTGAGGCTGCTAGAATTGCTAAACCTGCTCGAAATGAAGAAGATATGTTAGACAAGAATAAACATGTAGTTGGCATTCCTGCTGTTTCTGTTAAAATTGGAGATAATTGCTATCATGGTTTATGTGATATGGTTGCTAGTGTGAGTGCTATTCCATTTTCTCTTTATCAAGAAGTTATGAATGACATTGCACCCGTTGAGATTGAAGATATTGATGTTGCTATTAAGCTTGCAAATAGAGACACCATTTCACCCCTTGGGATTGTTAGAGATGTTGAAGTCTTGTAGGGTAAGGTCAAGTACCCTACTATTTTCTTAGTACTTTCATAACAACAATATAATTTTTGTCCCATTATATTCGGTAGACCTTTCTTGAATACTGTTAATGCAAAGAGCAGCTCTCCTTCCGTAGTTCTATTATGGACGTAGAGGGCCACACGAATATTTCCTGTTTAAAAAAAAGGACCCCAATAACTGGGGATGGTCGCCACGGCGGAGGGCCGATCGAACGATTTTGTCGCTGAGGCGAGTTGCTCCCAGTGAATGTATCAGCCCTCCTCGACCGTTCGCCAAGGGAAAGGCGAGGGTGAAATCTCAATGGCCCAGAGGCCTAGTTTATTGTTTTTCTCTTTTTAAAGAAATTCCATGAACAAAAAAATACTCCCTCCAATCCAAATTAATTGGCGTTGCTATAGTAGGGTGTACATATTTTTTTGTAAACACAGGAAAAAATGTTGTATAATTGCCATGAAATATACAAATGAAAAATGCCATGCTTCTTTATGAAAATGCCATGTTAATTTATAAAAAAAGTCATGCTACTTTACAAAAAAAATACTATGATGTAATTTTTTTGCTTTATTTTGTCCACTGTGCACAAATTCATAAAAATGCCTTGTCTATCTTTTTTTTTGCCATGGCAAAAAAAAATGTCATTCTCTTACTAATAAAAATGCCATCCTCTATATAAAAAATGTCATGACAACAATAATAAAAATGCCATGCACTCAATAATAAAACTGCCATCCTCATAAGAATAAAAATGCCATGTTATTAATAATAAAAATGTCATGCTCTTTGTCATAAACTGTAATCCCTCTTGATAAATAAAAATGCCATGTAACTAAAGAGTAAAATATGCCATGTTACTAATAATAAAACTGCCATCCTCTTAATAAAAGAAAATGACATGTTATTAATTATTAAAATGCCATGCTCTTTTAAAACAATGTGATGTGGGGCATTGCAAAGGACCTAGAAAAATGCCATGCTACATTTAATAAAAATGCACACATCAACTTTAGAAAAAAATTCCTCTTAATAAAAGGGATTTTATTCTACCAATAATGGAAAAAAATTCTGGATTTTTCAGATTTTTTGTCAAATGAAACTTAAAAAAAAGCTTCATAAGATATATAAAAATAGGTTTAAATGTAAATGTACACAAAACTACTAGTAGGAAACCTACTTCACATGAGCCACATTAGTCCCGGTTTGTAAACGGACCGGTACTAATGTGACCATTAGTGCCGGTTCCAACGGCTAGGGGGGCAGGCATCATTAGTCCCGGTTCGTGTTGAACCTCTAGTACCGGTTCGTGACACGAACCGGGACTAAAGGGGTGGTGGCAGGCTGGTGTCAGGCTGGGGCCCCTCTAGCACCTTTAGTCCAGGTTCGTGACACAAACCGAGACTAGAGGATAACCTTTAGTCCCGGTTTGTGTCATGAACCGGACTAAAGATGCTATATAAACCCTTTGTCGAGCCCGAGCTCTCTGTTCTTCCCCTTTCTTCTCCTCTTTGTTCTTCCCCTCTTGCTCGAGCTCATCCTCCATTTTTGCAAAAAATTGTCAAGGTTTGAAGGCACCCCATCCATCCAAGTGTTCACAAAGGTTAGCAACTTTGTCCTTTCATCTCTCATTGCTAGATTAGCTCTTGCAATGCTCTATAAGTATAGTGATTTGTGGGTTTTAGTTTGGGAGTATTTATATGTGGTAGTTTATTTGATTTATATGCAATTTGAGCTCAAATTAACTTCTCAGTTTGCATGTGTAGGTGTGGTTTACTTAGTGCCTTCCCGTCCCCGTCCTAACCACCGTCGATCGCCCGCACCGTCCCGTCACCGGCACCACCTTGGTGAGCCTCTTGTTCTTATACTTTTTATTAAAAAATCATGTTTGTGTGATTTAGATAGTTACTTGTATAATTTTCTTACCCGTATGTTGTTTGTTATACATAGTGGCATGGTTTTGATATCCGTCCCCATCGGCCCTCGTCCGGTTTATGATTCGGAAGTGGTATATTCTCTTTTATAACTATTTGTTGCATTTCGTGTTTATGACAAATTATGCCCATCAAGTTGACATAGATACTTTTATCTAGGAGGTATGTGAACCGAAAATTCCAACCGACCCTCTTGTCGAGAGGTTAAATTTAGTTGAAAAAGAAAACAATTACTTGAAGAAAAAATTGAAAAGAATTGAGAAGGAGAAGATGGAATTGGAGTTGCATGTTGCCGATGTCGTCGATGATCACAAGATCAAGATGGATAAAATGCGCTTGAAGATTAGAAAGATTAGAAAGTATGCCATTAATAGTGAGGCTTGGTATCATTATGATGTTGGATCAATTGTTACCTTAGTTGCGATCTTGATCGCATTTGTTGTTGCATTTAAATAATTTAGCCAGAGAGTTTGTATGTTGTTTTATGAGAATAAGTGTGTACGAACTTTATGTATGAACTTGTATTAATTTGGTCTTTTCGGTGTTGTGTAATGAAGATGAGCCGGCAATGGATGTACGATGACCGATGCTCTCCCCAGTTCATTAATGGCGTGCATACTTTTCTGCTTGCGGCTGAGGCAAACAAGCGGGCGGATGGTTTTATGTGTTGTCCATGTGCTAACTGTAAGAATGATCGAAATTACTCTATCGCAAGAACCATTCACGTCCACCTGTTTGAGTCTGGTTTCATGTCCGGCTATAACTGTTGGACCAAGCACAGAGAAAGAGGGGCGCTGCTGGAATCAGCAGATTTGCCGTCTGCCCTCTCTTTGCCGTCCGCTAGCAGACGGCAAAGGTAGGCTTTGCCATCAGCCACCAGAAAGCGGACGGCAAAGGTAGGCTTTGCAATCAGTCAGCTCTTTGCCGTCAGCTAGCAGACGGCAAAGAGGGGGTTTGGCCCACTGGCTGTTAAACCCTAACGGGCCCCCTCTTTGCCGTCTGATAGCAAAAGCATTCTTTGCCGTCTGCTAGCAGACGGCAAAGGCGAGGCGGACGGCAAACTTTAAAATTAACTTAACGGGTCGCGCCCCCGCCGTCGCCCTCTCTCTTTCTCCTCTCCTCTTTCCTCCCCGCCCGACGAGCACCGACGCCGCCCCGTCGCCCCACCGCCCCGCCAGCCCACACCCTCTCTGTCGCAGCCCCCTCCCTGCCACCCCGCTCCGAAGCCGCCTCGTCACCGCCCCCTCCCCTCCCGGTCGCCGCCCCCTCCCTGCCACCCCGCGTCATCGCCTCCGCACCCTTCCCGCCCCATCGCCGCCCCCTCCCCGCCCGTCGCCGCCCCCTCCCTGCCTCCCCACCCCCCTCCCGAGCCTCCCCGCCGCCTCCTCCCCGCCGTAGCCGCGTCGCCGCCCCCTCCCCGCCCCGTCGCCGCCCTCTCCCTGACCCGTCGCCGCCCGCCACGGTGAGCCCCTGCCACCCCCTCTCTTGTTTTTTTCTGTTTTTCTTTTCTGTTTACTTTAGGTTTTTTAGTTTAGGTTTTTCAGTTTAGTTAGTTTAGGTTTAATTAGTTTAGGAAGCAGGGGTTAGTTAATTAATCTAATGCCACATGTACATTTAATTAGTTTAGGTTTTTTAGTTTAGGTTTAGGTTTAATTAGTTTAGGTTTTTTAGTTTAGTTAGTTTAGGTTTAATTAGTTTAACAAGAGCTGGGGTTTTAGTGTCATCTCTACTCAGGAAAAAGGACCAATTGTTGGCCCATCTATACTGCTGCTGCTGATAGAATTTTTATAGATGGAAGCGTTTCTTTCGCTAGCTCAGTTTTGAAAAAAGAGGTCCAGAGCTCTTTTTTTAAAACAGAGAAAATACCAAGGTTTTGCAAATACTGTAGTATTAAAAGCATCATTTTTAGTGGCAGCCAAACACCCCATAGTAAATAAAACTATGGTAATATCAAATATTGTAGCATTCTCAAAATACTTAGAAAAAACAGAGCAATCAAACGGGGCCTTAGTTTAGTTTAATTAGTTTAGGTTTTTTTTCTGTTTTTTAAGAATAAACAAGAAAGATGAAAAAAAAGTAAAAGAAGAAGAGGAAGAAGATGAAGATGAAAAAAAAAGAACAATAAGTAGAAGAAGAAGAAGAAAGAAGAAGATGAAAAAAAGAAGTAGAAGAAGATGAAAAAAAGAAGTAGGAAAAGTAGAAAAAGAGGGTCGCCGAGGGGTCGACGGTCGCCGAGTGGTCGAGGGGTCGAGGATCGAGGGGAAAAGGAGTCGAGGGTCTAGGGGTCGAGGATCGAGGTGTCGAGGGGTCGAGGGCAAAAGTGGGCGAGCGGTCGAGGATCGAGGGGAAAATGAGTCCAGGGTCTAGGGGTCGAGGATCGAGGTGTCGAGGGGTCGAGGGGAAAAGGGGAAAAGGGGTCGAGGGTCGCCGAGGGGTCGAGGGGTCGAGGATTTGCCATCCCGACCATGACACCCCGACCCCCTGACCCCGACACCCCGACACGACTCCCCGACCCAGCATCGACACCCCGACACCGCGACCCCGACACAGCACCCCGACCCCGACACGGCACCCCCGACCCTGACACAGCACCCCGACACGACACCACTAACACCCCGACCCCCGACACGACACCACTGACACCCCGACCCCCGACACGACACCCGAGAACCCGACCGGACACCACGAGACCCCGACACGGCACCCCTAACCCCGACACCCCGACCCCGACACGACACCCCGACCCCGCCTCGACACCCTGACACCGCGACCCGACACAGCACCCCCACACCGACACGGCACCCCCGACCCCGACACAGCACCCCGACACGACAACACCGACACCCCTGACACAACACCCCGAGCCCCGACACGCACCCGCCCGACCCCGAGCACAGCCCCGACCCGCCACGACACGACACCCGACACCCCGACACGGCACCCCGACCCCGCACAGCACCACGACCCCGACACGACACCCCCTACACCCGACCCCCGACACCTCCCGAAAAAGGTGCTCTTCGGCCTTCCAGAGGCCGACGGGGTCATATATTTGTGAATTATGAGTTAGGTCAGGTATTCAATTATTATTGTGTACATATATATATATTATTAATTAGTTCATGTTATTAGGTATTCAATTTTTTATTATGTTCATGATGATGATACACACATAATTTTTTTATTATGTTTATGTTGTACTAATTTCGTTTACTCTTTGTCATTGCAGGTGTTGATAAATGGTGGGCGCAGGTCGAGAGCGCTCCGATCCTCCTTCCTCGGCGCGTGCTGGGAGGGGTGCTATTATTCCACCCTAGCACCTTCGGAGAGTGCTGGTAGACGGCATGCAGACACCGGCGGGCGCTTCTTCTTCGGCCGGGAGAGGTCGGGGGAAGACGAAGAGGGGTGCAGCTAGAGGTGGACATGGCGGCGGGAGAGGTAGGAAGGTTGCTGCGCCTTCCTCGCCGCCACCCCCAGCTGATTCTCTAGACCACCGGAGTGCTCCGTCTCAGGTGGACCCGTCTGACTTGGACCCGTCTTGGACTCCTGTCCACGAGCCTCGGGCCGACGAGCCTCGGGTCGCTGAGCCTTCGTTGTCCGACGAGACTCGGGTCCCAGAGTCTTCGTCCCAGGAGACTCGGGTCCCAGAGTCTTCATCCCACGTGACTCCGGAGGCTAGTGGCCATGCTGATGGTGGCGAGGACACCTTTTCTGACGATAGCTATAGCGAGGGCGAGTTGGTTGAGGGGGGCAAGAAGGTCTACCAGCGTGGTGGTACAAAGCTCCCGTCCGTGCCGGCGACCTGCGACCAGAGGTGGTTGATTGAGCCTAACGGGGAGAAGTAAGTGCATTTACTCTTTTTTAACCTTTGGCCTTCATGTTTCTTCAAATGAATATCTAATGTGTTGGCCTTGTCATACTGCAGGGGTTGGAAACACGCCCCTAGTGTCCGCAGGCCCAACCAGGTCCTTGGTGTGCTTTGCTGGCACCACTTCCCGGGGTGGGTCACGTTGCCCGGTGAGGGTGAGGTTCCACAGCTGGCACTGAGCTGGGAGTTGTACGTGGCTTCCCGGGCCCCGCCGGAGGAGAGGGTCGACGGTGTCTTGTGCGAGACGGTGGCCGACATTGTGATCCGGCAGTTTTGGGTAATTTCTCCTTTACAGAATTAAAAATCAACAGTACCTAGTGATTGTACTAATCAGTGTTGTCTTGTTTGATTGCAGACCTTCTATAGGAGTCTTGAGGAACATGAGGCGGACGCGGCTATGGTTCTCGAAGCCGAGTGCAAGCGCCTACTTCAGAACTTACGGCACGAGGCTCGGGTGCAGGCTGTTCGAGACTACTACACCTCGACTAACATTAAGAGTGCCAAGAAGAAGTGCCGCGCCAAGTATCTGAGTAAGGAGAAGTACATGAAGGTAATTACCTATTCTTAAGCGCCTACTTCAGAACTTACGGCACGAGGCTCGGGTGCAGGCTGAAATTTCTCTTTGTCTAACTTAGGTGCCCCCGAGATGGTGTGCGGATAGGATGGACTGTCGGGAGGTGTTGGTGGATGAGTGGTGCTCTCCCCAATGGCTAGCCGTCCACAACAAGGCCAGAGATAAGCGTGCCCAAATGCAAGGTGTGCCACACCATCAAGGGAGCTCCAACCTGTTTGAGTACGGGGATCATTTGGTATGTGGTTTGAGCCCTTAACGATTCATGCAATTTCATTCTTCATGCTAGCTTGAGCCCATAACTAATATTTTGTTCCTCTCTTTTAGGCGCGACACAACAAGAAGGACATGCCACCGCTGTACGACCTCTATGCCATGGCCCATAGTGCCCCGTACAAGAAGGCCAAGGCATTCTCTAAGGATGACCTCGATCATCCAGAGAGCTTCACCAACATCTCCTCCCACAACAAGCTCGTGAGGTACAGAGACCTTGGGAAGGCGACGAAAGTGGAGGACTTCAACCCGAGCTAGAGTCCTTTTGATCCAGAGCTCGTGATGCTATCGGGTAACGGGAGGAAACATGGCTCGGTAGCCATTGGGGATGGACTGATACGTTGTCCTAGAAGTCTCCCGGAGATCAAGAAGCGCCAGACGAGGTCTCTTCCTGAGATAAGGCCTCGTCCACGGCCAATGGAGCTCGCCATTGAGGCTAGGGCCCAGGAGCTTCTGGCGGAGGCAAACAGGCAAGCGGCGCAGAGGGTGAGGGAGTTGGAGGAGAGGACGGCTAGTCTGTTGGAGGCGGAGAGGAACCGGAACGACGCGTCTCACCGGGCCCTATACGAGCTCCTCGTGGTAAGTTTCTCTTGCATATTAGCCAAATCATGCACGTAATGTTCGTTTCATTACTAACTAATATGACTGACTCGTGAAAACAAAATGTGCAGCCCGTCTGCGAGAAAAACAGTCAGACCCCTCCGCCGATGCCCCAGATTGGTATAGCGGACACAGTGAGTTTCATTTGAATGGTCATTAGTTACTAGTAATCACATTTCAGTTGCATCATGCTAACGAGACATTGCAAATGATCTTTGGTGTAGCATGCCTCCCGACAAGCTTTGACCGATCCTTCTCCGTCTCGCACTGGCGCAACCCCGACCAGTCCTTCTCCATCTGGCACTAGCGCAAACCCGACCGGTCCTTCACCTCCGTGATGATGGTAAGTTTTCCCAAGTGTTTTCTTAACAAATGCATACTTAGCTTAAGAAATGACCTACTTAGCCCCAAAATGACCTATACTTAGCTTATTTTCCTCGAAAATGACATAATAACCTTACTTAGCTCCAAAATGACATATTTTACCTAGGATAGCTATAAAATGACCTATACTTAGCATTTTTTCCTCCAAAATGACTTGATATGCTTAGTTAGCTAAAAATGGCATAACTACCTAGGATAGCTCAATAATGATCTATACTTAGCTTAGCTAGTTCATTTATGACATAATTAGCTCACTTGGGTAAAAAATGGCATAATAACCTAGGTTTAGCTCCAAAATGACCTATACTTAGCTTATTTTCCTCAAAATGACATAATAACCTTACTTAGCTCCAAACTAACATACTTTACCTAGGATAGCTAAAAAATGACCTATACTTAGCATTTTTTCCTCCAAAATGACAAAATATGCTTAGTTAGCTCAAAAATGGCATAACTACCTAGGTTAGCTCAAAAATGACCTATACATAGCTTCTTCGGTTCATTTATGACATACTTAGCATATAGGTAAAAAATGAGCATGATAACCTTGGTTTAGCTCCAAAATGACATAGACTTAGCTTATTTTTCTCCAAAATGAACAAAATAACCTTACTAGCCCAAAATGACCTATTTACCTAGTTAGCTCTAAAATGACCTACACTTAGCATTTTACCTAGCTTAGCTAAAAAATGGCATTTTTACCTACCTTAGTTAGAAGAAGAAGAAGATAATGAAGAGGAGAGGAGAAAAAGAAAGAGAAGAAAATTCTTTTTCTTTCTTCTTTTTTTCTTTTCTTCTTTTTTCTTTTTCTTCTTCTTCTTCTTCTTCTCTTTTCTTCTCTTCTTCTTTTTTTCTTCTTCTTCTAGCTAGTTTCTTCTTCTTCTTCTAACTTTCTTCTTTCCAATTTGCAGATTTGCTTTAGATGGGAGCTTGCATTCATGGAGTCTACTCTTCTCCTTGTGCTTCTTTTTGTTTTGATTTTGTACAATGAACTTTGTTGGAGGAAACTTGTTGTTGGATATGTGTTGGAAACTTGTTGTTGGATATGTGTTGTTGCAAACTTGTTGTTGGATATGTTGTTGGATATGTGTTGTTGCAAACTTGTTGTTGGATATGTTGTTGGATATGTGTTGGTATGCTTGTGTATATATATCTTCAAATGTGTATATATATATATATATATATATATATATATATATCTGTGAAATTGAATGAATTTAAGAAAAAACAGAAGAAAAAAATAGGGGCTATACAGGCTCTTTGCCGTCTGCTGGCAGACGGCAAAGAGCTTTGCCATCAGCCAGCAGACGGCAAAGCTGCCACGTGGCAGCTATCTGTGCAACCTGGGGGCAATGGGCTGGCCTATATGGTTGCTTTGCCATCTGCTGGCAGACGGCAAAGACCTTTGCATCTTTGCCGTCTGCCAGCGGACGGCATAGCAGGACACGTATCAGCTACCTGGGGCACTTGGGGGCTGGCCTATTTGGCCACTTTGCCTTCTGCTGGCAGACGGCAAAGATGCAAAGGTCTTTGCCATCTGCCAGCGGACGGCAAATCACGCCGTTAACCCCTTAACGGACCTAAGCTGGCATGTGTGCCGTCCGCTAGCAGACGGCAAAGGCCTTTGCATCTTTGCCGTTCGCCAGCAGATGGCAAAGAGCCCTTTGCCGTAGTCTTTTCAGCCGGATGAGTTGCTGTCTGCTGGCTGACGGCAAAGGCCTTTGCCGTCCACCAGGCATGCCTTTGCCGTCAGCCATGGCAGACGACAAAGTTCCTGATTCCTGTAGTGGGGTCCTAATGGAAGAGAATGAAGAAGAAGAGGATGATGACTGCTATCCTGGCCATGGGTTCCCTGAATACGATGGTACAACAACAATGGGGGAAGAAGCTGAGCCGGCAATGTGGGAAGAAGCTGAAGAAGAGGCATCAGATGAGCCCGCTGATGATCTTGGTCGGGCCATTGCCGATGCAAAGAGAAACTGCGCAAGTGAAAAGGAGAGGCTGAAGTTGCAACGCATGTTAGAGGATCACAAGAAATTGTTCTACCCAAATTGCGAAGCTGACAAGAAAAAGCTGGGCACCACAAAGGAATTTCTGCAATGGAAGGCAAAGAATGGTGTATCTGGCAAGGGATTTGAAAAGTTGCTGATAATGTTGAAGAAGATGCTTCCAAAGGACAACGAATTGCCCGACAGTACGTACGAAGCAAAGAAGGTTGTCTGCCCTCTAGGATTAGAGGTGCAAAAGATACATGCATGCCCTAATGACTGCATCCTCTACCGTGGTGAGTATGAGGATTTGAATGCATGCCCGGTATGCGGTGCAATGCGCTATAAGATCAGCCACGATGACCCTGGTGATGTTGAGGGCGAGCGCCCCAGGAAGGAGATTCCTGCCAAGGTGATGTGGTATGCTACTATAATACCACGGTTCAAACATTTGTTCCAAAACAAAGAGCATGTCAAGTTGATGCGATGGCACAAAGAAGACCGTAAGAAAGACGGGAAATTGAGAGTACCCGCTGATGGGTCGCAATGAAGAAAAATCGAGAGAAAGTGGGAGGACTTTGCAGATGACGCAAGGAACATATGGTCTGGTCTAAGCGCAGATGGCATTAATCCTTTTGGGGAGCAGAGCAGCAATCATAGCACCTGGCCTGTGACTCTATATATGTATAACCTTCCTCCTTGGTTGTGCATGAAGCGGAAGTTTATTATGATGCTAGTGCTCATCCAAGGCCCTAAGCAACCCGGCAACGACATTGATGTGTACCTAAGGCCATTAGTTGAAGAACTCTTACAGCTGTGGAATGAAAAAGGTGTACGTGTGTGGGATGAGCACAATCAGGAGGAATTTGACCTACATGCGTTGCTGTTTGTGACCATCAATGATTGGCCTGCTCTCAGTAACCTTTCAGGACAGACAAATAAGGGATACCGCGCATGCACACACTGTTTAAATGATAACGACAGTATATATTTGGATAATTGTAAGAAGAATGTGTACCTGGGACATCGTCGATTTCTTCTGAGCAGGCATCCCGTAAGAAAGAAAGGCAAGCATTTCAAAGGTGAGGCAGATCATCGAAAGAAGCCTCGCCACCGTACTGGTCGTGATATACTTGATATGGTTAAGGATTTAAAAGTAATCTTTGGAAAGGGTCCCAGCGGACAATCTGTTCCGAATGACGCTGACGGACGCGCACCCATGTGGAAGAAGAAATCTATATTTTGGGACCTACCCTATTGGATAGACCTAGAGGTCCGCTCTGCAATCGACGTGATGCACGTGACAAAGAATCTTTGCGTGAACCTGCTAGGCTTCTTGGGTGTGTATGGGAAGACAAAAGATACACCGGAGGCACGGGAGGACCAGCAACGTATGCACGGAAAAGACGACATACATCAGGGTCATGCCAGCTACGCTCTTACCAAAGAAGAGAAGGAAATCTTCTTTGAATGCCTTCTCAGTATGAAGGTCCCGTCTGGCTTCTCGTCGAATATAATGGGAATAATAAATATGGCAGAGGAAAAGTTCCAGAACCTAAAGTCTCATGACTGCCATGTGATTATGACGCAACTGCTTCCGGTTTCATTGAGGGGGCTTCTACCGAAAAACGTTCGATTAGCCATTGTGAAGCTATGTGCATTCCTCAATGCAATCTCTCAGAAGGTAATCGATCCAGAAATCATACGAAAGTTAAAGAATGATTTGGTGCAATGTCTTGTCAGTTTCGAGTTGGTGTTCCCACCATCCTTCTTCAATATCATGACGCACGTCCTAGTTCACCTAGTCGAAGAGCTTGCCATTCTGGGTCCTGTATTTCTACACAATATGTTCCCCTTTGAGAGGTTCATGGGAGTCTTAAAGAAATATGTTCATAACCGTGCTAGGCCAGAAGGAAGCATCTCCAAGGGCCATGAAAATGAGGAGGTCATTGAGTTTTGTGTTGACTTTATTCCTGACCTTAAGCCGATTGGTGTTCCTGAATCGCGGCATGAGGGCAGATGGGTGGAAAAGGCACGCTAGGACCGAAAGCAATAATATGTATGGACGGGCATTCTCTCACTCAAGCACACTACACAGTCTACAAAATTCCTCCTTGGTGGCTCCGTATATCGAGGAACACAAGAATATTCTACGCTCCAAACACTCCGAGCAGTCTGACGACTGGATTACACGTGAACAAACGGGCACTTTCACCGGTTGGTTGCAGACACGTCTCATGCATGACGACGCTGTTGAAGATGAGCTATACTTGCTATCCAAGTTACCGTCTTCGAATATATTGACTTTCAAAGGGTACGAGATAAATGGGAATACATTTTAAACGATCGCCCAAGATAAAAAGAGCACCAACCAAAACAGTGGTGTCCGCTTTGATGCAGCAAACACCAATAGGCCAAAGGACACATATTATGGTTACATAGAGGAGATATGGGAACTTGACTATGGACGTGATTTGAAGGTCCCTTTGTTTCGGTGCAAATGGGTCAATCTCACAGGGGGCGGGGTAACGGAAGACCTGCAGTACGGAATGACAACAGTGGATCTCAACAATCTTGCGTACGCAGATGAACCATTCGTCCTAGCAAATGATGTGGCGCAGGTTTTCTATGTGAAGGACATGTCTACCAAGCCGAGAAAAAGAAAAGATAAGGAAGCGAATACATCATACGATGAGCCAAAGCACCACATAGTTCTTTCAGGGAAAAGAAACATCGTGGGAGTGGAGGACAAGACAGACATGTCAGAAGATTATGAAAAGTTTCATGAAATTGCTCCCTTCACAGTGAATATTGACCCGAGCATCCAGTTAAATGATGAAGATTGTCCATGGTTACGGTGCAAAGGGACACACACGAAGAAAAAGTTTTATACCCAAAGATCCCACTCTGGGATGTGACCGGCTTCACTGTCATCACTTTCTTCTCTAGTGAGTTTCCGGACTTATATATCTAGAAAAGTGCCACTTCGGACAAACCGGAGGGAATCTTTGTAATAGTTAGGGTACTTATGTGTTTTGGCATTTGAAACACGAAGAAATATTATGTACAAACAAATTTTCCACCCTTTGTGACTTCATTTGCTATTTTTCATGCATTTACTGATTTTTTTGAGCTAAATGACCCTGAAATTGAAAAGCACTACAAATGAACTCTGAAAAGGTTGAAAGTTGGCATGGTATCATCATTTCACCCACATAGCATGTGCTAAAAAGTTGAGAGGGTTACGGCAAAAACTAGATGCACTTGGTGTACAAAATGGACAATCTCTTTCGAAGTATCAAGGTTTCGGATGAAAACTCATCTGTTACAAAGGTATTTCATTTTTTTAAACTTATTTCAACTCCAGACTTTTTGTGCGTTCAGTATGCACCATTCGAAGCCACATCATCAATTTTCAACCCTTTCTGACTTTACTATTTTTCATGCATTTACTGGTTTTTTTGAGCTAAATGACCCTGAAATTGAAAAGCACTAGAAATGAACTCTGAAAAGGTTGAAAGTTGGCATGGTATCATCATTTCACCCACACAGCATGTGCTAAAAAGTTGAGAGGGTTACGGCAAAAACTAGATGCACTTCGTGTACAAAATGGACAATCTCTTTCAAAGTATCAGGGTTTCGGACGAAAACTCATCTATTACAAAGGTATTTCATTTTTTAAACTTATTTCAACTCCAGACTTTTTTTGCATTCAGTATGCACCATTCGAAGCCACATCATCAATTTTCAACCCTTTCTGACTTCATTTGCTATTTTTCATGCATTTACTAATTTTTTTGAGCTAAATGACCCTGAAATTGAAAAGCACTACAAATGAACTCTGAAATTGTTGAAAGTTGGCATGGTATCATCATTTCACCCACATAGCATGTGCTAAAAAGTTGAGAGGGTTACGGCAAAATCTGAATGCACTTCGTGTACAAACTGGACAATCTCTTTCGAAGTATCAGGGTTTCTGACGAAAACTCGTCTGTTACAAAGGCATTTCATTTTTAAATAATCTAAGAATTACCAAATTGAATATAATGATAAAACACACTAATATTAAACAGCAGAAAAAAGAATCACTGAAAAATCTATTTTTAAGCTAAAGTTATTCACAAACTAGTTATTCACATAAATTTCAAATAATTCAAATTTGAAAACTACTGGCACTAATAGAAAGTTTATGATTTTTTTACCTAAAGCAAAAAGATTCACAAAGAAACTCTAAATAAAGCAAAAAAACAACTCAGAAACAAAAGAAAATAAATAAAGCAGAAAACAAAAAAATTGGAAAATAAATAAATTAAAAAAAGCCCGCCTAATGGGCCAGCACGGCCTGCATACGACTAGAAACCCAACATCCAGTTGGGCCAGGATGCAGGCCCGCAAGGCCCAGTAGGCCCCACAGGGCAGCAGAGGTGCGGTAGGCCCAGAAGGCCTGCATTAGAGAGAAGCTCGATGGAGAGGCTGCGCCGGGGCTTATAAACAGGTGCTGGCGCCTCTCGCCAAGCGAGGTGGGACTAAACTTGCCCTGCACCGCGCCTGCGCGAGCACCAGCCTTTAGTCGCGGTTGGTGGCTCCAACCGCGACTAAAGGCCCCCCTTTAGTCCCGGTTGGAGCCACCAACAGCGACTAAAGGCCCCCCTTCCCGCCGCTCTGCCTGGCCAAAAGTGACCTTTAGTCGACGTTGGTGGTTCCAACCGGGACTAAAGGTATCCGCATATATATATATATATATATATATATATATATATATATATATATATATATACAACACTTGAAAATTTTCACTTCTCTCTCTGCTTCTTCTTGACGCCGCGCGACCACTACGACAAAGGACGCCGCCAGGCTGCCGCCGTCGCCTCCCCCGACGCCGGAGGTCGTCCGGCCTCCTCCCCGCGCCTCCTCCCCGTCGACGCCGCCCGCGCCTCCTCCCCGTCGACCCCGCCCGCGCCACCTCCCCGCGCGACGCCGCCCGCGCCTCCTCCCCCGGCCGAGCCTCGTCGACGCCGCCCGCGCCCTCCTCCCAGATCGAGCCTTGCCGTTGCCTCACCCCGCTGTGAGCTCGCCGCCCCTCGATCTCCGGCGATTTTTTCTTTTTTTCATTTTTCGGAACTGTAATAGATATGCATGTTAATAAATGGATGACTAGAAATGTTAGGTTTTTTGTGTAGATGAATTAGTGTAGTATGTAATTTTTTTTATGTACATGAATGCATGTTAGATGGATATAATTAGTGTTTAATTAGTATAGAATTTTTTTTATATAATGTTGTTTTTTTGTTTTTTAATGGATGTATAGAAGTATGCTTAATTAGTGTTTCTTTTTCTGTTTTTTAATTTTATATAATGTTGTATATCATAGTATAGAAAAAATTTGCATATAAAAAGTTGCATAGGAAAAAGTTGACCATATATATATATTTGTTAGAAGGACTATAAGTGGGAAAAGTTTCGTAATTTTTTGAGAAAGGAATATTATTAGGGTAGTTATAACCTAGGAATGGGACATTATAATTGAAAAGAGGATATTTTGCTCAAAATTTCCTAATAAAATGACATTGCATATATAGGAATTTTTTTTCATAAGAATTTGTTCTCGACCTCAACAATGCCCGGCCCGCATCCTCGTCGTCGACTCGTTCGCAACGACGTCCTGCTTCAGAGGCGCCATGTCCGGGACTGGGCTTCGTCGGGCTGGCACTGGGAGGTGCTACCTTCAGGGGCGCACAGCTTGGTGAGGAACCCGGCCCCGGGTCCCGTCGTCGACCCGGAGCTCCTTTGGTGGCATTCGTGTGGGCCACTTTCGGTGCAGAGGCAGCCGGCCCCGCCGGAGGTGGTACGTCGCCGTGTCAGGGAGGAGGACGAGCACGTCCGTCGCTACATGGATGCGTTGGAAGTCAGGTTCTCTAATACCTGGCAGGTTCTTCAGGGATCTCACCCAAGCTATGATCCTGTGATTGTTCCTTCTCTTTGGATGTCCACCGCCCGTGCCTCAGGAACCGCGAGTGAACTAGATAATTCGATAATATTCGATCTGTATTAGCTAGTGATGTTATATATATGATAATATTTGAGATGTATTAGTGATAATACTCGAGATGTATTTGAGATTATATTCGATAATATTCGAGACGATTTATTCCTGTTGGTGTACTAAGTATTGGGCCACTAGTACCCGTACTTGTGCATGGGCAGTTGTAGCCATCCTCGCGGCAAGGCTTGCCGGGAACAGTTCGACGTCGATTCAAGCCATCAAGGAAATCATCAAGTCAGAGATCTGAGGATCAGCAGATAAGCAAAGCTGGAATCTGAAGGCCAGCTTCCCCGGCAAGATCCTTGCCGGGATAGCCTGTGGAGCGCCCGGCAAGGCTTGGTGCCCGGCAAGACTCGGCACCTGGCGAGATTCTACCACTGTGCCACCGCTTCGGCATAGTAACAAGTTTGACATTCTGGGTCCTTCTCTGGATGTGTGGCAACGCGCCAGTGGAGGAGAACTTCTGGCCCATTCTGCATGCGTAGCGGCTCTTTGAACGTATTGTTCATTGCGAGCGCTCCTGAAGGCTGGGCTCAAGAACATTAATAAGAACACAAAGCAGGAGTAGGGTTTTATGCTGATCAGCGGCCCGAACCTGGATAAAATCTTCCCGCGTCAATCGTTGGTTCTGCTCTTTGCGTATACCTCTCCCCCCGCCGAATCGTAAAGGGATCTCTCGGGATCCCATAGGTGTCGTGCCCACGGGGCAGAAGCAGTTCTCCCCACGGAACTCATATACGGATCTCCTCGAGTGCTCGCTTATGATGAGCTTGAGCAAGAGCAACTGCGGCAAGATGACGCTGTGCTCCTTGAGGAGAATCGTCTTCAGGCTGCTGTGTGAGATGCACGCTACCAGCAAGCTTTGCGCCGCTATCATAGCCGCAAAGTTCATGCCCGAAGCCTTGAGGAAGGCGACCTTGTTCTTTGGCGGATTCAGTCCGCCAAGAATTCAAACAAGTTGACGCCAAAGTGGGAAGGCCCTTATCGGGTAGTACAAGTCACCAGGCCCGGCGCTGTCCGCCTGGAGACCGAAGATGGCGTTCCAGTGAGCAATTCCTGGAATATCGAGCATCTTCGCAAATTCTACCCATAAGGCGCGGTTGCCGGGGGCCCCCGGCAACCACCCTTTTGTACAAGTCTTGCCGGCAAGGCATGTGATCCTTTGTACAAAACCAGGCGCAGACCCTGAGCACAAATGAATAAATTTAAGTGTTGTACATTCCCTTATTGATTCCCATGTTCATATTTATATATATGCATGTTTGTCTAAGATGTTGTATGACACCTACTCCCGGTAAGTTCTAACGAACCGCCAAGGTTTCATGTCTTTATTTTCTCTTCTTTCTTTTTCTCAAAAGAGAGAAGGATTTCTCGCGTGCACATCTGCCGGGGGGGAGAAGGGAGATATGAATACCAGTTGGCGACGTTCGGAATCGACGCTTGCCGAAGGAAGGACAGTGATAGAAAGCTAAGTCCTAAAAACTCAGAGCAAGTTTTTTTATTACAAGGTTATTTCCTTGGACGATTCTGACTCTTGTATGGAAAATCTGCACGCGAAGGAACCCTTGTTGTAATCGGTCGCGCCCTTATTTTGTTTCGAGCCCGCTCAGTGATTTAAGTGGCTGCACTGAGAACACCAAGGAGTCTTGCCGGCCGCTGCGCCTCCAGCAGGCTGCTGAAGTCCCACACCCAGCGCTCGCGGCAGGTTGCGCGCCGGCAAGTTTTTCAGTAAGCGTAGGGTGAACTCCATACATAAGGGAATCAGACAAGGAAAATAGCAAGCATAAACCTAAACATAGGCAAATTATATTACATCCATGAGTTGCCGCAATTCTAACTTGAGACTTAATTGTCTTTTACATGGAATGACGACGGCAAGAAAAAGGGGAGCACTCAATCCCTGCGGTGGCCTTCGATCCTTTTGATGGAGTCCACCTTCTCAAGGATAGGCGCGATGCACTCTTCAAGCGCCTCGACATTTGCGTCCCTTGGCAGATGGCCGAGCGCGTTGGAGAGGTCGATGCCGGGATTGCTGTGCACCACCTTGATGAGCACCTTGCAGAGGATGGCCCGGCAAAGCCGGCGAGTCTCGTTGGCCAATTGGGTCGCCCAGCTAGACTGGAGCACCCTCAAGGCGTTGATGATGCTTTCAAAGAACATCGTCAACCTGGCACTTGGAGATATTCTTTCCTCGGAAGAATACTTGGAGACCATGGTTGACAGTTCTGCGGTAATCTTCTCCGCGGTGGAGATGAGACGTCCAGTCCAGATCTCCACTCCCTTCTCGTACTCGGTTTGGGCGGCGGCGGCGCTCTTGAGCAGGTTCCTCTCTCCTTGGAGATCCTTGAGTAGAGCCTTCTCACGGGCCTTGCCGGCCTCGAGAGACTTCTGCAGCGTGGTCAGCTTCAACTCCAGAACCGTGATGTTATCAGCCGCAGAGGAGAGCTGCTTGGTTTTGTCAGACAGGGCAACTTGCATCTCCGCCAAGGAGTGGAGGGTTTTTTCCCTGTCGCCCTTGAGCGTTGAGAGCTCCTTGCCGTGCTCTTCGAGATCTGTTTCCAGCCTCTTCACCTTGTCGCTCAGCTCGTTCTTGGCGGCCTCTGTAGCCTCGGCAGCATCGACGGCCTCCTTGAGCTTGTCGGCGTGGCTTGCAGTCAGAGCTTCGAGCGCCTACTTATGCTTTTGCTCCAGCTCCTGGGTCCGCCGCGCGACAAGATTCTCGATATCTTCATCTTTGCTATGAAGCTTGGCGGCGAGCGCCTGCTCACGTGCGGTGAGATCTTCCTCATGAGCATCAAGAGCAACGCGGCGCCCCGTCAGGAGGGCATCTTCGGTAGCAATCCTTTGAGCAGCTTCATCATGCGCCTTCTCCATATCGGATTGCTTCAGAAGGATCTCAGTCCACTGCTGGCTCACTTGTACCCGGCCGGCAACCAACTCTTGGAGGGCCTCGGCGTGCCAGATCTGCATTTGTGCGACGCGCCTTTGAAAATCTGCTTCAGCCGCCTCGACAACTGCCATTCTGGAGTCCGCTTTGTCTTTCCGGGCGCGATGGAGAGCCTGGAGCTTGCAGAAATTCTCGCCCATGGCCTGAAGGAGCTGATCCTCTTCAGATTTGCCGCTGCTAGTGCTGGGGTCGTCAACAACTTCGAGCCCGGCAGCAGCAATGATTTCTTCAAAAACTTCTCCTTCGGCTGGTGCCCCAGTGCTTGCCGTCCCCGGCAAGTTGATGAACAGGTTCTCGCCAACCTTGAGGTATTTGCTGGATGAGGGGCCTTCGGATGTTGATGGCTGGTCTTCAGTGGCCGCCTCACCAGTGGTAGGGGGCTCTATGGCCGGTGCAGCGCCTGGCGCTCCTGCGGCAGGAATGCCGTCAGTGCGGTCCTCAGCCTCCCTGTCGCCCCCTTCAGTAGGTTCTTCGATAGGTTCCTCTTGTGCAGTCTTGGCGGCCTCCCCGTCAAGAGCACCACCAGCCTCGACAGTGTCATCCTTGGTGGCTTTGCTGGCAGTGATCCTATCTGCTTCGGCGGCAGCGTCCCTGGCGGTCTCCTTGATGACAACGTCGACGTCCATGTGTTCCATCACAGGGAACTCTGAAGGACGAAGGAGGAAAATAGAATAAGATCGAGGTTGAAGTTTGAAGTGACTAAAGACAGAGAGATAAGGGAAAAAGAGCAACAAGCACTCTGAGGCAATCGAGTACCTGCGTTGGGCTGTCGGGAGGTGGCTTCGCCCCTCACGGCAACTCCGGTTGCCGGGGGTGGGTTGCCGGAGTCCGCGCCTGCCGGCTCCTCCTCAATTAGGATGGGCTCGTCGGCAGGATCTCTTGCCGGGGACGTGCTTGTGGGCGGAGCGGTCGATGAAGGAGGCACAATGGGGATGTCTTCCGACAGCTCTCCTTGTTGCCGTTCTTCTCCTGCGAACCCAAAGATATCAGCGGCAAGAATGAAAGCCTCGGCACCCGCCAGCGGAAAAAGAACAGTGAACTTACGCTGGGGGCTGTGCTGGGGGCTGCGCTGGGGGCTGCGTTGGGGACTAGACTCTGGGCTGACAACGACGGTTTCTGGCACGCTCATGGAGCCTGCCGGGGGCTCATCACCCATAGAAGTCCTTGACCTGTTTGCCATCCTCTCCAGCAATGTTTGTGTGTCACTGCAGAGACAATACGAGCAACTTAGTAAGATTGATCCAGGATTGGAATATAAAGGTTGCGGCAAAGTACTCACTCTTCTTCCTCTCGCTCCGGACTAAAGCCGGAGATGTCGAAGTCGACCTCCGCTGCGATGTCTGAGTGGGGAGGCGGAGGAGGAGTCCTAGGCCGCTTGGCTGTGGCAGGTGCCGGGGCAGCTTCCGGTGCGGTAGTACGAGACCCACCTGCCGCCCCAGCAGTGGCCGCTGGTGTGGGTCTCGCGCGCCGCGCAGGCTGTTGACGAGCCCCCTGCCGTGGTCCAGTCTTGCCGGCCACTCTCTTGCCGGGAGCTTCGCCGCTCGAAGAAGGCTGGCTTGCCGGGATGCCAGATGCAGCCTTCCGAAGAACACGCTTCGTCTTCTTCGGGGGTGGGAGCTCTTCTCGCGTTTCTTCTTCGGCTGTGTCCTCGCCGGACGAGCTCTCAGCGGCTGCGTTGCTCTCTTCCCCGGCAACCTTGTCCTCCCCGGCAGGTTTTACCTCCACTACCACCTCTGCGTCGCTGGCTTCCCACTCTGTGAAGCCGACGCTGCCGGCCTCCGCGGCAAGATTTGCCTCCTCCACCCTAGTAGCAATGTAAGCTACTTCTTGATCGGTGGTGGCTCGGATGAAATCTGACTCTTGCCGGACAGGCCTCTCCGTCAAGTTGTCAAAAAACTTCTGCGCTTCCTCCTCGGTTGGCTCGGCCCAGGTCGGGTCAAGACCGTGGGCGTTGAACATCGGCAGGAAGGCAATGATTAACCCCAAGGCAGAATTGTTGCACAAGGGAACAATCCTTGCCGGCAGCCGGTGCTTGTCTTTGCGCTGGAATAATTTTTGACGGAGAGCGCCAAGCTGCATAGCGGTCAGATTGTTGTTCAGCCCGGGGCGCAATCTCATGACGTCTGCCGCGTTTTTGTATTCCCAAGCTGGCCTTCCCCTGTTCTGCAGAGGGGCGATGCGGCGGCGGAGAAAGTCGAAGCCGATCATCTCCATCGTCAGTCCGGCAGCCTTCAGGCAAAGGATTCTGGTGGTGGCGATTGTGAGCCTCTCGTCCTCCGCAGCGGGATCTGCTTCCTGGATCCAGCACCATTCAGCCCGCCACTCGTCCCACTTTTCGCAGTAAACTCCTTCTGGGTATATTTCCTTATTCCAAGCCCTTGGAATCCAGGCAATAGAACCAGAGAGGGCCTCTCCTTTTTGGATGCGAGGGAAGAAGTTATGGCGAAAAAGAGCAGAATTGGGAATCACGCCGACAAAGTTTTCACAGAGATGGGCAAAGATGGACATGCAAAGTACTGCATTCGGCGTGAAATCGAGAAGACGAAAGCCGTATGTGTACATGATATCATTGAAGAAGTCGGAAAAGGGGGGACAGAGCCCGCAATAGAAATATGCAGTGAAGAAAGGGTATCTGTCCGATCCACCTTTGGAGCAAGCACCTGGGATTACGCGTGTGGCGGGGTGAGCTTGTGTCTCTTTCGCCCACATGCACTGGTATCGCCCCTTCAGAGCTTCAGCATCAAGCGATGGAGGGAAGACGACGAGCCTCTTCCGCATCTTCGCCAGTTCGCTCTCCGGAACGTCGGCTTTCGCCTCCTTGCCCTTGCCTTTGCTGGCCTTGGGCGGCATGGCGGCTGTGAGGACGGAAGCTGGGGGTGGAGCGAGCATGGAAGCAGCGGGCGGAAGAGGAAAAGGCTTCGCTCTGAGCTCGAGAGGAGGAAGGCAATGGCGATGGCCAGATTGAGAAGAAGAGGGGGGTAAATAGGCTTGTGCATCTGCGGCTTCTCCTTTTTATGGGGAAGGAGCGGGGCCGCCTCTTTTATTCCCCAATGTGAATGCGCCTCTATAGGCGCGAGGCAGTTGCAGCCTTTTTGGCACGCTTCCCACGTCGCGCGCTCGGTGCGTGTAGTGGGGGGCACAGTAAAACGAGATATTTACGAGCAGTTAATTCCCTGCCACGCGTGCCCGTGCACTGTTTGGGCCTAGCCCAACAACGCCTCGTACTCGTGTATGGCCTAGGCCCGGGGGCTCCTGTCGGTGTACTAAGTATTGGGCCACTAGTACCCCGTACTTGTGCACGGGCAGTTGTAGCCATCCTCGCGGCAAGGCTTGCCGGGAACAGTTCGAGGTCGATTCAAGCCATCAAGGAAATCATCAAGTCAGAGATCTGAGGATCAGCAGATAAGCAAAGCTGGAATCCGAAGGCCAGCTTCCCCGGCAAGATCCTTGCCGGGATAGCCTGTGGAGCGCCCGGCAAGGCTTGGCGCCCGGCAAGGCTTGGTGCCCGGCAAGACTCGGCGCCTGGCGAGATTCTACCACTGTGCCACCGCTTCGGCACAGTAACAAGTTTGACATTCTGGGTCCTTCTCTGGATGCGTGGCAACGCGTCAGTGGAGGAGAACTTCTGGCCCATTCTGCATGCGTAGCGGCTCTTTGAACGTATTGTTCATTGCGAGAGCTCCTGAAGGCTGGGCTCAAGAACATTAATAAGAACACAAAGCAGGAGTAGGGTTTTACGCTGATCAGCGGCCCGAACCTGGATAAAATCTGCCCGCGTCGATCGTTGGTTCTGCTCTTTGTGTATACCTCTCCCCCCGCCGAATCGTAAAGGGATCTCTCGGGATCCCATAGGTGTCGTGCCCCGACAATTCTAGATTATATTATTCGATAATATTTGAGATGGTGTATTCGAGATTATATTCGATGATGCATATTATCTGAATTAATTATTCGAGATGTATATATATTATCTACTATGATTCAGTTTTTCCTTATTGATTGCATGCATGCATTCTAATTTGAATACTAAATTGTTTTATCTTTCTTCTGGATTAGTTAAATAAAAGCTATGGAAAATACCGGCAGAGAAGGAGAAGAGACTCTGTTAGACATCATACGCTCCCCAAGCCCAGATGAGAATGAAGAAGATGACGGCTCGCAATATCTGAACAATACCGGTGAGGGTATGATATTTGATGAAGACGAACGAATAGATGAAGTCCAGAACAATGACGACGAAGGAAATGTTGTTCTTCAAATAACAAAGACCACCGAGGTATATTTATATAAGGCATCTGGTGATCATCACATCTTTTAATTGATTTGTATATATATTAATGAATCGATCTTTCTTCTTTTAGCCCTCCGGATCGAGCAAATCTTCTACAAGCAGCAGGACAGTTCGAGGCCGGCCAAAAAGTTGAAGGCTGGCGTAAAGTACAACATCAATGCTATCAAACCTAATGGTGAACCGCTTGAACCTAAGACGAATGCGAAGAAGTTCATTCGTCAATGTGAAGTTATTGTCAGGGACCAAATCCCGATCACCGTTCAAGAATGGAAAAGCCAGCAAAGGGAGATCCAGATGTTACTTTTGTCGACCAAAGAGCAAAAGATCTGCTTTGGGAATCGCTCATGTCATATTTCACCCAACCAGATCATTTGACAGATGCAGATCTGGAGAAAGTCAAGAACAGTGCTCTTAAGAAGATGGCGATAGCATTCAACAACCACAAGAAAAATATATGGGCCGCGTACCTCAAAGCAGGAAAGCAGACTCCAGAATTCAAGGGAACACTGGAGAAGGCAACATATCACTGGGACACTTTCGTGAACTTCAAGGAATCGAAAGTAGCTCAGGAACGGTCGAGAATAAATAAGATTAATGCTGCGAAAAAGCAGTGGCACCATAATCTGGGGCTAGGTGGCTACGAGGTGGCCCGGCCTAAGTGGGATATCATTGAGCAACAGATGATTGCTGCAGGGGTCACTCCAGTTACATTGAGCTGGCCCGAAAGGTGCAGGACTTGGTTTTATGCGCATGGGGGGAAGTTGGACCCAAAAACAGAGCTGGTTTTGGAGAGGGCATGTCTTAAAGGAGCCACTGATAGTTTACGTGTTGCAATAGAAGAGGCTCGAACGGGGGTGTTCACGCCCAACATAGAGAATGACGAGCTTACGCGCGCCGTGAAGAATCCTGAACACCCAGGAAGAACACAAGGCAAAGGCGTTGTTCCGCGGTTTGAGGGGTTTGCAGATTGGAACGGCACTTACAGAAGCCGTGCGAGAAAGAGGCAGGAGGAGGAGGAGAAGAGGAAGCTGGAGGAGGAGAAGAGGAAGATGGAGGAGGAGCAGAGGAAGCAGGAAGCAGACCACCTTCGCATCGTAGAATCAAAGCACACGGAGTTGGAACGCGCTTTCATCCGGCAGCAGGAGCAGATCGACTCACTTAGCCAGGAAAGGGCATCTCAGCGGCAGCAGCAAGCAGATCCAACATTGGATAGCACCGTCCCATCCATGCC
Organism: Thinopyrum elongatum; assembly: GCA_011799875.1. NCBI lineage: Eukaryota > Viridiplantae > Streptophyta > Magnoliopsida > Poales > Poaceae > Thinopyrum > Thinopyrum elongatum. The sequence goes on from CM022301.1 coordinate 84,617,400, forward strand.
GAGAAGTAGCGTGGGTTCCACCCCGGGCAATGATGCACTACTGGATAGATACCCCATGGATGATATCAAAGATAGGACTGCTTGTGAGCTACACATGAAAGTGAAGAACATATCCATGAAGGTGGCGGACGGCTATGCTTTAACAAATCCCACTGAGGCAACCTTCCATTGCAATCCGATTCCAGTTGGCTATGCTCGTGTCGGGGTTGATGAAGTGATGTCAGGATATTACAAGCTAAAGCTTGACATTCCTGGAGGTGAAGAGGAGCGCACACTGGGAGAGGCCATACATCATATCATTCTACGGAAAAAGGATTGCATCGTCTTTCCAAGGCCACCGACTCCTGCTACAACAAGTCTGCCACCGCGTCAGCCGACTCCTCCTCCTCCAAGTCCGGCGCCGCGTTAATCGACTCCTGCTCCTCCAAGTCTGGCGCCACGTCAGTCGGCTCCTCCTCCTTCATGTCCAGCACTGCGTCAGCCGACTCCTCCTCCTCCTCCAATTTCGGCACCGCGTCAGCCGACTCCTCCTCCAAGTCAGGCACCACGTCAGCCGTCTCCGCCGCCTCAGCGGGCTCCGCCACCTCAGCAACAACGGAAGAGAGGCGGCGCAGCTACGGCGGCTAGCGGTACAAAAGGAGGCAAGAAATACAAATATGGTCCAAGCCTCAAGCCTCTTCTGAAAATGCCTTACCACCTGACTGAGGAGGAAAACAGCGTCGAAGTGGCTGCCCAAGTGAAGGCCCATTTTGGACCAAAACTGCCCCCGCCGCCAAAGGAGAAAGTACCTGAGCATGTCATACAACACTTTATTGATAATGCTCAACCATCTGTCAAGCATAGGGACTCAGACTATGAGCGCTCTATCAAGAAGTCATATTATGCACAAAAAAATAATGAGTCGAGCTCGAGCTCGAGCCAAGCAGTTGGCAAAAAAGCAAGAAAACTGTTCCCCAGCTGGGAGAACAGGCAGTGCAATCGATCCCCCCGCTCATTATACAAACACATGTGAGTACCGCCGATCAGCTGGTAATAACCAACGATCATAGAAGGCAGGCTGAAGAGGCTGGTATCACTGTTGAACAACTCCTAGGCATCGAGTAAGTCCACGGGTTTACAGAGGAGGAACTACAATGGAAATATGTCCGCGGCCAACCTATGGTCAAGCCTGAGCAGATCCCGCTTCTATCAATGAGAATGTATGAATTGCATCAATGGTACCTGAGAGAAGTAAAGACTATCGATCGAGAGTCCCTCATGGTGAAAGTCAAGGAAGAGCATTACTACCATGCAAAAGATCTGTGGGTTGAGTTTCAAGAAATGTTTCAGTTATTCAATCAAGACGTACTCGATAAATCTATCGTCAGTTGCTATTGTCTGTAAGTGATTTCTTTCTGTAATTTAAGTCTCTAGCTAGCTATATTGCTCGTTCATTACCTGTAATTATCCTCACTATATTCTTTTCTGTGGTATTATGCAAAATGAAGATGTATGAAATGAAAAGAGCTGGACGCTATGGCATTGGGTTCATTGACCCAAATACCATTAATCAAGAGACATGGTCACGTGAATATGATTGACCATATACACAAAGAGAAGCTTGCTAGAGTTCTTCAAGTGACTAAATACCCAACCAGAAATACTACTTCCTTACAACTTCGGGTGAGTGACACTGTCTTGTACTACAAATTCTGTTTTTGTTGGGAAACGTTGCATGGAAAACAAAAAAATTCTACGCACACGCAATGATCTATCCATGGAGATGTATAGCAACGAGGGGGAGAGTGTGTCTACGTACCCTCGTAGACCGTAAGCGAAAGTGTTTCACAACGCGGTTGATGTAGTCGAACTTCTTCGCGCTTCAACCGATCAAGTACCGAACGTATGGCACCTCTGCGTTCTGCACACGTTCAGCTCGGTGACGTCCCTCGCCTTCTTGATCCAGCAAGACGTCGAGGTAGTAGATGAGTTCCGTCAGCATGACGGCGTGGTGACGGTGATGGTGAAGTGATCTCCGCAGGGCTTCGCCCAAGCACTACGAAAATATGACCGGGGGTGTAAACGGTGGAGGGGGGCGCCACACACGGCTAAACAATTGTCTGGTTTGTGCTAGGGCCCCCCCCCCCCCCCCACATATATATAGGTGGGAGGGAGAAGGGAGGCTGCCAGCAGGCACCCCAAGTAGACCGAATCCTACTTGGGGTCTCCCCTTGGCCACGCCCCCCCTGCCATATTTGCCAGAGGGGGAAGGAAAGAGGAGGGGGATAGAAGGAAGGGGGGGGGCCTAATCCCCCCCTTTCCTTTCCCTTCCCCTCTTTCCTTATCCTCCTGGTTTGTCCCATATGGGGGGTGCACCAGCCCCTTGTGGCTGGTGCGTTTCCCCTCTTGGCCCATAAGGCCCATATCTTTTGCCGGGGGTGCCCGGAACCCCTTCCGGTGTCCCGATAAGTACCCGGTACCCCCCGAAACACTTCCGGTGTCCGAATACTATCGTCCTATATATAAATCTTTACCTCTCAACCATTTCGAGACTCCCCGTCATGTCCGTGATCTCATCCGGGACTCCGAACAACATTCGGTCACCAAATCACATAACTCATATAATACTATATCGTCAACGAATGTTAAGCGTGCGGATCCTACGGGTTCGAGAACTATGTAGCCATAACCGAGACACCTCTCTGGTCAATAACCAATAGCAGAACCAGGATGCTCATATTGGATCCTACATATTCTACGAAGATCTTTATCGGTCGAACCGTTATGACAACATACATAATTCCCTTTGTCCATCGGCATGTTACTTACCCGAGATTCGATCGTCGGTATCTTCATATCTAGTTCAATCTCTTTACCGGCAAGTCTCTTTACTCGTTCCATAATACATCACCTCATGACCAACTCCTTAGTCATTTGCTTGCAAGCTTATGATGTGTATTACCGAGAGGGCCCAGAGATACCTCTCCGAAACTCGAAGTGACAAATCCCAATCTCGATCTATGCCAACTCAACAAACACCTTCGGAGATACCTATAGAGCATCTTTATAATCACCCAGTTACGTTGTGCGATTTGATAGCACACAAGGCATTCCTCCGGTATCCGGGAGTTGCATAATCTCATAGTCCAAGGAATATGTATTTGACATGAAGAAAGCAATAGCAATAAAACTGAACGATCATTATGCTAAGCTAACGGATGGGTCTTGTCCATCACATCATTCTCCTAATGATGTGATCCCGTTATCAAATGACAACTCATGTCCATGGTCAGGAAACCTTAACCATCTTTGGTCAACGAGCTAGTCTAGCAGAGGCTTACTAGGGACACGGTGTTTGTTTATGTATTCACACATGTATTATGGTTTCCGATCAATACAATTCTAGCATGAATAATAAACCTTTATCATGAATAAGGAAATATAAAATAACAACTTTATTATTACCTCTAGTGCATATTTCCTTCAGTCTCCCACTTGCACTAGAGTAAATAATCTAGATTACATTGTAATGATTCTAACACCCATGGAGTCTTGGTGCTGATCATGTTTTGCTCGTGGAAGAGGCTTAGTCAACGGGTCTGCTACATTCAGATCTGTATGTATCTTGCAAATTTCTATCTCTCCATCCTTGACTTGTTCACGAATGGAGTTGAAGCGTCTCTTGATGTGTTTCGTTCTCTTATGAAATCTGGATTCCTTCGCCAAGGCAATTGCTCCAGTGTTGTCACAAAAGATTTTCATTGGATCCGATGCACTAGGTATTACACCTAGATCAGATATGAACTCCTTCATCCAGACTCCTTCATTTGCTGCTTCCGAAGCAGCTATGTACTCCGCTTCACACGTAGATCCCGCCACGACGCTTTGCTTGGAACTGCACCGACTGACACCTCCACCATTCAATATAAATACGTATCCGGTTTGTGACTTAGAGTCATCCGGATCAGTGTCGAAGCTAGCATCGATGTAACCATTTACAACGAGCTCTTTGTCACCTCCATAAATGAGAAACATATCCTTGGTCCTTTTCAGGTACTTCAGGATGTTCTTGACCGCTATCCAGTGATCCACTCCTGGATTACTTTGGTACCTCCCTGCAAGACTTATAGCAAGGCACACATCAGGTCTGGTACACAGCATAGCATACATGATAGAACCTATGGCTGAAGCATAGGGAATGAGTTTCATTTTACCTCTATCTTCTATAGTGGTCGGGCATTGAGTCTTACTCAACTTCACACCTTGCAACACAGGCAAGAACCCTTTCTTTGACTGATCCATTTTGAACTTCTTCAAAACTTTATCAAGGTATGTGCTTTGTGAAAGTCCTATCAAGCGTCTCGATCTATCCCTATAGATCTTGATGCCCAATATATAAGCAGCTTCACCGAGGTCTTTCATTGAAAAATTCTGATTCAAGTATCCTTTTGTGCTATCCAGAAATTCTATATCATTTCCAATCAACAATATGTCATCCACATATAATATTAGAAATGCTACAGAGCTCCCACTCACTTTCTAGTAAATACAGGCCTCACCGAAAGTCTGTATAAAACCTTATGCTTTGATCACCTCATCAAAGCGTATATTCCAACTCCGAGATGCTTGCACCAATCCATAGATGGATCGCTGGAGCTTGCACACTTTGTTAGCACCTTTAGGATCAACAAAACCTTCTGGTTGCATCATATACAATTCTTCCTTAAGAAATCCATTAAGGAATGCAGTTTTTACGTCCATTTGCCAGATTTCATAATCATAAAATGCAGCAATTGCTAACATGATTCGGACGGACGTAAGCATTGCTACGTTGAGAAAGTCTCATCGTAGTCAACTCCTTGAACTTGTCAAAAACCTTTTGCGACAAGTCGAGCTTTATAGACAGTAACATTACCATCAGCGTCAGTCTTCGTCTTGAAGATCCATTTATTTTCTATGGCTTGCCGAACATCGGGCAAATCCACCAAAGTCCACACTTTGTTCTCATACATGGATCCTATCTCAGATTTCATGGCCTCAAGCCATCTGTTGGAATCTGGGCTCATCATAGCTTCTTCATAGTTCGTAGGTTCGCCTTGGTCTAGTAACATGACTTCCAGTACAGGATTCCCGTACCACTCTGGTGCGGATCGTGTTCTGGTTGACCTACGAGGTTCTGTAGTAACTTAATCCGAAGTTTCATGATCATCATCATTAGCTTCCTCTCTAGTTGGTGTAGGCATCACGGGAACGGTTTTCTCTGATGAACTACTTTCCAATTCGAGAGAAGGCACAATTACCTCATCAAGTTCTACTTTCCTCCCACTCACTTCTTTTGAGAGAAACTCCTTCTCTAGAAAGGTTCCATTCTTGGCAACAAAGATCTTGCCTTCGGATCTGTGGTAGAAGGTGTACCCAATTGTTTCCTTAGGGTATCCTATGAAGATGCACTTCTCCGATTTGGGTTCGAGCTTATTAGGCTGAAGCCTTTTGACATAAGTGTCGCAACCCCAAACTTTAAGAAACGACAGCTTAGGTTTCTTACCAAACCACAATTCATATGATGTCATCTCAACGGATTTAGACGGTGCCCTATTTAACATGAATGCAGCTATCTCTAATGCATAACCCCAAAGCGATAGTGGTAAATCGGTAAGAGACATCATAGATCCCACCATATCTAATAAAGTACGGTTACGATGTTCGGACACACCATTACGCTGTGGTGTTCCAGGTGGCGTGAGTTGTGAAACTATTCCACATTGTTTTAAATGAAGGCCAAACTCGTAACTCAAATATTCGCCTCCGCGATCGAATGATAGAAACTTTATTTTCTTGTTACGATGATTCTCCACTTCACTCTGAAATTCTTTGAACTTTTCAAACGTTTCAGACTTATGTTTCATCAAGTAGATATACCCATACCTACTCAAATCATCTGTGAAGGTCAGAAAACAATGATACCCGCCGCGTGCCTCAACACTCATCGGACCGCATACATCGGTATGTATTATTTCCAATAAGTCATTGGCTCGCTCCATTGTTCCAGAGAACGGAGTTTTAGTCATCTTGCCCATGAGGCATGGTTCGCAAGTATCAAATGATTCATAATCAAGTGATTCCAAAAATCCATCCGCATGGAGTTTCTTCATGCGCTTTACACCAATATGACCTAAACGGCAGTGCCACAAGTATGTTGCACTATCATTATCAACTTTGCATCTTTTGGCATCAATATTATGAATATGTGTATCACTACGATCGAGATTCAATAAACCATTCATATTGGGTGCATGACCTTAGAAGGTTTTATTCATGTAAACAGAACAACAATTATTCTCTGACTTAAATGAATAACCGTATTGCAATAAACATGATCCAGTCATATTCATGCTTCAACGCAAACACCAAATAATATTTATTTAGGTTCAACACTAATCCCGAAGGTAGAGGGAGTGTGCGATGATGATCGTATCAACCTTGGAATTACTTCCAACACATATCATCACCTCGCCCTTAACTAGTCTCTGTTTATTCTGCAACTCCTGTTCGAGTTACTAATCTCAGCAACTGAACCGGTATCAAATACCCAGGGGCTACTATGAACACTAGTAAGGTACAGATCAATAACATGTATATCAAATATACTTTTGTTCACTTTGCCATCCTTCTTACTTGCCAAGCATTTTGGGCAGTTCCGCTTCTAGTGACCATTCCCTTTGCAGTAGAAGCACTCAGTTTCAGGCTTAGGTCCAGCTTTGGGCTTCTTCATGGGAGTGACAACTTGCTTGCCATTCTTCTTGAAGTTCCCTTTCTTTCCCTCGCCATTTTTCTTGAAACTAGTGGTCTTGTTAACCATCAACACTTGATGCTCTTTCTTGATTTCTACCTACGCCGATTTCAGTATCGCGAAGAGCTCGGGAATCGTTTTCGTCATCCCTTGCATATTAATAGTTCACACGAAGTTCTAGTAGCTTGGTGATAGTGACTAGAGAACTTTGTCAAGCACTATCTTATCTGGAAGATTAACTCCCACTTGATTCAAGTGATTGTAGTATCCAGACATTCTGAGTACATGCTCACTGGCTAAGCTATTCTCCTCCATCTTGTAGGCAAACTACTTGTCAGAAGTCTCATACCTCTCGACATGGGCATGAGTCTAAAATACCAATTTCAGCTCTTGGAACATCTCATATGCTCCGTGGCGTTCAAAATGTTTTTGAAGTCCCGGTTCTAAGCCGTAAAGCATGGCGCACTAAACTATCAAGTAGTCATCATACCGAGCTTGCCAAACATTCATAACATCTGCATCTGCTCCTGTAACAGGTCTGTCACCTAGCGGTGCATCAAGGACATAATTCTTCTGTGCAGAAATGAGGATAATCCTCATATCACGGACCCAGTCCGTATCATTGCTACTATCATCTTTCAACTTAGTTTTCTCTAGGAACATATCAAAAATGTATAGGAGCTATATCGCGAGCTATTGATCTACAACATAGATACGCAAAAACTATCAAGACTAAGTTCATGATAAATTAAGTTCAATTAATCAAATTACTAAAGAACTCCCACTTAAATAGACATCCCTCAAGTCATCTAAGTGATACGTAATCCAAATCACCTAACCCATGTCCGATCATCACGTGAGATGGGGTAGTCATCAATGGTGAAAATCTCTATGTTGATCATATCTACTATATGATTCACGTTCGACCTTTCCGTCTCCAGTGTTCTGAGGCCATGTCTGTACATGCTAGGCTCGTCAAGTTTTACCCAAGTATTCCGCATGTGCAAAACTGTCTTGCACCCGTTGTATGTGAACGTAGAGTCTATCACACCCGATCATCACGTGGTGTCTCAACACGACGAACTGTAGCAACGGTGCATACTCAGGGAGAACACTTTTATCTTGAAATTAAGTGAAGGGATCATCTTATAATGCTACCGCCGTTCTAAGCAAAATAAGATGCATAAAGGATAAACATCACATGCAATCAAAATATGTGACATGATATGGCCATTTTCATCTTGTGCTTTTGATCTCCATCTCCAAAGCATGGTCATGATCTCCATCGTCACCGACTTGACACCTTGATCTCCATCGTCGTGTCGGGGCCGTCTCGCCAACTATTGCTTCTACAACTATTGCTAACGCATAGCGATAAAGTAAAGCAATTACATGTCGCTTGCATTTCATACAATAAAGAGACAACCCTAAGGCTCCTGCCGGTTGTCGTTTTATTCATCCCTTGCATATTATAGTTCATCACGGAGCCTTTGTAGCTTGGTGGCAGTGATTGAAGAACTCTGTCAATAACATTATCAACTGGAAGATCAACTCCCAACTGAGTCAAGTGGTTATGATACCCAGACATTTTGAGTATGTGTTCACTGACAGAACTGTTCTCCTCCATCTTGCAGCTATAGAACTTGTTGGAGACTTCATATCTCTCAACCCGGGCATTTGCTTGAAATATTAACTTCAACTCTTGGAACATCTCATATGCTCCATGACGTTCAAAACGTCTGTCACCTAGCGATGCATCAAGGACATAATTCTTCTGTGCAGCAATTAGGATAATCTTCAAGTTAAGGACCCAATCCGTGTAGTTGCTACCATCATCTTTCAACTTAGCTTTCTCTAGGAACGCATTAAAATTCAGGGGAACGGTAGCTCGGGCCATTGATCTACAACATAGATATGCAAAACTATAAGACTAAGTTCATGATAAATTAAGTTCAATTAATCAAATTACTAATGAACTCCCACTTAAATAAACATCCCTGAAGTTATCTAAGTGATACATGATCCAAATCAACTAACCCATGTCCGATCATCACGTGAGATGGGGTAGTCATCAATGGTGAACATCTCTATGTTGATCATATCTACTATATGATTCACGTTCGACCTTTCCGTCTCCAGTGTTCCGAGGCCATGTCTGTACATGCTAGGCTCGTCAAGTTTTACCCAAGTATTCCGCATGTGCAAAACTGTCTTGCACCCGTTGTATGTGAACGTAGAGTCTATCACACCCGATCATCACGTGGTGTCTCAACACGATGAACTGTAGCAACGGTGCATACTCAGGGAGAACACTTTTATCTTGAAATTAAGTGAAGGGATCATCTTATAATGCTACCGCCGTTCTAAGCAAAATAAGATGCATAAAGGATAAACATCACATGCAATGAAAATATGCGACATGATATGGCCATCGTCTTGTGCTTTTGATCTCCATCTCCAAAGCATCGTCATGACCTCCATTGTCACCTGCACGACACCTTGATCTCCATCATTGCGTCGTGGTCGTCTCGCCAACTATTGCTTCTACAACTATCGCTAACGCATAGTGATAAAGTAAAGCAATTACATGGCGTTTGCATTTCATACAATAAAGCGACAACCATAAGGCTCCTGCCAGTTGCAGATAACTTACAAAACATGATCATCTCATACAACAATGTATATCACATCATGTCTTGACCATATCACATCACAACATGCCCTGCAAAAACAAGTTAGACGTCCTCTACTTTGTTGTTGCAAGTTTTACGTGTCTGCTACGGGCTTCTAGCAAGAACCGTTCTTACCTACGAAAAAAACCACAACGGTGATTCGTCAAGTTTGCTGTTTTAACCTTCTTCAAGGACCGGCCGCAGTCAAATTCGATTCAACTAAAGTAGGAGAAACAGACACCCACCAGCCACCTTTTTGCAAAACTAGTTGCATGTCTGTCGGTGGAACCGGTCTCATGTACGTGGACAGGTAAGGTTGGTCTGGGCCGCTTCATCCCACAATACCGCCGAATCAAAATAAGACATTGGTGGTAAGCAGTATGACTATCACCACCCACAACTCTTTGTGTTCTACTCGTGCATATCATATACGCATAGACCTGGCTCATGATGCCACTGTTGGGAAACGTTGCATGGAAAACAAAAAATTTCTACGCACACGCAATGATCTATCCATGGAGATGCATAGCAACGAGGGGGAGAGTGTGTCTACGTACCCTCGAGACCATAAGCGGAATCATTTCACAACGCGGTTGATGTAGTCGAACTTCTTCGCGCTTCAACCAATCAAGTACCGAACGTATGGCACCTCCGCGTTCTGCACATGTTCAGCTCGGTGACTTCCCTCGCCTTCTTGATCCAGCAAGACGTCGAGGTAGTAGATGAGTTTCGTCAGGACGACGGCGTGGTGACGGTGATGGTGAAGTGATCTCCGCAGGGCTTCGCACAAGCACTACGAAAATATGACCGGGGGTGTAGACGGTGGAGGGGGGCGCCGCACACGGCTAAACAATTGTCTGGTTTGTGCTAGGGCGCCCCCCCCCCCCCCCCCCCCACATTGAATAGGTGGGAGGGAGAGGGGAGGCTGCCAGGAGGCGCCCCAAGTAGGCCGAATCCTACTTGGGGTCTCCCCTTGGCCACGCCCCTTGCCATATTTGCCGGAGGGGGATGGAAAGAGGAGGGGGGATAGAAGGAAGGGGGAGGCCGAACCCCCCCCCCCCCCCCCTTTCCTTTCCCTTGCCCTCTTTCCTTCTCCTCCTGGTTCGGCCCATATGGGGGGTGCACCAGTCCCTTGTGGCTGGTGCGTTTCCCCTCTTGGCCCATAAGGCCCATATCTTTTGCCGGGGGTGCCCGGAACCCCTTTCGGTGACCCGATAAGTACCCGGTACCCCCCGAAACATTTTCGGTGTCTGAATACTATCGTCCTATATATCAATCTTTACCTCTTGACCATTTTGAGACTCCTCGTCATGTCCGTGATCTCATCCGGGACTCTGAACAACATTCGATCACCAAATCACATAACTCATATAATACTATATCGTCAACGAACGTTAAGCGTGCGGACCCTACGGGTTCGAGAACTATGTAGACATGGCCGAGACACCTCTCTGGTCAATAACCAATAGCAGAACCTAGATGCTCATATTGGCTCCTACATATTCTACGAAGATCTTTATCGGTCGAACCGTTATGACAACATACGTAATTCCCTTTGTCCATCGGCATCTTACTTGCCCGAGATTCGATCGTCGGTATCTTCATACCTAGTTCAATCTCGTTACCGACAAGTCTCTTTACTCGTTCCGTAATACATCACCTCGTGACCAACTCCTTAGTCGTTTGCTTGCAAGCTTATGATGTGTATTACCGAGAGGGCCCAGAGATACCTCTCCGAAACTCGGAGTGACAAATCCTAATCTCGATCTATGCCAACTCAACAAACACCTTCGGAGATACCTATAGAGCATCTTTATAATCACCCAGTTACGTTGTGACGTTTGATAGCATACAAGGCATTCCTCCGGTATCCGGGAGTTGCATAATCTCATAGTCAAAGGAATATGTATTTGACATGAAGAAAGCAATAGCAATAAAACTGAACGATTATTATGCTAGCTAACGAATGGGTCTTGTCCATCACATCATTCTCCTAATGATATGATCCCGTTATCAAATGACAACTCATGTCCATGGTCAGGAAACCTTAACCATCTTTGATCAACGAGCTAGTTTAGTAGAGGCTTACTAGGGACACGGTGTTTGTTTATGTATTCACACATGTATTATGGTTTCCGATCAATACAATTCTAGCATGAATAATAAACCTTTATCATGAATAAGAAAATATAAAATAACAACTTTATTATTGCCTCTAGGGCATATTTCCTTCAGTTTTTGCTTACTAGATGTTAATAAGTGTAGTTGATGAGTTATACACATGCTCGCTTAATTATACAAACGTGTGTGCATGCAGTTTTCACTGGATCCTGCTAATCATTGAAGTTGACGAGGAAAAAGTTCAAGTACTGGACTCACTACTTAAAGACATTAATGACTACGCAATCGTGAGGGGGATGGTCGACAGGTAATTTCAATCATTATCGCACTATGTCGGCCTCTTAAGTTCATTTCCTGATATCAATTAATTAATAACTCATTTATTCATTTTCTTTGCCGGCGGGCAGGGCTTGGGAAAAGTTGATCAAACAGGTTGAAGGCGAATGAAAACAAAAGCTGAAATGGGTGCGACCCAAGGTAATTAATTAAGTTGTACTAGCTAGCTACCCATCTCTTTGATTCTAGTTTCAATACCATTATCATGCTTGATTAATTATTATCTGATTGAATTCTATTCTCGTAAAGACCCTGAAGCAGGCGCCGGAGAATAATTTATGTGCATACTACGTTTACGAGAACATTCGCTTTATGACCGAAAGGTGCAAAGATGCAAGACACCTTTGGGTACGTAAACACAATTCACAATTCTTTTTATCATGATCTAATATATACACATAACTAATATATTCATATTGATCTCCTTTTTTAATAAAGATGGTGGAGATGCAGGATAAGCTCCTACCAGAGGACCGCATACGAGCACTTCAAGAGAAGATTGCGGGATTTTTGCTTGACCAGGTCATAGATCCCAAAGGAGAATACCATTACAAACTGTAATGCCTTCATGTAATGATCTGTAAATTGTAGAAGAAATTGTATATACCAAATTGTATATATATATATATATATATATATATATATATGTGTGTGTGTGTGTGTGTGTGTGTGTGTGTGTGTGTGTGTATGTCAATGATCGTACGAAAAATTCGATGATATATATATGATCGGTTCTACGAGAAATTCTATTTATATATATGCATAACGTGTACAGTATGTAGTAGCGTAAAACATGTTTGAAATGAAAAAGAATTAAATGAAAAACACAAAATTAAAAGAAAAAATAAACAATAAAGCCGTAAACCCCTAAACCTTTTAGCCCCCCAGCACCCCGGCGCAGACTCGTGCCACGTGGTGGGTCTTTGGTCCCGGTTCATAACGAACCGGCACTAAAGGGAAAGGCTTTTAATCCCCACCCTTTAGTGCCGGTTGCAAGTCCTTACGAATCGGGACTACAGTTCGATTCTGCACTAGTGAACCAGCTATGGTGCAAGTGGTAGGTGATGCGGGCCACTGGGAAAGCTGAAGCAGCGACCTGCTCGAGCTCACCAACGTGGCATCGTATGCGCGTCAAGATGCGAGCCCCCATGATGGGGAGGTATGTGGTTCGAGCCCCCTGCTCGCATGTTTTTTGGGACAAAAAAAAAAACGAAACGTTCATTGGAAACCAGAAGCAGCGACCTACTCGAGCTGACCTACCTGGCATCGGACGCGCGTGCAAATGCGAGCGACCGTGATGGGGCGTTCGCTGGGTTGGCCTCCCAGGAACGGTCACCAGATAAGATTTCCAGAAAAAAAAAAGTCATGTAACTACCTTCCGCCCTTTGCGCTAATTTATTCTGTCAATTAGGCGGTTAGTTCTGTCCGGGGCTTATATAATTCCCAACCCATAATATGTTCCCTGTTCTCGGAAATTGCTTTTGGAGGCCGAGCTCCATGGAGGCCTCCAATGCAAACTTCAAATTTCGTGAAAATTCATATTTTAACATTTCAAAACATTCTAAAAAAAATACATAGATAGGTGAAGGCATAACGCACAAGTGTGTAAATTTTCAAAACTAAATAAGTTGAAATGAGGGCTATGCAAATAAGACAAATATGAGACTTTTTAACACATGCTACTATTCATCTTTTCAGACCATGAATTTGTCTTTTTCGTACAAGATGCGTTTCAAAGTATTTCGGGCTGAAATTTTACACACACACGGATCACACCCTTGTTTAGTTGTACACTTTTTTTCAGATTTTTTGAAACCAAAATTTTCGAGTTTTGATTTTTTCAAAAATTTCGGCCTCCATGGAGGCCGAGTGCCAAAACGCCATTCTCGTCTGTTCTTCCTCTTGTAGTACAGTTTTTATTGTATCGATCCAAGTTCAGGCAGCCAGAGGACGCACAACTGAAGAACAAATTCAGATCCAGCACAGCAGGCATATGGTCGGCATAGAGGACGCCGTGGCTAGGGCGGATCCTGGCTTTCGCCATGAGGGATTTCATGGCCAACCTCATCAACGTTCACGTCGTAGGCGAGGACGCCGTGGTGGCCGAGCCACAGGAGCATAGCAGGTGGATCCTCATGTGCCTTCTAATTGCCGGCGGCGCCGTCACGATGATCGCCTTCTTTTACCTGGTGATTAATGACTACAGCTTCTTCACGGTCTGTGTTCCAGTCGGTTTTGTTTCAGGTGGTCTTATACTCATGCCTATGACTGCCGTCCGAGATTGCCAAGATGGGTTCCAACATGAGGATAATAAATTCTTAGATGTCATGCTCCAGTTATAGCTACCTAATTAGCTAGCTGCTAGATAAATTAATCATCAATACTTTCGTATAAATACTTGCTATGATAGCAACTGTTACTCAAGGCACATACGTGCTATCTCTGCATATGCAATGCAATTCTGTTGTCCTCAACTAGATCTGCATCTGTACACCAGTATCATGGATGTACACACGTGCTCTCGCTATTAATTTCGAAAGAAAGAAAAGGTAGTCTTCTGCCTGTGTATATGTATTTCTTAGCTAGTGTTGCAACTACGTATTTGAGTCGGAACTGGGGATATGCAATTTACAATGCTTCGTTCGAGAGAAACACTGAATTACCCACCTGCTTGTTGAAGTGCCCCGCATCTCCCTTTCCTTCCACACATCCATGCCGTGCCTAATTAAAACATTATTAGTTTTATGTGGAGATTAAACTTTTTTTAAGAGTATGCAAATTGCGTACCTTATTTTTATAGAAGGCAGAGCAAACTTTACAAGATATGTCGTAAGCCAAATAAAGTAGGCTACCAGCATGGATCACACACCCACCCACAAATACATGCTACTCTATCATAAAGATTTGAAAACACCCTCCTGCCGTCCTCCAAGAATGAACCTCATCAAGTATGAGATTAACGAGTTTTGGGATATTACGTCGCTGCTCCACATATTTGTGCTCTTTGTAGAGATGACACTGAGGAAACATGTATACATCTGTTTTGGAACTGCCCGTTCGCTCTCCTTTGCTGGGACCAAATCATTCCGGATCGAACTAGGGGCATTTCAACCTTTGATGAGATATCTCTTTCTATGAGGCACCTTCCCAGTGATTTTGCATTAGAGATCATCATCGTTTGCTGCTGGGGCATTTGGTCATGCAGAAATGACAAGATCTTCCGTTCGGCAACACCACATATTATGTGTTTGAAACACTATGTGAAAGAGGGGCTATGGACAGCACAGATTAGAGCAAATCCTCGATAGGCAAATAGTATCAGGATCTGGTCTGATCAGCATCTCTAATTTATCCTGAAATCTTAAAAGTGCGCCCGCACTCGTTGGAGAGAACGAGCGGCCGCTCTGCCACATGCGTGTGTATATTTTTCTTGTCTGCTAGTGCATGTGATCGTCCGCATTAAATGTGAATCAGACTGGTCATATCAGAAGGGAAAACAGATTCATGTTCATTTATTTTGAGTTTTCAAATTTTTAAAAAGTCATATCTTTCAAACCGTGTGTCGAAATTCAGATCCGTCTTCACTGTTGGATTCTTCGTGACGAGATTTTTGAAACTAGATCCCACATGAGTATGTTTTGACAAAAAAAAAATTTGATGCCAACTTTAGTGCAATATGGTGCAACTTTAGTACTGCATTGTGCAACTTTAATACTGAATGATGCAACTTTTTTTCAAAACTAATTTTTAGAGCTGCATGATTCAAGTTTCTATGAGGTTGCAACCTAACAACCATGGCAACCTATTGTGCAACTAGTCTACTGTCCGGGCCAACTATGAGGTTGCAACCTAACAACCATGGCAACCTATTGTGCAACTAGTCTACTGTCCGGGCCAACTACCTAGTAGTTGATGTGCAAACCCTCCTCCCTACCAGTAGATATGTAGTTTTTCAATCTTGGCACACCCTTCCCCACTTCCCTTACCAGTGGTATGTGCAACTTAGTCTGTTGTTCACGCCAACTGCCTATTAGTCGATGTGCAACTCCTTTCCCTCCCTACTTGTGGATACGTATTAGTTTTAGTTGGCGGGGGCAACAGACGGAGTTGCACGTAGTCTGCTAGGCAGTTGGCCGGGGCAACATACGAAGTTGCACATCTCACATGTCAGGATAGATGGATGGTGAAAACTCCACATTCATGAGGGTAGTGAAAAGTTGCATATAGACAGGGCGCTAAAGTTGCACATCCCACTAGTAGGGGGTGGTGTGGACTGGGTGCTAGCAGGGAAACTACACATCCACAAGGGATGCAAGAGAAAGTTGCACATCACTGTTAGATAGTTGGCCATCGCAACATATGAAGTTGCACATCTACTGCTAGGCAGTTGGCCGATGCAGTAAATAGTAAAAGCACATCCACGGGTAGGAGAAAAGTTGCACGTCAACTACTAGACAGTTGGCCTCGGCAAGAGACGAAGTTGCACATCTCACTCCAAGGGGGTAGTTTGGGGGTGGAGGTGCCATCAGTAAAAACTGCACGTCCACAGGGTAGGTGCGAAGTTACACATCCACTGCAGTTAGTTGCACATCGACTGCTAGATGGTTGCACAAAACAGGTACTAAAATTGCACAAAAAATATTTTATCGAAACATACCCATGCGGGATCTAGTTTCGAAGAGCAAGTCGCAAGGATTTCAACGGTGAAAACAGATCTTAGTTTAGATTCGTGGTTTAAAAGCTATGGCTTTTTAAAATTCATAAATCGTGAATTAAATGCTAGAAAGTCATCTACGTCATGCAGGAAAAAAGCCACAATAGAATGCATGTGGATCATTTAATGCTCTGTTGATGGATTGTTTCCGTTTAGCCAATTAGGACCATAAAAAACTTTCCTAATCAAATGGGGAGACAAATACTTTCCAAAAAAGTCTGGCTGCTGGGAAGCGCTAGCGAGCCAACGGCTGCTTGCTAGACGCGTCCTTAATTTATTTATGTTTTCTAGAGCAGGGATTGGTTAACTTTTTTGGTTTTTGTTTTACCTGTAATTGTACTTATTTTAATAAAATTACCGTAGAACAATTGTTCTACGGTTTCGGCTAAAAAAAAACATCGCTGCTCCACATTCCTGAACACCCTCGCATTTATTTGCTTCCACAAGCTCCAAGCAATGAGAATGACTAGCGAATCAAAGCTCTTTCTGCTGCGTCTTCGGCAATCCTTTGTGTGATCTTAGCCACCACACCTCAAGGCTCTCCTCAATCGAAAGGATGGCGATATGAACACCCAACGAAGTGAAACTAGCATGTCATGCTTGCCTAGCATAGACATATTGCAGCGTATCCTCCTCCTAGCAGTAGGTGAAGCATGGAGCAGTTGTGTCTTGTAGTCCATGTTGGAATTGTTGATCAGATGTCCAGACACGATACTGGATACGCGACCCTATGAATATTTTGCATTTGAGCGGCGCCCAACTCTTCCATATGCAATGAGCAATGGGTAATTGAATCATGCCTCATACAGCATCTTGTAGGTAGATTGCACCGAGTACTATCTAGTAGTACTCCATTTCCAAGAGAATATCTCGGGGATATCTCTGATGGTGTTGTACACCGGGGGTAGCTCACCACGAGGCCCGCCATCGGGCCTGCCGAGGGGGCCACGACAGTGGTGGAGCCAAGAATTTCCTCCTAGGTATTCTTGTAATTTTTTTTGGCAAAAGCAATATGATAGAACAAAAAATTGTGCAAAATCAATGACTCAATGACCATACATCGATAATAGTAGCAAAATATCTTTGTGGCAATATCTCTAACAATGTGGCAATGACAGTGGCAATGTTTCAGACTGCAGCCTGTAGCTACAATCACTAGCAGTGACAAACAATTACAATTTACACGAATAAATCAACAAAGTAGCAACCAATTAGTGCCATGGCAGTGGAAATTTACAAAAAAGGTTCAGATTTGTTTAAAAAACAGAGGAAATTTACCTTGATGGTTTCGTGGTTGGTACCTATAGATGGATGCAATACTGGATGGATGGCGTACTAACGCGGTGAAGCCTGACGGCGACGAAGGCCGGAGGTGAAGGGCGCCTGGAGCAGTGGCGACGCCAGGGGACGCCTGAAGCCCATTGTTGTAGAGGCACATCCCCGCATGGACCACGGAGGGCGGGGGCGGAGGGGAGGGCCATAGGGAAAGGGATGGCTGGAAGGGAGGGAGAGGGGTAGAGGGCTGGATCGCCAGACCTGGATGGCTGGAATCACTTGCCGTCGCCGGCGCATCAGTTAGGTTTGGGGACTAGATCGAGGGAGGGGAGTGGGAGACGAAGGCCAGTTGCGTGGCTGTCATGGCTTAGACTCAAAATGGGCTGCTCTAGAGGGCTCCAGCATGTATACATGTATAGTTAAAAAAAATTGGGCCAAATTCTTGGGTATTCGGCCCGGGGGTCAAAAGGAACCCTAAAGAGGGCGTTGGAGACCTTCTTCCCTCCCAAGTCAAGGACGGCAGCGGCCAAGATCGCATCTGCTTGCATGTAAACCCTAGCCTCCATCGTGTATATAAGGGGAGGCTAGGAGGCTCTCATAGGCATCTACTCACAAATAGAAACTCAATGTAGCAATCTCATACACCATTGTAAACCCCTTGCACGAGGTGTCCCTCCACCATGAATAACAAAAGCAATCAGGATGTAGGGTATTACTTTCGAGAGGCCCAAACCTAAGTAAAACCCTCGTGAGACATTCGATCTGTGACTTCCAGCTACGCTTGGACCCATACCGAGGAATCTAGCAGTATTTTACACCGTCAGTTGGCGTGCCAGACACGGGCGGCGTCATCTAGAGACCAATCTCAGATCGGATCTTCCTCATCTTCCTGCGGTCTCTCGCCGGGGGAGAGCTTAACCTTCAGATCCCCCTCGCCTTCACCACCGATAGGGCGGGCCAGATCAATGTCAACCCACCGGCCCACCTAGGCAACACGACCCACGTTGGCACTGGGATCTTTGCGATCACCAGCAACGACGACCTCCACCTGAGCAGGCTGCGGGGCCAACAGATCACGGCAACTTCCGCAACCATGACATCTTCGCTGCCAGCCCCATGACGATCGCATGAAACCATTCCCCAAAAAGTTGTAGACAGGTAGCAGGCGGCCACCTCCGACCACCGCACATACATCCCGGTCAGGAGGTCACCGCCGACATGGATGAGTCAGGCTACTCAACTCCCTCATCACATGTCTCACACTCGGGAGATGACGGCATCTTTGCGGCCCCCATCTGCTGGACGTCGCAGGCTAGGGGTTGTTCTGGCCTCACATGCTCACAACAGCCTGGCCCGATCTTTCAACTCATCGCGATGGTCTGCGACAATTGCCTCATCACTCACATGCTAGAGGATTGCGTCATCAGCGGGTTCACCACCAACAACAGCACTAACCTAGTCGACATCGTATCAATCTTGGGCAAGGAGAGCAGTGATTATGAACCAATCCACTTCACCAACTACGACGAAAACGCCGATTTTCACATCGTTCGGGAATCCATGGCGCTCGGCCTCTATAGCAAGTCAGAGTCGTCTGATGACACGGAGGACTGCCAGACCGCCTCGAAGGAGGCCTCCCAGTTCGGAGCTCCACCAGCCTGTTGGGAAACGTTGCATGGAAAACAAAAAAAATCTACGCACACGCAAGATCTATCAAGGAGATGCATGGCAACGAGAGGGGAGAGTGTGTCTACATACCCTCGTAGACCGTAAGAGGAAGCGTTTGTTAACGTGGTTGATGTAGTCGAACTTCTTCGCGCTCCAACCGATCGAGTACCGAACGTACAACACCTCCGCATTCAGCACACGTTCAGCTCGGTGACGTCCTCGCCTTCTTGATCCAGCAAGACGGTGAAGTAGTGGATGAGTTCCGGCAGCACGACAGTGTGGTGACGGTGATGGTGAAGCTATCTCCGGAGGGCTTCGCCTAAGCACTATGAAAATATGACCGAGGGACTAAACTGTGGAGGGGGGCGCTGCACACGGCTAAGCAATTGTCGTGGTTATGTGTGGCGCCTCCTCCCACATATATATAGGTGGGGGAGAGGGGAGAGGCCAAGAGGCACCGCAAGTAGGGCCGAATCCTACTTGGGGTCTTTCCCTAGCCGTGCCCCCCTTTCCATATTTGCCAGAGGGGAAAGGAAAGGGGAGAAGAGGGAAGGAAGGGGGCGGCCGACTCCCCCCTATCCTTCTCTCCCCAAGGGCTGCGGCCTTAGGAGGCGTGCGCCAGCCCCTTGTGGGCTGGTGTGTTCCCCCCTTTGGCCCATATGGCCCATTAACCTCCCGGGGTGTCCTGAACCCCTTTCGGTGACCCAATTTCTACCCAGTACATCTCCAAACTCTTCCGGTGTCCAAATAGCATCGTCCTATATATCGATCTTTATCTCTGGCCCATTCCGGAGATCCTCGTCATGTCCGTGATCTCATCCGGGACTCCGAACAACATTCGGTCACCAAATCATATAACTCATATAACACTATATAGTCAACGAACGTTAAGCGTGCGGACCCTACGGGTTCAAGAACTATGTAGACATGAACGAGACACCTCTCCGGTCAATAACCAATAGCGGAACCTGGATGCCCATATTGGCTCCTACATATTCTATGAAGATCTTTATCGATCGAACATTATGACAATATACGTAATTCCCTTTGTCCATCGGTATGTTACTTGCCCAAGATTCGATCGCCGGTATCTTCATACCTAGTTCAATCTCGTTACTGGCAAGTCTCTTTACTCGTTCCGTAATACATCATCTTGCAACTAACTCCTTAGTCACTTTGCTTGCAAGGCTTCTTATGATGTGTATTATCGAGAGGGCCCAGAGATACCTCTCCGATACTCGGAGTGACAAATCCTCATCTCGATCTATGCCAACTCAACAAACACCTTTGGAGATACCTGTAGAGCATCTTTATGATCACCCAGTTACGTTGTGAAGTTTGATAGCACACAAGGTATTCCTCCGGTATCCGGGAGTTGCATAATCTCATAGTTGAAGGAATATGTATTTGTCAACAAGAAAGCAATAGCAATAAACTGAACGATCAATATGCTAAGCTAACGGATGGGGCTTGTACATCACATCATTCTCCTAATGATGTGATCCCGTTATCAAATGACACACATGTCTATGGTTAGGAAACCTTAACCATCTTTGATCAACGAGCTAGCCTAGTAGATGCTTACTAGGGACACGATATTTGTTTATGTATTCACACATGTATTTAAGTTTCCGATCAATACAATTCTAGCATGAATAATAAACCTTTATCATGAATAAGGAAATACAAAATAGCAACTTTATTATTGCTTCTAGGGCATATTTTCTTCAGTCTCCCACTTGCACTAGAGTCAATAATCTAGATTACATTGTAATGAATCTAACACCCATGGAGTCTTGGTGCTGATCATGTTTTGCTCGCGGAAGAGGCTTAGTCAACGGGTCTGCCACATTCAGATCCGTATGTATTTTGCGAATCTCTATGTCTCCATCCTTGACCTTTTCACGAATAGAGTTGAAGTGTCTCTTGATGTGTTTGGTTCTTTTGTGAAATCTGGATTCCTTCGCTAAGGCAATTGCTCTAGTGTTGTCACAAAAGATTTTCATTGGACCCGATGCACTGGGTATTACAACTAGATCGGATATGAACTCCTTCATCTAGACTCCTTCATGTGCTGCTTCCGAAGAAACTATGTACTTTGCTTCACACGTAGATCCCGCCACGACACTCTGCTTGGAACTGCACCAACTGAAAACTCCACCATTCAAAAAAAACACGTATCCGGTTTGTGACTTAGAGTCATCCGGATCAGTGTCGAAGCTAGCATTGACGTAACCATTTACGACGAGCTCTTTGTCACCTCCATAAACGAGAAACATATCCTTGGTCCTTTTCAGGTACTTCAGGATGTTCTTGACCGCTGTCCACTGATCCACTCCGGGATTACTTTGGTACCTCCCTGCTAAACTTATGGCAAGGCACACATTAGGTCTGGTACACAGCATAGCATACATGATAGAACCTATGGCTGAGGCATAGGGAATGACTTTCATTTTCTCTCTATCTTCTACAGTGGTCGGGCTTTGAGTCTGACTCAATTTCACACCTTGTAACACAGGCAAGAACCCTTTCTTTGACTGATCCATTTTGGACTTCTTCAAAAACTTTGTCAAGGTATGTGCTTTGTGAAAGTCCTATTAAGCGTCTCGATCTATCCCGATAGATCTTGATGCCCAATATATAAGCAGCTTCACCGAGGTCTTTCATTGAAAAATTCTTATTCAATTATCCTTTTATGCTATCTAGAAATTCTATATCCTTTCCAATCAACAATATGTCATCCACATATAATATCAGAAATGCTACAGAGCTCCCACTCACTTTCTTGTAAATATAGGCTTCATCGTAAGTCTGTATAAAACCATATGCTTTGATCACCTCATCAAAGTGTATATTCCAACTCCGAGATACTTGCACCAGTCCATAGATGGATCGCTGGAGCTTGCACACTTTGTTAGCACCTTTAGGATCGACAAAACCTTCTAGTTGCATCATATACAACTCTTCTTTAAGAAATCCATTAAGGAATGCAGTTTTGACGTCCAGTTGCCAGATTTTTTAATCATAAAATGCGGCAATTGCTAACATGATTCGGACAGACTTAAGCATCGCTACGGGTGAGAAAGTCTCATCGTAGTCAACTCCTTGAACTTGTCGAAAACCTTTCACACCAAGTCGAGCTTTGTAGACAGTAACATTACCATTAGCGTCAGTCTTCTACTTGAAGATCCATTTATTTTCTATGGCTTGTCGATCATCGGGCAAGTACACCAAAGTCCATACTTTGTTCTCATACATGGATCCTATCTCAGATTTCATGGCCTCAAGTCATTTATCGGAATCTGGGCTCATCATAGCTTCTTCATAGTTCGTAGGTTCGCCTTGGTCTAATAACATGACTTCCAGAACAGGATTACCATACCACTCTGGTGCGGATCATGCTCTGGTTGACCTACGACGTTCAGTAGTAACTTGATCTGAAGTTTCATGATCATTATCATTTGCTTCCTCTCTAGTTGGTGTAGGCATCACGGGAACGGATTTCTCTGATGTGCTACTTTCCAATTCGAGAGAAGGTACAATTACCTCATCAAGTTCTACTTTCCTCCCACTCAGTTCTTTCGAGAGAAACTCCTTCTCTAGAAAGGATCCATTCTTAGCAACAAAGATCTTGCCTTCGGATCTGTGGTAGAAGGTGTACCCAATAGTTTCTTTAGGGTATCCTATGAAGACGCACTTTTCTGATTTAGCTTTGAGCTTATCAGGCTGAAGCCTTTTGACATAAGCGTCCCATCCCCAAACTTTAAGAAACGACAGCTTAGGTTTCTTGCCAAACCACAGTTCATACGGTGTCGTCTCAACGGATTTAGACGGTGCCCTATTTAACGTGAATGCGGCTGTCTCTAATGCATAACCACAAAATGATAGTGGTATCGGTAAGAAACATCATAGATCGCACCATATCTAATAAAGTACGGTTACAACATTCGGACACACCATTACGCTGTGGTGTTCCAAGTGGCATGAGTTGTGAAACAATTCCACATTGTTTTAAATGAAGGCCAAACTCATAACTCAAATATTCGCCTCCGCGATCAGATCGTAGAAACTTTATTTTCTTGTTACGATGATTCTCCACTTCACTCTGAAATTCTTTGAACTTTTCAAATGTTTTAGACTTGTGTTTCATCAAGTAGATATACCCATACCAACTCAAATCATCTGTGAAGGTCAAAAAATAACGATACCCGCCGCGTGCTTTCACACTCATTAGACCGCATACATCGGTATGTATTATTTCCAATAAGTCATTAGCTCGCTCCATTGTTTCGGAGAATGGAGTTTTAGTCATCTTGCCCATGAGGCATGGTTCGCAAGTATCAAATGATTCATAATCAAGTGATTCCAAAAGTCCATCTGCATGGGGTTTCTTCCTGCGCTTTACACCAATATGACCTAAACAGCAGTGCCACAAGTATGTTGCACTATCATTATCAACTTTGCATCTTTTGGCATCAATATTGTGAATATGTGTATCACTATGATCGAGATTCAACAAGAATAGACCATTCATCAAGGGTGCATGACCATAAAAGATATTACTCATATAAATAGGACAACCATTATTCTCTGATTTAAATGAATAACCGTCTCGCAATAAACAAGATCCAGATATAATGTTCATGCTCAATGCGGGCACCAAATAACAATTATTGAGGTCTAAAACTAATCTCGAAGGTAGATGTAGAGGTAGCGTGCCGACGGCGATCACATCGACCTTGGAACCATTCCTGACGCGCATCATCACCTCATCCTTAGCCAATCTTCATTTATTCCGCAGCTCCTATTTCGAGTTACAAATATGATCCACTGAACCAGTATCAAATACCCAGGCGCTACTACAAGCATTAGTAAGGTACACATCAATAACATGTATATCAAAATACCTTTGTTCACATTGCCATCCTTCTTATCCGCCAACTATTTGGGGCAGTTCCGCTTCCAGTGACCATTCCCTTTGCAGTAGAAGCACTCAGTTTCAGGCTTGGGTCCAGCTTTGGGCTTCTTCCCGGGAGTGGCAACTTGCTTGCCATTCTTCTTGAAGTTCCCTTTCTTTCCCTTGCCCTTTTTCTCGAAACTAGTAGTCTTGTTAACCATCAACACTTGATGCTCCTTCTTGATTTCTACCTCCGCGGCCTTAAGCATTGCGAAGAGCTCAGGAATCGTTTTATTCATCCCTTGCATATTATAGTTCATCACAGAGCCTTTGTAGGTTGGTGCCAGTGATTGAAGAACTCTGTCAATAACACTATCAGCTAGAAGATCAACTCCTAACTGAGTCAAGTGGTTATGATACCCAGACATTTTGAGTATGTGTTCACTGACAGAACTGTTCTCCTCCATCTTGCAGCTATAGAACTTGTTGGAGACTTCATATCTCTCAACCCGGGCATTTGCTTGAAATATTAACTTCAACTCTTGGAACATCTCATATGCTCCATGATGTTCAAAACGTCTGTCACCTAGCGGTGCATCAAGGACATAATTCTTCTGTGCAGCAATTAGGATAATCCTCAAGTTACGGACCCAGTCCGTGTAGTTGCTACCATCATCTTTCAACTTAGCTTTTCTAGGAACGCATTAAAATTCAGGGGAACGGTAGCTCGGGCCATTGATCTACAACATAGATATGCAAAACTATAAGACTAAGTTCATGATAAATTAAGTTCAATTAATCAAATTACTAATGAACTCCCACTTAAATAAACATCCCTGAAGTTATCTAAGTGATACATGATCCAAATCAACTAACCCATGTCCGATCATCACGTGAGATGGGGTAGTCATCAATGGTGAACATCTCTATGTTGATCATATCTACTATATGATTCACGTTCGACCTTTCCGTCTCCAGTGTTCCGAGGCCATGTCTGTACATGCTAGGCTCGTCAAGTTTTACCCAAGTATTCCGCATGTGCAAAATTGTCTTGCACCCGTTGTATGTGAATGTAGAGTCTATCACACCCGATCATCACGTGGTGTCTCAACACGACGAACTGTAGCAACGGTGCATACTCAGGGAGAACACTTTTATCTTGAAATTAAGTGAAGGGATCATCTTATAATGCTACCGCCGTTCTAAGCAAAATAAGATGCATAAAGGATAAACATCACATGCAATCAAAATATGTGACATGATATGGCCATCATCATCTTGTGCTTTTGATCTCCATCTCCAAACCATCGTCATGATCTCCATCGTCACCGACTTGACACCTTGATCTCCATCGTCGTGTCGGGGCCGTCTCGCCAACTATTGCTTCTACAACTATTGCTAACGCATAGCGATAAAGTAAAGCAATTACATGTCGCTTGCATTTCATACAATAAAGAGACAACCCTAAGGCTCCTGCCGGTTGTCGATATTACAAAACATGATCATTTCATACATCAACATATGTCACATCATATCTTGACCATATCACAACACAACATGCCCTGCAAAAACAAGTTAGACATCCTCTACTTTGTTGTTGCAAGTTTTACGTGGATGCTACGGGCTTCTAGTAAGAACCGTTCTTAACTACGCAAAAACCACAACGGTGATTTATCAAGTTTGCTGTTTTAATCTTCTTCAAGGACTGGTCGTAGTCAAATTCGATTCAACTAAAGTAGGAGAAACAGACACCCGCCAGCCAGCTTTATGCAAAACTAGTTGCATGTCACTCGGTGGAACCAGTCTCATGTGCGTGGACATGTAAGGTTGGTCCGGGCCGCTTCATCCCACAATACCGGCGAATCAAAATAAGATGTTGGTGGTAAGCAGTATGACTATCACCGCCCACAACTCTTTGTGTTCTACTCATGCATATCATCTATGCAT
The DNA here is from genome assembly GCA_011799875.1 of Thinopyrum elongatum. Lineage (NCBI taxonomy): Eukaryota > Viridiplantae > Streptophyta > Magnoliopsida > Poales > Poaceae > Thinopyrum > Thinopyrum elongatum. The sequence goes on from CM022301.1 coordinate 84,643,799, forward strand.
AGACCTCGCTCGGATGCCACTTTTGGGAAATGTTGCATGGAAAACAAAAAAATTTCTACGCACACACAAGATCTATCAAGGAGATGCATAGCAACGAGAGGGGAGAGTGTGTCTACGTACCCTCGTAGACCGTAAGCGGAAGCGTTTGTTAATGTGGTTGATGTAGTCGAACTTCTTCGCGCTCCAACGGATCGAGTTCCGAACGTACGACACCTCCGCGTTCAGCACACGTTCAGCTCGGTGACGTCCTCGCCTTCTTGATCCAGCAAGACAGCGAAGTAGTGGATGAGTTCTGGCAGCACGACGGCGTGGTGGCGGTGATGGTGAAGCTATCTCCGCAGGGCTTCGCCTAAGCACTACAAAAATATGATCGAGGGACTAAACTATGGAGGGGGACGCCGCACACGGCTAAGCAATTGTCGTGGTTATGTGTGGTGCCCCCTCCACACATATATACAAGTGGGGGAGAGGGAAGAGGCCAAGAGGTGCCCCAAATAGGGACGAATCCTACTTGGGGTCTTTCCCTAGCCCCCCCCCCTTCCATATTTGCTGGAGGGGAAAGGAAAGGGGAGAAGAGGGAAGGAAGGGGGAAGCTGACTCCCCCCTTTCCTTCTCTCCCCAAGGGCTGCGGCCTTAGGAGGGGCGCGCCAGCCCCTTGTGGGCTGGTGTGTTCCCCCCTTTGGCCCATATGGCCCCTTAACCTCCCGGGGTGTCCGGAACCCCTTCCGGTGACCCATTTCTACCCGGTACATCCCGAAACTCTTCCAGTGTCCAAATATCATCATCCTATATATCGATCTTTATCTCTGGACCATTCCGGAGCTCCTCGTCATGTCCGTGATCTCATCTGGGACTCCGAACAACATTCGGTCACCAAATCATACAACTCATATAACACTATATCGTCAACGAACGTTAAGCGTGCAGACCCTACGGGTTCGAGAACTATGTAGACATGACCGAGACACCTCTCCGGTCAATAACCAATAGCGGAACCTGGTTGCCCATATTGGCTCCTACATATTCTACGAAGATCTTTATCGGTGGAACCTTATGACAACAGACGTAATTCCCTTTGTCCATCGGTATGTTACTTGCCCGAGATTCGATCGTCTGTATCTTCATACCTAGTTCAATCTCGTTACCGGCAAGTCTCTTTAGTCACTTTGCTTGCAAGGCTTCTTATGATGTGTATTACCGTCGCCAGAGTCCCTGTCTTCTTCCCCCTCATCCTGCCCCCGACAGAAATAGAGGAGGCAGGGGAGGGCCACGGCGCTGGCGATGGCCCGGCCGGCTCCGGTCACCTCCGGTCGAGGCAAAACCACCGGCGGGCTCGGGGGAAGGCGGCACTTTCGTCTGGAGTGGCAGCAATGCCGGGGAGAGGCTCGGGCGACGGCGACACCCGGAGGCAGAGAGCGAGGGCGACGGCCAATTTGGGGAAGACGCGGCCAGGGGCACTCTGGCGGTGAGGCGTGGGGCTGGGGAGGCTCGCCGGAGCACGGGGAAGCCGATGGTGGTGGTGGAACGGAGGGAAAGGACTTGGTTCAGCGGAATTTAGGCCAAGTCCGAGGCGGACATGGCGGCCATGGAGGAGGAATGGGAGCTCCTCGAGCTCGGTAGAGTGGTCGGGCGGGGCTCTGGTAGGATGAGAAGGTCGCTGGTAAGGAGATCCAAGGCCGAGGAGGGCCATTTATAGGTGGGCGAGGGAGGCCATGGTTGACTGCCGCCGCTCGGGCTCGGCCCAAGCTCTGGCGAGGCTCAGTGAACACGGGAGGGCACGGGAACACGACGAGGCAGTGATGCAGAGGTCACGGAGCAGAGGAGGCCAAGGGGCACGGGGAGGAAGAGGATAGGGGCGAACAGAGCCAAAGCGGGCATAGTGCTCCTGTGGTCGTGCGGCGACGAGCTCCGATGAGCGAGCTACAGGAGGGGGAGCGGGGTCCTGCTGAACGGAGGCGGCACGGGGGAGCTGTTGGACATGGTTGGGCTCGCGAGAACGACGAGCAGAGGAGGCGCCTGAAGCAAACGACACGCAGCTCGCATCCATGGCGTGCCAAAGGGGTGGTCACCACGTGCACTAGTGCACACAGTGCACGATGGTCGGCCATATTATGTTGAGGAGACAAGGGAGGCAGAGCTAGTTGCCAAGGAAGAAGAAACCAAGCATAGCTGGCACTCGTGTGATCACAGGGAGCAAGAAACCAAATGCACAACAAGGTGTTTGTTGCTTGCTGTGACTCACACACTTGGAGATCAAGACTGAGATTTGACTGGGTTTGATAACATACTAAGGTGATTAAGATGGCAAGGTTTCAGCGCAAGAGGAGGGGTTTAGCTAGTGCTTGCTGTACAAACCACCAGACTGGACAGAAATACAAAATATGAAGTAGCACTCACATATCAAGTTGGATTGAGCTGAATATTGTAGGAGATGAGTCATTTGATGATATAAAGCTGCTGTAAAAGTTTCATGCCATTTGGAAATACCAAAATGGTACTTGCTTCACAATGCAGCTCTCTGGATAGATTTTAAGTAAAATAGCTAAGAAAAATTGGCTAGATAAAATGAGCCAAAAAATTGTGGAGAGAGTTGATATGGATAGGATAATGTCCTAGTAAAATTTCAGATTATTTGAAGCAATATAAAATATAGTTGCTTCACCACATGAAAATCTGACCAGAAACCAAGATTTGATGCTGAGCTCACATAGAGTGATGACATGAGCCCAAATCTTGAGGAGAGTGATGATTTGATCATATGAAGGACCTTGCAAAATTTCAACTTATTTGGATTAACCTAGCTAGTACTTCCTTCACAAAGAATTCCCTCAGACAGGAACTTTGAAAAATTGCTTCGGAATATTCACTAGGAAAATTGAGTTGAATTTTGATAGGAGGCGATGACATGGACATGAAAAGGTGTCCAAAAAGTTTGGGGTCAATCAAGCAAAGATAAATGACACTTCCTTCTCAAAAAGCCACTTAGGGCAGAATGAGAAAAGGAATATTTGTGAATTATCTTTGATGATACCAAGGAAGGGTTTTGACATATTTGTGGAAGATATGACCCAAACAATTTATGAGAATTATTTGGGAATTTTGGGAGTGACAAAAATATAAGTTGTTTCACAACCTAGGGCTAAAAGGATTATTCCTTTAATAGAAAAAGGAATATCCCCATTAAAAATAATATTGGGATTGGGCTAAGATAAAAATGACAAGGTCTTGATATGGTTTTGAGGATGACAAGCCACTTGGGAGAGGAATCAAAGGTGATCTCCTCATGTTTCAAGTCCACAGAGGCACGAAAAAAGAAATTCAAAGCAAAATCCTCAGAAAATCAAAAGAAAAAGAAAGGGCCAAAAATCAGGGTGTGACAAACCTTCCCCCCTTAAAGAAATCTTGTCCTCGAGATTTGGTTGCTCAGGGAACAAACATGAATATACTGACTTAAGGAAACCGTCTCCTACTCGGGTATCCTTTTTCCTTTATATGTTGTTCCCACTGACTTTTCATATGACTTGACTGCCTTGATCTGGGGTGGTTTTTGTCACTGTATCCTCATTCTAATAGGTCTTACCTCGTAACTCCATGCTTACACTGGCTCCAGTTTCGTTCATATCGGCCGGCTTAGCTGGGGTGCGATGGGTTATCATAACTGGCATACGTGCCCTGCTCACAAGTCCGAGTGTGATTTCTGATGGATGTGTCCCTCTTATATCCCATACTGACACATTCCATGGAGTTGTGAACAACTTTCTTGGTGGACACCAAATATCTTACTCCTTGCATTGGGTTGCTCAAATAGCTGCATGTCCCTCCGGGTTCAAAACAGTGTTGTGAATCATAACTGTTCTTCTGACTGATTCTGATTTCTCGCAGGGATTCCTGAATCATCCTGGCTAGCTCCACTGTCGTGAGTATCCAATCCGTACCAAAGATTTGACTGTCGACTGTCGTGACCAGCATAAAGGGGTACGGCCTTGTAATCATAGTATCCACAGACTTGACTGACGGTGGAGGGCTTGGCCCTATATATATTCTTAATTCTTCGTGTGACCATAGGTTCTGTCGGGTGCAATATTCTGACAGGCATACTCTTATCCTCATCTCCTGACATGGTAATATTGTTTAAATGGCAGATTCATCGCCTCTCAAGTTTTGACCGTAGGGAAATGATCATCCGAACCCTTGCAAGAATTCGGCAAATAAATCAGTAGCCACCAGAACGGTCTTTACAACTCAGATCTGGGACATTACTGAAATAACCCAACCACGGCTCAAGACAGCCAAAAAGCAGCTTCGAGCATGAGACCATGTTGATAAGAAGAAAGTGGTAGTTCCCTAAGACGGCTGAAAAGAAGCTCAGAGCATAGGGCCACTGTCACCAAAAAGAAACTCAACAGCTGCACGAGATGGCCGGAAAGCAGCTCAGAACTCGTGACAGTGGTTGAATAGAGAGAAATAAAGTCAGCATCCACCCCGGACGGCCAAAAACAGCTCAGAACACAGGCGTGGTGCCGTCACCGGAGAAAAGTAGACAAGGGCTCATCAAGATCATATACCAGGTTCACAGGTACTTGTACAGAGCTCACTGTTGTCGTCAATCTTCATAGTCCTTTGTCACACTGGGGTGTATAACTGGCTTCCTTCTTTTAACAATACTCATGTGGTTGTCAGATTCTATTTACATCATCGTTCGAGTCACTTGCAAGACCTTGGTTGTATGCTCACAATGAAAGCATGTGTAGCTGAGCATTTGGTTCCTGAGGGAGACACTTGTGTCCAGACTGGCCGTGTTCCTGACCAAACTGTTGTGGACCTGATTTTTGAGACGCACTGCCATATGTTGTCAACTCGCTGTGTAATACCTTGTACCAGTGCCATACTGAGGAAGCTTGTGCTGAAAGCCATCACGCTGAGGAAGACTGAATAGATTGTGCTCGAAGCTTTCGTAAGCAGCTTGCTGAAGAAGGTTGGGTACCGTACTTCAGAAGCTTCCCCCCTTAAAGACTTGCTGGGGAGGACTCGCTATCTTATGCCAGAAGCTTTTGCGGTGGCTTACTGAGGAAGGCGGAGTATCTTGTGCTGGAAGTCATCCACATATCGTACCGAGGAAAATAGAGGAATCTTGCATTGGAAGCTTCTCGGGTAGCTTGCGAGGGAAGACTCAGTTGATTACACCAGAAGCTTCTCACTGTGGTATGCTAACTGAATGCCATATATGTACCTTTTAATATTTCTGCTGCCGATTACTCATATGAAAAAGGTTGTTCGACTATCCTTCTTGCTGAGCACTGAATTCATAGTACATTCTGGCTAGTTTCCAGTGTATAGCATGATTCAAATCTTACTCAGCTGAATCAAACTTGTATATGAACCATACCTTTGACTCGATATATACTGTTGGTCTTGCACACAATCTGTCTTTCGGTTGATTTCATCATTACTGATGCGAAGATTGCACACTGATGTAGTCTTGATGCTGATAATCAAGCCAGGATATCTTCTGTAATTAGACCAGTTATTCCCAATACAATGCAGTCGGCTGAGAATTCCATACTATTTTGCTGAGCTTCCAAATATTTGAACTCCTCACTGATTCTTCGGGTCCGGTGTTGGTTGACGAGCAACTTTAATAAGGGAAAATAATGTAACACCAAGGGCCCAAAGAAAGAAGCAAAAGAAACGACAAAAACAAAAGCACACAAATCATACAAATAATATTAGATTCAAGCAGCATCACATACTACTGCTATTCTCACAATAATATGCATGCATACCTAAGCACACAAATCTCGCGGAAACTCCGGTATTACGGTCTAACATGAAGTGGCGGTGTGCACGAAAGTGAATCCAAGTGTGGAAAGAGTTGGTGTAAACAGGGTTACACCAAGCGCTGGCTTAACACCGGTTGCATCTGGACGGATACGAAGGTGAGGACTGACTTGGTGATGATGTAGCGGAACACGAAGGTCACGAACACATCCTCATCAAGCGGACGGACGAAAATCGTACACATCCAAAGAATGGGTGACAAGGTAGGATAGAGGTGGAAAACAAGGCCTGCTGGCATTGCCCTTTTTTTACAGCAGAGATCAGTAAGGGTTGCTAACACGGCGAGATGAATGGCACGATCCGGGATAGAAACATGGCTATCACCAAAACGATAGGGGTGACTGGCGGAAGGATAAGGATGTGATACCCGCAAATGGTGTCCGGAACACTTGGTACCTCGGCATCACTCCGCTGGGACAGAGATGACGCCAAACACCGAAGAGCAGGTATGCAAAACTGGAGGGTGCAGGTAGTGGATCGAAAATGATGCCACCTACACTCACAAGATTAACCGTTAGTGACAAGATAATGAATCTATATGCATGCTATGTGACAAACAAATGCAACAATCAAACACATCACACTGACAAGACTCTATACTACCGTTTTCTAACGTTCGCGCGGACTAGGGCGTCCTACAGCGAGACCTGCTCTGATACCAACGCTTGTGGCACCCCGACTCAAAGAGACCGGAACGCCCCATATTCCAGCCCAGAGATTAAGTCTTCTGGAATACGGCACTGCTTGGCATAGAACAAATTAGCTCTTTATTAAAAATACTATGGACACAGGGGTTCCGATATAACGGTGAATTACATCGGCATGGTGACACTACGCCTGCTCAGGTTGCTCTATGCTAGCAGCCGAACAATTCGTAGCAGTGGAATAACTTCTAGCAGCGGAACGACGATGATAGAGATGGACTCCACTCCGCAGGGACTCTGGCTGGAATGCTTATCCTAGCTCGCAAACTCAAGATCCTCGGCAAACAAGCAAGCAAACTAGGCATGACCTGCAAACTGGCATGACACGCCAGGTTAGTACATTGAATGTACTTGCAAGCTCACAGCAACCAAAGCAATCAAGACAAACAACAGTATGGCACTTATAGGTTACTTAGCAATGTTGAACATGATACTATCAGAACACATGGCATGGACATGGTGAACAAAATAGCACTAGAACAATATCAGATGAGCATGGCATGAACATATGATGATACTAGCATGCAACATGTTAACAATATCATGCACCAACTTACTCTGTTCGGGGTTACCTCGTAACCACCACATGAATCACTTACCATCATGGTCATCACACGATCACCTCGGGATCAAATCAAGCTTGGTATTAACAATACCGTAGTAATCATTACATGACCACAAGGAGCTTGATCTTTACCCTTGATTCTCGCATAACACCATAAACCTCAACCATCTTCGGTATCCTCGATACCACTGTGATACTCTTGTGATCCCAGAAGGATCAACCACTTCTTTCCATCATCGAACCGGGTTGTGTATTAGTCAGGTTATTATTACTGTTGACCCATAGTGTGACCTACTACGAACTGGGCCCATATCCGCGGGCGCGGCTATCGATGGATTAAACACACTCTGCAGAGGTTAGCACACTATACCCACGCCACAGAACCCAAGGCCTCATGCTCCCATTCGGGTGGACCAACGGCGTTCCGACAAAACTGATCTATCACCATGACACTCTCCCGGCCGCTCCGACAAACTCCCCTTTGGGCTAAGTCATGGGTGGCCCCGATGTCACCTCGTGACATCCAACGGCCACCGTCGTGGCAAAACGAAACAGTCCCAAACGGGGACAACCCGGGTACAACAACAACGGGCACACAAGGTTAGTGCCGCCTAGCTGGCCAAGGTAGCGCGCGCACCTAACCTTCCCTAGTTGGAGGCACCAGCGATAGGCATGACAATAGACCGCATTAGGGCCTCCCCATAAAAGGCAAATGTGGTTGCACTGGTCAGTTCGATTTGATGGCACTATGACTCAGCCAACAGGTGTTCAAGTTCAGTAAATATCCGGTTAAACTTGAATGCAAATGGTGCTGAGTCATACAACATAACATGATGAAATGACCATGATAACAATATGAACATGGATGGGAAAGCATATTCGTTCAACATATCAACAATAGTAAAGCATTTATACCGATGAGCAGGACATGATGATGAACATGAACAAAATAGTATAACATGATCACATAAGAGCATAGCATGATCATTAACATTAAAATAATTATTTGACTAAAGTATAACAAGAGCATAAGCAAGTAAACATGTACTCAACTAGATGCAAATGGTCATAGCACAAGCATAAGCATGCAAACACGAGCATGAATAAATCATTCACGGAATAATAGCATGCACAAACAAATTAAAGGTTCAAGTTGAAAACCATTGCTATTGCAATGCTATCATGCAAGTGGCTGTCGTGGCTTGCCTGGGGATGAAGAAGTCATCGGGAAGAAGTGCGGGAGGATCACGGAAAGATTCGCCAGAAACAGTTCTCTCTCGGAGGGGGCTGTTTACGGGCAAGGGCAAAGTGGTCATTTTCACTATGTGAACACATTATTAAAATGGTACCAACATGACGGGCTCGGTGAGATGAAGAAATGGGCGTTGGAATCACCTCATTCGGAGTTACGGATGAAAAGTTGTGGCCGTTCGTTCGTTAGGCCAAAAACCAACAGAATCTGCTTTTAACTGATGAACGTTCACAAAATAGAGGGTTTGGCCGGCGGCTGGAAAAAGAGAAGGCACCTTTCAGAGAATACGCCTTCAGATAGCATAAACGTATTTCTATATAAAGAAACACGGAAGTACGCTTTCTAACCTGGAAAACGTATTTCTACGGATACGTGTCCACTTATCCACGTCAGCGGTCGTGGGGTCAACGGGCGGAGTCGCTGACGAGTGGGACCCGCGGGGGAGGGGGGTGGGGGCCTGCCTGGCCCTGTCTTCTTCCCCCTCGTCCTGCCCTCGACAGAAATAGAGGAGGCAGGGGAGGGCCATGGCACTGGTGACGGCTCGGCCGGCTCCAGTCACGTCAGGTCGAGGCTAAACCGCCGGCGGGCTCGGGGGAAGGCGGCGCTTTCGTCTGGAGTGGCAGCAATGCCGGGGAGAGGCTCGGGCGACGGCGACACCCGGAGGCAGAGAGCGAGGGCGACGACCAACTTGGGGAAGACGCAGCCAGGGGCACTCTGGCGGCGAGGCGTGGGGTTGGGGAGGATCGCCCGAGCACGGGGAAGCCGATGGTGGTGGTGGAACGGAGGGAAAGGACTTGGTTCAGCGGAATTTAGGCCAAGTCCAAGGCGGACATGGCGGCCATGGAGGAGGAATGGGAGCTCCTCGAGCTCGGTAGAGTGGTCGGGCGGGGCTCTGGTAGGATGAGAAGGTCGCTGGTGAGGAGATCCAAGGCCGGGGAGGGCCATTTATAGGCGGGCGAGGGAGGCCATGCTCGAGTGCCGCCGCTCGGGCTCGGCCCAAGCTCTGGCGAGGCTCAGCGATCACGGGAGGGCACGGGAACACGACGAGGCAGTGATCCAGAGGTCACCGAGCAGAGGAGGCCAAGGGGCACGGGGAGGAAGAGGCTAGGGGCGAACAGAGCCGAAGCGGGCACAATGCTCATGTGGTCGTGCGGCGACGAGCTCCGATGAGCGAGCTACAGGAGGGGGAGTGGGGTCCAGGGGAACGGAGGCGGCACGGGGGAGCTGTTGGACATGGTTGGGCTCGCGAGAACGACGAGCAGAGGTTGGGCCTGAAGCAAACGACACGCAGCTCGCGTCCATGGCATGCCAAAGCGGTGGCCACCGCGTGCACTGGTGCACACAGTGCACGATGGTCGGCCAATTTATGTTGAGGAGACAAGGGAGGCAGAGCTAGTTGCCAAGGAAGAAGAAACCAAGCATAGCTGGCACTCGTGTGATCACAGGGAGCAAGAAACCAAATGCACAGCAAGGTGTTTGTTGCTTGCTGTGGCTCACATGCTTGGAGATCAAGACTGAGATTTGACTGGGTTTGATAACTTACTAAGGTGATTAAGATGGCAAGGTTTTAGCTCAAGAGGAGGGGTTTAGCTAGTGCTTGCTGTACAAACCACCAGACTGGACAGAAATACAAAATATGAAGTAGCACTCACATATCAAGTTGGATTGAGCTGAATTTTGTAGGAGATGAGTCATTTGATGATATGAAGCTGCTGTAAAAGTTTCATGCCATTTGGAAATACCAAAATGGTACTTGCTTCACAATGCAGCTCTCTGGACAGATTTTAAGAAAAATAGCTCAGAAAAATTGGCTAGATAAAATGAGCCAAAAATTTGTGGAGAGAGTTGATATGGATAGGATAATGTCCTAGTAAAATTTCAGATTAATTGAAGCAACATAAAATATAGTTGCTTCACCACCTGAAAATCTGACCAGAAACCAATATTTGATGCTGAGCTCACATAGAGTGATGACATGAGCCCAAATCTTGAGGAGAGTGATGATTTGATCATATTAAGGACCTTGCAAAATTTCAACTTATTTGGATTAACCTAGCTAGTACTTCCTTCACAAAGAATTCCCTCAGACAGGAACTTTGAAAAATTGCTTAGGAATATTCACTAGGAAAATTGAGTTGAATTTTGGCAGGAGGCAATGATATGGACATGAAAAGGTGTCCAAAAAGTTTGGGGTCAATCAAGCAAAGATAAATGACACTTCCTTCTCAAAAAGTCACTTAGGGCAGAATGAGAAAAGGAATATTTGTGAATTATCTTTGAGGATACCAAGGAAGGGTTTTGACATATTTGTGGAAGATATGACCCAAACAATTTATGAGAATTATTTGGGAATTTTGGGAGTGACAGAAATATAAGTTGTTTCACAACCTAGGGCTAAAAGGATTATTCCTTTAATAGAAAAAGGAATATCCCCAATAAAAATAATATTGGGATTGGGCTAAGATAAAAATGACAAGGTCTTGATATGGTTTTGAGGATGACAAGCCACTTGGGAGAGGAATCAAAGGTGATCTCCTCAGGTTTCAAGTCCACAGAGCCATGGAAAAAGAAATTCAAAGCAAAATCCTTAGAAAATCAAAAGAAAAAGAAAGGGCCAAAAATCAGGGTGTGACATCCCTCTCCCTGGCCGCCGGCCCTAGGGATGGAAAGGGGGGAGGGCTAGCCCCTCCTGCCTTCCCCTTCTCATGGGAGAAAGGAAAGGGGGGGCGCCACCCTCCCCTGCCTTTCCGCGCTCACCTAATAAGGAAAGGTGGGCGCAGCTTGGGGTGGACCCCAAGTAGGATTCGGCCTACTTGGGGCACCTCCTGGCAGCCTCCCTCTCCCCCCACCTATATATATGTGGGAGGGGGCGCCACACATAACTACGACAATCTCTTAGTCGTGTGCGGTGCCCCCTCCACAGTTTCATCCCTTTGTCATATTTTCGTAGTGCTTAGGCGAAGCCTTGCGGAGATAGCATCACCACCACCGTCACCATGCCGTCGTGCTGCCGGAACTCATCCACTACTTTGCTGTCTTGCTGGATCAAGAAGGCAAGGATGTCACCGAGCTGAAGGTGTGCTGAACGTAGAGGTGTCGTACGTTCGGTACTCGATCGGTTGGATCGTGAAGAAGTTCGACTACATCAACCATGTTAATAAACACTTCCGCTTACGGTCTACGAGGGTACGTACACACACTCTCCCCTCTCGTTGCTATGCATCTCCATGGATAGATCTTGCATGTGCGTAGAAATTTTTTTGTTTTCCATGCAATGTTTCCCAACAGTGGCATCCGAGCCAGGTCTATGCGTAGATGATATGGACGAATAGAACACAAAGAGTTATGGGCGATGATAGTCATACTGCTTACCACCAACGTCTTTTTTTGATTCGGCGGTATTGTGGGATGAAACGGCCCGGACCAACCTTACATGTCCACGCACATGAGACCGATTCCACCGACTGACATGCAACTAGTTTAGCATAAAGGTGGTCGGCGGGTGTCTGTTTCTCCTACTTTAGTTGAATCGAATTTTTGACTACGGCCGGTCCTTGAAGAAGGTTAAAACAACAAACTTGATAAATCACCGTTGTGGTTTTTGCGTAGTTAAGAACGGTTCTTGCTAGAAGCCCGTAACAGCCACGTAAAACTTGCAACAACAAAGTAGAGGACGTCTAACTTGTTTTTGCAGGGCATGTTGTGATGTGATATGGTCAAGACGTGATGTGATATATGTTGATGTATGAGATGATCATGTTTTGTAATATCGACAACCGGCAGAAGCCTTAGGGTTGTCTCTTTATTGTATAAAATGCAAGCGTCATGTAATTGCTTTATTTTATCGCTATGCGTTAGCAATAGTTGTAGAAGCAATAGTTGGCGAGACGACCCCGACGCAACGATGGATATCAAGGTGTCGAGCCGGTGACGATGGAGATCATGACAATGCTTTGGAGATGGAGATCAAAAGCACAAGATGATGATGGCCATATCATGTCACATATTTTGATTGCATGTGATGTTTATCCTTTATGCATCTTATTTTGCTTAGAACGGCGGTAGTATTATAAGATGATCCCTTCACTAAATTTCAAGATAAAAGTGTTCTCCCCGATTATACACCATTGCCATAGTTTGTCGTTTTGAAGCACCTCGTGATGATCGGGTGTGATAGACTCTACGTTCACATACAACGGGTGTAAGACAGTTTTGCACATGCAGAATACTTGGGTTAAACTTGACGAGCCTAGCATGTACTTACATGGTCTCGGAACACTTGAGACTGAAAGGTCGAACGTGAGTCATATAGTAGATATGATCAACATAGAGATGTTCACCATTGATGACTACCCCATCTCACGTGATGATCGGGCATGGGTTAGTTGATTTGGATCATGTAACACTTAGATAACTTGAGGGATGTTTATTTAAGCGGGAGTTCATTAGTAATTTGATTAATTGAACTTAATTTATCATGAACTTAGTCTTATAGTTTTGCATATCTATGTTGTAGATCAATGGCCTGAGCTACCATTCCCTTGAATTTTAATGCGTTCCTAGAGAAAGCTAAGTTGAAAGATGATGGTAGCAACTACACGGACTGGGTCCGTAACTTGAGGATTATCCTCATTGCTGCACAGAAGAATTATGTCCTTGATGCACCACTAGGTGACAGACCTGCTGCAGGAGCTATTGCATATGTTATGAATGTCTGGCAGGCTCGATTTGATGACTACTTGAAAGTGCGTTATATCGACTAGAGGGGGGTGAATAGGCGATTTTTATGAATTCGTCACTGAGGAAATACTACTTGAGAAATTTCCTAAACGACGAACTACTAGCAGCGGAATAAGTACTCAGGCGCATGCATAACAACACAGTAGCATAGTCATCATGATGAAATGAAACATACACAGAGCAAAGGTAGCGTGAAAAAAGGATAAGCAGGCAGAAGACAAAGTGACTGAAGAAATAGGATTGAGGAAATTGAGAAAGTCTTTAGTCAAAGTCTTCAAACAGTAACGATCAATTTCATCAACACATGAATGAGGAAATGAAAGGGTTGAGGAAATAGAACCAGTAGCTCGGTGAAGACAATGATTTGGTAGACCAGTTCCAACTGATGTGACAGTTGTACGTCTGGTTGGAGCAGCTTGGTATTTAAACCAAAGGACACACAGTCCCAGGACACACAGTCCTTACCGTATTCTCCTTGAGCTAAGGTCACACAGACCTCGCCCAATCACTCGTGGTAAGTCTTCAGGTGACTTCCAAACCTTCATAGACTTGGTCAGTCAGCGATCCACAAGTCCTCTTGGATGCTCTAGACCATGACACCTAACCGTCTGGAAGATGCACAGTCTCCAAAGGTAACAAGCGTCAGTTCCACACAGGAACAATCTCTTCAGTGATGCTCAATCACTTTGGGTTGTAGGTGTTGGGTTTCGGTTTTTCCTCACTGATGATTTTCTCTCAAAGTCCTCGGAGGATGGGATGCTCTAAATGACAAGTGTCAGTTTCTCTCGGAGCAGCCAACCAGCTAGTGGTCGAGGGGGGTGGCTATTTATAGCTAGGGAGCAGCTCGACATGATAAGACATAAATGCCCTTCAATGATATGACTGTTAGGTGGATAAGATATTTGGGACAGCTGGCGCATAGCACAGCAACGGTCGGAAATTTGAGCTCTCAAATTCCTTAGGGCTATCATGTTCCTCACTTGTAGGCAATCCGCACTGGCGAATTCCTAACGCCTCAGTCAGAACAAATTCCTCAGAGAGCAGAAGATCTTCGTCTCTCTCACTAAAGAAATCGACTGAACTGTATGAGATTTCCAAAGGCTTCACTCGAAGGATTGGGTAGGTGTAGGATTTGAGATGAGCATCACTTGGAAATGTTTCCTTAGTTTTACCTCGACCCCTTTAACAGTACGGTGTTTCCTATGACTCAAGAAAGAGAAAATGAAACTATGAAAACAAAAGTCTTCACGCTTCATAATCCTCGCATCAATATCAATGTCTTCAAGGTCACACCAATTTCCTCATTTTCAAAGTCTTCAAGAAAACCATAATCTTCAAATGAGGACATTCATTTTTAGGGCTCGACATTCATCGGATTTATGAAACTCCTCAGAGACTTATATAACCTGTGTACACTCACAAACACATTAGTCCCTTAACCTATAAGTCTTCAATACACCAAAATCACTAAGGGGCACTAGATGCACCTACACTACTTGATAGTTCAGTGTGCCATGCTTTACGGCCTAGAACCGGGACTTGAAAGACGTTTTGAACATCATGGAGCATATGAGATGTTCCAAGAGTTGAAGTTAATATTTCAAGCAAATGCCCGGGTTGAGAGATATGAAGTCTCCAACAAGTTCTATAGCTGCAAGATGGAGGAGAACAGTTCTGTCAGTGAACACATACTCAAAATGTCCGGGTATCATAACCACTTGACTCAGCTGGGAGTTGATCTTCCAGTTAATAGTGTTATTGATAGAGTTCTTCAGTCACTGCCACCAAGCTACAAAGGCTTCGTGATGAACTATAATATGCAAGGGGTGAATAAAATGATTCCTGAGCTCTTAGCAATGCTTAAGGTCGCGGAGGTAGAAATCAAGAAGGAGCATCAAGTGTTGATGGTTAACAAGATCACTAGTTTCAAGAAAAAGGGCAAGGGAAAGAAAGGGAACTTCAAGAAGAATGGCAAGCAAGTTGCCACTCCCGGGAAGAAGCCCAAAGCAGGACCCAAGCCTGAAACTGAGTGCTTCTACTACAAAGGGAATGGTCACTGGAAGCAGAACTGCCCCAAATACTTGGCGGATAAGTAGGATGGCAAAGTGAACAATGGTATATTATATACATGTTATTGATGTGTACCTTACTAATGCTCGTAGTAGCGCCTGGGTATTTGATACTGGTTCGGTTGCTCATATTTGTAACTCGAAACAGGAGCTGCGAAATAAACGAAGATTGGCTAAGGACGAGGAGATGATGCGCGTCGGGAATGGTTCCAAGGTCGATGTGATCGCCGTCGGCAAGCTACCTCTACATCTACCTTTGGGATTAATTTTAGACCTCAATAATTGTTATTTGGTGCCCGCGTTGAGCATGAACATTATATCTGGATCTTTTTTACTACGAGACGGTTATTCATTTAAATCGAAGAATAATGGTTGTTCTATTGATATGAGTAATATCTTTTATGGTCATGCACCCTTGATTAATGGTCTATTCTTGTTGAATCTCGATCGTAGTGATACACATATTCATAATATTGATGCCAAAAGATGCAGTGTTGATAATGATAGTGCAACATACTTGTGGCATTGCCGTTTAGGTCATATTGGTGTAAAGCGCATGAAGAAACTCCATACGGATGGACTTTTGGAATCACTTGATTATGAATCATTTGATACATGCGAACCATGCCTCATGGGCAAGATGACTAAAACTCTGTTCTCCGGAATAATGGAGCGAGCTAATGACTTATTGGAAATAATACATACCGATGTATGCGGTCCGATGAGTGTTGAAGCACGCGGCAGGCATCGTTATTTTCTGACCTTCATAGATGATTTGAGTAGGTATGGGTATATCTACTTGATGAAACACAAGTCTGAAACATTTGAAAAGTTCAAAGAATTTCAGAGTGAAGTGGAGAATCATCGTAACAAGAAAATAAAGTTTCTATGATCTAATCGCGGAGGCAAATATTTGAGTTACGAGTTTGGCCTTCATTTAAGACAATGTGGAATTGTTTCACAACTCACGCCACCTGGAACACCACAGCGTAATGGTGTGTCTGAACATCGTAACCGTACTTTATTAGATATGGTGCGATCTATGATGTCTCTTACCGATTTACCACTATCATTTTGGGGTTATACATTAGAGACAGCCTCATTCACGTTAAATAGGGCACTGTCTAAATCCGTTGAGACGACACCGTATGAACTGTGGTTTGGCAAGAAACCTAAGCTATCGTTTCTTAAAGTTTGGGGTTGCAACACTTATGTCAAAAGGCTTCAGCCTGATAAGCTCGAACCCAAATCGAAAAAGTGCGTCTTCATAGGATACCCTAAGGAAACAATTGGGTACACCTTCTACCACAGATCCAAAGGCAAGATCTTTGTTGCCAATAATGGATCCTTTCTAGAGAAGCAGTTTCTCTCGAAAGAAGTGAGTGGGAGGAAAGTAGAACTTGATGAGGTAATTGTACCTTCTCTCGAATTGGAAAGTAGCATATCAGAGAAATCTGTTCCCGTGATGCCTACACCAACTAGAGAAGAAGCTAATGATGATGATCATGAAACTTCAGATCAAGTTACTACTGGACCTCGTAGGTCGAACAGAGCACGTTCCGCACTAGAGTGGTACGGTAATCCTATCCTGGAAGTCATGTTATTAGACCATGGCGAACCTACAAACTATGAAGAAGCTATAATGAGCCCAGATTCTGATAAATGGCTTGAGGCCATGAAATCTGAGATAGGATCCATGTATGAGAACAAAGTATGGACTTTGGTGGACTTACCCAATGATCGGCAAGCCATAGAAAATAAATGGATCTTCAAGAACAAGACTGATGCTGATAGTAATGTTACTATCTACAAAGCTCGACTTGTTGTGAAATGTTTTCGACAAGTTCAAGGAGTTGACTACGATGAGACTTTCTCACCCGTAGTGATGCTTAAGTCTGTCCGAATCATGTTAGCAATTGCCCCATTTTATGATTATGAAATCTAGAAAATGGACGTCAATACTGCATTCCTTAATGGACTTCTTAAAGAAGAGTTGTATATGATGCAACCAGAAGGTTTTGTCGATCCTAAAGGTGCTAATAAAGTGTGCAAGCTCCAGCGATCCATCTATGGACTGGTGCAAGCATCTCGAAGTTGGAATATATGCTTTGATGAGGTGATCAAAGCATATGATTTTATACAGACTTATGGTGAAGCCTGTATTTACAAGAAAGTGAGTGGGAGCTCTATAGCATTTCTAATATTATATGTGGATGACATATTGTTGATTGGAAATGATATATAAGTTCTGGATAGCATAAAAGGATACTTGAATAAGAATTTTTTAGGGCTATCATGTTCCTCACTTGTAGGAAATCTGCACTAGTGAATTCCTAACTCCTCAGTCAGAACAAATTCCTCAGAGAGCAGAAGATCTTTGTCTCTCTCACTGAAGAAATTGACTGAACTATATGAGATTTCCAGAGGCTTCACTCGAAGGATTGGGTAGGTGTAGGACTTGAGATGAGCATCACTTGGAAATGTTTCCTCAGTTTTACCTCGACCCCCTTTAACAGTACGGTGTTTCCTATGACTCAAGAAAGAGAAAATGAAACTATGAAAATAAAAGTCTTCACGCTTCATAATCGTCGCATCAATATCAATGTCTTCAAGGTCACACCAATTTCCTCATTTTCAAAGTCTTCAAGAAAACCATAATCTTCAAATGAGGACATTCATTTTTAGGGGTCGACATTCATCGGATATATCAAACTCCTTAGAGACTTATATAACCTGTGTACACTCATAAACACATTAGTCCCTTAACCTATAAGTCTTTAATACACCAAAATCACTAAGGGGCACTAGATGCACTTACAATCACCCCCTTTTTGGTGATTGATGACAAATAGGTTAAGTTTTCAACGGGGATAAACATATGAAGTGTAAATACTGATATTGAGGAATTTGATTGCAAGATATAGAAGAACTCCCCCTGAAGATGTGCATATTTGAGGAATTTGCTTTGACTGCAAATGCACATTGTAGAATAAAATCATGGAGATCTCCCCCTATATCTTGTAATCCATTCACGCATTTAACATATAATATGAAGAATTTGAAATGCATGATGGAAAATGGTGTCTGACGAAATTCAGCATGCATGCATTAAGGCACTTGAGGAAATAAGCATGCAGAAAGCAGTTCAAAACTATCAGACCACCATCGGACTTAAGTTTACAACTCAACCAACAAACACTTCAGAAGAGCGAGAGTTGTAACTTAACAAAAAAACAGCCCATATATAAGACCCGCTTGAAGACTAACTCAAATTTCTCCCCCTTTGTCATCGAATGACCAAAAGGGACGAAAAATGAGGACTAACGCCCCTGGAGAATATCCTCATGAGGTTGATGGAGGAGCGCCAGCGTTGTCGGGGTCATTTGTCGATGTAGGGCCCACTGTAGTGTCGTTGAGATCTTCAGCTTCATCCGTCTCACGCGATGAAGAATACAAACTTGTTACCAGCTGAGGAACTTTCACCTTCTTGAATTTCTTCGAAGGAGGATGAGCCCAGTCAAAGTTCTGCTGAAAGTCCATCTGCTTGAGATCTTCAGCACTGTAGAGATGAGAAAGTACTGTTGGCATCTACGGTAGGGTGCGTTGACTGCAAATTAAAATTTTCCTACGCACAGAACAACCAAGAACATGCTATGGGAGATGGATCACAAATCGTTACCACTAGACGCGCAGTGCCGTGCAGCGGAAGCATTGGAGCAGCGCGTCTCCTCCTCGGGTTGGTGATCTCCCGCGAACAGCGAAGCCCCGGGAATGGTGATCTCCCATGAACAATGATCTCCTGCGGACAGGTTCGTCGGAGCGGCGCAGGTGCACCGCCTCTAACGGTATCCGCGCGTACAGGAGGAACGTCGTGTGGCGGACTGCTAGGTCCGATCACACAACCGGCAGCGAGTGGAGGTGGCTATTCGCAACACATGCAAACCCTAGTGACAGCGCCGAAGCGATCAAAATCCATGAGTGTGTCGCACCTCCACTATATATAGGCGTCCGTCGTGGGCTCAACACTTGGGCCTCGCATGGACCCTAGTGCCCACAAGTCTACTCGGCCACGATCCAATTCCATCTTGGATCACATCCGACCAGTGTCCTCGGATCCGACCTCATAGGTTCCTTCCCTTAAGCGCGCGACCCCTTAGGTTCAAGTCGGCTTGGTCACAGTTCGGATCACCTCCGACTTGCACGGTTGGTAGCGGCCTCTAGCAAGGCGTGCCGATCACCAAGTAGACTATGAAGCTGGTTAGTCGAACCTGTACATCACACTTCTATTCCTTTTCCCACACGATATATGTTGTCGGGCTCAAGGCGAGTCTGTCATCCTTGTGCTAGCCCGACCTCTTTCTCGTACCAGTGATGCCGACCACAAACCGGATTATCTCATAATCCTTGTCGCATGGCCATGCTTATCTTGGTCGGATCACACGAGGGGCCCAGAGTATATCTCTCCTGATCGGAGGGGCAAATCCCATCTTGCTCGACCATGTCTCGCAGCATGGGTCTGGACAAGCCCGAAACTTACCTTTGTAACTACCCAGTCACGGAGTAGCGTTTGGTCGGCCCAAAGCAAGTCTGTCACCATCCCGAGTACATGCGCCAACTCAGGTCTTAGGACATAGAACATCTGTTGTACTAGAGACTCACAGATGACATATCGCTACGTCTTATAGTTGGGTCTGTCCGACTCGGACCTTATCTCAACTCAGATCCGACTACGTCGAATCCGACCAGATCCTTCCGAGTCCATATTATGCGGTTAGCATCCAATGCTCCATGGCTAGTGAGACCAAGCCATCGACCGTGTCATATGCTAGTCTAGTCGGCTGCGCGTCCACACAGCTCTTTCGACCAGGGACCTTTTAGGACAGTCATCATACAATGCATAGTCCCAAAAACAAGTCACGTACTTGTTGATACACATCATTGATAATGTCCAAGGACTATCTTTATTCACAAACACATAGGAAATATCATCATACATGATTGCCTCTAGGGCATATCTCCAACAAGTATGGCCCAAGTGCGATCGAAGATTTCATGTGCATAGTAGTGATTCTTCTTCACAGTATTCTGAGTGACAGTCATGTTCTGAAGAATTGAGCCAAATTGATGCTTGACCCACTTGTGATTGCGATAGACCTTCTGATGAAGACTTAGAAGAAGCTCATGGTCAGTCATCACTTGTGGGGCAGTGGCTTGAAGATTTTGCTCATGGGATCTTGCAGAATCTTGGGTAGCAGAGTCATCATTGGTGGAATATGATGCAGCCTTGCGAAACTGACCATCCAATGGACGAGTGCCTTCATCAATGACAACAGCTTTGCCTTTTTCATCAACTAAAGAAATGGTCCTTTTGAGTACTTTAATGGGAGGCAGAAAGCTAAGGTGATTCTGAAAATCTGCCTTGTAGTGAATTGAAGACCTGGTTCTGATGAATTTCATTATCCAAGGAGCATAGGGCTTCAATTCAAACGGCGACAGTGCAACATTTGCCAAAGTCCTCATGAAGAAATTGTGATAGTTAATGGGAATCCCATGAATGATGTTGAATAGCAGATTCTTCATGATGCTAAAAACTTCTTCTTCTTCTGAGTTGTGGCCTTTGATTGGACTGAGGGTTTTGGTGAGGATACGATAGACGGTTCTTGGCACATAGAGCAAATCCTTCACTAGGAAGGTGGTTCTAGGAGCTTGTCCAGGCCGCAAAGGCTTCATGAGCACTTGCATCAGATGATTTGGAAGTTCAGATTCTTCATACATAAGCCTTGCGCCTTCAGCAGGAGGACTGACTGGAACGGCATGAAGAAGTTCAGAGGTCGGAGCTTTATAGTGAGTGTTTTCAGTCATCCAATCAAGCACCCATGAATTGACATCAGCCACATTTCCAGTGAGGTGCAGAGTAGCATAGAATTGAAGAATTAGCTCTTCATTCCAATCACATATATCAGCACAAAAATTCAGGAGCCCAGCTTCGTGAAGAACATTCAAGATAGGTTGGAAGCAAGGAATGGACTCCATGTCCACATGAGGAATTTGATAGTGCTGAAATACCTTGTCCTTGTCAAACAGAAGTGATGAGTAGAAATTCATCTGGCTTGCAGTCCAGAACCGCTTGCATCGAAGTCTTGCTGAGTCATATGGATTGACATCAGTGAAGAAATGATGCTCAGTGAAGAAATCATCAGCCTTGAATTTTGGCCTCTTTGCATGAGGATTTTGTGGCTTGGGCTGAAGATTTGCAGTTGATGGTCTCACAATCTCTTGTGTCATAATCTCTGGAGCTGCTGACTGAGGAATTAAAGCTTCATTTTCTTCAGTAGCAGTCTGAGTCTCCATTTCTTCAGCTGTCACAGCTGGAATTTCCTCAGGTATGGAATGAAGAGAAGTTTGACGTCCTTCAGATCCCGTTTGAATTTCTTTAGTTTGCACAGGGGACTGAGGAATTTGATGCAGAGGTGTGGTCAATGGTGAGTTGGGGTGAAGATTTTCCCAATAATCATCATTCAGCACAGGAGTTGTTGAACCAATATCCACATCCTCTTCAATTTCTTCAATGCCTGCCTCTTCAGTAGTGAACTGAGGCATAGGTGATGATACCAATGGGGTGGAATAGATATCTTCCACTTCAATTTCTTCATCCAACTGCTCTGAAGAAGAAGCAGAAGGATTTTCTTCATCAGTGTCATCTGGAATGACATATTCTTCACCAAACGGAATGAGCTCCTTTGATGGCACTATCGAGATCGGAACAGCATCAATTGGATTAGAGAAAGAGCTCGTCAAAGTCCTCACTTTCTTGGGAGCTGAGGACTCTGTAGAGGTTGATGCTTTCCTCTTCCTTGTGGCTTCCTTCTCCGCAGCTTTTGTTTTCTTCACTTCTGATGCAGAAGGAAGAGTGATTTTCTTCAGCTTTCAAGATTTAGCAGGAGGAGCAGATGAAGTTGGTGCAGTTTCTTCAGGCACAACTGATGCAGTTACCCTGGTATACTCAGTTTCTTCAGGTGCAGCAGATTCTTCAGCTGGCCTGGGTTGTTCTTCAGGCGCAACATTGGTTGTTGCGTTGACATGTTCTTCAGGCGCTGGAATTTCTTCAGCAGCCCTGGTATTTTCAGTCTCTTCAGCAGTCTGATTTTCATCAGCTGCACTTTCATTTTTCTTCAGTTTTGCTGAGCAGATGCTTCAGCTTGAGGAATTTGCTGTTGTGATGGTGCTGCAACATTTGCCTTGAGGTTCTTGGCAATCTTGACGAATCTGACTTTGGCACCTAGCCAATCTGCATGATATCTGTCAAATTCATCACTGAGACCTTTGATTTCCTTTTGCATATTAACAAGTTCTTCAGGAGACATATTCAGAACATTGTTCTTCAGAAATCGCTCTTTTTTGTATTGGGCCTTCTTCACTTGTCTGGCCTTCTGAAACTTCCACTTTTCTTCGCCTATGAAGGCATTCAGCATGTGACTTTGACCAGGAGTCAGGTTTAGGTCAGGCAGTGGAGTGTTGGGATCTTTTTGCCAGAGGTCAATGAAGTCAAGGATCTTCCTCGGATCCAGCATAAGAGGCACAGAGGTGCCTTTGGCTCTAGCGGCCCTTTCCTGTCTATCCCTGATGATTTCAGCAAGTTCATCATCATCAGCTTCATCATCATCATCAGACGGAACATGGAATGCAACTTGCTTCTTATGAGGACTTGGCCTCGTTCCACGTCCAGCAGTGACTTTGACCTTCAGCAAGGTTGGACCTGTTGAGGACTGTGGTGGAGCTGAGGAACTTGCTGATGCTCCAGAAGCAATGGAAAAGCCTGCAGTCCATTGACACATTGCAAGGTGCACAGGTGTTGAGGACTTTGTGGTAGCAGCTGAGGATTTTGTGGCAACAGAGGGGATTGGCACTGCCCTTGAAGAAGTTGCCTAAGGAATTGTCCTTGAGGGCTTTGACGTTGAAGAACTTGGCCATGAGGGCATTGAGCTTGAAGATTTCTTCACAACAGACTTCTTCAGCAAGGCCTTCTTTGGCGCAGTTGTGCTTGCAGAGGCCTCAGCAGCATGAGAATCCTCATTGAATTTCTTCACTGCATATTTAGCCACTTTAGCCAGTTTGGCTTGGCGCTTGGCCCATTCTTTTGGAAAGTCCTCACCAAGTCTGACGCTGGTGGGATCAGCTACTTGGCCAGCAGCCAAAGGAGGTCTTGGACATGGAGGGTTTACGGTGAATTTCTTCATGTACTTTGGAGTTACATAACGGTATTCCCTCCATTCCTTAGCCCATCTCCTCTCAATTCTCTGTATGCGCACTTTGCGCTGATTCTTATTTTCCTTCCCATGAGCAGCTTCATCTGGTGTGCAATATTCATCATAGATGTCTTCGGGGATTTCAAACGTTGTGTTTGTCTCTGGCCTCATGCCTCCTTTCTGAGGTCTTTTCCCATCTGCCATTTTCCTCACTTGAGGACTTTGAACTTTGGATGTTTCTGAGGAAGTACGCAAATTTTCTTCGAGGAACGCTGCAAATGAGTTACGTTGATGAGAACCTAGTGATTCAGCAGTGGACATTTTGTACCTGTGAACAGAGTATAGGTGCGAAGAATTTGGAGAGGTCATATGCGTTCTCAGAAATTTTTCAATAGAATCAAGTTTGAGGAATTTGACTATAGGTGTCTTGAGGAATTTCACTAAGCATTCTTGACTTAGGTTCCAGAGTTGTATAGATTTGGCAATCCACACAATTGAGGAATCTTGAAGAAAAACATAGCTTAGAGAAACAAATCAAGATACAGAAGCATTCGGGTGTTCAAGGAGTGGGAAGTTGAAGAATAAACACATTTTGAAGATTTTGTGGAAATCATAAGAATCAAAGTAGGGCAGTAAAATTAGATTTTAATTACCCTTGACAAAGAACACGACGAACTTGGAGTGGAGATGGAGAAGTTCGTCCGTTCAGATCTCCCACGCCCTAAGTTGGCGGCGGGAGATAGCTACGGCGGCGGTGGAGTGAAGATTTCCGCGGCCGGCGCGAGTACGACGGCGACGAGGTCGAGGCAGTGAAGCTCTTCCTCACCGGCGACGATGGAGTGTAGCAGTGGCGCTAGGTCTGAGAGCTCGAGCGAGATTGAGGTTGAGCGAAGTAAATGAGGTCTGAGGAAGGGAAGGGGTATTTATAGCCGCAGTGAAAAACTACTCGTCCGAAGATTTTGGACGAACATGCCCCTGACCCTTACTATCTTATCGACATGTGTCACCCACGTACTGAGAGGTGGAGATCGTGGGGGATCATGGGTGAGTAGCTTAATCCATCGTGGGAAGCGGAATGGTTTGAGCGGCAACAGCCAAAAATTCAGATATGAAAAATTTTAAAGTTCCGTTCGCAAATTCTTCAGTTGTCAAGGACACAGTGAAGATTTTGAATGGGTTTCAAATAGAATGCACATGAAGAATTTGTGAACAGATTGGGTTGAGTTTAGCATAGAGGGGGAACGGGTCCGATCACATTCACTTAGAAGAAAATCAACTTGAAGAATTAGCAATAAGTGAATGCTGTTGAGGACATTGAAAACTCAACAATATATATATATATATACATATATATTCAATGAAGAACACCAATTGAAAAGTTTGAGGAAATTACAAAGTTGAGGAATTTGAAGAATTTACAAAATGAAAAAAACTCAAATTTGAGGATTTTCAACTTTTTTTGGTGGCGTGACCCACCGTATAAGAATGATGATTTCAGACACCGCGTACAATTGTCGTAGGGCTCTGAGAATCAGATTCTTCATTAATTTCTTCACACTTAGAGGGTTAGTCTTCATTGATTGAAGAAAAACATTACTTCGTGTGTTGCACATCTAAGTCATCAATTTTACATAAGTGTTAGGATGTGTGTCCTTTCAAAGAACATTCGAAGATTCTAAGATATTTAGCTCACACCGCAACTTGCTAAATCTCTTCTCATCCAAGGGCTTAGTGAAGATATCTGCTGGCTGATCTTCAGTCTTCACATGATCAATGGAGATGTCGCCCTTCAACACATGATCTCGAAGAAAATGATGACGAATCTGGATGTGCTTAGTCTTCGAGTGCTGAACTGGCTTATGAGCAATCTTGATGGCACTCTCGTTGTCGCAGTAGAGTGGCACATTCTTCATATTGATGCCATAGTCCTTGAGGGTTTGCTTCATCCACAGCAATTGAGCACAGCAAGAACCAGCAGCAATTAATGTACTCAGCTTCAGCAGTAGAAAGTGATACGCAGTTCCGCTTCTTCAAGGACCAACATACTAAGGATCGTCCGAGGAAATGACATGTGCCTGATGTTGACTTGCGATCCACTCGATCACCAGCATAGTCAGAGTCAGAATATCCAATGAGATCAAAAGCCGAGCCCTTGGGATACCATAATCCAAGTGTTGGAGTGTGAGCTAGATATCGAAGAATATGTTTCACAACCTTATGGTGTGATTCCTTCGGTGTAGCTTGAAAATGGGCACACATGCAAACACTAAGCATAATATCTGGCCTAGATGCACATAGCTACAATAAAGAGCCAATCATGGAGCGGTATACCTTTTGATCAAAGTCTATACCATTTTCATCTGTGCATAGATGGCCATTTGTGGGCATAGGTATTTTGACGCCTTTGCAATCTTGCATGCCGAATTTCCTCAGAACGTCCTTGAGGTATTTCTCTTGAGATATGAAGATGCCATTGCGTCGTTGATGAATTTGGAGACCTAAGAAGAATTTCAATTCTCCCATCATAGACATTTGATATTCCTCACTCATCATATAGGCAAATTCGTCACTATAACGTTGGTTAGTACAGCCAAAGATATATCGTCAACATATATTTGGCACATGAATAATTCATCATCATATGTTTTGGTGAAAAGAGTTGGGTCAAGTGAACCGGGTTTGAAGCCTTTCTTCATGAGGAATTCCTTCAGTGTATCATACCATGCCCGAGGGGCCTACTTGAGGCCATAGAGGGCCTTGTTGAGTCTGAAGACTTTCTCAGGATGCTTAGGATCTTCAAAACCTGGGGGTTGAGCCACATATACTTCTTCCTCAAGCTTACCATTGAGGAATGCACTTTTCACATCCATTTGATATAAGATGATATTATGATGGTTAGCATAAGCAAGCAATATGCGAATAGCCTCAAGTCTAGCAACAGGTGCAAAAGTTTCATCGAAATCAATTCCTTCAACCTGTGTGTAGCCTTGAGCTACAAGACGAGCCATGTTCCTCACCACTAGGCCATTTTCGTCTTGCTTGTTGCGGTAGATCCACTTAGTACCGATGATATTGTGCTTGCGAGGGTCTGGTCGCTTGACAAGTTCTGACACATTGTTGAGCTCGAATTGATGTAATTCCTCTTGCATAGCTTGAATCCACTCAGGCTCCAGAAATGACTCATCAACTTTGGTGGGCTCTGTGATAGAGACAAAAGCAAAGTGCCCACAAAAGTTAGACAAATGTGAAGCTTTTGAGCGTGTGAGACGACCTGGTGCGTTGATGTCGTCGATGATTTTCTCAATCTGCACTTCATTTGCAACGCGAGGATGAGCAGGTTGATGACTTTGATTGGGCTGAGCATTTTCTTCAGCGACATTTTCTTCAGATGCACCAGCATGATTTTCTTCATGATCTGGAATCACTTCTTCAGCAGATTCTTCAGTGGGTATGACATCTTCAGTAGCCTTTAACTTGATGGATTCCTCAGGAGACATTTCATCTAGCATAGGAGGTAGGTGCTCTCTTTGCGAGCGGTTAGTCTCATCGAACCGCACATCTACAAATTCAACAACCTTGTTGTGATAAGTGTTGAAGACTCTGTAGGTGTGCGAGTCATTTCCGTAACCAAGCATAAAACCCTCGTGTGCTTTCGGTGCAAATTTTGAGTTGTGATGAGGATCTCTAATCCAGCATTTAGCACCGAAGACTTTGAAATAACTCACATTGGGTTTCTTGTCATTGAGGACCTCATATGAGGTCTTCTTGAAGAATTTGTGAAGATATACCCTATTGATGATGTGGCATGCAGTATCAATAGCCTCAGGCTAGAAGCGACGAGGTGTCTTGTATTCATCAAGCATAGTGCGAGCCATCTCAACAAGAGTCATGTTCTTGCGCTCCACTACACCATTCTGCTGAGGAGTGTATGGGGCAGATAACTCATGAGTAATACCAAGTTCATCAAGATAGTCATCAAGACCAGTATTCTTGAACTCGGTCCCATTGTCACTCCTGATGTGCTTGATCTTCACACCGAAATTCGTCGAGGCCCTTGAGGAGAAACGCTTGAAGACTTCCTGCACTTCAGTTTTGTACATAATGATATGCACCCAGGTGTAACGAGAATAATCATCAACAATAACAAATCCATATAGAGATTATGCATTTGTTAGTGTGGCATAATGAGTAGGGCCAAAGAGGTCCATATGAAGCAATTCAAAAGGACGAGTGGTAGTCATGATAGTCTTCGAGGGGTGCTTGGCTTTGGTCATCTTTCCAGCCTCACAAGCCCCACAAAGATGATCTTTGAGGAATTTGACACCCTCAATGTCAATGACGTGCTTCTTCTTCACAACGTGTGCAAGTTCCTCATGCCAACATGACCGAGTCGACGAAGCCATAGCCAGCCTTCTGAAGCTTTTGCAAGTAGACATGTGGCAGGCTGTGGTCCTGTAGAGAAATCAACAATATACAAGTCTCCTCTCCTAAAGCCTTCGAAGACTTTGGAATTGTCAGATTCAATGAGCACTAAGCAGCGATATTTGCCAAAGAAGACAACCATATCAAGATCACAAAGCATTGAGACAGACATGAGGTTGAATCCGAGGGACTCGACAAGCATGACTTTGTCCATGTGTCGATCCTTTGAGATTGCAACCCTACCTAGACCCAATACCTTGCTTTTGCCTTTGTCATCGTAGGTGATATGCTTCAGATGCGATGGAGATAAAGCATAGTCCATCATTAAGCTCTTGTCACCGGTCATGTGATTTGTACATCCACTGTCTAGGACCCACTCAGTAGCTTTGGGTGATTCATCCTGCAGATGAATTAGTGCAACTTACGAACTCATATACTTCAGAGTGAAGAATATGACATCAAATTCATCAGATAGAATTTCATCAAATAGTGCAACAGATATAGCAGTATGAGGACGTGAGAAATGAGTAAAGCATTTCTTCATGATTAGCTTGCATCCTTTCAAGCATTCTCAGGTCTCCAGCAAATTCATCAGACGTTCAAGTTCGTCTAGAGACCTGACCCTGCATAAGAGATTAGTTCTTTTTCTTCACCACCCACATCTAGAGGGGTGGCAAAGAGTTCATCATTCTGTGAGCTCCATATGAGAAAGGTGGCATTGAAGCCAGTGCTCTTTGTTTCACAGAAGCGGGGTTAGAGTAAGCATATGAATAAGCAGAGAAATTCTTTGAGGATTTATGAACATAATGATTTGAAGAATAATGCACATATTCATGACCCTTAGACTTTCCCTGCGAAACAGATGCATTAGCACGATGATGCTCATATGAGGAATTTGATCCATATGAGGACTTGGATCCATATGAGGAATTTGATCTGGGGTTCCTGTTCTTCACAGGTGGTGTCATGAGGACATTCACCTGAAGACTTTCAAGGAACCTTTTGGGAACCCAGATTTTCTTCATAGGAGGACCGTTCCTGCAGTTAGTTCCAACATATCTAGCCAATACTTCACCATTCTAATTTTTGAACAGCTTATAGCTGGAGTCAAATGACTCATCAGATGAATATGAAGATTCACATGTAAAGCCAGATAAAGTGGATGGATCTACAGAAGGTCCTTTTGCAGCAACCCATGTGGTTTTGGGATACTGCTCAGGTTTCCAGTAGGTTCCATCGGCATTGAGTTTCCTCTCAAAGGCAATACCCTCTTTCCTAGGGTTCCTGTTCAAGATCTGCTTTTTGAGCACATCACAAAGAGTCTGATGCCCTTTGAGGCTTTTGTACATGCCTATCATATACAATTCCTTCAACCCTGCATTTTCGTCAGTAATACTTGTGGTATCCTCAGATGAGGCAATTGTGACCACAGAGATAGTTGAAGAATTTGCAGCAATAGAAGCATTTGAACTTTCAGGTGAAGAATTAGCAGATTCACATTCAATGCATTTCAAACATGGTGGAATAAATTCTTCCTGAGCGGAACTGATCTGTTGAGCAAGTAATGAATCATTTTCCTTCTGAAGATCTTCATGACTCACCCTTAGCTTCTCAAGATCTTGCTTTCTCTGAAGAATTCATAAGAAAGCTTCTCATGATCGGCTAAGAGTGTTTCATGATGACCTTGAAGATTATCAAACTTAGACTGTAGTCAATGAAGATTATCAGTCAGAGTTTGAGTTCAACTCATTTCCTCACCCAACAGGTCATCGCTTTTGTCTAGCAGATTTTGAACCTTTTCCAAAGCCTTTTGTTGTTTTATGGCAATATTAGCAAGTTTGGAATAGCTAGGTTTGAGATCATCATCAGATTCATCCTCACTTGATTCAGAGGAGGGATATTTGAGTACATTGGCACCTTTTGCCATGAAGCAATAGGTGGGAGCGTAGTCATCGTCGCCGTAGTCGGCAGTGTTGGGGAAGTCATTTTCCTCAATGTTGAAGATGGACTTGCTGACGAAAGCAGTAGCGAGAGCTAGGCTCGCCACACCAGAGTCTGACTCCTCAGATGCCTCCTCTTCCTCATTTTCCTCAGATTCAACTTCAGAGTCCATTTCCTTGCCAATTAATGCCCGAGA
This sequence comes from Thinopyrum elongatum, assembly GCA_011799875.1. Lineage (NCBI taxonomy): Eukaryota > Viridiplantae > Streptophyta > Magnoliopsida > Poales > Poaceae > Thinopyrum > Thinopyrum elongatum. The sequence continues at coordinate 84,673,772 of CM022301.1, forward strand.
CTTTTTGGAACTGCTCTTCTTGTGAGATGAAGTCTTTGAAGATTTTGACGATGAGGACTTTGAAGATTTCTTCCTTTTCTTTGAGTCGTCTGAACTATCATCCTTGTATTTCTTCTTCTTTGATTCCTTTGCCCATTGAGGACAATTAGTTATGTAGTGACCAGGTTTCTTGCATTTGTGGAAAGTCCTCTTCTTGTAATCGCGGGATGAGGAATCTGATCTCATGTCATCACCTCTTGAAGATTTTCCAAAGCGACCACGCCTTTGGAACTTCTAAAATTTTCTCACAAGCATTGCTAGCTCCTGGCTTAGTTCTTCAGGGACACCAATGCTGCTATCAGAATCTTCTCCTTCAGATGAGGAAACTGCCTTGGCCTTCAGTGCGCGTGATCTTCCATAGCTTGGCCCGTAGAGATCTCTCTTCTCAGCTTGTTGGAATTCATGAGTGTTCAGCCTCTCAAGGATATCAGCAGGATCTAGTGACTTGTAGTCTCCATGTTCTTGAATCATCAGTGCCAGTGTATCGAATGAGGAATCAAGTGATCTCATCAATTTCTTCACCACCTCATGGTCGGTGATGTCAGTGGCACGAAGTGCTTGAAGCTCATTTGAGATGTCAGTGAGGCGATCAAAGGTTTGCTGAACATTTTCGTTGTTGAGTCTTTTGAAGCGGTTGAAGAGATTGCGAAGAACGTCAACTCGAGAATCACGTTGAGTTGAGATTCCTTCGTTGACCTTGGACAGCATGTCCCAGATAAGCTTTGCAGACTCCAAAGCACTCACTCTGCCGTACTGTCCTTTGCTCAGATGGACAGATATGATATTCTTCGCTTGAGAGTCGAGTTGCTTGAATCTCTTCACATCAACAGCATTCACGAAAGGAGTAACGGAGGGAACGCCATTTTCCACAACATACCAGAGATCGTTGTCAATTGCCTCAAGATGCATGCGCATCTTGTTCTTCCAGTAGGGGTAGTCTGTCCCATCGAAGGTAGGACACCCAGCCGAGACCTTGATCATGCCTGCAGTCGACATAACTAAAACTCTAGGTGGTTAAACCAAAATCACACAGAACAAGGGAGTACCTTGCTCTCATACCAATTGAAAGTGTGTTATATCAACTAGACGAGGGTGAATAGGCAATTTTTATGAATTCATCACTGAGGAAATACTACTTGAGGAATTTCCTAAGCGACGAACTACTAGCAGCGGAATAAGTACTCAGGTGCATGCATAACAACACAGTAGCATAGTCATCATGATGAAATGAAACATACACAGAGCAAAGGTAGCATGAAAACAGGATAAGCAGGCAAAAGACAAAGTGATTGAAGAAATAGGATTGAGGAAATTGAGAAAGTCTTCAGTCAAAGTCTTCAAACAGTAACGATCAATTTCATCAACACATGAATGAGGAAATGAAAGGGTTGAGGAAATAGAACCAGTAGCTCGGTGAAGACAATGATTTGGTAGACCAGTTCCAACTGCTGTGACAGTTGTACGTTTGGTTGGAGCGGCTTGGTATTTAAACCAAAGGACACACAGTCCTTACTGTATTCTGCTTGAGCTAAGGTCACACAGACCTCGCCCAATCACTCATGGTAAGTCTTCAGGTGACTTCCAAACCTTCACAGACTTGGTCACTTGGCGATCCACAATTCCTCTTGGATGCTCTAGACCATGACGCCTAACCGTCTGGAAGATGCACAGTCTCCAAAGGTAACAAGCGTCGGTTCCACACAGGAACAATCTCTTCAGTGATGCACAATCACTTTGGGTTGTAGGTGTTGGGTTTGGGGTTTTCCTCACTGATGATTTTCTCTCAAAGTCCTCGGAGGATGGGATGCTCTAAATGACAAGTAGTGTCAGTTTCTCTCGAAGCAGTCAACCAGCTAGTGGTTGACGGGGGCGGCTATTTATAGCCAGGGAGCAGCCCGACATGATAAGATATAAATGCCCTTCAATGATATGACCGTTAGGTGGATAAGATATTTGGGACAGCTGGCGCGTAGCACAACAACGGTCAGAAATTTGAGCTCTCAAATTCCTCAGGGCTATCATGTTCCTCACTTCTAGGCAATCCGCACTGGCGAATTCCTAACTCCTCAGTCAAAACAAATTCCTCAGAGAGAAGAAGATCTTCATCTCTCTCACTGAAGAAATTGACTGAACTGTATGAGATTTCCAAAGGCTTCACTCGAAGGATTGGGTAGGTGTAGGATTTGAGATGAGCATCACTTGGAAATGTTTCCTTAGTTTTACCTCGACCCCCTTTAACAGTACGGTGTTTCCTATGACTCAAGAAAGAGAAAATGAAACTATGAAAACAAAAGTCTTCACGCTTCATAATCCTCGCATCAATATCAATGTCTTCAAGGTCACACCAATTTCCTTATTTTCAAAGTCTTCAAGAAAACCATAATCTTCAAATGAGGACATTCATTTTTAGGGGTCAACATTCATCGGATTTATCAAACTCCTCAGAGACTTATGTAACCTGTGTACACTCACAAACACATTAGTCCCCTAACCTATAAGTCTTCAATACACCAAATTCACTAAGGGGCACTAGATGCACTTACATTACTCGATAGTTTAGTGTGCCATGCTTTACGGCCTAGAACCGGGACTTCAGAGTCGTTTTGAACGTCATGGAGCATATGAGATGTTCCAAGAGTTGAAGTTAATATTTCAAACAAATGCCTCAGTTGAGAGATATGAAGTCTCCAACAAGTTCTATAGCTGCAAGATGGAGGAGAACAGTTCTGTCAGTGAACACATACTCAAAATGTTTTGGTATCATTACCACTTGACTCAGCTGGGAGTTGATCTTCCAGTTGATAGTGTTATTGACAGAGTTCTTTAGTCACTGCCACCAAGCTACAAAGGCTTCGTGATGAACTATAATATGCAAGGGATGAATAAAATGATTCCTGAGCTCTTCGCAATGCTTAAGGCCGCGGAGGTAGAAATCAAGAAGGAGCATCAAGTGTTGATGGTTAACAAGACCACTAGTTTCAAGAAAAAGGGCAAGGGAAAGAAAGGGAACTTGAAGAAGAATGGCAAGCAAGTTTCCACTCCCGGGAAGAAGCCCAAAGATGGACCCAAGTCTGAAACTGAGTGCTTCTACTGCAAAGGGAATGGTCACTGGAAGCAGAACTGCCCCAAATACTTGGCAGATAAGAAGGATGGCAAAGTGAACAAATGTATATTTGATATACATGTTATTGATGTGTACCTTACTAATGCTCGTAGTAGTACCTGGGTATTTGATATTAGTTCGGTTGCTCATATTTGTAACTCGAAACAGGAGTTGTGAAATAAACGAAGATTGGCTAAGGACAAGGTGACGATGCGCGTCAGGAATGGTTCCAAGGTCGATGTGATCGCCGTTGGCACGCTACCTCTACATCTACCTTCGGGATTAGTTTGAGACCTCAATAATTGTTATTTGGTGCCCGCATTGAGCATGAACATTATATCTGGATCTTGTTTACTGCGGGACGGTTATTCATTTAAATCGGAGAATAATGGTTGTTCTATTTATATGAGTAATATATTTTATGGTCATGCATCCTTGATGAATGGTCTATTCTTGTTGAATCTCGATCGTAGTGATACACATATTCATAATATTGATGCCAAAAGATGCAAAGTTGATAATGATAGTGCAACATACTTGTGGCACTGCAGTTTAGGTCATATTGGTGTAAAGCGCATGAAGAAACTCCATACGGATGGACTTTTGGAATCACTTGATTATGAATCATTTGATACTTGCGAACCATGCCTCATGGGCAAGATGACTAAAACTCTGTTCTCCGGAACAATGGAGTGAGCTAATGACTTATTGGAAATAATACATACCGATGTATGCGGTCGATCCTAAAGGTGCTAATAAAGTGTGCAAGCTCCAGCGATCCATGTATGGACTGGTGCAAGCATCTCGGAGTTGGAATATATGCTTTGATGAGGTGATCAAAGCATATGATTTTATACAGACTTACGGTGAAGCCTATATTTACAAGAAAGTGAGTGGGAGCTCTGTAGCATTTCTAATATTATATGTGGATGACATATTGTTGATTGGAAATGATATAGAATTTTTGGATAGCATAAAAGTATACTTGAATAAGAATTTTTCAATGAAAGACCTCGATGAAGCTGCTTATATATTGGGCATCAAGATCTATAGGGTGTGACGCCCCTGGCTCAATCATGCACTAATCATACACGCAAATGCACACGATCAAGCCTAAGGACTCACGGCAAGATATCACAACACAACTCTAAAACATAAATAAAGTCATACAAGCTTTATATTACAAGCCAGGGGCCTCGAGTGCTCGAATACATAAGCTTGCGAACAAGCGTCAGCGGAAGCATCAGATATCTGAGTACAGATATTAAAAGAGAAACAGAAAGGCCTTTAGAAAGGCAGGGCAAAATAAAACACTACGATCGAAAGGCGCAGGCCTCCTGCCTGGGACCCTCCGAACCTACTCCTGGTCGTTGACAAGCTCGTAGTAGTATCCATCCTCGGGGTAGAAGTGGTAGCTGAAGTCGTCAACCGGGGCAGCGGTCTCACGGGCTCCGTCCTCTGGACACGACAAACTGATATGGGGAGAAAAGGAAAACAAAGCAACCATGAGTACTCAGAAGTACTCAGCAAGCAAGGATCTACCCTACATATGCAACATTTTCAAAGAGAGGCTGTATATGTGGACTGGGCTGCAAAAATGCCAGAATAGAGAGGATGCCTAGTCCTATCGAAGACTAGCATCTTCAGAGGTCTTGCAGCATTAGAAGAGTGTAGACAGTACCATATAATGTAGCAGTAATGATATCAACCTCACCCAGAGATCCTTTCTCGACTCCCTGCGAGAAAGCAATCCCAGAGCCATACAGTTATCAACCTCGTCCTCGTCCTGAGATCCCTTCTTGACTCCCTGCGAGAAGCAATCCCAGAGCCATAGTATCCAATTCTATTTGTATCAATCGGGATACAACTCCGAGTGTCCGTTACCGAGGATCCGGCTATCGATAGATGTTTTCTTCCCTGCAGGGGTGCACCAACTTACCCACCACGCTCGCTTAACTCCGGCCGGACACACTTTTCCGGGTCATGCCCGGCCTCGGCCAAACGACACACCGCAGCCCTACCTAGAGCTCAGCAGAGAGGTCCCCGCCGGTCTACATCCTAAGCGCAAGGGGGTCTTGGGCCATCGCCCCTCGCCCTCCGGGTCATTGCGCACATGGCTCAGATCCAAGCACCACCTCTGTCGTGAATGGCGCCAATCACTCCATGCCGCACTGCTGAACTGGACGTCTGTCAGAGCTTTCGGCTGATGCATATGATGCAGAACGCCCATACTATGCCCACGTGGTGGTTAGTGCTATCGGGCCAGAGGCCCACTCAGATCAAATATCCAAACCGTTAGTACCTTGGGGGTTGCGGTAACGAGCAGAGACTCACGAAAGATGTGACCCCGTCGCCCCGTCTCGAGGACTTGCTGCAAGGGTTAAGAATGCCCGGCTGCGCCTCGTATTCATCACTCGGGCACCATACAGGCAACCCTTCTTCACATCACACGCGGGTACCCCTCAGGGTCGACCCGCCTTTCCAAGTAACAATAGTACAGTCCAAGTATCCGTGTGTCCATAACATCAAGGGAATCCGAGGTATCACCCTCGTTGGATTCCTACTCGATGTATCCGTCAAGGTGAACTCGGAGGAATCACCCTCGCTGGGTTCACACTTGAGGTGTTGTACGACGGTGTCGTTATCGGAAGTGGTGAAGGAGGAATCACCCTCGATGACCACAACCGAATAGCTACTCTACAGAGTTAACATCAGAAGTGCTACAAGAGGTTTCACCCTCGGCACTCGATAGTAACGCTGCAGTGTCGTTACAACTAAGGGGTGGTGATGTGCGGTGTCGGGGCCTGGTCTTCAATCCCGTTGATCGGGTCTTCGGATAATCCAGCGGGGTAATCGGGATAAGCGGGGTCACTGATAGGTCACTACCCAGCCTATACTAAGCAGTTTAGGATATGCAGGCAATTATCAACAGCAGGTTACAGTAAACAGGCTATGCATCAGAATAGGTAAAGCAGTAACAGCAGCAATTCTAATGCAAGCATGAGAAAATAGAATGGGCGATATCGGGAAGATCAAAGGGGGGGCTTGCCTGGTTGCTTGGCGGCAAGGGCAAGGTCGTCAACGGTGGCGTCGGGCTCCGGTGCTGCGTCGGTACCGGGAACTGCGTCGGGGTCTATCGAGAGAGAAGAGGGGGAGGAAACAGTAAATACTAAGCAAGCAAGTGCTACACAATATATGACATGACAATATGCAGTGCCGGGTGTGTCCTAACGTATGGTTGCACGTCACCGAGGAAGGGGGAATCCATCCGGGAATGTTTTCCCGGTTCCGGACATTTGTCAGACAGATGACCGAAGGGGAACGGTTTCATGTTCAGATAGTTAGGGACGTGTGACGGACGAACGGACCGCGTATTCGGATTTGTCTCGTCGTTCTGAGCAACTTTCATGTACAAAGTTTTTCGATCTGATCTACGGATTATTTTTTATGATTTTCTAAAGTTTTTATTAATTTCTGGAATTTATTTAATTATTTAAATTTGAATTATCCAAAACAGTAAAAGATGACATCATCATGACATAGAGGTGACGTCAGCAGTCAACAGTGCAGCTGACCAGGTCAAACCTGACGTGTGGGGCCCACACGTCAGCCTCTGTTAGTTTATAGGATTAATTGAACTAATTACTGAATAATTAGGGGGGTGGGGCCTACTGTCAGTGTCTGTTAACTTAATCAATTAAATAATTAGGTTAATTAGCATTTTAATTAGGGTTTTAATTTATTTCTAAAAACATTTTAATTGTGGGGCCCGCGTGTCATAGTGCTGACTAGTCAACGGGGCCCAGTGGGGCCCGTAGTCAGTGGCACTGGTGGTGGGACCCGCGTGCCACGTTGGAGCCGGCCGGCGCGGCGGCCGGAGCATCGCCGGCAACCACAGAAGACGGAGGCGACGCGCGGGATTTGCGTACGGGGCATCTCCGGGGCTGAGGTTTGGTCCGTTCGAACGGGCGGTCCACGCGCGCGTGCATTGGTGGTGGTGGCATGGCCGGAGACGGCGCGTAGCGGCGGCGGTGAGCACGTCGGCGGCGGCCGGTCTCAGGTGGCGATGGCAAACGGCAGTGCGGTCGCGCGCGAGTCGAACGAAGGAGCTAGGAGGTACCTACGCGCGCGTGTGAGTTCAACGGGCACAAGCCCGAGGCCAGCTGGTCGCCGGAACGGCGCCGGCAACGAGCTAAGCGGCGGCGCGTTCGGCTACGGTGGAGGAGCTCGCTAGGGGCCGCAAACGACGGCGCGAGGAGAGGGAGAAGGAGTGGCAGCTTACAGCGCTCCTGCAGGTGTGCGTAATGGGCTCGGGGGAGGCTCGACGTGGCCGGAATCGACGACGGCATGCGGCGGCGATCCGAGGAGGGAGAAGGTTGACGCGGGCGAGGCAGAGGCTCCCAGCTCCGTCCAGCGGCGCGGGGTGGGGTAGCGGACGGTGGCGGAGCGCTCTCGTCCGGTCACGCGACGAGGCGGAGGCGGTGGCCGCGTGTTTTACGGCGGCGGAGCCATGGCCGTGTCGGGTGAGTTGGGAGAACTAGAGGGAGAGGGAGAGGGGGCAGCTAGGGTTTGCCCGAGGGGTCGGGGAAGGGTCCTTGTAGGCGCCCGCGGAGGCAGCGGCGTGCGTTGTCGAGCAGGGAGCGAGGGGGGGCCAGGGCGCGGCGTGCGGGGGCGGCGACAGCAGCGCGGGCGGTGAGCAGTGAGGTAGGAGGAGACAAGCAGGGTGGGCTGGGCCGCATTGTAGCACTTAGGCCCAGGTGGCGGTGGACTCTTTTCTTTTTCTTTCTTTTATGTTTCTGTTTTTCTGTTTTGTTTTGTCTTTTGTCTTTTGTTTTTATTTCAAACCACTTTTGTAAAATATGAGACTAGCCCAAATAAATATGGTGCATTATAAGCCACTGCAATATAATGGTTTTGAGTCCAAAGGTTTTCATCCTGTATTTTATTTAATTAAAAAGGTATGAAATAGTGTTATTTTACTGCTGTTTGAGTCAGTTAATTAATTTAGTGAATGTTGGTTATGATTTTAGAATTGTCTGTAGAATATTTGCCATTTAATGAACATTTTAATTTCTGGGTTTGGGCAACTTTTATTTTCACTTTAAGTTTGAATTTTCCATTTGAATTTGAATTTGAAAAGAGATATGATACTAATGATGATTACGCACTGTTGATCATGATAACATGGCATAATTAAAAGGGTGATCACTGTAGCTTAATACATGGGGTGTTACATAGGGATAGATCGAGACGCTTAATAGGACTTTCACAAAGCACATGTAACATCCGAAATTTTCAATTTGGAATGTTTTACAATTATTAGCTAAGCATCTATGCATTTTGTTTGAATTGATTGGCATTTGGAAATTTCAGAGGCATTTGAGTTTTATTTGAATTTATTCAACTAGGCATTTGAAAATTCATTTCAAATATCCCTGACAAATACTTGAGAAAAAGTATGAGAGGAGCTAAAATGACACTCCAAAAATGTCAGAAGAAAACCATGCCAAAAATTTTGAATTCAAATTTGAGTTTTATTTGGATTTTTCAAAAAAATTGTTTTTTATAATGTTTTTATTTTTGCCTCTGAAAAATAGTCCATCTTATAGATTATATTTTTCTGAGTTTTCTGATATATATATATATATGACCTACATAAAACTATTTTATTTTCTCTAGTTTATTTTATTTCCCCTCTGTCTTATGTCAAAAAAAAAGGAAAGCCCAGGCGCCAGCCAGGCCAACCGGCCCAGCCAGCGCCCGAGCCGGCCTGCGCCCACCAGCGCCCGAGCCAGCCTGCTCCACCCGCACCGCGCCGAACCCTCTCCCCCTCAGTCGCCTGCTCTCTCCCTCCCCCTTCTCTCTCACTGACCACTGGGTCCACCCCAACCCTAACCCCTCGTCCACGCCTCGCCAGGCCGGAGCACAACCAGAGCGCGCCCGTCGCCGCGATCTTGCCGGGATCACGCTCTGAGTCGCCCTCCTCTCTAAGGAACGTGTCCTATAAAGTCCCCTCGCTCTCCTCCCTCGACCCCCCTAAAACCCCCTCGCAAAACCCCATCGTAGCTTATGCTCTCAACGATCGGATCTCGCCTCCGCCACCGCAGTCCACCGCCTCCACCGACGCCAGTGAGCCCTCACCACCCCTCAATCTTCGGCCATCGGCCTAGCCCAACTACCCGCACTCCCTTGACACCCTTTTGCTTATCTTTGTCCTCCGTAGAGAGCTACTCCAGCTCGTCCACCCATCGCCGGAACACCGAGCACCACCGCATTGCCCTCATCGATCCCGTGGTCCCCGACAGCAACCGACGACACCACCGACCTCCCCTCGCTCCGCCACTTCGCCCCGACGTCGCCGCCGCCGCCCCGGACCACCGGAGCAGCCGCCACCATCACGCCCGACCCGCCGCCGTCCTCTGTTCGCTGTCGACCACCGCCACTGTAAGCCGGACTCCTCCCCGCCGTTGGATCCCTAATCTACGGCTTAGATTAGAACTAGTGAAGAGTTAGGTTTTTTTAGTAGATCGGTTTAGTTACGGTTTAGTTAGATTAGATCGAACCGGTCGGTTTATTTGTTAGCCCGTACGCATTTTATTTGTTTTCCGCCCGAGCGTTAGATAACTACAGATCGCACCTTCGGCCCAGTAGCGCCCGTTAGTTTTTTTTTAGTTAATTCGTTTCTGTTTTCAAAACAGAAAAGTTCCAATCTTGAAAATTTTATTTCTCTTAGGTTATTTAATATTTTCCAATGATTCATTTTGCTCTAGTTTGGAAATTTCCTAAAGTTTCTGTAGATATACCTTTTGTCCATGTTTGTAGTTTTAAAAATGTATGTGCATGAATTTTGTTCAGATCACCAAATTTGAAATATGTAGAGCTAGGATTAATATTTTTAGGCGATTCTTTTTGCTACTGTTTTCTTGTGACCTTGGCTATCAGTAGGTTTATTTTGGGAATTTTAGAATTTATTTAAAATTAGTGTAGCACGAAAACAGTACTATTTTGTTATTTATTAACTTTTGCACTATTTCTTTTGCTTTAAATTGTTTTAAATCAGTTTCTTTTGTTATTTTTGTTTTGTTCAGATTAGTTTCTGCATAGTTAAAAGAGGAACTTTTATTTGTAGAAAAAAAATGTTCTAGTATTTTATTTCTTTTTCTTACTAGAAACTTGTTTTAGGCCTAAAAGGAGTTTTATAATATTTTTTAATGCGATTCTTTTTGCATAAAATTTATTTGCTGTTTTATTTTCTGTTATTTAGCAAAAACCTTATTTTGGTTCTGTTAAAGAAAATTTTAGTAGTAGAAAACTATGTTATATCTTGTAGTAAAAAACCTTGCTTTGATTCTTGTGGTTTTCTTTTGGTTTTCCTTTGTGTGATTTGATGAATGTGTGATCATTACTTTTACTTGCTGTTATGTTAGTATATTGTATGATGGTATGCTTATCATGTTTTGTTTGCTTCGATAGAGTACCCGGAGTGCGAGGCTTGTTACTACGAGTCGCTAGCTTTCGAAGACCGTCAGCAAGGCAAGTCTTTGATCATGAATTTATTTACCTATGTTTTATTGCATTAGTAGAATTTCCTCCCCACCATGCATGCAGTAGGAGAAATTGAATCAAGTCTTGAGTAGTATCATGTGGTAGGTTGACCCAAAATCCCTATGTTACCATTGCCCGGGACGTTGTAGTTTATTATGCTATGCTCGTAGACGGGGTTGGTTGAGTGATTCATATGGGAGATGTGAGAGTCAAGATGATGACAACCTCAAGATTTCAAGATGCTCAAGATGGACTTCAAATTCACTACTGGGTGGAGGACGGATTGATGGGCACCCTGGAGTAACCAGCGGATGGCCGGGATGCATGGAGAAGCGTCATGACATCTTGCGGAAAGCTTCACCCAGCCACGAAGACACGGATGGATATACCTTGACCAGAAGCTTACCTGTACAGCCGCATGCCATTATGGGCTCTGGCTTGGTCGACCCTAGGCGTGGCTCTGGACGGACGGTGCCAGCAGACGTAGAAGAACGGTAGGAAATGGATGGGCACCGGCAGTGGCCCAGAGGATCTCTATGGAAGACCCTGTTTCGTTCGTCCCGTCTTCAAACACCATGCAGTGCGAAGACTCAAAGGAGGGAACGATTCTTGCGGGTAAAGTGCACAAGACTCTGCGGAGTGAAAATCTAATTGATTAGCCGTGTCCCCGGTTATGGACAACTGAGCCTCTGGACCTGGACTTATTCGGAAATCTCAACACCAAACTTAATTAATTGATGGGTTATAATGATTTCGGGTCTGAGACACTGGTTGGCGGAACCATCTCAATAACAACCAACATTTTGTAGTAATTGCAAGCAAGCCCTTTTGTTGTAGGCAAAAATTGGCTTTTTCGCAAAAACTTAAACTTAGAGCCCCACAACCAAATTGCATATAGTATTAGTATTTTATTATTGTCTTTCTCTATGACTTGCCAGCATATTCAAAATGCTGACCTACATGGCTGCAACGTCTCATGTTGCAGAGGAGTTTTCCGACTAGGAGTGAGGCTACGATCTATGCTCGGTGATTGCCCTATGGAGTCGGATGGACTCGCTTATCGTCTACGCTTCCGCAGCATTAGTAGTTTTTTTTCTCATGAGTTGGCCTTCGGCCGAATTTATTCTATTGTAATAAAGACTCTATATGAGAATTGTGTAATAAATCAGGTGTGACTGAACTTTGAAATTTTCATCAATGTACTGTGTGTGCCAATATGATCTTGGGATGGTATAGAAACACAGAGACTTGACCGATTTCGGGTCGGGTCCTTACAGCACATACCTTGACAAAGTTTTGAAGAAGTTCAAAATGGATCAGTGAAAGAAAGGGTTCTTGCCTGTGTTACAAGGTGTGAAATTGAGTCAGACTCAAAGCCCAACCACTACAGAAGATAGAGAGAAAATGAAAGTCATTCCCTATGCCTCAGCCATAGGTTCTATCATGTATGCTATGCTGTGTACCAGATCTGATGTGTGCCTTGCCATAAGTTTGGCAGGGAGGTACCAAAGTAATCCAGGAGTGGATCACTGGACAGCGGTCAAGAACATCCTGAAGTACCTGAAAGGACAAAGGATATGTTTCTCATTTATGGAGGTGACGAAGAGCTCGTCGTAAATGGTTACGTCGATGCTAGCTTCGACACTGATCCGGATGACTCTAAGTCACAAACCAGATACGTATTTATATTGAATGGTGGAGCTGTCAGTTGGTGCAGCTCCAAGCAGAGCGTCGTGGTGGGATCTACGTGTGAAGCGGAGTACATTGCTGCTTCGGAAGCAACACATGAAGGAGTCTGGATGAAGGAGTTCATATCCGATCTGAGTGTAATACCCAGTGCATTGGGTCCAATGAAAATCTTTTGTGACAACACTGGAGCAATTGCCTTGGCGAAGGAATCCAGGTTTCACAAAACAACCAAACACATCAAGAGACGCTTCAACTCCATTCGTGAAAAGGTCAAGGATGGAGACATAGAGATTCGCAAAATACATATGGATCTGAATATAGCAGACCCGTTGACTAAGCCTCTTCCGCGAGCAAAACATGATTAGCACCAACACTCCATGGGTGTTAGATTCATTACAATGTAACCTAGATTATTGACTCTAGTGCAAGTGGGAGACTGAAGGAAATATGCCCTAGAGGCAATAATAAAGTTGTTATTTTATATTTCCTTATTCATGATAAAGATTTCTTATTCATGCTAGAATTGTATTGATCGGAAACTTAAATACATGTGTGAATACATAAACAAATATTGTCTCCCTAGTAAGCCTCTACTAGACTAGCTCGTTGATTAAAGATGGTTAAGGTTTCCTAACCATAGACATGTGTTGTCATTTGATAACGGGATCACATCATTAGGAGAATGATGTGATGGACAAGACCCATCCATTAGCTTAGCATATTGATCGTTCAGTTTATTGCTATTGCTTTCTTGATGACAAATACATATTCCTTCGACTATGAGATTATGCAACTCCCGGATACCGAAGGAATACCTTGTGTGCTATCAAACGTCACAACGTAACTAGGTGATCATAAAGATGCTCTGTAGGTATCTCCGAAGGTGTTTGTTCAGTTGGCATAGATCGAGATTAGGATTTGTCACTCCGAGTATCGGAGAGGTATCTCCGGGCCCTCTCGATAATACACATCATAAGAAGCCTTGCAAGCAAAGTGACTAAGGAGTTAGTTGCAAGATGATGTATTACGGAATGAGTAAAGAGACTTGCTAGTAACGAGATTGAACTAGGTTTGAAGATACCGACGATCGAATCTCGGGCAAGTAACATACCGATGGACAAAGGGAATTACGTATGTAGTCATAAGGTTCGACCGATAAAGATCTTCGTAGAATATGTAGGAGCCAATATGGGCATCCATGTTCTGCTATTGGTTATTGACCGGAGAGGTGTCTTGGTCATGTCTACATAGTTCTCGAACCCGTAGGGTCCGCACGCTTAACGTTCATTGACGATATAGTGTTATATGAGTTATATGATTTGGTGACCGAATGTTGTTCGGAGTCCTGGATGAGATCACGGACATGACGAGGAGCTCCGGAATGGTCCGGAGGTAAAGATTGATATATAGGACGATGATATTCGGATACCGGAAGAGTTTCGGAGTGCACCGGGTAGTCATCGGGTCGCCGGAAGGGGTTCTGGACACCCCTGGTAGGTGTATGGGCCTAATGGGCCAAGGGGGACAGACCAGCCCACAAGGGGGCTGGCGCGCCCCTCTCCTTGGCCGCCGGCCCTAGGGAAGGAAAGGGGGGAGGGCTAGCCCCTCCTGCCTTCCCCTTCTCATGGGAGAAAGGAAGGGGGGGCGCCACCCTCCCCTGCCTTTCCCCGCTCACCAAATAAGGAAAGGGGGGCGCGGCTTGGGGAGGACCCCAAGTAGGATTCAGCCTACTTGGGGCGCCTCTTGGCAGCCTCCCCTCTCCCACCGCACCTATATATATGTGGGAGGGGGCGCCACACATAACCACGACAATCTCTTAGCCGTGCGCGGCGCCCCCCTCCACAGTTTCATCCCTCGGTCATATTTTCGTAGTGCTTAGGCGAAGCCCTGCGGAGATAGCATCACCACCACCGTCACCACGCCATCGTGCTACCGGAACTCATCCACTACTTCGCCGTCTTGCTAGATCAAGAAGGCGAGGAAGTCACCAAGCTGAACCTGTGCTGAACGCGGAGGTGCCGTACGTTCGGTACTCGATCGGTTGGATCGTGAAGAAGTTCGACTACAGCAACCGCGTTAACAAACGCTTCCACTTACGGTCTACGAGGGTACGTAGACACGCTTTCCCCTCTTGTTGCTATGCATCTCCATGGATAGGTCTTGCGTGTGCATAGAATTTTTTTGTTTTCCATGCAACGTTTCCCAACACCCACACCCTCCAGTCAGGACCGCAGGTCATCACAACGCAAGCGCCAACATCGCCCATTACCACTATCCAGCAACAAGGCAGCACGGGTGCCCTAGGATTTACACCCCTGGCTTCCCCGCACCCGCGGCAGCACACATGAACCCCACATGCGCTACTACAATGTTGCCTCCCATCACCGCATATGGCACGAACTATGTCACAACGCCAATCCCAGGAAACGACCCCGTGTCAAGGGCACGGGAGGCCCTTCGCATGTCGCAACTGAATGCGCAGTTAGAATTACAGCAGCACACCCTGGAGGCCGCCACACGTGATGCATGGTAGAACAAGACAATGACGCATGAGCGACTGTGCCGAGCTTCCCGTCTCCCATGAGCCATCCTTGTCGACCTCGTGGCTCTCGGCCGGGAATATGGCATCAGATTCAATGAGCCAATGGAGAATGCACCGGCGCCGACGCCAACCCGAGGTCTCCAGGCCACCATGGCGTTAGTGGACATGCTACAAGCTACACAGGAGATCCTAGACTCCTGGCTGACCTCACACAGGTACTCCAATAGGACAATGTGTCACGCTCGAGGGACATGCTTGCGGGCACTGACCGTGTCCTCTCTGCAGCCAAGCACCCAGCCTGCGAGCGAAGACAAGAATCAGTATAGCGACTGGAGGTCGCACCAGAGCTAGAGGTCGCAAACCTCAGGCGCCCGATTTCGGCTGTAGCAGTACAACAACGAGCAGCACTACCATTAAGAGGCTCGATAATGGGAGGACGCCGAGCTCACCTTCCTGATCCTGAGACAGGGCGAAGGAATACTATGGGCAGAGTCCACGGAGCGCCCCCCCCCCCCCCCCCCCCCCCCCCCCCCCCCCCCCCCCCCCCCCCCCACACACACATGCTTCAACTCGCTCACATCAAGCATCGCACCAGCATGTTTCGGCCACACGGTGATAACACCCCCATTCCCCCAACCATTCACCGTTCATGGTGTCTAGAAGTACTCATGGTACACAAAGCTCGATTACTAGCTGAATGACTACCTCACAGCAGTCGATGTGGACAATGGAGACATCAGCAACACCCTACGGCACATACCACTATGTCTCAATGGACACGCGTGCTCCTGGCTCAGCATCCTCCTGCCCAACTCCATCCTCAACTGGGAATATTTCGAGCATGCATTCCTCAACAATTTTGAAGGTACCTACAAGCATCTAGGGAGAGGCGCCGACCTCCACATTATCATGCAAGGCGACAACGAGTTCGGCCGCGACTTCATGGTGCGATGGCTCAAAAATAAGAACACACTGACAAACATCTCGGACGAAATAGCCATCGGAGCATTAGTGAGCGGGGCGCAGGACAATTTATTTCTCCACAAGCTCGGCAAGAAGCGAGGTGAGGGCAAGCTGATGACCATGGCAGCACTCATGAAGGTAGAAAATGACTTCGCCACAGGGGAAGAAACCGCTTGGGCAAGCCGCCGCTCCACGCCAGGGCTAAATATCTAGGAGCCTACCGGTGGAGACGCCCCTGAAAGACGCAACAATAAGGGAAAGGAGGGCCATAAATGGAAGGAGGAACAGGACTCTGAACTGATCATTGCAGCAAATGAGGCAGAAGAGGCCAGAGCTAAAAAGCAGCAGTCGGGAGGAAAGCCGCGGCGGCCTCCCCGCACATATGAGGGAATCATGAGTGGACCATGCTTATACCATAGCTAGAAATTCATAAGGCACAAGACTCCACGAGGGAATGCCAGCTCAACGAACATCTCATCAAGGAGAAGGGAAATAAACTCGACGGAGGTCATAATGCAACCCCGCCAGTCTCGGCCGCCCACCAAGACTAGCAGCCCCGCAACATACGGTAGCGAGCATTTTGCAAGGACAAACGCCGAGTTAACATGATTATAGTTGAGATGAGGCCAACAAGGCACATGTGCCGACATCATCACACGCGCACGAGGCGTCATAGTCGGTTTCTCGAATGGTCATAACAAACCATCTCCTTCCACCAAGAAGACCACCTAGATGGCATAGTACTCAAAGGAGGTTGCAATTTTCCCAAAGTACTCATGGATGGAGGCTCCGACATCAACATTCCTGTATGTCAGCACACTAAATAGAATATATTTACCACTAGAAGCCCTCTGACCTTCATCAACAGAATTCCATGGCATAGTACTAGGAAATAAGGTGGCACCAATTGGCCAAAAAACACCAGAGTTACCTTTGTTTTGAAGTCGTCCCATTTTCAGGAGGATACAATGCAGTCCTCGGAAGGACAACATTTGTCAAGTTCATGGCAATACCATGCTACGCCTACTTGAAGTTGAAGATGCCAGGGCCATACGAAGTAATCATAGCCAATGGCAATCCCTTGCATGCCCTCTAGGCAGAGGTTATGAACGTGGAGGAGGCCGACGCGCGCATCGCCCATGCCAACAGCAGCACAGGACAAGGCACAGTCATGGGGCCTCCCCGGGCACAGCAGACAAGGCTCCTCCCGCATGACTGGGGGCGGAGACCCTCAGAATAGCGGACAACTCAAAGGCTACAGACCTACTGGTAGATCCACTTATTCCCTAATCACCCTGGAGGTCAGGAAGAAGAAAGAGATCATGGGGCCATCCATGACCCACTATTTTAGTAATTTTAAATTCTTTTTTTCTACTTAAGCACAAGTTTAATCGTAAGACTTTGTGGAATAATCATATTATCTCGATCATGTATTAGACAATGAATAAAAGTGCTTTGCCACGCAATCACTTCATTATTTTCAATACCACGTATATGATCGCTAAATGGAAATGTTTGTGGATTGGTTCAAGAGACCTTCCTATTTACCAGACTCGAGGGTTGCATCATTTTTTGGACCGCCCCGCAGTTAGTATAGGGGATACATCCAGTAACCCTACAAACACAGACCCGGGGGCCGCATTCGTGGCACACCAACCTCCATCGTCCAATAAACAGGACGACTTGTCAAAGGCTTACGACCAACCTTGTCATTCGAGTTGCGACACATAGTCTTAACAAATGTTGAGGACCTACCCAGAGCCCACTGCCAAGTCTGTGCAAAGTGCACATGCAAACATATTGAGTTCCTAAGGGGCTCCTATTCTAGAAAACCAATGCTAGCACATGAATTACTTGGTTGATCAACAGCGTTCTCACATCGAATGTAAAAGGCGTTGCACGACACGAACATGACAAGTCACAAACAAAGTAAAAGCAACAATGTTAATCCATAGTACGGTAAGGTTTTTTATGCAAGAAGTTAACTTGCAGGATCATCGGGCTTGGGGCGCGCTCTTAACTATGTCTTGCAGGGCACAAACTCCAGCAGTGCACTCAGCTTCTTTTGTGACCTTGGCAAAGAATTGCCGCGGATTGCGACCTCTGGGCGGGGAACGCACCAAGGGCCAGAAGTTCATGTCGGGGTGATGTGCCTTCATGCTAGCAAAAACCTAGCGGGCTCCCTCAAGGGCCATAGAGTAGATCCGGTCTTCCAGCTGATCAGTGGACTGCCTGAGCAAAGCCAAGAAAATCTCGATGTTAGTCTTCAGCCTGGGGTCTCCACAGAAGAGCATACCCATAGCAACCCTGAGAGCACCCCGCATCTTCCTAGCCACTGCCGCGATGTCCCGAAGACGGGCCTCCGCGTCATCATCCTGAATCTCAGGAAGAGGAGCTAAAAAGCAAAAGGGTCAAAAATAAGACAACGGCTATTTACCACACAAAATGGACAGAAAAATAGACACTAGGCGTATTACCTTTAGATGTGGCCTCCAGGTCACGACAATACTTCTGTGCCTTTGCCAGTTGCGAGGTTGCATCATCATTGTCCTTATGAAGCTAGAGGATCTTCTTCTCACCCTCTTGGGCCACGGTAGTCAGCTGCGATAGCTTCTTCTCCGCGGCCTCCAAGTCTCACTGAAGAAAGCCCTGATGGTCCTTGTTACCTTGTAGGTCATTGCGGAGGATGTGGCAGGCCTCCTGTTCCTGGTGAAGAGCGGCCTCTAGATTACGCTTCGCGGAGAGCGCTTCATCTAGCTCCCTCTTGGTAGCCTTCTCGGCCTCCTCCGCTTGAGCGCGGGCCTTGGTGGCCTCAGTGAGCTCATGGCGAAGGGAGCCGGCCTCCACAGGGGTTACAGAAGAGAAACAAGAAAGGCTCCAAGATTAAAAAAAATAATCACTAGAAGCAAACGGCTATGGTGGGTACATATATACAAAATGCTTACAGATGGCATCGTCCGAGAGATGTTGGAGGCCGTCGGTGTTTTGATGTTGGGTGTTCAACCGCCCTTGTAGGTCCATGACCTGCACACGCAGGGTGCAGTTCTCCTCGACAAGAGCCTATAACGAGCAATGCGCTCAATTCAATTCAATGACAACACTTCAAGAAAGGCACAATTGGAACGAAGCACGGTTACAAGGTTGCAGACTTACTTGGGCCCGGGGGCTACTACTACTACTACTAGGCAGGTATAAACCATACCTTGAACCCGGGCTCCACCGAAAGGCCTACCTCTCTTAGGGTGGACCAAAGGCGCCTTAGGGCTTTATCAGCAGCCCCCAAGGGCTCCATGACTTCCTTGGGCACCTCCCGGCTGTACCTCCTGGTAAGAAAGAAGGGGGCCTCCGGCGTGATGGGTGGAGGGTGCACTTCCTCCTGCCTTGGACGACCGGTGGAGGCCCCTAGAGGCGGAGTCATCAATGACACCGTTGATGGGGCACTGTCACTAGCTGTGATCTTGCCCATGGCGGGCGGCGACGACACGCTAGCTAGAGGGAAGACAACTACACCCTCCAGTTGTGTTTCCGCTAGAAGGACTGGCAGTGGGCTCGCATCTCTTTCGGCTTCAAACGAGCCTGTCCCCTCACCATCCATGGCGGCCTCCTCTGCATCCACATCCATCGTCGTGGGCTCAGCAGAAGAGTCATCTAGAACAAAACATCCCCTTGTAAGCACCAGCAAGCTCACGAAAAGAACAGGTGGTTTAGGAAGACACGCACCCGCGATGCGGACCCCAGCTCCCAACGAAGAGGGCTCTAGAAGAATGGGCACACCAGGCATGCTAGATAGAGGAGTGGCCGCAATGGCCGCAAGGGCGGAGGTGGCCCTCGTCCCAAGAGGAACAACCCTAAGGAAACAACTCAGAGATTAAACAACAAGGACCGGAAGATAGCAACTCATAAAATAGCACAGAGAAACTTACGGGGTTGTCAGGAGAACATCGCTCTACGGGATGGCACGAGCACGACCACCGAGATCTCAAGGCTCGGGGAGTTCCAGGGTTCCGGGGATGCTCACGACCACTCCCGCCGCCGGGGTGTCCTCGCATAGCCCCCACTGGAGTTTTTTAAGCGGTTGGCATGGTGTCTCCATCGCGGGCCTCCCAAGCTCCTTCGTGTTGACCTCCTTGTCCTCCACGCCTAATGAACTTCTTCGTCATCATCGTCGTCGTCATCGTCATCATCATCATCGTAGTCGTCGCCACCACCACTGCCGCCATCGCGTGCGTCACCGTCATCGTCACCATCATCGCCCTTGTGACACGCATACATAGGGATCGCAGCCTCTTCATCCTCCTTGTCGACATGGTCAACAATGTCAGTATCACGGGAGGCCTCCACCTCTGAATCCTCCTCGTCGGAGGCCTCCCTGGATGCCCTCTTCTATCTCTTGGCAGACACACCCTTCACCCTCACATGCTTAGGGCGGCTGGGATCATCAGTGCGGCTAGAGCTGCGCTCACCTCCTGCCCCGATAGAGGAGACTCAGAGCGTTATGTCGCGAAGACCGCGAAGTTCTGCACCATGAGAGCAGAATGCCTGAGAGGACGATAATTCTGATTTTTAATAAAGTAAGGTGCTTCCAGACCCTGAACACTTACGCTACTTGGTGGGTGGTCGGTGCTGAAAGGCCTAACGGTTCTCTTCTCGAAATTTGTGATAACCTTGGGGCGCATCAGGAAGCTGAGGTCGTCGTCAACTCCTTCTGACCCGAGCTCATCCCGATACACCCTCGCTGGGTCCTCCGGCCCTGTGTACCTGTACAAGGGGAGTGCCCGGGCTGACAAAGGTAGGACGCGACGTCCCATCCATCTCCTCACTATGTGGCTTCCGGTCAGCCCGTTCTCCTTCAAGAGGGCGGTGGCGTTCGTCAGCGCCTTAGTCTTCGGTGACAACTTGGTCAATGGAGCCCATGATTGTAGATTCTGCGGGGGCTCATTCACAAAGGCGGGCAGGTCATCGCTGAGGCGCGCACGTAGAACCATGACTTGTGCCACTCCCAAACAGACTTCGGGAGGTTGATGGTGAAGAACTTGGAGTTAGGACACAACTGTGGGATAACTCCCACGAGGTCGTAGACAGCGCCGCCGTTCTTCTGAACGCAGACTCAAAAAAAGCATCGGAACAACTCAAAATGAGGAGATGTCCTGAGGAAGCACTCACAGAAGGTGATGAAGTTAGTGATGTGGAGGACCCCGTTGGGCGGAATGTGGTGCAACTGGCATCCGAAGAACCGCAGCAGCCCACGCGTGAGTTGTGGAGGGTAAATCCGAGCCCCCTCGCAAAATACTCCTAGCACAAGACGTGCTCGCCGTCATGGGGTGCCAGAGGGACCTCGCCTGACGAAATCCTGAATGGCCAAATCCGCCGGCATCAGAGCTGCTCCTGGAAGCGACCCTATTCCGTTTCTTTTCTACAACATCGGCGGGTGGTTCCTGGCTGGGGTTCGAATGCTCCTCTCACTCATGGTCTTGGCCATGGAGATGCGGGAGGCGGATCTGGCAATGCCCTGACAAGGGAGAAGCCAGGGCAGCATGGCGGCAGCGTGCTCTGGAAAGCTTGAGGCAAAGGGGCTGGAATGGCCGAAAGAGGGAGAAGGAGAAAAAGACCTCGCTTTCCCCTCCTTACACCTAGTCTGAAACCGAAGTGCCAGGCCTCGCGGCGTGACACACGCCCTACGTCCTCTGTAGTTTCCCGCTTTGTGAGGCGCGGTCACGAGATTTATGGTGTCGTCATCACCATGAAGCATGATTCATGGGATACGCTCAAACGACTTCCCAAGAAAGCCTGGGTCTGATCAGGAACCAAATGGTACACAAATGATAGGCCCTTAGGGACCTACAAGGCAATATTGGGGGTTCCTTAACTCGGCTCCCATATAGAAGGCTCACTAGGGTAAACAAGACAGGAGAAAATAGCCTGTAGAAGGTCTCGCAGACCACTCATGCGACCTTTGCCGGGCTTGGGGGCTACTGACGGTGTTATACACCGGGGGTGGCCCACCATGGGGCCCGCCATCAGGCCTCCCCTAGGGCCCATGAGGCTCGGGGTCAAAGGGAATCCTAAAGAGGGCTTTGGAGACCTTCTAGCCTTCCAGGTCAAGGACGGCGGTGGCCAAGATCGCATCTACCCGCATGTAAATCCTAGCCTCCACCGTGTATATAAGGGGAGGCTAGGGCACTCTCATAGGCGTCTATTCTCAGATAGAAACTCTCGGTAGCAACCTCATACACCATTGTAAACCCCTCGCATGAGGTTTTCGTCCACCATGAATAACAAAAGCAAGTAGGATGTAGGGTATTACTCTCCGGAGGCCCGAACCTTGGTAAAACCCTTGTGTGACATCCGATCTGTGACTTCCAGCAACGCTTAGACCCCTACTGACGGATCTGGTGGTATTTCACACCGTTAATCTCCACATAAAACTATTGGTTTTAATTAGGCTCTGAATTAGCATGGAGCCACACATTACATAGTTTTAGGTCGGTGAAATCCCCAGCAGAATATCTCCTCAAATATTACCATTCCTATTAGTATCTCCTCTTCTAAAGCGATAGAGTTGCCACACCCATTTACACTATATTTTTTTGAAAATGATCAGATCTATTATAAGAGTTCACTCAAAGTACAAAGCATCTCAAACATAATGAAAATTATGTTAATATTCCGAGACCACCGAACGACCACTATTGTCGTGAGAACAAGCCATCGACGCGCTGTTGTCGCTGCTTCCCTACCGAAGCCGGACTGACCTTGTCGATGTCAGCTGAGAAGTTTTCATGCACGTGCTCCTAAGGACCAACGCCATGGACCGTAGTTGTTGCCTTTGAACCCCTACATAGATCTAAAGCGCCTGAAAGCAGTTCTGACCACATGACGAGAAACTATAACCTCAGAGCCCCAAGTAGACAATAGAAATCTATGACGGATCTCCGTCAGCTATGTCTAGATGGACGAACTCGAGGAGGATCGCAACACGGAAGACATACTCAAAGAAGAACCGCCATTCGCCCAAGCGACGCGCCTGCGAGGACTAGAAAATCCTAACCTAAACTACTAAACGGAGCGGAGGCACCGGGAGTATCCACTGGCTCGCCTGTGTAGCCTAGAGAGAAGAGTTTTCCCTAGCTGCCTAGGGTTAGGGGGAAACAAGAGGAAGTCACGATTATCTATTATTAGTCGATAATAAATCATGAAAATAATATAAAAAATATTATTAAACAAAATTATTAAGGTGCAAGTGAGCTACTAATGTGTGTTCTATTTCTGAATCATGACCTCGTAAACACAAGGTTCGTACTTCTTGCCTCATCTCTAACACCATTAGGGATGCAGGCGCGCACTGTTCACATTGATCTTTTTTGTATTCGGACGGTTATTAAAGTGACAAAAAATTCAAGAGTACACAAATTGCATACCATATTTTTATAGAAGGAAGCAATAGATTTATGAGAGAGCTAGGGCACAATGAACCCAAACTAGCTAGCCACCTCCACATCCAGGATAACAAGAAATACTCTCTCATAAAACTATCTAAGCACACCGTACCAGCAGTCCTCCATTCTTTAAGTTCACCTCTGATTTGAGATACTAATGTAATGGATGACCGTTATTTCTCCATATTGTTGAATACGCGAGCATTGCGTTGTTTCCATAGGCTCCAAGCGGTAAGAGTGACAATACAATCGAAGCCTTTGGTCCATCTTTTAGGCATCAACCTTCTGGATCTAAACCACCACTCCTCGAGGCAGTCGGCAATCAATGGTGGGGCAATGAGGATGTGGAGTTGAGCGAAGAGTAGGTGCCAAGTCTCCGGTGTGTAGACACAACCCATGAGGATGTGATCCATCTTGTCCTACTCCTGATAGCAGCAGATGAATCATGGAGATGACTACTGTAGCCCGTGGTGTTGTCGTCGATCTGATGTCCATAGTCTGTAATGAAGAGACAACAATGCGAAGATCTTACATTTTAGCAGCGCCAAGCAACCCAGATGGCCGAAGCAGACGGGAAGCACGCCATTCCTTGACAGAGGAGCCTTTAGGTGGAGCGAGGCAATTTTTTTCCATCAGGTGGACAAGGCCAATCAAAGTTGTCTAGCGTGCCAATGGTCAGCGATATAGGGCTAACAACAATCCAGATGTTCAAAAATTGCACCAGCCCTTGGGGTGAGAGTCCTGGCCCCACATCGGCGATCCAATTGAGGGAGGTGATAGCGCCACGGACAAAACGCCTGTTAATAGTCCTACTCCTGACCCTTTCCAACACAAGAGGAACAAAATCTGTGATGGCCACACCATTGATCCATCAATCTCTCCAGAAGAGCATCAATTTCCCATCTCCAAAGTGGATACGGACCAGACTGTCAAACACTTGTCGTGCCTTGTCATCATTGAGCAGTGGCAGCCCGTGCCAAGGCCTAAGCTGGTCGGATCTACGCAGCCATTCCCACCTCACACACAAAGGCATGGCTTGAATCTAAAGATCTTTGACACCTAAACCACCAAAACAGGTTGGTCTACAAATCGAGCTCTAAGCCACCATTAACCATGTCAGGGCCAACCTAGAAAAAAAGCACACATCCATTTGTCGATCTCCTCAAAACCCAAACCGGCGTGGCTAGCACCTAGCGATGATGAATGGGCTTAGTTGCAATGATAGATTTGACAAGACTCAACAAGCACCCGAGTCAGGTGATCAAGCCACGCTGCTATGCTCCAAAAAATCCCTAACACAGTCGAGCATGGGCTTCCATTGGACTCTAGTGAGCTTGGTAATACCCAGTTGAAGGCCCAGGTACTTACAAGGGAACGCCCCTAAGCAGCAACCAAGCATCTCATTGACCCTGATCATCATCATTACACCTTAGTGGGAAGCAGAAGATTTTGCGGAATTTACTCAACCCTGATGCCTCTCCAAAAATCTCCAACGCTGAGCCAACGAAAGTAAGATCAGTTCGAGACCATCGGATGAAGAGCACTACATCATCAGCCAATATGGATAATCGTTGGATTGGTGAAACACCGGGTAAAGTGGACAAGATCTCCACCTCTGTATCACAAAGAAACATAGTTGTCAAAGTGTTAATTGCAATGACAAACAATAAAGAGGAGAGCAGGTCCCCTTGCCACAGGCCCCTTGACGAAGACATGTACCTAGGGTAAGGTAATAGGCCTGACCTAGACACCCTTCCCCGAGGACACTGCTCTAAGGCCAAGGACATTCAAAGGATAGCATCATCTACCGACTGAAATCACCACAGGGTGCAACCCACTCGACCAACAGTTCACTCGGATAACCCAATTCCATTCGACCGGGGTGTACTCACTCGACCACACCAGAAACCACTCGGAAGACAGAAGATCTAAGGTCACTCAGGATGGCAATGGTCAGGCGTTCACTCCGTAGTCTTAATGATCATTTATTTGCCTTTATTGCTGGCGTTATCAGTAACGTCCTGTCTTTATGGACATTGAACCCCTTGTAACGTGGGACGGCTGGGGTCCTGGCGCACTCTATATAAGCCACCCCCCTCCACTGGCACAAGGGTTCGCACCCCCTGTAACTTCACGCATAATCCAATCGACCGAGACGTAGGGCTGTTACTTCCTCCGAGAAGGGCCTGAACTCGTAAATCTTGCGTGCACAACCTCATCGTAGCTAGGATCTTGCCTCCTCATACCTACCCCCTATTCTACTGTCAGACTTAGAACCACGACAGTTGGCGCCCACCATGGGGCCGGTGTCTTAGCGACTTTCCGGTGAGGTTGCAATTTTTTCCGATTCCCATCATCATGGTTTCGGGTGGAGGTTTGGCTGAGGGCCACGATATCCGTCTCGGCGCGCTCGTCTTCATCGCCGACGACTCCGCCTGGCTCCAGGAGGCCCCCCTCGACGTCGAGACGTTCCCCGTCCGCGGGGCGATGCACTTTCGCGTGTGTGTCCGCGGCGTCCTTCTGTGGCAGCCGTCGACCCAATATCGGTCGTTTCCTACGGCGTCTTCATTCCCCGCTGTTCGCCGTCGCAAGCGATCCGGTCGATCGCGGCTTCAGCGGTGGGTGAGGCATGCGGTGGCACGTCAGTCGGCCACCCCTCAAGTCGCGGCAATCGAGCCCGATGAATCTCTCTACGGCCTGTTCGATCTGTCGACTGGCTCCGTCGAGACTCTGTCCGAGTGCGACAGCAGCGATCCTGCCGCGGAGGTCCTGATGGTCAACATGCCGCATAGCCCACCTGGCATGCGTCGCAACGGAGGCGGCGACGGCGATGGCGATCCATCGCGTGTTCACGAGGAATACCACCCCGAAACCCTCTCTTCACAGCGGAGGGAGGAACTTCACCGCCGTAACGAGGAAGCACTCCACACGCCCATCATCGGAGAGACCTCTGAGGCTCAGGCCTTGGAGGCAGCGCGCTTGGCCACTTTGGCTGAACGCACTCGACTAGAAAATCTTCAGCATGCACTCGACGAACGTGCTCGGCAGCGGATTCCTGAGTCCAGTCGACGGCGGCAATTTTTCCCTCCTGAACCTCAGGTATACCGCACTCTGATTCAGAATCTTGCAGCTGCAGCTCGTATAGCAGAATCCATCCAGCCATCCCAGTCAGAAGCTGGACGAGGTTTGATGCAGATCCGGGCTCTGCTCCGGGCGGCAGGAGACCAAAACACCGCAGTATCACAATCGCGTAACAGAGTCCATAGCAGATATGTGGTGCTGACACAGTTCAATCAGCTCACAGCCCATGATCGCCTCCGCGGCGTGAGGGGCGGGTGCATCGCCAAGATCAGCACTTGGGTCGGATCCACGAGCAGTACGATCATCGACTCGGCCGTGATGACCGCCGTCGAGCGCCTACACCCCCTCCGAGAAGCGGATCATATGTGCCCCGGCACTATGATGACAGGCGCCCGTACAGCGGAGGGCGGAGGACGCCGGTCAACCCAAGAGAGCCAGGGTTTGATGCGAGGTCAATTTTAGTGCAAGGTTTGGTCGACAGGAACCGAGCACACAGAGAGGGGCAAGGCAGGGATCGCCCGAGTGGAAGCAGGATTCATGTTTCGGGTCCCGAGTGTTTTAGCAGAGCTATCAGAGCCACTGAGATCCCCCCCAACTTCAAGTTGGCGACCGGGGTTAGTAAGTTCACCGGTGAGTCGAAGCCTGACACTTGGCTGGAAGATTACCGAGTGGCTGTTCAGATCGGTGGTGGAAATGATGAGGTAGCTATGAAACATCTTCCTCTCATGCTGGAAGGGTCGGCCAGAGCATGGCTGAATCAGTTGGCTCCAGGCAGTATATTCAGCTGGGAGGAGTTAACCCGAGTGTTTGTCAGGACATTCGAGGGCACATGCAAGCGACCTGTGGGGTTGACGGAATTGCAACATTGTGTACAGAAGCCGAATGAAACTCTGAGGGATTACATCCAAAGATGGACCACTTTACACCACACAGTAGAAAATGTATCCCAACACCAAGCAGTTTGTGCCTTCAAGGAGGGCGTTCGGTATCGAGAGCTTAACTTGAAATTCGGTCGGACAGGAGATATGTCTCTGACCCGAATGATGGAAATAGCCACCCGGTACACTAATGGTGAAGAAGAGGACCGACTCCACAGTGGAAAGGGCAAACCAGTCGCCCAAGACACCGGAGTGGGTCAGAAGCAGAAACGCAAAGCCGAGCCAGCAGGTCCAGGTGAAGCTGCAGTTGTAACTCAAGGAAAATTCAAGGGGAAGCCCAAGGGACCCTGGATCCCCAAGAAGGAAAAAGAGTCTGACAAGGATGGTGACAATGAAGAAGATGATGACGGTTTCCCTAACGTCAATTCCACTTTGATGATTTTTGCTGACATTGAAAGTAAAAGTCGACTGAAAGTCATCAACAGAGAGGTAAACATCGTTGCTCCGGCAACGACGACATATTTGAAATGGTCAAAGACTCGCATCACTTTCGACCAATCTGACCACCCACCGCACGTCGCCACCCCCGGGAGGCAAGCGTTGGTGGTTGACCCGGTCGTTGGGGACACCCGACTGACCAAAGTCTTGATGGATGGTGGCAGCGGCTTGAACATTTTGTATGCTGAGACTCTTCGTGGGATGGGCATTCCGATGTCCAAGCTCAGTGAGAGCAACATGCGGTTCCACGGTGTCATTCCAGGGAAGAAAGCTGATTCACTCGGACAGATCACTCTTGACGTGGTTTTCGGTGACTCAAAGAATTACCGTAAGGAGAAG
The DNA here is from genome assembly GCA_011799875.1 of Thinopyrum elongatum. NCBI lineage: Eukaryota > Viridiplantae > Streptophyta > Magnoliopsida > Poales > Poaceae > Thinopyrum > Thinopyrum elongatum. The sequence continues at coordinate 84,701,885 of CM022301.1, forward strand.
TTGACATTTGAAGTTGTGGATTTTCACAGTGCCTATCATGCTATTCTGGGCAGAACTGCATATGCCCGTTTCATGGCTCGACCGTGTTACGTGTACCTCAAGCTGAAGATGCCTGGCCCCAGGGGCGTGATCACAGTCATTGGTAATCGGCAACGAGCAGAAGAGTGCCTCCAGAAGGGCTCTAAGATAGCCGATGAACAGATGGCAGCGATAGAAATGGAAGAATATAAGAAGACTGCAGATCCGAGTGATTTGTTGCGCGCTAAGAAGCCTGCTTCCGAGTCTGCATTTCAGTCGTCCGGTGAAACAAAGCCTGTTCACATTCACCCAACCGATCCCAGTGCTGCTCCGACTCATATCTCAACAACACTCGACAGTAAATAGGAAGAAGCGCTCATCCAGTTCCTCCATGAGAACTGGGACATCTTCGCATGGAAGCCGTCTGACATGCCGAGTGTACCCAGGGGGCTGGCTGAGCACCGTTTGCGAGTCGATCCAAAGGCAAAACCCGTGAAAGAGCACCTCCGTCGGTCCGCTGCGGAGAAGAGAAAGGCAATCGGCGAAGAGGTGGCTCGGCTTTTGGCAGCTGAGTTCATCCGCGAAATTTACCACTCCGAGTGGCTCGCCAATGTTGTCATGGTTCCCAAGAAGGACGATTCACTCCGTATGTGCATTGATTTCAAGCATATCAATCGGGCCTGCCCAAAAGATCATTTTCCTCTCCCCCGCATCGATCAGATAGTCGACTCAACTGCGGGATGCGAGCGATTGTCCTTCCTGGATGCATATTCCGGGTACCATCAGATCCGACTGTATGGACCTGATGAAATAAAAACAGCTTTTATCACCCCATTCGGGTGCTTTTGCTACATCACCATGCCCTTTGGTCTCAAGAATGCTGGTGCCACATTCATGCGCATGATACAGAAGTGTCTGCTAGCTCAAATCAGTCGGAATGTGGAAGCATACATGGATGACATCGTGGTTAAGTCGCGCAAAAGTTCCGACCTGCTGACTGACCTTGCCGAAACCTTTGCCAATTTGAGAAGATATGATATCAAGCTTAATCCATCGAAGTGTACATTCGGAGTTCCAGGTGGAAAGTTACTCGGTTTCCTCGTTTCCGAACATGGGATCGATGCAAACCCAGAGAAAGTTGGTGCAATCCTCCGAATGAAACATCCTATGCGTGTACACGACGTTCAGAAGCTCACTGGTTGTTTGGCTGCTTTGAGTCGATTCATTTCTCGTCTCGGCGAAAAGGCATTACCTCTTTACCGACTGATGAAGAAATCTGATATGTTTGAGTGGACTCCGGAAGCTGACGCAGCATTTGCAGAGCTCAAAGCCCTGCTTTCCACCCAGCCGGTGCTTGCTGCTCCAATCAGCAAAGAACCTTTACTGTTTTATATAGCAGCCACTGGACAGGTTGTCAGTACGGTACTCATAGTCGAGCGGGAAGAAGAAGGTAAAACCTACAAGGTTCAACGCCCAGTGTACTATATTTCTGAAGTCTTAACTCCATCCAAGCAGAGATATCCACATTATCAGAAGCTTGTCTATGGAATTTACTTGACCACAAAGAAGGTTGCACATTACTTCTCAGATCATTCGATTACAGTCGTCAGCGACGCTCCGTTGTCAGAAATTCTGAACAACAGAGATGCAACTGGCCGAGTGGCAAAGTGGGCGATTGAACTCCTTTCGCTGGATATCAAGTTCGAGGCAAAGAAAGCGATCAAGTCTCAAGCGATAGCAGATTTCCTCGTCGAGTGGATTGAACAACAGTTACCGACCCAGATACAGTCGGAACATTGGACTATGTTCTTCGACGGGTCCAAGATGTTGAATGGTTCAGGCGCTGGAGTAGTCCTGGTATCTCCACGAGGCGACAACCTCAGATATGTTCTTCAGATTCACTTTGATTCCTCCAACAATGAAGCTGAATATGAGGCACTCTTGTACGGGTTGCGTATGGCCATTTCACTCGGCGTCCGCCGCCTAATGGTTTATGGTGACTCAGATTTAGTGGTTAATCAAGTGATGAAGGAGTGGGACGTCAGGAGCCAAGCTATGACTGGTTATTGCAATGCGGTGAGAAAGTTAGAAAAGAAGTTTGAAGGGCTAGAGCTCCACCATATACCCCGACTGAAGAATCAAGCAGCTGATGACTTGGCGAAAATAGGTTCCAAGCGGGAGCCTATTCCCAGCAATGTGTTTTTGGAGCATATTCACGCACCATCAGTTCAAGAAGATCCCTTCACTGAAGAGCCCCCACAGCCTAAAAGTTCCACTGATCCGACTGAAGTTGAAATCCCAGCTGTGGTCGACTTGATCATGGAAGTTTTGATCGTTATTCCTGATTGGACAGTGCTGTATATCGCATATATTCTCAGGAAAGAGCTTCCAGAGGATGAAGAAGAGGCTCGCCAGATTGTCCGTCGATCCAAAGCCTTCACAGTAATGGGGGGGCAACTCTATAGAGAAAGTGTCACTGGGGTCGTTCAGAAATGCATCACCCCGGAAGAAGGCCGAATGATCCTCGATGATATTCACTCGGGAACCTGTGGTCACCATGCGTCTTCTCGTGCCATCGTGGCCAAAGCGTATCGAGCAGGGTTTTATTGGCCGCGGGCAAATGAGATTGCAAAGGAAATAATTGACAAATGTGAGGGCTGTCAGTTCTACTCCAACATGTCCCACAAACCTGCTTCAGCCCTGAAGACCATTCCACTCGTCTGGCCATTCGCTGTTTGGGGTTTAGATATGGTAGGACCTCTGAAGACTGGCAGGAGTGGTTTCACCCATGTGCTTGTAGCAGTCGACAAGTTCACCAAATGGATCGAAGCTAAACCTGTCAAAAACCTGGATGCAAGTACTGCAGTCAGCTTCATCAGAGGGTTAACATTTAGGTACGGAGTCCCACACAGCATAATCAAGGATAATGGGTCGAACTTTGATTCTGATGAGTTCCGAGCTTTCTGTGCGTCCCAAGTTACTCGGGTCGACTATGCTTCAGTCGCCCACCCTCAGTCGAATGGACAGGCAGAAAGAGCGAACGGTTCGATTCTCAAAGGGATGAAACCTCGATTGATGCGCGACCTCAAGCATGCGGCCGGCGCTTGGGTAGATGAGCTACCGTCAGTCCTTTGGGGATTAAGAACAACACCAAATCGGTCGACTGGTCGAACCCCCTTCTTCATGGTCTATGGGGCTGAGGCTGTGCTGCCGAGTGACTTGCTTCACAATGCGCCCCGAGTAGAACTTTTTTCAGAAGCCGAAGCAGAACGAGCTCGAGAAGATGCTGTTGATCTTCTGGAAGAAGAAAGAGAGATGGCCTTGATCCGATCGACCATTTATCAGCAAGACCTTCGTCGATTATATGCCAGAAATATGAAGGGTCGAGCATTTCAGGAAGGGGACTTTGTGCTCCGAGTGGACTAGCAACGGCCTCACAAACTTGCCCCCGCTTGGGAAGGTCCCTTCATCATCACCAAGGTGCTCCACAACGGAGCGTATCACCTCTACAATGTGGAGCATAATAAAGACGAGCCACGCGCTTGGAATGCGGAGCTACTCCGCCGTTTTTATACTTAAGTGTTCAGACTGATGAGATGTAATAAAGAGTACCTTTCAGTTCGTTTATCAAAGACATGGTTTTACAGTCTCCTAAATGATTGTTGTTACTAATACATGTGTCCAAAATCCCCCAGTGGGTGGTTTAGCCACGAATCCGATTCGCCTAAGTTCAAAAAATCCTACTGAGTGATGAGCAACCCTCTCACTCGGGGGCTTAGCCGCGAATCCGATTGACCTAAGTTCAAAAAATCCTACCGAGTGATGAGCAACCCTCTCACTCGGGGGCTTAGCTGCAGTCCTGTACTCGCCTAAGTTTGTAAAATCCTACCGAGTGATGAGCAACCCTCTCACTCGGGGGCTTAGCTGCAGTCCTGTACTCGCCTAAGTTTGTAAAATCCTACCGAGTGATGAGCAACCCTCTCACTCGGAGGCTTAGCTGCAGTCCTGTACTCGCCTAAGTTCGATTCTCGTGCCACCTTTTCGCCACGTATCCAGCGCGTGACTGTTGCGGGATTTGACTGGATTGCCTGGGCCCACAAGTCAGCCACTCGGGAGCAGGCCCATATAAGGCGTCGGGGCCGATGAGCCTGGCACTGTGCTCCCCATCCCCTTCCTCTTCTCCTGTTTCACCACCACATTCGCCGCCCCCCTCGACGCCCCGCCCCGTCCGAGCGCAGCCTGCCGCGATGGGGAAGGAGAAGACAGTGGCCCTGGAGCGTGCGAAGAAAGCGATGGCGGCAGCGAAGGGCAAGAAGACGAGTCGGGGGGATGGATCGTCGTCGAGATCCGCTGCCGCCCGGCTGGATCCAGGGCGACTGGATTCGCTCCACGATTCGCAAGAGGATATGGAGGATTGGTCGAGGGGGGCTTGATCGCCATGGATCTGGAGGCTGCCAGGTGATGAGACCGAGCCAGCCGCAGGAGGGTGAGTGGCGTCCTCCGCGCGACCCACGTCGACCGTGGTTTTTCTCTGCCCCCTCATCCTTTTTTCCGAGGTTTTCTAAACTTTTTTGGGGCCCAACTTCATCATTTTCTCCGAACACCATCACATACCTCGCTGCGTTTGTCTCCATGTGTGAGAATTTCCTGGGTTGTCGACAGCATTGGGGTCTCTTCAAAACACATCTTACTTGCCACATCATGGTCTGTGGAAAAAGGCCAATCCAGTGATGAGAGGACGCGTGATCCAGATGTGCGGAGGTCTAGGGATCCAGATGAGAGGAAAAAGCACTTTTCCACCTATGACTTTTCCGATTCGGTCAGAGGGTGGCAGTCGACCTGGTTTTATTGTAAGGACAAACCAACTCCTGGTCAGTCGACGTGCCTTCCCCCCTTCACCATGGGGCGAATTGAGAAGCCCTCTCCCTTGAAAGTGACTCCAGCAGAAAAGGCGGAGGTGACTATGTTGGTTGAACGAGTGATCCAAACTTGTCCGCGATGTGTGGACCGGCATGGATTTGCTAGAGGTGTTTTCTCACTCGTCGCATTCAGCCGCTCCAGGCCCGTGATCATCCTATGTGGATGTACTCAGGCGCCGATGATTCTGCTCGGATCCACCGGAGGAAGTTGCCGAGGAGACGGTGGCGCAGTGGCTGTAGGGCATTACCGGAAACAAAGACAACCCCAGGGGGTCCAGGAGAATTCTGCCACTCGGCGTGATAACGAACCAGACAAGGTCAGACCTTCGATGTCGAGTGACTTTTACTCTAATTTGTAAACCATCTTTGGAACTGACTGATGCTTGTTCGATCTTTGCTTCGCAGATATATACTGAGATGTACTCGATGCCCAACGGGGAGCAGATCCAGGAAGGAGAAGAGAGCGGAGGCGACAGCGACGACTGGAACTCCAGTGGGGAGAGTGATGAAGAGCACGAAAACTCGAGCAGTGATGAGGAGGTCGATCTCCACCTCGCGCGGAAAAGCATTCCAAGCATAAGCACGACCCAGCAAGTATCCGGGGCAGGTGGCAGCACCGACTGGACAGACTCGAAGCGCACTCGAACATCTTCTCCGGTGCCGACTGAGAAGGCTCCGAAGCAGCTCAAGACCGCGCCGTCAAAGCCACGGAAGGCTTTGCCCAAGATCAAGGTTGACGTTCCCGTCGCCTATGCATAAGTGTTTCATTTTCACCTTTGTTCCAAGAATCTATATCAGCTGTCGACCCATTCACTTGCTTGACACGAGTGAACCTTGAGATTTGGCAGCGCTGCTACCTTCGGGACTTCTGCTTACCAGATGATGGTGACGAGGAGATGGAGGACGCGGTCACATCCAAAGCGGGTATGACCCCTGTTATCTCGTCTTTTCTTGCTAGCCGATTCTATAGTCGACTGAACTCTTGTGGTCGATTCTTTTGCAGCTCCGTAAAATGTATTGAACTTCAAGACGATGATGAAGATGAGCCACAGAAACTCATGGGTAGGAGGAGCAGGACCTCGGTCAAGAAGGTACCAGCTAGCAAGACGCCTCAGTCGACGCCGGTGACGGAACCAGCTATCCAGCAATCGGGGACTCAACCGTGCCTCCGTTACTTTTGCGATTCCCTTGTCGAGTGTTGTCCTTCATCGTCGACTGTGTCGGCCCTTGCTTCGTCTGTCCAACTTCATGCCTCAAGCTCTCAAGCTACTGCAACTGATACACCGACTGCACCTCCCACCGCCCATCATCCCAGAAGACCAAGTGAGTGGCTGCCAAGGAGGCTATACGCCAAGCTGGCGTTTGATGGGAGAGTGAAGGTGGTGCGTGAGGCCAGTCAAGCTGCCTATGATGCCAGCTCAGCACTTCAGGCCAATGTCTAGGTTAGCTTACTTCCGACTGAACTCCATCTTGACGCTTGTTCTGTTAGGATATGATATTAGAAAATGCTGCTTTATCCGCAAGACGTCCGTGGATGAGCGTTTTGGAACCTTAATTGCACACACCATTGTCAGTCTCACACCCAGTGGGTGTTTTAATTTCCGTTGAGTAGTTTTTCCACTTGGTCGATAGGTTGTCCTGACTGAATCTCTAAACCAGTGGGGGCACGCTGAGTGCACCCACTGGGTGTAGTCCCCGAGGACGTCGAATGTTTGATTCGGCGGGGGTCTTTGAACAGAGCTTTTCCACGGTCGGGCAGATCATGCCGAGTGGAACCTTTACCAGTGGGGGCACGCGTGAGTGCACCCACTGGGTGTAGTCCCCGAGACCGTAGTCGACTGCGGGCAGTCGGCTATGGTCTGAGTTTTTTTTTAATTTTGACTGGACGGACCAAGTCGATTGAAAAAGTTGGACCAGTGGGGGCATGTGAGTGCACCCACTGGGTGTAGTCCCCGAGACTATTGGCGAATGTTTGATTCGGCAGTAGGTCTTAGAACTATTTGAACTTGCTACTTTATTGCTCGGAAGCAACCAATCTTGTGTCTGCCGACTGACTATCTTCTGAACACAGAAATCTTGTGATCTTGGAGCCCGGTGCCGACTTGGAGAAGAAGCAAATCCAGCCAATCTTGACCTGGAGTTGGCTCGAAACAACTTGCAGAAGGCTAAGGATGACGCTGCTGGTAAGGAAAGCTTGTCGACCGGTTCTCTTGCCATCTTTTCTCCTCCTTTTTCTGATTCGAATGTATATTTTCTAGAAACAATGAGACATGCTTTGGAGAAAAAGGACTTGACCTTGCGGTTGCGAGAAGAAAACCGCGGAAGACAAAACGGCGCTTGCCGACCAAAAGATGGCCTCAGTCGAAAGCTGGAGGGAGAGAATACCAAGCTGAAGGCCGTCTTGACGAAGCCAACAAAGAAGTGACTCGTCTGAAGAAGGACAAGCGGACCCTGACCGACAAAGTAGAAGATATCACCCGTAGGAGGGACGAGCTGGAGAAATAATGGGAGGACTCGCCAAAAAATTATTCCTCATGCTTGAAGGTACTTTTCTGTGTGTGATTGGTTTGCTTTCGTTGAATCATCATACATGCTGTCGACTCATTATTTCTCTGCGAGTGCAGAATTCTGTCAAGACTTCGAGGAAGAGACTGGGCGAGTCGAGACGAACTTGGACCCCATCAACTCCCCTGTCAAAGATGAAGCAGCCATGAACGTGCTCCGACTGGAGTCTCGCCTTGCCAGTGCCTTGGAATATCTTGCTCGACTCAAGGTTGCAGTGTCGCGGATCGACACAGCGCTCTGGCCAGGGGAAAAGCTCCGAAACAATCTCGAGTCTCTGATGACTCGACTCAACAGAGATTCCTGGTCGAGTGCAGGAGTGGAAGAAGTCCGCTGCTCGATGCGGTGCTGACGTAGCATTGTCCCTGGTTCGTGTCCACTGTAAGGAAGCCAGAGAAGAGAAGCTAGCGGCAATCAAGGTCGCCAACACCAAGAAACTTGACTTCCAGTCTTCATGGAGACCTTCATTGCTGCTACTACTCGAATGCAGATGGAATCGATCTGGAGAGTTTGTTGAGCCTGCCAGCCCTCTGCGGAGTGAATGAAACTTTTATGATCTGATTCAATTTGCTCGGTATGCCGAGTGAACTTGTAACCGTAAAACTCCTCGGGCCTGATGCCCTAGTACTTTAAACTCCTTCGTCCGAACTTTTATGATCCGGTTCAATTTGCCTCGGTATCGAGTGATTTGAACCATAAAAACTCCTTTGAGCCTGATGCCCGAGTAATTTAAGCTCCTTCGTCCGAACTTAGTTTGCCCTAAATATGCTTGTTTTTATTTCGAGTGGAACTTTTATCTTCACTCGGAACAGATGCAGTTCTGAGGAGGGATCGCGGATGACCTGCACCTCGTGTCCTTGCAGATCTGGATGGAGCATGTTTACACTTAGGCAAGTACAGACCGCCAGCTAAGCCCTCGAGGGGAGGGTTGCTCACACTCGGTAGGATTTTACAAACTTAGGCGAGTACAGGACTGCAACTAAGCCCCGAGTGAGAGGGTTGCTCATCACTTGGTAGAATTTTACAAACTTAGGCGAGTACAGGACTGCAGCTAAGCCCCGTGAGAGGGTTGCTCATCACTCGGTAGGATTTACAAACTTAGGCGAGTACAGGACTGCCGCTAAGCCCCCGAGTGAGAGGATTGCTCATCACTCGGTCGGATTTTACAAACTTAGGCGAGTACAGGACTGCACAGTAAGCCTCCGAGTGAGAGGGTTGCTCACACTCGGTAGGATTTTACAAACTTAGGCGAGTACAGGACTGCAGCTAAGCCCCAGTGAGAGGTTGCTCATCACTCGGTAGGATTTTACAAACTTAGGCGAGGACAGGACTGCAGTAAGCCCCCGAGTGAGAGGGTTGCTCATCACTCGGTAGGATTTTTTGAACCTAGGCGAATCGGATTCGCGGCTAAGCCCCCGAGTGAGAGG